>JBAJHW010000001.1:297276332-298483416 GCA_037013535.1 Intellagama lesueurii | reverse complement strand
TACCTTCTCATCTGTATTAAGATCATATTTTGCATTTTCTTATCATACCAGGATATATTTCTGACTTTTAGGCAATATAGCTACTGTCTTTAGGATCAGTGTCTCTCATTTTGTACTGAGGTTCAGTCAACTATGAAATGGGATCTAAATGAAAATCATTTGTCTGAAGCTTTGTAAAATTTGGTAGATTAGAATATTGCTTGGATTTTTGTCAGGTGATTAAAAATGAATATAGTTGTGCTGCTTAGCAGCCCAGTGGTCAGAATCTTGTCTGTCATGCCATGACACTAGCAGGTACTAGTGTCTATGTGGATTTCACTGTATGGTGATCAGCAGCTCATAATTGGTGTCTTCTACTCTCATAATTCTTCTGTTCACAAGGGATGGGGCTCTCAGTGGCTGCTAATCATGAAAGCAGTAAATTATTACCAGTACCAGAAGCAGTATACCTTTCAATATGAGTTGTTAAGATGCATTTGTGGTGTGGTATTATTATGCTCATAACTTGCATGTGGTTGGCTACAATGTGCAAACAGAATGTTTGGTTTGATATGGCATGACTTTTCTAATATTCTTGTATCACAGGTTTATGTCGAATGTTAAATCACAGTTGAATAACAGTTTCTTTGATGAATGTGAGAATTTGCTCGAAACTGTAACACTGAGGTGTGATCCTGTAGAAGATATACTTCAGAATTATAACTGATTTGAGGTTCTTTTGTGGGGGGGAACCATCATGTGTTCTGGGAAGAGGTCTGTAGGAGCTGTGGAGCCAAACAGAGGAAAGAGGGAGACTTGATTTGCAGCTTGAATCATAAAGCAGGCATGTCAGCCTTGAAAAATTTCTCTTGGCCTGGACCCCCAGATTCTGAAAGCAGAGAAAAACAAAAAACAGATAAAATGGTTGCTATGGTGATCAGACCTTGGTGAACCTACGTATAAGACAATGCACCAGTCTGAAGAAAATACCATGTATGGTGCTCCTCTTTATGTCCAGCTGCTCTTAGTGATATTCTTGGTCCTCATGTGTCCCTTGGTGTGAATATGCATCTGCCCGTGAAAACAATGGGAAATGGTCATTTTTGGTTTCTTCCCCCGTTGATCCAGAATTCAATTTGTAGTAAGGAGAAGAAAATGTTTGATTTAGAAGACAGGAAATGTTGGGCGTGTTGGTGGATCAGAAAGGGCCTGTACCTCAGCACCAGACCTTCTCTTCTCTTTGCTTCTCATTAGTAGTATTTCTTTTGAAGAAGATATAATTTGCTTCGAACATTTTCCTCATTCAGTTTTTGAAGCTGGCCACTTTTGTGAGTGTCAGACTTCACTTTTAGAAAGTTTTCCTCTTATGTTTTTATCTAAACTATTTTTTTCCATTTAGATTTTCCTTGTTCCTGTATATTGGATCCTAGATCAGAATGCCCTACTTTCACTTGAGCTTGCATAAGCCCCATCTCCTTTGCTTAGGAAGGGTAGTAGGTATATTCTCCCCTGTACACATATGTGCACCCACCACATTTTTGTATACTTCCCCTCATCTTTGTCCCTGTAAAGAATTTTCAACAGATCAGATGTCAGCTATAAATATAGTGATTCAAAACAAAATTGCATTAATAGCTAAATGTATGGCAACATCAACAATACAGTATTGGATAATATACAGATGAACTAAGCTAATCTAGCAAGTTTAAAATGATCAGGAAAAAAGAAGAAAGCTTAGCACAACAAAGATTTATTAGCTACAAGGCCAAAGAGATCACTGTGCCACACAAAAGCAATACGGTACTCTCCACAATTAAGCTATAAACATTTGGTTGAAAGCCATACCTCTCACTTGGCACAGGCTTCTTCCTAGCTCTCCTTTCTCCTCCACCTGCCACCTCCTTCCACCAGCATCCTCTAGCACTATCTCCAGCCAGTTGCTTTGTCAGGCTCCAAGGTGTTGATGGGCAAGCCAGATGGACCATGCACAGCTCCTTTGAAATCAGTCTCTCTGCACCACGACTAGCAATTTAGTAAATTTTAACTACACAGGATTAGTGGAGATGTTAGAAGGGTGTAATTTATGGGTTAATAGTAAATAAGCTGTATTTGTAGTTTTAAAAATATATTTCCTATATACATTTATCTGGAAATACATCCAGTAGAACTTAATGGGGTTTATGTCTGAGTGGACATCTATCGGATTGCAATATTAGTTAACTGTTCTTGTATAAATTGCTGCTATCTGTATATTCCCTTTGTACTGTCTGGTCTCTTAGATTACTCTTATTTCTGTTAGCTTATCTTACACTTAAATTTTTTAAATCAAACATTATGTGCATATATAGGAAGTCTGTACTATTCCTTCCTTCCTCTTCCTATATGTGTCCTTTTTTATTTTCAGGTCCCCTCTGAGCTTTTTGTGAGGCCACATTAGTTGTTTTTGCTGTTTTTTTCTTGTTGGAATTGTTTGTAGTTTTAGAATTTAGAATTTAGCCTTTAGAATTTCCTTTTTTTAGAAACCCCCACTCATCTTGGACTTCTTTTACTTTTAGCATCTCTTGCCATGGCATCTTACCTTTCATTCTTTTGAGTTTATTAAAATTGGCTTTCCTAAAATCTACTGTACATGTGTACATGCCACTCTGCTTTTGTTTCTTTTGAAATTAAGAACTTAAATAGAACATGGTCACTTTCTTCCACTTCTTCCACCAAGTCATCTCTATTGGTTAGAATCAAGTAAAGGAAAGCTACTCCCTTAGTTTCTTCCTGCACTTTTGTAGGAGAAAATTAACAGCAACAAAAGCCAGGAATTTCTTGGAAGGGCTATATTTGGCAGAATTTGTCTCCCAACAGATATCTGGATAATTGATTTGAGACACTGACGTCAAGTTGACACAGAGTTTGAAAAGGCCATGTTGGCCAAGCCTGTTTTCCATTATATTGTTAATAAACCATTTGAATTTTGAGCAACCCATTGTGCTGTCATGTAGGGAGCTGTTCACAATAAGCATACTCTGCCTTCAGTGGTGGATCCGGATATGGAAATCAGCAGCCTGGGAGGCCTGGGAGTGACCTGGGGCATTAACACTCACAAAATCCAAAACTTTAAAATAAGGCAGTGGCTGGAAGGCTCAGGAGGAGCCACCAGGGAGCTGTAACTGTTGCCTTCTAGGGTTTGCTAGCTGATACAGTTGCTTCATTCTGCCTGCTAGTCAGACTGGTTTCTTAATTAAAGTAATGGGACGATAACAGGCTGACCATGTTGTCTTGTTATGATGAGTATCTCTTACACCAACACTGGTGCCAACATGATGTAGTCATGCTTTGTTTTCTAAACTGACATTTTCAAATTAAGTTAAAAATAGAATTTGTGGTTTTAACATGTAGCAACTCTTCTTGGGATCAGGTCATAAAGGGCAGCATGCAAATTTCTTTTAAATGACTTGTGAGCAGGAGCAAGTGTCACCATCTGCATAGGACAAGGAACACAGATGGTGAGGGAGCTGCTGTGATGACTTGCAACATTAGTGTCATGTTCATCTCTCTTCCTGAGAATGCAGATGCCTACCTCTGCAGCAAGTGCCAGTTGTTTGGCTAGAAGAAAAGGTGCAGCAAGTTCAGGTCTGCCTGTAGACACCTCGGGTCATAATGAAATGTGAAGTGTTTTTGGACAGAACTGAACCGACTGTCCTGGAAGAGCAATCCAAGGGGATGCCTGAAGGGAGGAAGAGGAATACCAAGTGCAGCAGGCAGGCACTTGGAAGAATCTGACAAAGAGAAGCAGAGCTATCAGGAAGCATGTTGTGCCCTTGGAGCAACACAATTAATATCATGTTCTCTCTGTGGACAGTGATTTTGAGCTCTGGAAGAGAGACAGTAGTCACAGGCCTTCCTTGTAGGAAGTGATTCTGAACTGCCAGTACAGGTCTTTACAGATAGCGGAGCACATGGACATGGACATGGAGGTTCTGTGAATGGAAGGATTTCTGCTACTTCCCAGGGAAGAAGCAGAGGTGTGGTGCTAGTAGTTAATTCCCTGTTGAGGGGGCCATAGGCAGAAGCTTGTCGACTTCACAAGATGTCTCAGGAGTTATGCTGTCTTCCTAGCGTGATGATCCAGGATGTGACAGAGAGCTTGCCAAGACTCATCAAACCACTGACTATTATTCCTTCCTTCTGACCCACTTGGAAACATCCTACAGTGTGTTGCCTTCAAGTGTTTGCCAGCTGAGGCTTTGAATAGTAATGTGAAAGGCCTTGGGTCACAGGTGGCATTTTCATCACTCCTTCCTGTTAAAGGTCATGGCATTTCTGAGAGATCAGAAAAGTAAATATGACCTACAGTAGGACAGTGGTATTTGCGGGGGGATAACTTCTAAGCCCCTCCCCTGTGGATGCCGAAAAGCACAGGTATAGAAACACTGTGTGTTGCATAGTCTCTGGTTCCCTCTAGTTGCCTCAGTTCTGGTAATATACCTTGGAAATACATAATTTAATATTTTCAGGCACCGGATAAGTGAAACTATGGGTACTGATCCTGCAGATACAGTGCTCCTATTGTACTGATTGTGCAGATAGTCTCATTGGGAACTTCTTTGACCATGGTTTGAAAAGCGATGAAGAAGCACTCCTGGCACGAGATAGGTTGCTACTTACTAGTGTTGGAAAGAATGTATTTGTTAGGAGTCTTGAAAACCTGTTAATGAGAGCTGTAAACTGAATACTGTAAGGAAAGGAGGTGGTATTCCAGAGTCCTCGGGGGTGGGGTGGGGGACACCAAGTACTGAGGACAACTGTGTCAGTGATTCACCAGGAACTGGAATAGTGGAGCAGGAATGCACCAATGGATGGGAAAAAAACAATTAGGAAGCAGAGGGAGGAAATGAGCCATGGTTTCAAATGTATCTATACCAGTGCACAGAACATGGAAAACAAACAAGATGTGCTTGGATGCTTAACATAGGAAGGCAAATATGATTTCATTTGTTGTTGTTATGTGCTGAAAGACCTCCAAAATGTTGTGTCCTCAACAGTCATGCTCAGCTCTTTTAAACTCAAGGCTGTGGCTTTCTTTATGGAGACAATCCATCTCATATTTAGTCTTCTTCTTTTCCTACTGCCTTCAGCCTTTCCTAGTATTGACTTTTCCAGAGAATCTTGCCTTCTCATGATGTACCCAAAGTTAGGACAGCCTCAGTTTCAGCATGTTCTCCTCCAGAAATAGTTCAGACTTGATTTGATCTAGGACCCACATGTTTCTCTTTCTGGCAGTCCAGAGTATCCACAAAGCTTTCCTCCAGCCCCACATTTCAAATGAATCAATTTTTTAGGTATAATGTGGAGAGTACCAAAAAGTAGACTTTTGAATGAGGAAGAGACTAAAAGGAAAGAACAGAAGAATAGCATTGCATGTAAAGGATATTCACTGTTAGAAGGAAATCCATGACTTGGAAGCATGGAATATTGGTGAAAAACAGTTAGTTAAAGGTCACAGGAGAGAGAGGCAACCGTGGGATCTACTGCACACCTCTAGACCAGACTAAAGACTTAGACAATGCCTTCCTGAGTAAGATGACCAAACATTTGAAGAGAAAAAACATAGTAGACATGCGGGAGTTCAGCTACTCTCATATCTGTTGAAAGTTCAACTTAGCAAACATATAAGGTCTAACAGACTCCTCATTTGTCTTACTGACAAATAATTCCTGCTAGTAAGTGGGAGAGATCTAAAAAGGGAAAGGGATAGCTTCATAAGGAGCTCTCAGACAAACTTGAGATTTTAAAAGGTCATGTACAGGAAATGGAAGGTGGTTCGGATAATCAAAGTGTGCAAATACTTAGCCAGTATTTGTAGGGAGAATGTTGGGAGGGCTAAAGTTCAGAATGAGCTCAGACTCTCAAAGGAGATTGAAAATAATGTTTTTTCCCCCAGCTATACTCAGAGCAAGAGAAAGAACAAAGAAGATAGACAGACAGACAGACAGATAGATAGAACCTTTATTGGCATAAGTAAAAATTGGACATAGTCATGGTGGTTTGTTAGGTAACATATATAGGCATCAAGAGGGCAGAAAAGTGTTAGACATCCTTAAAGGGACAACAGTTCGTCTCCTAACAATAGTATCAAGGAAGTCTGCGACTCTTTCTACAATGTCAGTCATCTCGGCCATCAGCATGTAGTGAACTTTATCCAAACAAAGAAGTGGCAGGTCTGCTATGTGGAAAGGATGGAGAAGCATTAATGGGTGATAAAGAGAAGACAGAACTGCTGAACTTTGCCTCTGTCCTCTCCTAAAAGGAAAGCAGTGCTCAATCTACTGTAAGTAGAATATAGGAGGCAGTGAAGGGGTGCTGCCCAAAACAGGTAAAGAGGCAGTTTAGGAACACCTAGCTGCTTTAAACAAATTCAGATCCCCTAAGCCTAATGAACTGCATCCAGTAGCATTAAAGGAACTTGGAAGTGTAATCTCAGAGCCTCTGTCTGTAAACTTTGAGAATTCTGGAGACAGAAGGAAGGCAAATGTTATCCCTGTCTTCAGGAATGACAAAAATATTAGGGCAACCATTGAGGGCTCAGCTTTATATTTACACAAAAGATCTTTTTAGGAGGTCATTAGAATAATAGAAATGGAGAATAATTGAGTTGGAAGGGGCCTATAAGGCCATCAAGTCCAACCCCCTTCTAAATTAAACAATTGTCTATGAACATTTATAGTATTGTCAAAACCTAACATTTGTTTCTCAGAAAAAGTCATCATGCCAGACTAATTCTCCTCCCCACCGCTTAACATACTGTAGTTACAAACTTGGTAGATGAGGAAATACTGTGAATGTAATATATTTTGATTTCAGCAAAATTTTGTACAGCATTCCTCATGATATTCTTATGGCTAAGCTGGTGACATGTGGTTTAATGATGCTACTGTTGAAGGATTTGTAATTGGTTCATGGGCCATATCCTGAGAGTGCTCACTAGTGATTCCTTCTTACTTTGGAGGGAATGAAGGAGTCGGATTGTTCAACAATCAGATGCACAAATAATATAGGATGAGTGATATGGCTTGGTTGTACTTGTGGAAATGATCAAATGGATTAGTACATTAGTAGATCACAGTCTAAATCAGGGGTCTCCAAACTTTTCAAACAGAGGGCCACATAATATATTTGTGATATTTTTGAGGGCCGAAGGAATGAGTGTGTACGCATGCATGCACACACATACGCACACACTCCTGCTCACCTACCCATACGCATGCACTCCCACCACCCACATGCACTCTCGCTCACACGCACACACGCACTCCCACCCACCCACCCGCACACCGCCTGCACACACGCACTCCCACCCACCCACACATACGCATGTCTGGCCGCCCGCCCACATGCACGTACACACAGACAGGCTGGATAAAAAGGCCAGGCGGGCCAGTTGTGGTCCGCGGACCGTACTTTGGAGACCCCTGGTCTAAATAATCAAGTGGATTAGTAGATTAGTGAACAACATGATGCGGCAGCAAAATCTGAACCAAACCAAAAACAAATCTCTCTAATCTAATACTAGACTGCATCCACAGAAGTATAATGTGCGGATGAAGGGAGTAATAATACCACACGATTTAGCTTTAGTCAGATGTCACCTGGAATACTGAACCTTCCTTGCCTTTCTTGCTACAAAGTTATTGATTAGTTAATCCATCTTGCTATTAAAGTACCATTAATTGTCCAGGGAACAAGAAGAGTGGTGGGGGTTGCAGGGAGGAGAAAGTACGGACGTTCAGGTGTCCTGTTTTATCTTTTCAGAATGAACTAAAGACAACTGGGCTCAATACTCTTTTAAACTGTGCTCAACGCTCTCAATCAGTCTCTTCCTGGCGACTGGTTTACAAAGCTACTTTGGAAGTTCTTCTGTCACTTGGAAAAATAAAAATAAAATAGAGCACCTAGGTCTGCAGACTGCTGCATGTGGCCTTCTGCTCTGCATGCACCTTTGTTTGTATTTACCCACTTGCAGAAATGTGGTTTTCACAGAGACTTAGAATAAACAAATACCTTCCAGCTGGCATATCATGTGGCTGGAAGGTCAACAAAAAGGCACAAGGCAGATTGGTCTCAAAACTGGGTTGGAGTACCATCAGAAAGCCACAGAGCAACTTGGGGAGCCTGTGCGTGTCCCTAGTTTAGCTTAGTCTCTTGGGATTATTGAGAGAATAAAAGGAGAGGGTGAACCATGCATGTTGCTCTGAGCTTCTTTGAGAAAGCACATACTATGAACGTGATACAGTACGATACAATGCAATGACTGAGATCCTGTTGCTTAGCATGGTAAATTACAACTAGAGTAGGCCCATTTGAATCGGTGGAATTTACACAGGAGATTTATAATTGGCAGCATAAGACAATCTGAAGCAGCAGAGAAGCATGTAAATCCCATAAGATCTCTTAATTACAAGCATGGGAAAATCTGTTTAACTGTTGATTGTTTTGCAGGTTTAGACCCCTGACTACTCCACAGTGGCAACCACAGCAATTAGTGTATTTGCCATATAATGCATTGTGATTACCAGTGCCCTAAAAGTTCAGTATTAGAATTAAGAGCCTTTACATGTCAAGTTTGCAAAGGCATGAACAAGAACCTGGCAGGGCCAGGAAATCTGTTGAAGGAGTTGTAGAAAATGAATGATAAAATAATTAGGAAAGTCTGGGACAGTTTCCAAATGGGAATATTGCTTGTTCTGCACCATAACTTATTTTCTTAATAAACTGATAGTTTTGTAAAAATGTTGTGGTAAAGATTTACCTGTAGAAATACTCTGTTACACTTCTCACAGTCGTTTTCTTTCTTTCCCTCCCCTGTATAAACATCTCATTGTAAAGTGGGAAGGATTGTCTTGTCTTGCCAAAGCAATAAATGACAGCTTCTGCATTGTTCAGAGACTGCACACTTCTTTGGTTTTCATGTTTTATTCTCTTTTAATTGGAAATGAGCACCTGCTCCTATATTACTTAAGCTACCGGTCACAAACAAATAGCAGATGCATTGTTTCCTCTTGGGATGAATAAATTATGTAAACAAGTGGAAAACACTGATCCATGTGGCTGCACAGATATGTTTTTTCATGAGTGATATAAAAGACAAAGCCTCTGTCATTTCTCTTGTTTTCATGTAGTTAATATACTGAAGGGAATTAAAACTAGGGATGGAATGCACAGTGTTAACCTATAGAAGGAAAAGCTGCTACAGCTGTTGACAACATGATATCTCTGTTCTTGTTGCCATGTGGCATAAACACAAGTTCATCACCACAGTTCTTTATGCAAGACAAACCAGCCAGAACTGGATATGACTCTTACATTCAAAAACTGTGAGTTCAGAATATTGATAATCACATTTTCCACAATTTGGTGAATGTAGTACAATTCGGATTTAGGCTGCAATGTTCAGGAAGTGATATTTTGGAAATAGTTGGTAAAGTGCATAAAAAATTAATAGGACTTACGGCAGCCATTCTATTCTGTACCATACATCAGCTCTACAACAAAGACTCCAACAGAACTGCCTCTTTGAAAAACAACAAGCATTTGTTTGGCAAGTGTGGTGTGGGTTGAGATGTTTTGCAAGAATTGAAAAGTACCTTCACTTGCATCTTCATAATTTGCCTGCCCCACTGCAGCCATTGTACCCCACCAATTGCTACCCAGGGGAAACCCTTGAACCTCAAGGAAAGTCTTTGGAGAAGAGCAGATGACTCCTTTGGGGAGAAGCCAGTAAAACTTCGTTCTGTTAAAAGAATTTCATTTGTATGTCGTTGGATCCCATCTTATTACTTTTCCTCTGGAGGCCTGAGAATATTTTTAAACACATATTTAAAAATATATAAATTTATTTTAAAATTAAATTTAATAGTAAACAACATTTTAGTAAATATATAGAAGGAATACTTTTGAATATAAAGTAATAAATATTATTTGAACATACATAATCTTAGAATTTTAGAACTATAGAGCTGAAAGGAATCCTATGGGTCATTGAGTCTAGCTGCTGTCAAGGAGGCACAATGAGGAATCGAACTCCCAACTTCTGGTTCCACAGCCAGATACCTAAACCACTGAGCTAGCCAGCAGTTCAGTTTAAATAATAAATAGTTAAAATGTAATTTAACGATACCACATGACTAATGCAATCACATCTTACTGACTAATGGGGTCATATCTAATTTACTTATCCTGTTGGTCATCAGTTATTCATCTCAAATGTTCAATTTGTACTATTTTTTCCCTTTGTTAGTAGAAAGCTTAAGTATCATATGTGAAAGAGTTAGCAGGCTGATTTTATAGGTGTATGGCGGGTATTTTGAGTGTGTTTTTCAAACATATAGCTTCAAAAGGTCCATTTTGTAATTAGCAATGCAGCAGTTTATTTGGAATACATAGAGAGAATTCACATTGTTTCTGAAGAAATACTGCATTGAAAGTGTTCCAAAGGATAAGGAATTGCTTGAGATCAGTGGCCAGCATCCTCTTACTTACTTACACTGGCATAAATCCATCAGTGTAAATTGCGGTGATGAGTTGCCACTGTTTGAGAAGTCAGTGATGGTACTCACAGCTGTACACCAATCACGTGACTTGGTGGACAACAAGGAATGCAGATGCTGACTTTTCACCTAGTGGCAACTCAGTGCTGAGAGTTAGGCCAATAAACTATGAGCAATTATTCAACTGAATTATGACTGCTACTATGTTGTCAAAGATGTGAAAAAACTCCTAACAGAGCCAGTGTGGTGTAACTGAACCTGGGATTGAGAGATTAAGATTCTCCATTCCACAGAGCCATAACATTTACAGACCATGGGCTAGTCGCTCTCTCAGTCTGACCTACCTTATAGGATAAAGTTGCCAGGATAAAGTGGGGAAGAGGTGAACCACAAGCTGTCTTGTCCTTATTGTAGGAAAGGCAGGATATAAATGTTTCTCTATCTACCTGTCTACTTAATGATCTACTGACTAACCTACTTAATGTTCAGTAATGTACAAACCACTAATTACACAGAGAGAAATCTAAATAATGAATAAATATTTACATGTAAGGAGGATCATTATGGATAAAAACTAAGTACAGTATATCAATGCTTCAAAAATATCATTTAGCAGCCAGTTGGATGGTTCATTCCAGCATGTACTGCACTGTTAATAAAGAAATTATGATTAATCATAAACTGCTGTTCTAGGGACTGAACAGATACTCAGTCTCATAATCTGCTGTCCTTTTCTGCATTTGATAAATCCAGCACTCCAGGCTGTATTGTGAACGGCCCTGGAAGTCTTTGAGCTAAAAGACTTTACCACACAAACAACATTTTTGAAGAGAGAAATCAACATAGACATTTTCAAACACTAATAATACAGCTGAGGTACATATAAGCGGGACCTAATTATGTGATGAAGATTCAAGTCCATCTGTTCATTCAAGTGAGAATTTAGACAGCCTAAATATGATTTTAAATAAAATAACTAGTCATATTTTATGTAGCTGATTTCTGGTACCCTGTACATGGAAACTATACAGATTGTCAGAACTTCAACATCATTCATGCTTTCTCCTCCCAATTCCCTTCACTGAAAATAATGGGAGTCTCTCTTTAGCAGAGTTGTTTTTCCCTTTGACATTAAGTGTGCCCTTTCCACTTGTTATCCTTCCTGTCTACCTCCTTTCACCTCTTTACATTTTATTTTGAAATATTTCTTTCTTTAGCTTTAATCATGGCATTTTTTTTGCCATAATCTTTTATTTTTGTCCCCCTCCCTTCCTTTGAAATACTTTCTATAACTACCTAGCTCAGGATTGCCTCAATTAGATTTTATTGATCAGTTTGTCTGCTATACATCCTCATTACCTTGTGCATGGGCAAGAGGGGCCTGGCGGCAGTAGCTCTCCTGCTATGGCCTCCCATTGTACTGCTCATTCTTAACATGAGTTGCAGCACACAGTAAGATCTCTAGAGGGCTGAGCATTTTTAAAATTCTGAGTGCAACTAATATCTTTGGGAGTTTCCAACCAATTAACCAATTCAGCTTTCATCTGCCTCAGCTTCTGTGCTCTTAGGCCTTTCTGATTAATTGCTTCAGGGTATTCTGCTGGTGTAGTGTTTTTAAATTTTTGTGCTGATCTGTTACATTTAATGCAGGATTCACTACTAAGCTATGATTACAATCTTCTCAGAGCTGCTGTTTCACAGGACTAAAGTGGAGGGAGGATTTCATTCTGAGTGATTTGGTAATCAGACCACCCCCCATCACTGTTGCTGTGGGCAAAATTTTATAATCACCCACACTTCATCTTCAGAATATGGCTGCAGGGCATAAGATATCTGACTTTAACAGGAAATCATAGGTTCACATGCTCATGACATGTCTGCTGTGAAGAACCTGCTTTTTACAGTGGATTGTAAATTTTCATTCATTAAAGGTTGAGATGACTGAGATACCTAAGTGCTTAACAAGGAGATCCGAAGCTTGAATGTTTGAGATCCTTCTGAAAATGTCATTCTGCTGCTATTATGTTTTCCATCTGACCGCACCCTGCTTGCCCATAATGTTATACTGTTTTTTGTCTGCAGATTAAAATATTGTTTAATGGCAGTTTGTGAGGGAATGAATTAAAGATTAAGTTTAACCTGGAGTAGTCAGAAGGTTTAATAAACTAGTAATGTGTACAATAATAAGGAGGAACATTTTTGGTTAGTGGCTCAAGACAGATACTCATTAAAAAGAATGAATCCTGATATACTAATTAAAGCTGGATATTGCTAGGCAGTCTAATAACTTGTCCTAATTTTAGGTTCCATGTTGCATATTCACACTGCAGGTTTAAATTAATTGAATAAGCCTGGAATTTCAAACTACAAGTTTGCTGGAGAAGTGAAACCACGTAACTCTGGAGATATTGCCCAAGTAGCTGAGAAATAATACTTGGCCTGCTAATAATTTTTAAGAATGATTTTTTTTCCAAAGAAAATGCACAAAATCTATTGGGAATTCATGTGACTTTGTGACGAACTCTCAATTTTTAAAATTATTTTTATTTTTCATTATTTTAATAAAAATGCTTGTGTTCCAGGACTACCAATCTTCTTGCAAAAATCTCTGGGCCTTACACAATCTTTACTTCTTTGGAACAAATGCTAACAGTACAGTTTGAAAACTTTTCTGTTTGTTTTTCTTTTAATACAAGGTAAAAGGTGGCTATTTCACATGGAACATAGCTACTTTAATGATTAGCAAATGCATTTTTTCAACTTGTGAAACAAGTGTTGCAGTTGTCATGTGTTCTCAGTTTCAAATATTCTACTGCTTACGTTCGTATACTACTGGCATGAGCAGTTAGACACAGTAGTTAGCTGGCTGTAATAATATCTAGACCAGTTTCCTGTCACCATTAGTTCTTTTCAGTCATCATCTCTTGCCTGTTTTCTCATTTGCTTAGAGGCATCTAATTTGACACAACAATGTTGTAATGTATTATCCCATGGACTTGTGTTGTAATTTTGTTCTGCATCATAATAGGAAACCCTTGCTGTGTGGATGAAATTATAAGTTAAAAAAATAGCCTGTGGCATTTCCAACTGTGGTGGAAGATAATTGAATGAGCACCTATCTATGTGGGTATGCAGTCTCTGTGGACTTGGAGGCCTGATTTGTGTTCTTAGATCCTGTTGCAGGCCACAGCAAGTCCCAAATGGCTGAAAATTGCATTTTGAAAAATGAAACACTAAACAAGTCATGCCTGGACATGCATATCCTGCTACTATTTCAAAGTTACTGTATCTGTCCAGGATAGTGTTTCAGTCAAATAATATACATCACAGATCCACAGTATATTGCCTAAAAGAAAGAAAAAAGCCGACTATCCAGGAACCACCATAGATAAGCCAACCTCTGGCTTTGCAGCAACATATATAACACACTGAGCTATCTAGCCAGCTGAAAAGGGTCTCCATAAGTCACAACTGGCTTGACAGCACACATTATTAGCAAATAGTTTTGAGGATTGAGAACTCTCAAACTAGTAGAACACAACTGCTGATAAATAAACCTTTAACAATGACTGTGAAAGTCTTGTTCCTTAATATGTAACAGAAAGCATAAAACACAATGCATGATGTAGGGCAATATGGTTCATTTATAGATTTAGCGTAGTCTATACATTTATTTGAGAAGAGAAGACTCCCTGGAAAAGACCCTGATGTTGGGAAAGTGTGAAGGCAAGAGGAAAAGGGGACGACAGAGGACGAGATGGTTGGTCAGTGTCATCGAAGCGACCAACATGAATTTGACCAAACTCCGGGAGGCAGTGGAAGACAGGAGGGCCTGGCGTGCTCTGGTCCATGGGGTCACGAAGAGTCGGACACGACTTAATGACTAGACAACAACAACAAATACGTACATTTATTTCATTTATAGTATAACATCTTATAGTTGGTTACTTTCACTTTGCTTGTCTTTGCTGAGAAGAAAATCAGAGATAGTAGATTATGGCATTCAGAAGGGTTTGCATGACTTGTGAAACACTCCTTTTGCAAAAGCCTGCAAGCAAAAAAAACCCCTCAGTACGAGGGCTCTCACAGTAAGTGAGAGGAGTAGTTCTACCAGTACTGGCCTAGGACTCCCCCTCCTCCTGCCTCAATGAATGTCCATGGCTGAGCAGGGCTTTGAACTCCTGAGTCCTAGTACATCACTTCTGAGTCCTAGTACATCACTCTATCCACTACACCACACTGGGAACTCATTTTTTTAAAAAAGGGGAGCAGGTGATCATTTTTGTTAGAAGACAAAAATAGGAGACTTTTCTGCTGCAACTTAGAATAAGTTTTTGCAGTACTGTGGCTCTCTCTAGTGGCCAAAAAGAGAGAAGAGTTTTCATTAGAAACCACACAAAGTGAAGGCATGGATACAGAATATAGTGGTTCACTAGTGCATTGTTATATTACTGATTCCTTTATTTTAGTTTGTTTTTCTTTTCCCCAAAAAAAATTGGAAAGTATTTTACAAAAAATTAAAATACAGATTCAGAATACATCTTGTGTAAGCAATATAAAGTGCTTTAAAAAACTGTATAAATGGAAGAGTTTTAAAGCAGTTTAATGATTCTTAATCTAGTGGTGGGCAGAGTTTCCTAAATTCTACTACTATTCAGGAGCTTCATGAAGTCTGGGGCTTGGAAGTCTCTCGTTACTGTTTCAGCACCTGCTGTTTCGTGGTGGTGCTGCCACTGTGATGAAATAAATGAAACTGTTCCTTGAAACATTATAATGTAAAGATAGTAAAACAGAAATAATGGAACAAATGGAGCCTATCATTGGAATAAAGAATGAGGACAGTGGCTAAAGAAATGATATTAAAAAAGCACTAAAGAACTGGGTAGAAATAATTAAGTTAGTTGAAAATGTGCAGAACTGAACAGAGATCAAATGAAGCCAAGCGAGTCTTTTTCCTTCTCTTTGCGCACGCGCACATGCTTAATATTCATCTGACTTCTCTGTCTTCTTAAACGGCATCTTTAATTGTTTTGTATTGATTAATGCATTTTTGACAAATTTTATGCAGCATCCACTTTTGTATTCTTTATTTCCCTAATCCTGAAAAGGGAATGCATTTTCTAAAAGAGAGTGGTGTCCAGCTTCTTAATAGCAAAAGGGGAAGCAAATGACTGTTTATGGTACTCTTAGCTCTTTGAGAGAAAGGGCAAGGAAAGGGCTTTGTGGATACATTCTTGGCTATAACGTGTGACTTTGAGCTTGCATTCTTAGCAATGGCCACAAGAGGGCACACAAAGATAAGAAAGAAAAAGAAATGCAAACTTTTAACTGGAGCAGGGCCAGAAATTGCAGATCCCTAGCTTACATTCTGCCCCTCTTCTACTCTTCTGGTCTTGCTTTCTCTCCTGGGCAGAAAGGTTCACAATTCCCTGTCTGGGAAAGTGGTGAAGGCTACCTCTGTTATCAGCCTCTGTCTGTCTCTGAAGTAAAAAGCCTTTTACCAGAATCTCTGCACACTGTGCCTGCTTCATTCTATTCCACCTGAAGCTTTGAATTCTTCTAGAGAATAACTTGTTGGATCAGGGAGGGGTAATTGTTTTTAGCAGAGAGCAGAAAAATCAGGGCAGTTCATGGCAATAGTCTATTATACTGTGACATGGTGGATAAAAAAATCAATGATTTTTAAAAATCAGGTTGCTTTAAATCACAATTTAAATCACAATTTAAATTTTAAAAAATGTTTTTTTAAATTTAAATCACCAAAAATATCTGATTAAAAAAAATTAAATCAAATCCAATCTGTACCATGGAGGGCTTTGAAGTCTGCAATTAGCAGCAAAAATGTCTCTGGAAACAAGTATGCATATTTCAGAACTTCTCCCTCATCAACTGTGGTGACTGATGATATCTGTAGCAATTTCTGAGTAAGAAAAACAAAAGCAAAAGTACTGTGGCACTGTTGAGACTAAAAAAAGAACTTTTTTTCCAATTGTGAATGTTTTATGCGTAGTTTTATGGCTTACTATATCTACTCTATATCTATATCTACTACTGTATATCTACCCTAAGTTGCAATAATTATTTAAATGATATTAATGTCTTGCTTACTTTTATTGATTCTAATTTAATTAATAGTGTGTAATTTATTTTGTTTATGTTAATTTGTTATTGTTAATTATCGTGTACTTACTCTTACCTTAATTGAGTTTTCTGCTACTGTTAGACTGTTTTGTGCTAGGAATGGAGAGGAAGGCCTGCCTACCAGCGAGGGCTTCAAGAACATACAGGTGATTACGGGTAGGAGAAGATATGGTGTTGGTACAGCTCTTAGTCGTTCCAGAAGAACGGTGAACAGATGCCTGAAAGCTGTCCATTGTTCTGGCGCTGTTACCACCTGCCAGGCTCGAGGTAGCCAGCTCAGTCGTCCCTCCACTCTAACTTTGGTGCTGCTGAATGCCAGTTCTGTATCCAATAAAGCCCAGCTAATACAAGATCTTATTCTGGAAAAGGATGCAGATCTGGCTTGCATAACCGAGATGTGGATGGGTAATGAAGGGGGTGTACCCTTGTCTCTGGCCTGTCCCCCGGTAGACTGGAGGGTTGGGAGGAGTTGCCATTGTTTATAAGGAGACCCTTGAGGTTGTCAGGCTCTCTGCCATGGCAATGCCAGGCCTAGAGGCCCTCCACGTGTCGATTGGGGCCAGGGACGGTATTGGGATCTTGCTGGCATCCAGCCACCTCCCTACCAGAGCTAACCGACTTCGTCTCCACAGCTTTGTTGGGATTCCCGAGACTGATTGTCTTGGGTGATTTCAACATCCATGTGGAGGCGGAGGTTACCGGTCCAGCTTTTGAGTTCTTTGACATGTCCCAACATGTTAACGGCCCCACACACGTGGGCGGTCACACGCTAGACCTGGTGTTCTCCACTGAGCGGAGTGAGTGTGGTCTGATGGTGACTGACCTTGTGTCAGTTCCCTTGTAATGGTCGGACCACCACCTGATAAAGTGCAATCTCTCAGTGGCCCTCCCTCCCCATGGGGAGCAGAGGCCTATTTTCATGGTCCACCCTCGCAGGCTACTGGATCCTATTGGATTCCAGGATGCCATGAGTGGGATTCCGACTGACCTGGCTGGCGCTCCTGTCGAGGCCCTGGTGGATGGCTGGTATGCCGCCGCTGCCAGGGCTGTAGACATGATTGCTCCTAAACGCCCTCTCTGCCGCAGAGCCCGACCAGCACCTTGGTTTAACCACCAGCTGCGGGCTATGAAGTGGAATAGAAGAAGGCTAGAGAGCGTTTGGAGGCGGAACCCGATGGAAAATAACTTAAAAGCTGGCAAGGTCGCATCTAACCTCTACCTTGCTAAGGTAGAGGCTGCTAGAAAAGCCTACTTTGCTGTCCGGATAAGCGAAGCATCCAATCAGCAGGCGGAACTTTTCCGTATAGTATGCAACCTATCCGGAATTGGCCACAATGATTGGCCTCCATCTAGCATTTCTTGTGACCAATTCACAGCATTTTTTAAATCGAAAGTGGAGGCCATCCGCCAGGGATCTTGCACCCAATTTGAAAACAGTGGATCGAGCTGAGACATCCAGCGCAGCGCCTTGTCCGTTGAGAATTACTCACTTTCAACCTGTGATGTCTGCAGAGGTGGACAAGGTCCTTGATCGCTGCTGAGCCATCACCTCCTCCCTTGACCCTTGCCCGGCCTGGCTAATCAAAGCTGCCAGGCCGGTGATAACTGAATGGGCCATTGAAATAATAAATGGGTCTCTTCTTGAGGACAAGTTTCCTCTCGTCCATTAGAAAGAAACTGAGCTTGGCGGCAGACAATATTGGCAATCATAGGCCTGTCGCCAATGTTTCTTTTCTCAGCCAAGGTAGTTGAGAGGGTGGTGGCCGACCAGCTTCAGGCTCTCTTGGATGAAACCAATGCCCTGGATCCATTTCAGTCGGGCTTCAGGCCGTGCCACGGCACGGAAACGGCATTGGTCGCCCTGCTGGATGACCTACTTAGGGAGGCCGACAGGGGCAAAGTGTCCTTGCTCGTCCTCCTTGATATCTCAGCCACCTTTGATACCATCGACCACGGTATCCTCCTGGGGAGGCTCTCCGAGTTGGGGATTGATGGCCTTGCTCTTGCTTGGCTCCGGTCCTTCTTGGAGGGCCGTCCCCAGAGAGTTCAGCTTGGGGAGAATGTATCAGCCCGTGGTCCCTCAGTTGTGGGGTCCCGCAGGGTTCGATCATCTCCCCAATGCTGTTTAACATCTATATGAGGCCATGGGGGGTGTCATCCAGGGATGTGGAGCTTCATGTCACCAATATGCTGATGACACCCAGCTCTACATCTCCTTTTTTCCATCTGCAGTGGATGCCGTTCCGTCCCTTGGGTGCTGCCTGGAGGCCGTTCTGCAATGGATGCAGTCGAATGGACTAAGGTTGAACCGGGATAAGACAGAGGACCTGCGGGTGGGTGGCCCCGATGTCAGTGGTTTGGGGAACTCCCTGTCTTTTGGGGGGGTGAGTCTCACCACAAAGAATTCGGTTCGCAGTCTGGGGGTCCATCTTGACCTGACGCTTACCATGGAGACCCAGGTAGCGTCCATGGTTTGGTCTGCCCACTTACATCTCCGGCGGATCGCCCAGCTGTGTCCCTATCTAGATGCAGGGGCGCTCACCACACTGGTCCATGCGCTCGTAGTGTCAAAAATAGACTACTGTAACACTCTCTATGTGGGGCTTCCTTTGAGACTGATGCGGAAGCTTCAGATGGTCCAGAACACAGCGGCCAGGCTATTAACAGGGGTGAAAAGATTTCACCATATTTCTCCGACCTTGGTCGCCTTACACTGGCTACCTATCCGCTTCCGCATTGATTTCAAGGTGCTAACCATTACATATAAAGCTCTCAACGGTTTAGGACCTCAATACCTGGCAGAGCACCGCCTTCCACCCAGTTCTACCCGTATCACCAGTTCCAGTCAGTCCATGCAGCTGAGGGGCCTAACGCCAAGAGAGGCCCGGTGGGAAAAAACTAGAAATCAGGCCTTCTCGGCAGTGGCCCCTCGCCTTTGGAACAACTTACCTGCTAAGATCCTCCTGGCTCCTTCATTGAGGGCCTTCAAGACTAACCTGAAGACATGGGTATACAGGCAGGCCTTCCCTACAGCCATTACCTAGCCTATCTTCCCTTTTCTTTTTTCTCTCCTTCTTCCTTTCTTCTTTTTTCCTTTCCCATCTTGGACTAATCTGGATTTTATCTTAGTTTATTTTTATATTATATGTAAACCTCCCAGAGTAGACACGTTCTAGATGGGTGGTATATAAATCTAATAAATAAATGAGTAAATAAATAAATACTCCTTCAGAAACATGGAGTACAGTGTACTTGGTGGGGAAATTATGGGACCGAGTGGCAGGGAGGGTGGGTATAGGACCAAGTGGAGTGACGGTTGCCTATTGTAATTCCTGTTGTAATTCCTGTCTGTTTTGAGGATCTGAGTGGATCTAGTTATATTTAACAGCTTCCTTGTAAACAATAGCTTTTGTTATGTGTCCTGGATGGAAACTGGAGACAGGGTTGCCATCAGCGGGTGAATGACATAGTGTGTTGCTTATCTGCTCATTGTACAGCTGCACAAGGGTATCCAGAGAGTGCTCCTACTGTGTAAATTGTTCTAGAGTCAAATAGATTACAGGTTAAAAGTGATGGAAGTTGTGGTGGAACTTCTCAAGTGATTCCTTTTTGTGAGTCTGTATGATAAAATGTCATCAGTCTGATCAGAAATACAATAGGGTCTTTATGGTGGAGGATCTGAGGAAGCATTTTTCATGGCCAGCCATGAATATGTTTGGGGTTTTGTGGCTAGATGTCCTATATCTTCATGGAATATTTCACGCAAGGATGGACTACAAGTTTTTGATTGCTTGTAGTCCATCCTTGTGTGAAATATTAGTGTAAAGTATCTCCACACCCTTGATGACTAGGAGGCATTTTCTGGGAGATGGTGAAATATGGACTGTAGTTTTTTTCAGGAAGTCAGTAATGACTCTTACATAGTCAGAAGCATTGGTGGCATGTGGTTTGAGGGAAAAGTGCATAAATATCCAGAATTGCCAGCAGTGATTGTGTTGATACTTGATACAAGGGTTCGTGTAGTTTGAGCAATTGATGAAAGTAGCTTGGCTGCGGCTCCTGTGATGTATCTATTTGGATTTGGTTGCAGACATGTCTGAGAAATTCTTTCATTAGGTCGTGTATTTCCTGCTGATGTAAGCAATTGGATCTGTAGATAGGGACATGTAAAATGTGGCATTGAATACTTGTCTCTTAGTCTTCTGTACATGCAGCAGATCACAGCAGTTATGACTTAATTCGTTCCTCAATAACAGTTGTAAAGGTGAGTTATTGTAAGTTGAACTCTACTTTCCAGTGTTAAAATATAGGTTTGGCTTATGGCCAGTTCTGAAGCCTTACTTCTGCTCTGTCCTCTGCCATCTTGCTTACTCATTCTGACCCTCTCTGCCATTTTCTCTTTACTCCCATCTGTTTTCTACATATTTGCTTCTTTCTGTGTTCCTCCATTGTCTTCTTTCTTGCCTCTCTCTCCTGCACCGTCTTGCTTGCCTCTTCTCTCCCATGCCATTACCTCCATCTTTTACTATTTCCTCTGATGTTCCACTTTCTGACATAACTGTGCCAATTCTAGAGACTGTAAAACTGAGTTTGGCTGGTAATGGAGAGTACTGTGTAACTCTTGAGTGGTTGTAAAAGTGGGAAGTCTTCCTCTGCTGTTCTTCCACCAACAGGTACAGACATTTTTATTTGGGCAGGTCTTTGGCATTGAAGTCTAGTAACATCTAGATGGCCCTACTTTGCCTATTGTTTGTGTACCTGGTGTGTAAGATGGGTTTTTTTGTTGTATTTGGTTCACATGTATTTATTTCTAACATATTTTTTAAAATAACAAAATAAGGAACAATCACCAAAGTATACAGAAAAGACCATAGCTAAAATGCAATTGGTAGTCCTGACTAGAGTAAACCTATTGAACCAATTCCTGAACAGTGAATCAACAGTTTTGTAAATCCCATTGATTCAGTGGGTCTGCTCCAGTTTGGATTATCAGCAGTAGTTTGGCTAATACATTGGTATATCTCTTCAGTTAACTGTCAGAGAAAATATATGTTATTATAAGTTACTAAGGTTAGTCTTTGTCTGTTCCCCTCCCCTTTTTTCTTTTTAAGTTATAATACCTTCGTGAAAAAGAAGATGAAAGACTGTGTTTCCAGAAATAGATCACTGTGTGTTATCCTTCTATTGAATCTTTTGATTTTTCAGTCTAACTACCTGTCTGTGCTGTATCCTGCAGTTGTTTTCCAGCACCTGGCAATATCTTGTCTAGCTGCTACTAATAAAAATTTCATGAGATGGCGATGCTTATGATTTCATCAAAAACAGGAGTGCTAATAAAGAGTTTAATGTACAGAATTGTGAGTTATATTTGAGATAATAGTGGGAGTGTGGCGTATGAGGTATGAATAAGAAGTAAATACCAGTTTAGGAAAAAAATAAGCAAAACGATCTTTACCACTCTGGTGTTGTAGCAAGGGGAGCAGAATGCAATAGGGTGAAGCACAACTGCACCAACTTATATATTAACAAAGAATATCACAAGCAGCCTCTGCATACAACAGAATATCATTATTTACTTGTATGGATCGGTCATATTTATGACAACTTTACATGTTCCCCCTCTTCCTTTTTCCCCTGCCACAACTCTGCAAGGTTGGCTTGGCTAAGAGAGACTAACTGCCCCAAAGAAACTGAGTGAGCTTTCTCACCAAGCATAGATTTGAACTTGTCTCGCTCTAGTCCAAGCTCTGCAGTTCCAAGGTGGTGGTGGTGGTTATTATTATTAAATTTAGCACTTTGCTTGGATTATACTGTCTCTCTCAGATTAGTCCTAACTGTATATACTGAATAAACAGCCAAGGATTAAACATACCCTTAGGGGAACATGCAACAGTTAATACACCTGATTTGTATAATAAGCAAGTATACATTGCCTGGATTTGGAGCACTGAAATATAGCGGCCCTAGCTGTAACTCAAGCCTATGATTTTTGCCTGGTAATATATTTATTGAAGCATGTTTTACTCTATTAATGCTGTCAACAGGTTTTTATGTATATGTTGAAAAGTAAGTCCCATTCTGTCTAAATGAGTTTTGTCCAGTTACAGGATTGCAGCCAAAATGTCTCAGTTCCTCCAGTTAAGGTTACACAGGTCCATTACGTTAGAGCTTCTACAAAAAAATCTCTCCAGGGAAAAAAGTCATTTTATAGAAATCAAGTTTCTGAGAAACAGTTGGTGTCAAAACTGCTGTAATACTAGTCATGATTTATTGACTCAAATTTGTATTCAATCCTGGGTTTTTTGTCAGGCAGTCTGAATTTTAATTGACAGGCTTTTACAAATTATGAGAAATGTGATGTCTATCTTGTATCTTCTATCAAAAGAATAAAAGACAAAACAATTTGCAGAAGGGGGGGGCTGACAGCTAGCCCACAATTATTTCTGATTTATGTTTTATGGTTTGTGAGGTGTGATCAGATGGTAATTTAGCTTGCTTTTTAGTTCACTTGTTTCACAGTCTGGTTTGATCTATTTTCCAGTGACCAGATGATCTGCAGGAGAAGCACCCCGGCCCTACTCCTTCCCCAATCAGGGCCTTTACTCTTTTTTGTTTGTTTGTTTCAACTCCCTTTTTCTCACTAACTGGCACTTACAGTCTTAATAATTGACCCTTAAGACATTAGTTGGAGAAAGAATACAAAGGTTTCATTTACTTACAGTGAACATATAACAGCAAGCTAAAAACATGATTGTTTTGAACAACAGGCCTCAATAGACTCACTGCTTTCAACAGACACAGGAAAGGGAAAGAGAGGCTCAGAGCAGAGAAGTAGGGCTCTCTTTGAATTTAGAGGCAGGGGAAAAACAATTGGTTACAGAAGATGCCAGCCACAGAGACTGGCAAAACGTTAGGAAGAAAAACCTCAAGAACACGGCCAGGCAGCCCGAAAAACCTACAACAACCAATTGGTTACTGTTGGACAGATTGACAGTCAGCCCAGAAAAGACCGTCCCAGCCAAACTCACTAGAGGCAGTATGTGAAGTTGCAAAAACTCCCGACACATTCTTCCTACACTAACTCCCTCTGAGCCATGGACCTCACGGGTGACATTCTGCCAGTCTTGGACCCGCCCCTCTCACCAGGGTGTTGCAGTGATGGGGGAGAGGGGGAGAACATGTACTCTGCCATGCAGCTGTCTACTTTTTGCTTAAACTCAAAATAAGGAGTACTGGCCCAGGCGAAAGGGAGGAAAATCAGGGATGCATAAAGATTTTTAGTGAAGTCATTGGTTATAAGTGTAAGCATTTAACATGAACTTCTTTGTTTTAAGAAGATGAAGCAAGTTGTTGCCCTCTCACCATAAACAAGATTTTTGTGCTCACTAGGGTATAACAATTTCCTACTACATTTCTGATCTTTGATCTCTTATGCTAGTATGGGTATTGTTTTCTGCTAGCCTTCTCTTTCTGAGCAGACTGTGTGAGACGCCCAGCTGGCTCTAAAAAATTCTGAAGAAGAAACATGATTTAAGGTGCAATAAAGCCATTTGGCTCTTCTCCAGACTAGAACACTGTTTCACTGCAAAATCAGAGAAATCTATCTGAAAGCTATTTGCTATTCAGATCATTTATTGTTCTTTTAAGTTTCTGAGTCATCTAATTGCTTGTGTTTGTTTGTCATGAGAATTTTAAAATTTTATTTTAAAACTAAGCACAGTGCAAGAAGAGAATTATCTCTTGCTAGCATGTAGAGGCACATTTTGCCAGCAGCACAAGCCATCCTAGTTTCATGAGAGGCACTGGGGATTTAGGAGAAGTGCATGTTTGAAGTCACACCATATTTGTAAGTCAGGATTTGGGGAATAGTGCAGATTGGTGCTGTGGCACATACGTTTTCTGTCAATCTGCAGAAGAAGCGTCAAATCTCTGTGACCTTTTCAATAAAGATACTGGGGGTTTTCTACCACATAGAGAAAAAAAATATATAAGGGAGATATATCTTTTTTTTTAAAAAAAAACAAACTTCACACACAGTCATGGAAAACTGTGGCTCATGGATATCTTAAGACCTCTTGTTGCAAGCTCTCCTTTTTTTCTGGCTTGGATTGGCTGATGATTTTCAGAGCATCAAGGCTAGCAGTTGAGTGACTGAAATGTAAGCAGAGCCTCTAAAGCCTCCGGTGTCTCGTCTGAGCAGAACTGTAGCCACATCTCATTTGACACTGCTGGACGGCACAGGCTCAAAATGGTAAGAAGCTCTTGGGTTTTATTTCTTTTACCAGATTGAGAAGAAATGCTGCTGCTTGGAACAGAAAACAATGTGTCATAGGACCTGCTAGTGGAAACAGCAGTGTGTGTAATTATTTAAAGCAAGCTGCAAGTGGCTAACAATAGCATTATCAGTATTTTGTTGGAAGGGGAAAGCAAGTGGGTGACAAATATACCTGGCACTGGTATTATATAGTTAACGAAAGGATTTTCCTTGTAGTAGAGTTGCTAATGGAGTTGTAATAGAGAAATTTGGGTATGTTTGTGTTTTCAGTGACATACGTGCAGTTCCATACATTCAGATGTAAACAAAACAAGTGTTCCAAGAACAGTGCTGATGTAGATTTACTTTGAATGGCTCTATCGATCACTAACTACCTTGTATCTGACTTTGAGTGGATGTGTGACATATGCTTGACATTTGAAATGTATATAACAATTAAAACACGTATTCAAATATGTTGAAGAATGGAGCTTAGAGTGAGAGAACATGGTCAAAAACAGAGTAGTACCATTCACTGCAGGAAGTGTGTGTGTGTGTGTGTGTGTGTGTGTGTTTGTTTGAGAGAGAGAGAGAGAGAATGTGTTTTAAGTATTAAATACTGAGGGCAGAAAGAATAAAAACATTGCCCAGTCTTCATTTGGATCCATCAAAAATGGAAAAGAAAAAAGAAAAAACACAATCTCATAATTAAATATGCAGTGAAGCCAGGCTCTTGTATGAAGAGTTTTAATCATTTATCAGAATAAAATGAAATAATAATGAAAGTGCCAAGGAAAAAGAATCCCAAAGCATTTAGTAGAAACAAGTAGGTATTAAAATATACTTATTTTACAGCTGCCAAAGATCTTATTCTCTTTAAATAAACGAAGAAAATCTTAGGCAGGCATTTTTAATTGAGCGGGATGTGTCATGCAGATAGGAGAAATAGTTTAAAGCTTTTTTCCTCTGAAAGCAAGCGCACGTGCACCCACACAAAGAAGCACACTGTGTGGTATGACTTCTATAAATCCTAGAATATAATGCCCTAGGGAATCAGTTGGTATATACCAGGGTATGATTGGACTGAAGAGTCAAACTTCCAGCGTATAGTAAGAATAGGAAAATTAATAACACTAGAGCATGTTATTTTGTGAGAAACTATTCTTTGTTCTAGATACATAACAAATATGTTGAATGTTAATAACCTTAACTTTGATGGAGAATTTACATTTTCCTTCACATTTCCACAACAGATCAACACACTAGAGCTAGGTTGTGCTACACTAGCAATTTTCTTTGGTAACAATATTGTATTTTATCCTTGTCTAAGTCTCAACCGTTAGCTCAAATAGTGTTGTGCAAGATGTTTTTGTGATGTTAAGGAGAGCTGTTATTCTGAGTTAAATCAAATTATGAGAAACCAAGGACATGGGTAACATTTGAAAGAAGAGTGCTCATTGGGTATGCTGTTAGCAGGATATGAGCAGCAATGATAATATAGTTTACACTGTGAGTAAATCAGATCTACTAGAATACTGCTCCTGCCAAAATATGAGATAAAGGAAGAACATAATCATATGATGTCAGAATCTCTTGGCCTTTGCACATTTTGCTGTAGTACTTAATACATAACAAATAGATCTCAGATTATTTTAAACTGCTATGTAACTTGAGGTGTTTTTTGTTGATTACCATACAATGCTTGGGAAATTTAACTTATATTTCTAAGTAACTTTAAGTTACATTTTAAAAATTGTCTCAAGCCATATTAGGTGATGTCAGAAGATTATTTGCTCCAGATACTAGAGTGTTTGGAGCAACAGGATAAGGAATCAATTGCAGCGTTGCCAAGTGTAGAGATATTGACTCCACTGTAGGGTGTGTATGCAACTGGCCAACAAAGAATGAATCTTTATCATCCATAATACTGGGGTGTCTAGGAGAATTATTACCAGATGATATACTGTACCTTGAATACTCTGAAGAATTGTGATTTCATTGGTGTATTGCATCCCTCTAGATGCAGACTACAACTCCGGGTGCAGATTGCAAAGGCTTCCACTATCGTTGTAGCTTTTGTGGTCAGTTTCCTCACCTAGTTGCCATGGTTCTACTGATGAATGCCAATGTTTTTAGTCAGAGTGGTCTTTGGATACCATAGTGAAAGCCTTACTAGTTTGGCAGAACTTGCACTTCACTGATGTTACCTTCCAGAGTTCAGGGTCATGCTCCCAGCACAGGGATATAGCAGAGTAGCACTCTGTGAAGTTTTAAAACATATACATGTGAAAAAGGATTCATGCCAGAAGTATGCTAATACAACAAAAAAACTAAATGGTAATGAAACCATAAGCCATTCCCAGGGAAACCTGGCGAATTGCAGCATGCAGGTTTTTATATTTTGGATTAAGCCACTTCCAAAATCTGCCTGTGGAGGTGTGGGCTCTGTTCAAGGAACAGCAGCAATTTTATTTTGGCTAATGTCATTCATAGGACTGTCACCTGGGCAAGTGAAGTGGCAGAACCCAGTAAAATCTATAGAGAGAGGGAAAAGGAAGGGGTTGAAAGAAATACATCCTTCTGTGATAAAATTAATTTAAACATAATCTCTCAAAGCCCAGGCAGGAATACAGGAGCCCGGTGTGGTCATACGCACTCAATCCTAATGTAACTTAGAGTGAACGTTAAGTGTAAACAAGCCAGTGCAGCACTGACCATAACCTGGCTAGTGCCTAAGAGGAAAAAAGCAGAAATGCAGCATACAAAGTGATGGGAAACCCAAGTGACTTCACTCAGGGAGGCTCCCCGTACTTTCAGCAACTGGAGAGTGCAGGAGAGTACCGTATTTTTCCGTGTATACAACCCCCCAATGTATAAAACGACCCCCTAATTTTGACCCTTGCTGGAGGTGGAGGAGCAGTTTATGGGCAACTGCTCCTCCACCTCCGTCTCTCCTGCTGCTGCTGCCTCCGCTGCCCACCCGATCATCTCCTCCAGTGCAACTGCTTTGCCTCCACCTCCTGCTGCCTCCACCACCGGAGGGGACAAGGCAGATGTGAGCTGAAGGTGAGCCCCGTCAGTCCCACTTGAAGAGGTGATTGGGCGGGCGGGGGAGGCAGCAGCAAGAGGCACCCGAGTGCGTGCGAGTGCTCCTTTGCCTTCATCTCCGTCTCCTGCTGCTGCTGCCTACGCCACCGGAGGGGACAAGCTGTGAGCTCTGAAGGAGGCAATTGGGTAGCGGTGGCGGCAGCAGCAAGAGGCGCCCGAGCGCGTGCGAGTGCTCCTTTGCCTCTGCCTCCTTCCGTGTATAAAATGACCCTCAATTTTTCCTCTAATTATTTTAGGAAAAAGTGTCGTTTTATACACGGAAAAATACGGTAATTTTACTTTACTGGGAAGTAGAGATGGGCTCGAACTGAACTACGAACCAGAAAAAAAAACATGAACCGAGCTGGTTCATGGTTTGGTTCGCGCAACCTGTTTTGCCGAAATGAAACAAAGTGCCAAATTTGTTCTGCCCGGGGCTTCATTTTGCTTCAGCAAAATGGATGCTCACCCATCCCCTTCCTGCTGCCTCTGTCACCTCCTTACCTGTTCTAGCTGCTGCCTCCTCTTCCTCCTCTGCCATTCTCAGAGACAACGGCCCGGCTTCCCTTCCAGGAGCCAGGCCAGCTGTCTCTGTGCATGTGAATGCCTATTGGTTGACGGGTGGCAGAGCGGGTGGAGGTGGTAGATTCCTCTCCCCCCCAGGCATGAACTGGAAAAACGAACTGCAAACTGGTTTATTTTGCTGGGTGTTTGGAGTGGTTTGTGGGTAGCCACGAACCACAAACCATCACGAACTGCCAGTTTTTCCGTTCGTGCCCATCTCTACTGGGGAGTGAAGTTGTCAGATGACAAAGCTCAACCTCTTCCCCCTTTTTATAATCTCTCATAAAAGCATCAGCCTTTGCCTGTATGTTAATCTAACTTTGTTTCTCTTTTTCCTACCTCTTAGTTCATCTTCTTTTTTCCAAGCCTCCAAGTATAGAATTATTTTGGTGTGATACAGGATGATTCAGACTGCCGCCCCCCATCCTGGAATGGGTACAAGGCTGTTTGCTTTGATCTGGGATGCGTCTTGGTCAACTGAAGTAGTTCTGATTTGACCTGGAATTTGATATTTGACCACATATTGATATCTGCACCCTTAATAGGATACTTTTATTTTTGGTGTTAGTAAGAACAACAACTTGTGTTACTCTTCACACTTTAGGATTGTTAGCAAACACAATTTCCAGGGACAATATGTCATGATAAGATACAAAATAACTGTTTTGTGGGTTTGAGCAATATTATTATTCTGCAAAAGAATATGCTCCTTTAATGTTATGAAGCTGTGTTTTAAAGAGAGGCATTTCTCTAAATACCAATTCTGCTGCAGTATTTATTACCTCAGTCTCAGTTACCTCAGTTTCCACCATTCTTTATTGCCTTCCTAGTGTTTCTGCAAGTACTGAACTTGTACTGTGGAATTCTGAATCTTGAGAATATAGGGAGTTGCTATGGCAACCAACTCCTAGCCTGGGAGGGGATCCTCTTAACTCTGATCTGGGAGACGGGGGGAAGTGAAGAAGAAGAAGAAGAGAAATTGGGGCTAAGAAGTGCAAGGGCTGTAATAGATAAAGGCATTAATCTTGAGTTATAGCCTCTCAAAGACAGGCTCTGAGTTTAATTGTATAAGTTACATTAGGTATACAGGCTGAGGGGGTAGAATACTAACACTGAGAGAGAATAGATAGGAACTTTTACATTGAATCGTTATAGACGTTTTATATTGTCCTACAGTCAAATTTCCATTGTGCTTTACAGAAGTACAAAAAATTACAAACACCAATAAAATCCAAAAAAACTAACAAAATTATTTTTAACATATAGGGAATTGTAATCGACACTGTGATTTAGATGACAGCTCTTGACAGAGAGGATGGTTTTCCTGACAATGCACCTGGTATAACATGCTTCAAGAAACTGTACGTTATTTAAGGAGAATAGCTACACTGGCTGGACAGCTCAGTGAGTTTGGACACCTGACTGGAAAACCAGTGGTTGGGAGTTTGATTCCCCACTGTGCTTGGTAGGGGCGAGCCAGCCTGTGTGGCCTTGAATATGCTGCACATTCCCAAAGCACCTCTAGAAGGGAATGGTAAACTACATCTATACCTACAAAACTCTGCGAAGGGTTGGAATTGACTTGACAATACATAATTATATTATTATTTATAAGAATCAGGTTACCGATGACAACCAGTTATAACAAGGCATATAGAAAGACTACCCCTCCAAAATCAAGCTCCTCATGAATAACAATAGGGAACGGTTACAGTAATCCCGTCCTGCTTGTGGACTTCAAAAGCATCTGATTGGTCACATGAAAATAGTTTTTAACAGGAGGCAAGTTGAATTTAATATTGATAAATTAAAATTACAAAAAGTTCTGGGGCACCTTAAAGACTATCATGTTTCTTGTAGCATGAACTTTCATGGACTGTAGCCTACTCCATCTGGTGTATGACATGTATCCAATATTTCACGTATATATGCAATGCCCATGTTTTATAATGGATTTTAGGGGTCAGAGGAGAACTAAGAGCAGAAAGTATTTGTGGGTGACAATTACATTACTAGAATGAACAATTCACTAAATTGCAGCCAACAATACAAACACTAAGGATGTTATAATACAGCAAGAAAAATGCAAATTCACTCAGTATCAAGTCATACCTGGGAAGTCTGTTTTCCCCAGGTAAATTCAATTTAATTCACCCTAACTGGCCACACAGCGTGAGAGGAGAAATTGACTAAGCAGCTTTGTCTGCAGTTTTAGAAGAGGTATCCGTATTAGTCTGCGTTAGTTTATCAGGCAAAAACAAAACAAAAGTTAAAAGAAAGAAAGATTAAAAACATTATGGCAACTTAAAGGCTAAATGCTATATTTTAATGTGAACTTTTGTGGGTGAGTCCAGCTCTGAGGATGAGTCCAGACAATATTTTTGTCTTCTTTATTTTTTATTTTACTTTTGTTTTTGCCTGATTTGTTTGCAGCTTATTAATGTGGTTCTTCTGTAGCCCTCCTGATCCGTAAGAGGCAGGAGAACGACCTTAATTTTATTTAAATGTATTTATTTAAAGTATTTTTAAATATTTTCCCCTGCCTTTCTCCTTAAAAGGACCAAGCTTAAAAGTTGTAAACAAGGGGTGGGTGGCAACAGGCCCCTCTCTATCAAGTCAATCAATCAAGAAATCACACTGCCTGAACTGATGTGAAAGGATCCAATGTGAAAAGAAATAGAAGCCCCAGTGGTGGATTGGGAGAGGGATTCTGAGATGATTTTCATTTGTTTTTACATGATGTGATCAGTAGAAAAAAATAGGAATTATACTGCCCCCCCCAGCATTTTCTCATATTTTATGTCAGTGCACCTGCACCCTAATTTAGCTAATCAATATCCATTCAACGTGGTTTTAGCACAAAATCTATGGCAAATTACATAGTAAAAATAACGTAGTACAATGGGATTCAAGTTGGGTTTCTTTTCAGGTTTAAAATACATTACACAGATTTAAAATATTTAGGCACAAACATTAATAATAATTAATAAACCTAATCATAAAATGGCTCTTCAGTAACTAAGGTCCCAAGTAAAATAATTTCTCAACTTGGTTAGCAGCTGAACACACTCTGTTTTTATGAGTGCGGGGAAAAAACCAGCAAGTGGCACCATATCAGAATGTGCCTTAATAAAAGCCTTTTGACAATTGGAATTTATAATATCAGTGAAATAAAATGGCGGGGTAAAAGGTGGAAAAGAGATATTTTTATAGAGGTGCAATTTTTGAGGTGCCTAATAAACCTATCTCTGTTTGAACACAGAGGTATAATAATTTTTCCTGAGAGCTTTGCTGCAGAGAGTCTGAGTTGCCTCCCATATTCTTCTGAAAATCCAAATGTAGCAGTAAGATTCAATATGAAAGTTTTCCATCAACCAAATTTCAACTCATAGAAAGATGGTGTACAGCACACAAAATAAATTTTAGTCAATAGTTGATGATTGCTTTATAAGTTAAGGTAACTATTGGTATTAATGCCAATTCCAATCTAACTAGGTTGAAGCGGGGGTGGGGGAATGCTGCCAAGAATAGCTGAGCAAATTTAGTTTGGAGGACTTCTCATGTTTGTAAATTTCCAAGCCCCTACATTGCTACTCCATACAGTATCTGAGGGAGTAATCTTTAAAAAAAACACAACAACTCACAAATGACAGGAACCAAACACCCTTTTCCTGTAGTTCTGGTGAATCTTAGTATGTCAAACATGACTTTTTTAAATTTCTGCTTGGCAAACTCAGAATGAGATGTCCAAGAGAACTGACTTGTGAAACTCCACCTCAGTATACTCGAAGTGAGGTACCTTTCCGGTATCCTTCTATCCATTATCCATTTATCCATGATTAAAGACCATGATCTTGATTTTCTTAACAGTAGATGCTAAATTGTTATAGCAATATTGTGAGGCCTGTTTGACTGTGAGATATTAGTATTGTATCATCTGCATACAGAAGTATATAAAGGGCCTTCCACTACTCCCATTGGGAAGAACATCAATCATTTCAAATAATCAACCATATAATTTATGTATAAATTAATGGGGCCAAGAAACAATGTTGGCACACGCCTTTAGATATTGTAAGTATGTTAGACAATTGGCTTGAAATGCCATCTTAGACCTTTAAAGAAGTATTGGTATGCAGATGATTAATTCTCTCTAATAACTTGCGATCTATACAAAGATTTATCAGTTTTCCCCATAAATAATTTATTTATACATTATTTAATATTATCAGGGCTTGAAAAATGCACTTGTCCACTCGTCTGTGACGAGTGAAAAAACGCTGCTTGACGAGCCACAGCTCCCTCCCTCCCTGCCTCCTTACCCTCCGCCCATCTCTCTCTCTCTCTCAATGACCCTGCAGCCCTCCCCCCTCCCATTGCAAAAGGAAAACAGCCCTCTTCTTGCGAGAAGAGAGTTCGAGCGGCACATAGATATATAGCTATGCAGGAGAATGTAGAGTAGTCCTATGCTGGAGAATATGGAGATTCCCTGCTCCCAATTTCAACCCAATGAGGACACATCCTGGGGTGGGAGGGAACCATGGCTCCTTAAGAGGCCGGGCGCTTTTGCTTTCAGTTTTATTTTTGCTGGAGACATTCAAAAGAAAGGCATTCAAAATACAAGCTTCATGACCCCACAGGCACGCAGGTAATAAAGCAACCCAAGTCTGAGGGTATATTTATTTTGGGTTTGTATGCATTGTTACGTAGAAATAAAAGTGAACAAGTGCCTAGTTTAAATTTGTTAACATAAATTGCAAGGCTATAGTCCGGTCATGCTGACTGGTAAAATTTTTGACTGACTGGTGAGACATTCTAAAAATTTTCAAGCCCTGAATATTATATATAAATATATCCAGTGTATCCACAATGAGTATATTTATTTCAGTTTCAATCTCATGTTATTAGATTTAATCTCATGGTAAGATATTGATATGGTGAAGGTGACCAAATCCATAAGATTTGTTTTGGAGCAGCTAAGGATATCCTTGAAGATATCTCTCAGCCTGACTCATTGGCCAATCAAGCCTTCTACATTTTCTCTAATTTGGGATTTTAGTTCCCAGCTGGATAGATGGCCATTATGCAAAGGGAATGTCATGAATGCAAGATCATTTTTAAGAAGGCACATGCTTTCTCTATCAGTGCTGAGTTTAGCCCTTACCAGAGTAATACTGGAATTCAGAGTCTTCCTCAGAGTAATTTGCATTAGTTTAGTTCCTGCAGAGCAAGGTGTGCTATGGGCCCATAAAGGTCCTCTATACAGCAACAACAGAAGTTATCTACTATTTGGCAGGGGTGAGGATTGATAAAATGTGAGTTACATAATGGTTCCCTGCATATTCAATGCCTTCGTCTTAATCTCAGCAATAGCTGCATTAATTTCTGACACACTCTGAAATAGCTTGGTGGCCAATTTACTAATTAAGAGGCATTGCATACCTGACATAATTAATATCAAGAGTGTCTTTTTCCCGAAGGAGCCCTAAGAGTTTGAGAGGGGAGGATTGAACAGGGTCTTTACCAACAACTTTTTAAGAGGGAGGGATCATTATTACTTTCTGTAGATTTAGATTAGGCATCCTTCAGTCTCGAGAGACTATGGTAACGTGCTCTGTATGGAGGATTTGGAACAGCGTCTAGTGTGTCTGAGAAGGCCAATTCGAGAGTGAGACTTTCTGTAGACTGATTTAAATAACCTATATTGTTTGGTGGTGCATAATGATTAACAGTTGTGCTTCTGGAATATTAACATGTCCCCCATGCCTTAGATCCTGTTGCTGTCATTATCCAGTTTGAATTGTTCAGAGGTTAGTAAGTTATCATTAGGTGACCTCCCCTCAGCTGGTTCTTTCCTTACGTTTATGACCAATGTAATTTATCAGAGTCTTAATCCTACTCTCTGGAGTAGAGATGGGCATGAACCTTGGGCGATCAGCCAAGGAGGCATGGCAGGGAATCCTGTGCTCCTGCTGGATATTGGTCAGGCAGCCGAAGAGGAAGAGGAAAGGAGTGAGTGCTGGCTTGTGAGTGGGAGATCCAGCCAGGGAGGTGGAGGAAGGGAATGCATGGCACCTGTAGTGCCCTGCGTATGAACTAGCATGAACCTCTGAAGTGATCTAATCTGGAGTCTACCATGAGGTTTTTCACTCAGGCCTTTCACAGAGCTCATCAAGTCTTTTTCTTTCTTTCTTTCTTTCTTTCTTTCTTTCTTTCTTTCTTTCTTTCTTTCTTTCCCTTCCTTGGAGATTTATCTCTCTCTTTAAGTCACTTGTTGATCCTTTAAGAGTTTTAGTTTAGTTGGTGCAAATATCTCTCAAGCACCTGTGGGCTCGAAGCACCAAGAAGCTTCACTGGAATCTCTTCTCTCTTCAACACACAGTTAACAAACAAAGTCTTAAAGTCTCTTCTGTTTATATGATGATTTTGCTCATTGTCTATTTTCTTGGATTCCATGTAACACAAACTTCCATTGTTTCTATCTCTACATCATATGAGAGGTCTATTAAGTTGTATATATTAGCTTGATTACTTGTTATGAGTTTGTCATTGCTGCTAAAAATTTTCTTTATCTGGCTGCCTGCTGTTCTCAGCATTCCCCATTCCCTGGCTTCTACTAGCCTGTACATCCCCAAACCATCTGCCCCAATAATTCAGTCACTTGTATCAGGTGTCAGGCAGCAACACCCACTTCTAGCTTCCAGGTCCACTGGTTATATTAGGTTATGAATTACAGCATGAATCAAGTAGGTCAACTGGTGTCTCTTCTCTTTTCAGGTTATAAGAGCAATTCCAGAGAAAAAGTTGCAGTCTCAGGGGTTGTTTTAATATCAGTAATTAAATTGTCCACAAACTGGAAAGCAGAAAAGACTTTAGTTAAAAGAAGTAAAACAGTGGAATTAGATAAGAATAAAGGAGCAGCATGGAAGAAACACTTCCATTGAAATCAGAACCCCCATGTCAAGCTAATCAATACTTGGACTGTGATAAGGAATTGTTACTCCAGTTCAAATGTCTGATGATAGACTGGAACTTCCTAATGAATTTTAGCTCAGCAGTCTTCCAATGGTTACTTTAAAACCTGTATTTAGAATCTGAAAAATGTTGTGAAGTTGGTCCATGCATCTAATGAAGTAAGCTATGGCCCACAGAATAATGAATAGTAAATTTGTTACAATAAATTCATATTCTAATATGTTTATTAATTTTTAAGGTGCCAAACCTTGAAATTGGTAGTTATCTTTTGTTTTGTTTTGTTTTTGAGAGAGATACCCCGTACAAAAGTTACAGGACAGAGAAACTACCAGTCCCCTAATCCCTAGGAGCTTCCACAGATCTTAGTGCCTACCAGCCACTCCCTCTGTCTTTCCCACAAGCAGATAGTGGCTGCGGAAGCTTTCATTCCCCATTGGTGTTTAACTGAAAACTCTTGTGCTGACTTCTGTTTCTTAGCTAAAGCGCTCACCATTCATCAGGAATTCTGGTTAGGGGAATTCCTGGTGAATGCTGGGAACTGAAGTCCAAGAAATACCAAAGCCCCATGCCTACTGCCTTTAAAGCCACCTCACCCCTCAAAATGAAACTTCCTACTCCTCCAACATTGCTCACCGTATGTTTTGTTTTCCTACCAGGAGATCCAGGAAAGCAGATTAGTTCAACAAGATTTGAGCTCATGCTCTGAGACTTGGTAGCCTTTTCCACTATGGAAAAGTTGTGTACAAAATTCTTTTGAATTTGGGATGATTATAATGTATAAAAGTACACTGTGGTCTTCCTCTCATTGATCCGTGTCTTTATTGTGCAGAAACCCTTTGATTTTTTTTAATAGTCTTATCTGCCCTTATAATTTATTTTGGGAAATAATTTAAAGCAAATGGTAATAGTCACTCTAGGATATTACGTGAAATAAAAGGAAGACTGGTCGAAGCTGGTGAGCGAGTGGATGTTCTTAAAATAAGTGGAAATAGAAGGGTGACTGCAGGTTTAAAAGATTGCTAATGGATGAAATGTGGAATGAAAGTTACAGTAGTACTATTTATAGCAACTGCAGAGATTGTCTTACTGTGAACTAATGGAATTTCTGCATTTTCAGTGGATCATCTTTATTGTTCAAAAAGATCAATTTTATGACTTGCTGTTATCTCTTCAAAGGCCTATAAAAGAGCCCTACAAAATTATATTCTTTGAATGGACAATGCATTGAAATGAAGATAATTTATAGAAACACTGAACAATTCAAATATAGCAGAGAACTGCATATCTTGCTTAGCTGTGCACCTTACTTACTTCAGACTAATTTGATATGCTGATGTCCCTACTATTTCTTCTGCTAGTTTCTTCCAATATATTTGGCTTTTAATTACCTTCTATTGTTTTTGTCTTAGTGAGTTTGATCTAATTTTTTTAGCCATTTTGATATCCCTTTCAGGACTGAAAAGTGGAATATAAATAGTCTGATAAATGATACTGACCCATCTCGGAATGTGAGCAGATAAATGTGCAAGTAGGACTTGGTGATGAGGAACTTTCATGGAAGGGGGCCATCAAAGACCCAAAGCTGAAGGAAGAAGAAATTACTCTTCTCTTCTTCCAGAAGCCCTAATATTTATTTATTACTTATTTATTTTAGGTACATAATGCCCCATATTTCAGTACAGAGTCTCCTAGTGCAGTTTACAATAAGGATTTTAAATATTATATCATTACCAAATAAAATAAAATAACTTACTATTATAAAAGACAGTAAACAGTGTTATCTGTAAATACAGAATTAGAATCATATGTTGGATAGGCTTAGGGGGAAGGGTCTATTCACTTGATGAAAAAGAAAAATTAGCATACTTGGTATGCCTTGTATCCAGAACATAGCAGATTTACATGTGGAAACTTGCAGGTATTGACATATCTTTGTGTTTCTGGATCTCAGTTCTGGATATTTGCCTGAGCAAATACATGAATGTTTCTACCTGTGACACAATTTTGTTTCCAGATTCTGGTGAGTTTTAGGTTCATCCACACATTACTGTTCAGCACACAATTAATTTTATGGTGAGTTATTGTTGAATATGCATGAATAATCCAGTCTTGAAAATGGCACCATTCATGTTCAGTACTTCCACATGTGATCTCTACTGTGATCATAATATATGTTGAATATATTCAGAATGTAAATACATACTGGAGAAGAGGTCATGGAAAAAGAACACTTGTATGAATCTAATTTATGATTATACTTTTTGCCTAGAAAAAGCCTATATCTGGAAAATGCTGGAAAGGGTTACCATGTCAGAATCAACTTGACAGCATACAATTATTATTATTAAGTCAAATGAGCCACAGGCACAATAACAAATTCACTGCAGTCCTGCCTTTCCACAAACCCAAGATGCAGTAGTAAGAGTGGAGGCCAGTGGCAGGACAAAGGTGATACTTTCATCAAAACTGATTAGGCATCCTTCAGTCTCGAGAGACTATGGTAACGTGCTCTGTATGGAGGACTTGGAACAGCGTCTAGTGTGGCTGAGAAGGCCAATTTGAGAGTGACAATCCCTTCCACACTGAAGACAAATACAATCTGTCCCCTGTCCAGCTCCCTGATTTGGCTGGTTTCGGGACTGCCTCTTTGCCTCGGCCTGCTGGACAAATGTCCCTTCAAAATGGGAGAGGCCATGATGCACCGCCTGCCTCCAGGCTGAACGCTCAGATGTCAGGGTTTCCCATCTGTTGAGGTCCATTCCTAAGGCCTTCAGATCCCGCTTGCAGATATCCTTGTATTGCAGCTGTGGTCTCCCTCTGGGGCGATTTCCCTGCACTAATTCTCCATACAGGAGATCTTTTCGAATCCGACCATCAGCCATTCTCACGACATGTCCAAGCCAACGTAGACGTCGCTGTTTCAGTATTTATTTATTTATTTATTACATTTTTAGCCCGCCCATCTAGTCATATAGACTACTCTGGGCGGGTAACAACATAATGTATACATGCTAAAAATTCCAGCTCGTTCTAGGACTACTCTATTTGGAACTTTGTCCTGCCAGGTGATACCAAAAATGCGTCGGAGACAACGCATATGGAACGTGTTCAGCTTCCTCTCCTGCCGTGCACAAAGGGTCCAGGACTCACTGCAGTACAGGAGTGTGCTCAGGACACAGGCTCTATAGACCTGGATCTTGGTATATGCCGTCAGCTTCTTTTTGAGCCATACTCTCTTTGTGAGTCTAGAGAACATGGTAGCTGCTTTGCCAATGCGTTTATCCAGCTCGACATCTAGGGAGAGAGTGTCCGAGATCGTTGAGCCAAGGTACACAAAGTCATGAACAACCTCCAATTCTTGCATGGAGATGGTAATAGAGGGAGGTGAGTCCACGCCCTGGCCCATAACTTGTGTTTTCTTCAGGCTGATTGTTAATCCAAAGTCTTGGCAGGCCTTGCTAAAGTGATTCATGAGTTGTTGGAGGTCTCCAGCAGAGTGGGCAACAACAGCTGCATCATCGGCGAAGAGGAAGTCCTGCATGCATTTCAGCTGGACTTTGGTCTTCGCTCTCAATCTAGAGAGATTAAAGAGCTTTCCATCTGATCTAGTCCGGAGATAGACACCTTCCGTTGCAGTTCCAAAGGCGTGCTTCAGCATGACAGCAAAAAAGGTCCCAAACAGGGTCGGCGCGAGGACACAGCCCTGTTTCACTCCACTTCGGATGTCAAAGGGATCTGATGTTGAGCCATCAAAAACTACAGTGCCCTTCATTTCCTCATGAAAGGACCTGATGATTTTGAGGAGTCGAGGTGGACATCCAATCTTGGGAAGGATTTTAAAAAGGCCGTCCCTGCTAACCATGCGGTCAGGGAGAACAAAGGTCAGCCTAGAAGAAAATACCTCACCAAATAAAATGTCCTCCCAAACACAGCTCACCTCCTGCCTCAGCTTCCTCTTCAGGAAAAGCGGATTATTCTTTAACATTCTTTAAAATATTTACAGTACAGTGGTGCCTCGACTTACAAACTTAATCCGTTCCGGAAGATGGTTGTAACTCGAAATGGTCGTAAGTTGAAGCACCATTTCCCATTGAAATGCATTGAAATTAATCCGTTCCGGCCGAAGAAAAAAATCACCAAAAACAACAACAACAACAACAACACTGCAAGACTGATCGGAAATGCGATTAATCCGTTCCGGCCGAAGGGGGGGGGGGAAGAAAAGCAAGACAATCGTGCAAGACATATCAGAAATGGGGAAAAAGCAAAGCAGAAAGCAAGCGAAGCATGCAAGACACATCGGAAATGGGGAAAAAGCAAAGCAGAAAGCAAGTAAAGCATGCAAGACACATTGGAAATGGGTGAAAAAACCCCAAAAAGCAAACAAACCCCCCAAGACCCATCGGAAATGGGGGAAAAATACCAAAAAACAAACAACCCCCCAAGACCCATCGGAAATGGGGGGAAAATACCAAAAAACAAACAAACCCCCCAGGACCCATTGGAAATGGGGAGGAAAAACCCCCAAAAACAAACAAACCTCCCAAGACCCATCACAGCACAGAAACATAACCCCCCCCAGCCCAAAACCATGCTGCAAAACCCACCCAGAACAGTTTTTGAAAAGCAGAAAGCAGCACCTTACCTTACCAGGCAGTCCGAAGCCTCCTCCGATCGCACTCACTCTAACTGTTGGGGCGAAAGAGCTACAAAGAAGCAGCCTCTTTGCCTACCAACGGTTAGCAATTTGAATTTCCCGCCTTTTTCCCCTGCCTTTTTCTGTTCGTAACTGGAAGCTCCGGCCGCATGTTGAAGCAAAATTTTGCAGCCGGAGCTGGTCGTAACTTGAAATGGTCGAAAGTCGGGACGTTCGTAAGTCGATGCACCACTGTACATTAGTATGTTTGTGAACTCTCTATAAACAGAGATTGCCCATGGGGCTTTTTTTTTTTTTGAGGGGGTATAGTTTAAATATATTGCAGAAAATGAAGTTGCTATCTCTTATTAAAGATATTCTCTCTTTTAGAATTAGTGTTTAGGGAAGAAAATGATACTACAATATATTTAGTATTCGTAATGAAATGAGAAGATCTTGGTGCTTTCAGCTAAGTCATGAGTAAAATAATTTTTATGTGTTTTATAATTGTTATTCCTGCAATACATGTATAATTGTAAACATATATCTTCTGTACTCTGTAGGCATCCTTCAGTCTTGACAGACTATGGTAACGTGCTCTGAATAGAGGTCTTACATGTATCTTAGACACACAATATTGTAGAGACAAATAAAGCTCCTGTACATAATTTCCTTGCATGTTGCTACTCTGGCTGAGTCAAACTAAAGTTAGCCATCTAGACCTGCCTCCTTGTTTGTAGAAACCAGATGCAAGACCTAATTGTCTTTTGCTGTTGTTCTAAGTGTTGGCATTCCATAGCCTACTATGTCTTCACATCGAAGTTCCTTTTTAGGTTATTATCCAAAGATTGAATTCTTCTAGGAGAGCAACAGAATCATCCAGAATCAGGAAAGTGATGTCCCCTCCACAGTGCAGCACTCCAAGCACTCCAAAAACTTGCTCCAGCAAGCAAGGAAATCCTCAGAAGCCAGTTTTTAGGTGACTGTGAAGGCTGCAGAGGAAAGAGAGGGAAGGGAATTAAGTTGTGCTGGTAGGTCTAGAGTGGCAGTGTGGTGCTGGATTTTAGAAGGGCAAAGTTTTTTACAAATTTGTGAAAACATATACCTTTACATGGCAGTTGCTGACTGCTGTTCTCTTGTACTGAGTAACATGTAAAAATATTTGGGCAGAGTGTTTGTATCTTGACCCAAGAACACAACAGCTGCACGATGCTCAAATACTGTAATATCTTTCTGCTTCAAGTTAAATGTGTCAGTTTAACTTTATGATGGTTGTAGAAGTGAACTTGAACTGTTTATATCACTGCAGAGTTAAGGCTACAATTGCTATGCTGGAACCACTTTTCTGCCAGTTTATATAGAGCTGGCTGGTTCCCCTGTTTTTGTTCTCTTTTAATTTCAGTGAACCATAATGCTGTGACTATTTTAATATTACAATGTGTCAAAATGTCACTGGCGGTAAACATGAAAATGTCTGTCTTTGTGTGGTGTGTGTCTGCATATCATAATTTTGAAATAACACGTTAAACACTTTGAAAGGTTATACGTATTTTAAAAAACCCTCAAGGCAGGTTCTTCTGAGTGTTTTCAGTTAAAATACTAGTCCAATTAAAAATTAAGTGTATGTTCACAGTTTTTAAGGGCTTTGGGGGACATCCTACCTATTGGCTTATGCACAGCAATGGAGCTTATTTCAAGAAAAAATATACATATCTCTGTCTATTCATTACTATTCCAGACTTATCTGAAGGCTAGGTTCTGCATTTAACTCTCAGTTTCTCTGACTCTCAAAATGAGTTAGTGGTGCTTGTGGACATTGACTCTAGTGCAGGATATGAATATTGCCACAGCAGTTGAGCCCTCCTCAGGAGTAAGACACACACAAAAAAAATGGGATCAGGAGAGAAAAATAAAGGCTGCATATACTTTTGTGCAAACTTTACTTGGGGATAAGTTCCACTGAACACAAATGGAGGGGACTTCTGTTATTGTGCTTGTATAAGTGTTCACAGTCAAGATTGGCTGATTGATAATTGGGGAGAAGTATTTTGCTATCCTGCTTGATTGTGCCTTGATTGTGACCCTTTTAGTCAGTGGTTGTTTTGGCAGTGGGGTGGGGAGCAAGGCTGCTGTTATCAGAACAGAGTACTTATTAACTGAAGGAATTATTGGATGCTTCCTTTCATTAGCTTTAGAAAGGTAGAACTACTCACATAACCAGAGGTTGCACAAACATGTTTCTACTATCAGATCTTGGCCAAAGAATCTTGTAGAACTTGAAAAAGTAAGCCCCAAATCCAGTAGAACACTGATGGAGTAAGAAGCCTGCCCCCAGTGTACTTACATGGAATCTTGGCTGGGAAGGAGAACAGACACAGACAGTGATGTCCAGAATAGCCAGTGTGATGGTGGAGTGGGCTGGGAACCTTTCAGCAATTCCTCAGGCCAGTTGGTGGCTATCTCTTCTTATTAGGGCAGGGGGGAACTACAGCTTAATGACATGCAATTAAGTTGCAAATTAATAGCAGAGAAGCATGTGTACAGGAAGGTATTGGATGCCTCTTTGTGCATATGTAATAAATGTACAATTGCTTGTGTAACTGGAAGTTGTGCAAGTGAACTTCTAGTATTGGAACCCTAACATATTTATTATAGCTAGAGATGGCGATATTCGTATTTGTATATGAATACGAATATCCCCGTCCCAGCTGGCCCCAGACTTGTCCTCTCACCCCCTGCCTGGAGTGGCCAGCCAAGCAGGAAGACAGCAGAGCTCCAGGTGCCATTGGCAGGATGAGTGGGACTGCTGCTACAGTGGAACACGTGAGTGGATGGTTCGGTCCCGGGGACGGACCCTCATTATGGCAAGCTGGGATGGAAATATTCATATTTTATTGTATTTTAACTGTTGTAAGCGCCCAGAGACCTTTGGGTAGTGTGGGCGGCATATAAGTTAAATAAATAAATAAAATAAAATAAATAAATAAATATTCGTATATGAATATTCCCATCTCTAAATATAGCATAAATCTTAGTGAATTATAGCCCACTTCATCAGCTGCAGATGATGTTTCATGTATTTAATTTCCAAAAACTTACATTTTTGAACCTCAAGCATTTATAGTTATTCTTGTGTAACTTCTGAATGTGTGAACAGTTTTACTGTTTTTGAAAAGTAACTTCTTTTCACAGGTAAATTGATCAAGCTGGATCACAAATGTTTGAAATTAGGTCTAAAAGAACAAGGGAGAAATATGATTTACTTAAAAATGTGTGAATACCTTTCTATAAAGATTAAGGCTCCAGTTCTTTCTGTTATGCTTTGACTTAGGTTTTAAAGATACTGGCCTAAATCTTATTGTTAGACCCTGAAAATAGATGCACTGAATCAATGGATTTTACACAGATGTCACCTTAGCAGATTCTCATTGATTAAATATGTCTAGTGTAGTTAGGACAAACAACTGTGTTTAGATTAGTAAATCAGCAATGTTGTCGTAGGTGATTAATACTTACGTTTTTGTAAGGTTGTATATGAACCTTTGACAATCCAGATGTTTTGGACTACAATGCCTGCAGTTCTTTATCACTGGCAATATAGGTTGGGGATTCTGGAAGTTGAAATACAAAAATCTGGAATGCCAGAGGTTTGCCACTACTGCACTAGAACTTTGATGTAATAAGTTACACCTTCTTTTTGGTAACAACAAGGGTTTAGTAAACTTGTATTTCAACATTAATGTAATGAGTGGAAATTAAGTTACTTTACCAGTGTAATGAACAACATTTTCTGATTACTTTCCAAAATTACTTTTTTTGGTTGTTTTTTAAAAGATTTTTTAAGGCATTTTGACAATACTGTTCTGATGAAAACAGCAGAAATTAGTGGTGGAGTTATACAATTGTTTTATCACTTATAAGACTTTTTAAAAAAACCTGGAATTCCCTTCCAGGTCTTTTACGCCTCATGCCTCTCTCCTGATAGCAGGGAAAGAAGTTTCTGTTCAGGAATGCTTAGGCAACTGACTGAATGCCAAATACAGGTCTTTGAATGGGTGGCTTATCACTTTTTATTTTTGACCATTGTTATTTTAATTAAGATGCTTTTAAAGTGAAAACTAGTGAAAACCAAAACAATGAGTGCAGTGAATGAGCTGCAGTCCAAGACAGGTGAAGAGGTGATCCAGGAATTTGCTTTAGAAGTAAGTTCAGGTTTCTGATAACTGAGTATTTATATTGTGATATGGGCTGTTCACTTTGTGGCTGCAATCTAGCACACACTTATCTAAAAGCAAGTCACTTTGAACTAAGTGTTACTTCTGAGTTGACATGTATGAGATTGCATTGTGAATGAGCTTGCTATCAAGTGACTCTACTACAACACTGCTTCTAGGTTCTGAGGCATGCTATTGGTTGTTCTGCCCCTTCAACATCCAGCTGGACAAATGGAAACAGTATTGGAATGCTCCCCCTCCCCCTTTATATAGTTCAGATTTGGGTGTCTGTAAGTATAAATGGGAAGTACATTTGAATGTGCATCTTACTGAAAGAAGTGCAATTGACAGCAGCTGTATTCGGTTGAGAATATCAATATGCATTTGCACATATAATTTTTCCTATATTTTCTAATTGCCCAGTATTGGAATGATAAGTATTTATAGCCACAGCTGTACTTTTTGAAAGAACTATATGCCTTTCATAGTACTTTGGATGAATTGTCCCCATGGTGTCAACTTGAAAATCATATAAGACTGCTTACCACATTTTTGCAGAAGCGTCATCACTTGGGGAAACTTGGGAAAATATCAGAATATGATAATTTTTTAAAAAAATTTATTTTGATATATCTTGTGTTTAGCAGGCTTTGCTTTTGAGTCTAGTCATTGGAAGGTAAACACAAACTTAATCTGCAAGCCTGATTGCTGAGACATGTTCCTCTAAGGAAATCTCATTGTACAAAGAAAAACTGTTAATTAGATTATCATAGAGAATATGCATTTGTCTCAACATGTGGATTTACTGTATGTTGGCGTGGTTTGAACATATAGTATAGTTCACTGTGTAGCAACCACATCATTGTATGTATAGTGGTTAAATGTGTCAGGAAAAAAGGTGGCAAGACCCTTTGTCTACTAAACACAAATTCATATATGGGTTAGCTTTAAATAGATTTTTAAAAGAAAATGGTAAAAAAATTGTAGTGAGTAACTATATAAGCATGACCAGCAGGTCCACAGGATGCTTTTAAACATCTTTATGTAGAATGTCACTCAGAAGCCCATTTCCAGGCTCAGGTTGGGAACACTCTATAAGGGTAATGCTCCATAAGGCAAAAAAGACTCCTTCTCTGTACAGAAGAAGACATACTTTTATTTAAGGATCTTACTTTATAGTTTATTCCTCTTCCATACTATGGAGCACTTGTTTTTACTGACAGTACTCTTACGTGGGTGCCTCTAATTCTGTTTTTATCTCACAGTTGAGAAGACTGACATGTTTTATTAAAAGCTGTCTTTGTTCCATATCATAGTGTGATGCTCAGTTTCTTCTTAAAGTATTAGAATGTAGAAATTATTTTAATTTTAATTTCCAATGTGGCAAAAAATTTGAAAAACAGTAAATGTTCATATCAAACTTACGACTACTTTTTTTGCTTTGTTATGAATTCTGCGTAACTTTCAGGTTTAAATCATATGGGTTTTAAAAGAAACTTCAGTTATATAAAGTTGTTATGGTGACATTTATGATAATATATTCAACAGTACCTGATTTTTTTAAATAAGCATGAGAATGTCTCTTTATTTCCTAGCATTTTTATTATCTCTGTTTTAATCTCCTTAATCTTTTTCAGTCCCAGCAGAAATGCATTGTGATCTTTGCACTGGTTTGCTGCTTTGCAATTCTGGTTGCGTTGATATTTTCGGCTGTGGATATAATGGGAGAAGATGAAGATGGACTCTCAGAAAAGAACTGTCAAAATAACTGTCGGTAAGAGGTAACAAACAAAACTTCTCTTTAGGGGTTGGTTAGAATGTCAATGTGCAAGGGGAAAAAATTAAACTTATAAGGTTGTAATTGGGTCAATACCATTCTTTGACTATATTCTGATGAGCAAAGAGAACGTGTGTAGTATTATGGTTTTTATAATACAGAGTGAGAATGCAAATAACAAAGTTTCAGAATCTTTTGCATATGACAGTACAAGTCTTTTAATCACAAGCAGTTATTTTTGTGTGGATAGAGTGCATTTTTACATGGATGCAGAAGCACTTAACAATGGCATATATTGCCGGCATTGACCAGATTGTGCACTCATATTATAAATTTCTCTCCCCTTTATCAATAGCAAGCGCACTCACATAAAGAGCACAACACTAATAATAACTATCACTGGAAATTTTTTAATGCAAAATAGACTTGATGGCACACAAATTAATTTAATTGATAACTTCATTGACTGTAGTGCCAATCTCTGGTGGAAACACCATTATTTTCTCAGTGGAAGTAGTAACAGTGTCTTCGGAGGGTCATTTTGGTGGTTTTATGTCCATCCTTTTTTGTACTTTAAAACCATGCCAGGAACAATGGTTTTTTAATGTATTGCTCCTCAAATAACAAGCAACACTAATAAGTAGTTTTGAATAACTGATAGAAGAAGGAAGTAATAAAGGTTCTATTCTCTTGTGTTGATGGAGTTCTGATTGTCTAAATTTTCCTTTGAAATAGCAACAATGTTATTTATTTATTCATTCATTCATTCTTATTTCCCTCGAGGACTGTGCTTTTCTCTGAATATCTGTAGCTCTAAATAGATGACTTAGTGCAGTTTTAGCAACACATCCTCCCCTCCCACATCAACCCCAGCCTTCCAGACAACTCTGGTTTGGAGAAGACCTTTCACTGTACACTTTAGCACACTGCACAAAAACTGTAATCTGTCTGTAATCCAAATCACAGAACCATGCAAAAGTCCCTGAAGACTGGTATTTTGCAGTCTAGGGAAGTGTGCCATTCCTGAGCACATTTAACCAAGCTTCAGAGGCTAGAGCTAGCTGAAGGTTGGCCAACAGTTCCCTTATACATTCCCTGTATACATTCCTTCATCCCAGGTGATTATAGTTAGAGATGGTTGCAGAGCTGTGATGCAGTTCTTTCCTGGAATCCTGCCTGCTTTTTCCTAGAATGTAGTATACAAACTTGCTGCTTCAGAACATGACAAAAAGCCTCTAGCATTATGAGGTCCTGTAAATCCCGAGTCCCGGATTCTGGCAGTGTGCCTTACTTCCTCTGCCACTCTTGTTCCTTCTTCCTCACCTAAGAACTGTTTGGCACAGAAACCAGAAATATTTGCAACCACTTGTACTTTGTTTTCCCTTACCTGCCTTTTGCGTACTCAGTATCCAGAATCTCTTTCTGTACAGTTTTTTTTAATTAAAGTGGGAACATATACAATATAAAATTAAGTGAATTGCTTTTCTACTTTTTGTTGATTATAATATATGCTTTAAAATTGTATACTGCAGCACAGATTCCATTTGTCTGACTTAGAAACTTAAAAATATACATATAATATAAAGGCTCTTGCTCTTTTCCTTGTTCATATTTTTAATCTCTCTGCAGTTCATAATAGAATCAGGTCAGCATGTTTCATTCCACTTATCAACATTTATTCATTCTTCTCTCCAGCAACCTTTTCCTTGGAAACCCTTGACAACCATCCATTCGCCATCTTTAAATTCATAGTGCAGGGGAACATAGCTCATTAAAACAATTTTGTGCAGACAACCTGTAAAACTTAAATTTCCTTCTGATGAAGGGCAAAAAGCACCTCTTTGTCCCACAGTGAAATGAAACTTGAAACATTAGCTCTTGTTGCTAGGATCCAGAATTTGGAAGCATAGAAAAATCCAGAAGGTAACTCTCATTTGCTACTGTTTTGGTTATCTTAATAATCATTCTGAGGGAATGGGTGAATGTAGGAAATTGCAGCAAGTCAATCCATGAGTCTCTTATTCAGTACTTCATACACAGAGTGGCATTGGCACCCTAGAGTTTCAGAGGGGCTTTTCACCCAAAGCTATCTAGACATATAAGCTATTAAAACTGAATCACTTTACATGCAAAACATGTACTCCCCTGCAGAGCTATCAGTTTTCCTGCAGCATGGACATTTTCTAAACCCTTCATAGTTATTTATTTTCACTCTACTAAAACGCAGCTCATGTTTCATTTTAGACCAGGTTCTTGTAAAAACAGCAGTATATTATACCTGATAATTTAATGTGAAAGAAACAATAGGCAAAATCCTGTTGTGTAAAGTTACGCCAGCATAAACTGGATCCAAAGCCAGAAATATTTAATTGAAATGTATTGAAAGCTTTCTATCCCTCCCCATTTCCAAGTCTCCTTAGGGCTCCCTTTTGTCCTGGGGAAGCCTTTGGGGGTTTCAGGATGGGAAGGAGGAGGAGGAGGAGAAGCCATCATGTCAATTCTGATTTATGGCAACCTTTTTCAGGGTTTTCCAGATAGAGAGTACTCAGAAGTGGTTTACCATTCATTTCTTCTGGGGATGCCCTGGGACTGTGTAGCTTGCCCAAAGCCACACAGACTGGCTCTACTTGTAAGAGGAACAGTGAGGAATCAAATTCCACAGCCCCACAGCCAGATACCTAAACCACTGAGCTGATGGGAGTTGGAAGCTTTTAAAAATCACTGCTGGAACACCAGTGGCGGTTCTTGGCTATTAAAAGTTCCTCCCCCAATCCTGAGACTTTGAAGGTTTCCCCAGAGCAAAAGGGAACCCTAGGGAGCCTTGTATCCTAAAAACAACAACAACAACAAAAAAGGGGGGGAAGGTAACTTTCAATTCATTTAAATTGAACATTTCTGATGCCAGATCTACTTTTCACAGGCATAACTTTACCCAATAGGATTTTGCCCTGAAAATATAACTGATTTTTATCCACATTTATTAAGGGGTTGTGGCCTGTTTATTTCTATAGCACAATCAACTCATTTCTATTTCACACGTCACAATCCTATTCAGGCTTTATGTTTATTCAGTTGCTATTTTTATTTATTATCTTAACTACAAAATTTCAAAAAGGCATTTTCAATGTCCGCAAAATCCACTTGTGCAGGAAAGAGTGCCAGTATACATTTTTAGCCTCCAAAAGTATATTCCAGATGTTGCTCCCTTAATATTCTTTCAACAAAGCTCCCCTTTCTCTTGCTTGCATTCCCCAATACTGCTGTTGTACTTCCACCTGCACCCCCAGCAAATGGCTGCCTCTTCTTTCCCCATATTATAAATATTAAATTAATGAATATGTATATAGCTTGAGAATAAAGCAAAAATGGTATGAAAGCATCCATGATAGGATAACATTGCAATATGAATATAGACATATTAAGTAGACTTCTGTGAATTAATGGCAATGTGTAATGTGCTTACAAATAGAAAAATCAGAATCCTGCACTAAATACACCAGCAATCCAAAGTTTGAATGCTGAGAAAGGAATCTCCAAGGCCACCACTTACTCCTTGGGACAGAGTTAATTAGCCAAGAATATATCAGATGCGGAGGAGGGAGGGAAGTTATTTTGGAAAATTTACTCTCTTATTCAAGAAGGTTCAGGGCTATTTAGTGCCTGATTGGATAATCCCCTCAAAGAGTCTAGAAAGGGAATGATGAGTATAAAAGTGGGAGTTTGCTTAGCTTAGCCTAGTATCTCTTAGGAAACTGCTGTGCTCATCCGTTGCTCTGTGTATGTTCTGGAACCATGCTGATATTCTGTCAATGTGTAAGTATTAGCTTAGTTTAGCTAGCTTTTTTTGTGGAAACTGTTCTGGAAGTGTTCCTGTCTCAGCTTTTTGACTGACTTTTGAAATTGTTTGGAATTTTTGCCTTTTTGCCCTTTTCTTGCAATATCTTTGATAATGTTTTAAACAGCCTGGTTGTTTTTGGAAACAGGAGGGTTGTTGGTATCTAAAGAAGGGCCTTGACTCATAATCTACTGAGTGTTTTTACGTTTTGTGAGTATTTTGTATTCCTACCTTGCAAGGTTGCCGTAGGAGTCAACTTAATCTTGTGGATTTTCAGTAAATCCCAGGAGCACTGAGCTGTCAGAGTGACTCAAAGTCCTGGGACAGGTACCAGGCAGAAAGATTTTCCCCAGCCATCAGTTCATCGGGTCCTCCTGGAACTTACATCAGGAACGTCTGGACTGTGGCTGAATGTTTAGTGTGGGTTTCTATGACCCAGCCCTAATCTTGACACAGGGTTTTTTTTAATCAGACAAGAAAATATATGGATAAAGTAGGTAGCATTCATTTTAAAGGCCATTATAAAGTTAGATTGAACAAAATCAAAGTAAATGAAATAGCTAATACTGTGTAATAATGAGATATTTATTCCAAACTGCCAATAGAGGATATTTTTGGATACAGTTAGAATGAATTTTGCCTGTCTGCTGATCTGTTACATTCCTTATTAATTTTACACAGGTGTCTAAATGAATGCAACAAAAACTGAATATGACCAAGGACTGTGGTGCAGCTATATTAGCGTGTACTGCACATGTTTGTATGAAAAATTCAGCACTTCTCCGTGCATTGTCTGCAGTCACATAGTGAAGCAACCTTCCTGAAGATAAACATATTTGCACCTGATCGATGCCTGAGTAAGAGGCTGCCTATGAAATGCCCGGATATGACACAATTTTTATGGAAAGAAGAGTATAAATGTTAGAAGACTGATAAAATAAAAAGTTCTTTTATTATCACTGCGTAGATATGGGCCAAACGATGGTTCAGCACGTTTCAGTGGATCAGGCCCACAGGTGTTTCAGGCATACCAGATTCCCCACCCTGCCCTCTCCCCTGGGTGCTCACTCAGAGGCAGCACCCTGGGTGCCCACAAGAATAGGTGGGGCGGGGAATCCGGATTACCTGTGCAACATATGTGGGCCTGATCTTCTAAACTACACTGAAGTGCGGTTTGTGCCTATCTTTATTGCTGTGTCCTTCTTCTCAGAGTGGAATAGCAGCAAAATGTAAATTGGCATGTAAACATATACAAAAACAAAAAATAGAATAGAAATATCTTAACTAGGCTTCTAGTCATCATATAAGGCTGATTCCAATTGTTAGTCTCCCACTACTGTAGACCCACTGAATTGAGTTGAGTTGCATTCATTTAGTGGGTCTACTCTAGCTGGGATTAACAATTGAATTTAGTTTATAGCGACATCTCTAGGGTGTTTACCAATTACAAAACAAAACAAGTCTGCCTAGAAGAACTTGTAGTTCAGATTTTTGGAGAGATACCAGAAGCAGGTAAAAGAGTTGGAAAGAAGGGATATAGGTAAAGGTAAAGGTTCCCCTTGACATTTAGTCCAGTCGTGTCCGACTCTAGGGGGCGGTGCTCATCCCCGTTTCCAAGCCATAGAGCCAGCGTTTGTCGGAAGACAGTTTCCATGGTCACGTGGCTAGTGCAACTAGACACGGAACGCCGTTACCTTCCTACAGTGGTGGTACCTATTTATCTACTTGCATTTGCATGCTTTCGAACTGCTAGGTTGGCAGGAGCTGGGACAAGCAACGGGAGCTCACTCCGTTGCGTGGATTCGATCTTACGACTGCTGGTCTTCTGACCCTGCAGCACAGAGGCTTCTGCGGTTTAACCCACAGTGCCACCACGTCCCTATAAGGAAGGGATATAGAGGGAATAAATATTTATTCATTTCATGTATACACTGTTTGCCTTAGTTGTAATGGGTATGTGAACTAAAGGATTGTGCCATAAGCATTAAGAAAAATGAAGAATTTAAAAAAAAACTATATGCTGTATGCTTTATTTAAAAATAAACATTACAGTAGAAGATGCAATACATTTCAGTCTAGCGGGGAAAAGTTATTACATTACTTTTGTGTCTGCTCACTCTGCTGTTGAGAAGCTAACTGCTGATGGACAACTTCAGATCTGTTTTTCTCCACATTTGTGGCTCAATGGATACTATCCTATTGAGCTTCTGCTGAATGACACAGATCCATGCCACTTGCCTATGCGTTGCCATTACCCAAATATCAGTTAGATATCTGGCTGTGGTAGATAAATATCAGTTAGGTATCTGGCTGTGGCCCCTTCACGGATTGCTGCCTTGTCGTGGCAAAGGGGCTTGAGTAATTCAGAGAAGCTATGGGCTATGCCGTGCAGGGACACCCAAGATGGACAGGTCATAGTGGAGAGTTCTGACTAAACGCGATCCACCTGGAGCAGGAACTGGCAAGCCACTCCAGTATCTTTGCCAAGAAAACTCCATGGACAGAAACAAAAGGCTAAAAGATATGGAAGCTGGAAGATGAGCTACTGAGGAAGAGCGGAGGACAAGTACAAGTAGCTCCAGAGCTAATGAAGTGGTTGGGCCAAAGCCGAAAGGACGCTCAGCTGCGGACGCGCCTGGAAGTGAAAGGAAAGTCCGATGCTGCAAAGAAAAATACTGCATAGGAACCTGGAATGTAAGATCTATGAACCTTGGTAAACTGGATGTGGTCAAACAGGAGATGGTAAGAATAAACATTGACATCCTGGGCATCAGTGAACTAAAATGGACGGGAATGGGTGAATTCAATTCAGACAATTATCATATCTACTATTGTGGGCAAGAATCCCATAGAAGAAATGGAGTAGCCCTGATAGTCAACAAAAGAGTGGGAAAAGCTGTACTGGGATACAATCTCAAAAATGATAGAATGATTTCAATACGAATCCAAGGCAGACCTTTCAACATCACAGTAATCCAAGTTTATGCACCAACCACCGATGCTGAAGAGGCTGAAATTGACCAGTTCTATGAAGACTTCACGGATTGCTGCCTTGTCGTGGCGAAGGGGCTTGAGTAATTCAGAGAAGCTATGGGCTATGCCGTGCAGGGACACCCAAGACGGACAGGTCATAGTGGAGAGTTCTGACTAAACGTGATCCACCTGGAGCAGGAACTGGCAAGCCACTCCAGTATCTTTGCCAAGAAAACCCCATGAACAGAAACAAAAGGCTAAAAGATATGATGCTGGAAGATGGGCCCCTCAGGTCGGAAGGCATCCAACATGCTACTGAGGAAGAACGGAGGACAAGTACAAGTAGCTCCAGAGCTAATGAAGTGGTTGGGCCAAAGCCGAAAGGACGCTCAGCTGCGGACGCGCCTGGAAGTGAAAGGAAAGTCCGATGCTGCAAAGAAGAATACTGCATAGGAACCTGGAATGTAAGATCTATGAACCTTGGTAAGTTGGATGTGGTCAAACAGGAGATGGCAAGAATAAACATTGACATCCTGGGTGTCAGTGAACTAAAATGGACGGGAATGGGCGAATTCAATTAAGACGATTACCATATCTACTATTGTGGGCAAGAATCCCGTAGAAGAAATGGAGTAGCCCTGATAGTCAACAAAAGAGTGGGGAAAGCTGTACTGGGATACAATCTCAAAAATGATAGAATGATTTCAGTACGAATCCAAGACAGACCTTTCAACATCACAGTAATCCAAGTTTATGCACCAACCACCGATGCTGAAGAGGCTGAAATTGACCAATTCTAGGAAGACTTACAACACCTTCTAGAACTGACACCAAAGAAAGATGTTCTTCTCATTATAGGGGACTGGAATGCTAAAGTAGGGAGTCAAGAGATAAAAGGAACAACAGGTAAGTTTGGCCTTGGAGTTCAGAACGAAGCAGGGCAAAGGCTAATAGAGTTTTGTCAAGAGAACAAGCTGGTCATCACAAACACTCTTTTCCAACAACACAAGAGGCGACTCTACACATGGAATCACCAAATGGGCAATACCGAAATCAGATTGATTATATTCTCTGCAGCCAAAGATGGAGAAGCTCTATACAGTCAGCAAAAACAAGACCTGGAGCTGATTGTGGCTCTGATCATCAGCTTCTTGTAGCAAAATTCAAGCTTAAACTGAAGAAAGTAGGAAAAACCACTGGGCTAGCCAGGTATAATCTAAACCAAATCCCTTATGAGTACACAGTGGAAGTGAAGAACAGATTTAAAGAACTAGATTTGGTGGACAGAGTGCCTGAAGAACTATGGATGGAGACTCGTAACATTGTACAGGAGGCAGCAACAAAAACTATCCCAAAGAAAAGGAAATGTAAGAAAGCAAAGTGGCTGTCCAACGAGGCCTTACAAATAGCAGAGAAGAGAAGGGAAACAAAATGCAAAGGAGATAGGGAAAGTTACAGAAAATTGAATGCGGACTTCCAAAGAATAGCAAGGAGAGACAAGAGGGTCTTCTTAAGTGAACAATGCAAAGATATAGAGGAAAACAATAGAAAGGGAAAAACCAGAGATCTGTTCAAGAAAATTGGAGCCATTAAAGGAACATTTTGTGCAAAGATGGACATGATAAAGGACAAAAATGGTAGGGACTTAACAGGAGCAGAAGACATCAAGAAGAGGTGGCAAGAATACACAGAGGAATTATACCAGAAAGATCTGGATGTCCCAGACAACCCAGATAGTGTGGTTGCTGACCTTGAGCCAGACTTCCTGGAGAGTTGAAGTCAAGTGGGCCTTAGAAAGCATGGCTAACAACAAGGCCAGTGGAGGTGATGGCATTCCAGTCGAACTATTTAAAATCTTAAAAGATGACGCTGTTAAGGTGCTACACTCAATATGCCAGCAAGTTTGGAAAACAGCAGTGGCCAGAGGATTGGAAAAGATCAGTTTACATCCCAATCCCAAAGAAGGGCAGTGCCAAAGAATGCTCCAAATACCGTACAATTGCACTCATTTCACACGCTAGCAAGGTTATGCTCAAAATCCTCCAAGGTAGGCTTCAGCAGTATGTGGACCGAGAACTCCCAGAAGTACAAGCTGGATTTCGAAGGGGCAGAGGAACTAGAGACCAAATTGCTAACATGCGCTGGATTATGGAGAAAGCCAGAGAGTTCCAGAAAAACATCTACTTCTGCTTCATTGACTACGCAAAAGCCTTTGACTGTGTGGACCACAGCAAACTATGGCAAGTTCTTAAAGAAATGGGAGTGCCTGACCACCTTACCCATCTCCTGAGAAATCTCTATGTGGGACAGGAAGCAAGAGTTAGAACTGGATCTGGAACAACTGATTGGTTCAAAATTGGGAAAGGAGTACGACAAGGTTGTATATTGTCCCCCTGCTTATTTAACTTATATGCAGAATACATCATGCGAAAGGCTGGACTGGATGAATCCCAAGCCGGAATTAAGATTGCCGGAAGAAATATCAACAACCTCAGATATGCAGATGATACCACTCTGATGGCAGAAAGTGAGGAGGAATTAAAGAACCTCTTAATGAGAGTGAAGGAGGAGAGCGCAAAAAATGGTCTGAAGCTCAACATCAAAAAAACTAAGATCATGGCCACTGGTCTCATCACCTCCTGGCAAATAGAAGGGGAAGATATGGAGGCAGTGACAGATTTTACTTTCTTGGGCTCCATGATCACTGCAGATGGTGACAGGAGCCACGAAATTAAAAGACGCCTGCTTCTTGGGAGGAAAGCGATGACAAACCTAGACAGCATCTTAAAAAGCAGAGACATCACCTTGCTGACAAAGGTCCGCATAGTCAAAGCTATGGTTTTTCCTGTAGCGATGTATGGAAGTGAGAGCTGGACCATAAAGAAGGCTGACCGCCGAAGAATTGATGCTTTTGAATTGTGGTGCTGGAGGAGACTCTTGAGAGTCCCCTGGACTGCAAGGAGATCAAACCTATCCGTTCTGAAGGAAATCAACTCGGAGTGCTCACTGGAAGGACAGATCCTGAAGCTGAGGCTCCAATACTTTGGCCATCTCATGAGAAGAGAAGACTCCCTGGAAAAGACCCTGATGTTGGGAAAATGTGAAGGCAAGAGGAGAAGGGGACGACAGAGGACAAGATGGTTGGACAGTGTCACAAAGAGTCGGACACGACTTAACGACTAAACAACAACAACAATCTGGCTGTGGAGTCAGAGATTAGGAATTTGATTCCCCACTCTGTGTTCCAGGAGAGGAGCCAGCCTGTGTAGCCATGGGCAAGCTGCAGAGTCCCAGGATACTCCCAGAAGAAGGGAATGTTAAACCACATCTGAGTACGTATACCTAGAAACCTCTGGAAAAGAGTGGTATATGTCAAAATTGACTTAATGGTATGTAATTCTTAATTTCCATGAAAAGAAGCCACTCTACTTGCATTAGTCCTGCTTTGACAGGATTTTCTGTTCAGCAGAAGCTCAGTAAGATACTAGTCTTTTTGTCTTTAAACCCTCCATTGATTCATGAGGTCTTCAAATTGGCATGAGCAATGTACAGGTTGCATGGGCTCCAGTGGTGTTTTTGCAGCTCCCAGGGTCACCCCACAGCCCCTCAAGGTTCAAAACAGTTTTGAAGGCTTCTAGGAATAGGGACTCTCTGTTGTTGGGCCTTGGTAGGTCCCCCAAGACTCCCAAACTCTCTCTCTCTCTCTGTCTCTGTGTGTGTGTATATGTGTGTTTAATGACAGTTTGGGACCATTTCTGAGCCTGTTGCAACTCAGGGTGGAGGCTGGGGACTTGAATTTGAACCGCAATCCCTCGGAGGTTGCCAATTCCTGAATTACAGAATGCTTTCAAATGAGAATAGCCCTCTTATAGCTTTTTAAGTGGAACATTGCTCTGGAATATAAGGAACATTATTGTCTAGCTCCAGAATTTATATTTAAGCATAGGCTCCACTTTCTTATAGCATTGCTGCTGGGATTGGACCAAAAACCGCCATGTAAGTAATCTTTAGCATTCATGTTGAAGCTGGTATTATTAATAGTGAGCCTATTTCAGTTGATTCACTAGTCTTTCAGTAAGGTTACTAGAGATAACTTGGTGTATTTTTATTCTGGAACAGAAGTGCAAATTCTAGGTCACATTCTATCCCCTCTTGTAACCTTTTAATTCTGTTTCCCAATGTATTATTTGAAGATGATAATTCTTGTCTGTTTACGTCACAAGAATGTACTCAGGGTTTAAGAAGATAACACATAAATGAAACCCATAATGGAAAACTAAGTAAACTAAATATGATGTATCAAAAGATTCCATTCTGCTTAAAGGCATTCTGCTTGAAAGGGGGCAAAATGCAGCTCAGCCTTGAATGGTTGTTTACCACAAGGCTTTTGTTAAGAGTAGCTATGGTGATATTGCTTGTGAGGTCAGTTTATTCCTATGGGATTTTAGTGGTTTTATGTTCCATGCAGAATCCTGCAGTCAGTAGGTACACAGGAGATCAACTGGGATAGTTTATAGGTTCATATTTGCAGAGGTATCCAGGAGCGAAGCATTATCTTACAGTAATAGCAGTTATAAAATCAGTTTTACAGTTTTATTGCATTTTAATGCATAATAATGCAAAGTTTAGTCTATTTGTGAAATGCCTTTTAATCTAATATATCATTTTAATCACCAGTTTACAGGCAGATTACAATTACTTATTCAACTCTGCATAAGTGTATTGATGGATGAGCTGAGGTTTGAATGTGAGCTTTTCTTGACCACAATTAGAAAAATTATCCAGTTACCACTTTAGATAACTGTATCTTCTTTATTATTATGTAGCTTTTGGTTCATTTCATTTAAAGCAGTTGAAATACCAAAAATCTCTGAACAATTATTTGTTATTTTTATAAGATTTTTTAAAAAACCATACAGTACTTTGGTATTCTGGTTCCATTTACCCTTCTAACAGCCTTCTGAACTCTTGTAATATTTATTTAAAAGATTATATCCTGCCTTGCTATTATTATTTTTGAAATGTAGTCTTTAAATTTTAAAGTATACTCTGCATGCATCATTTTTTTTCTGAAAACATTCTGTGGAAATGGGAGGTGTTATTTTAATTTCAATTAAAGCTGTTTCAAAGATTCAAAAAAATGCAGGATCTTGCCACTTACCACAAGGCACATGGCATTCCTTTCTGTGGCATAGGGAGTGGGAGGAAGGCAATAGTCCTCTGAACAATGTTATGGGTTCCCATGACTCAGGGATCTTGCCTCCTGTCTTTTCTATGCATTGTGTGTATTTCAAGGGAGGAACAGGATAAGCTTATCTTCTTGCATGAGAAGAGGTCTCGATAAAAGATCCTTATCAGCATGGCTCAGGGGACTGGCATTTCAGCTCCTCCCTCCAGTGGCAGGAGGGATCCACTTTTTTTGGTCTACTGCTCTTTGGGGCCTTTACTCTGTAACTCCACCATAACTGACCCAACAGATGGAAGGAAATCGGAGGCTCCAAGAGGCAAGTCAGGAAGCAGGACTCCAAAGATCATTGTATGCATTGTGTTGGCACGTATCTGTGTGTATATCTATTTCATTGTTTTTATGTGTAATACTTAACTAGTGTTATCCTAGGTTCAAAGAAATAAAAAATAAAATACATATTAAAAATAATACTACAGCAGTGGCTGTAAGAGGTGGGAAAGGGAATTCTTGTGTAGGTCCCTGGATTGATCTAAAACTAAGCTTAACCCTGGATTAAAAGTCCCAAGGGGACACACATAGTGACACAAAACCCATGTGACTAGCATGACTTTACATCAATTTTAAAAACCATGATCCAGAATCTGATGAATTTCACTAATGTAATCATGCCCTAAAGGAAAGAAACTGTCCTTTTCCCCAGCTGTCAAAGTGAAGCAGTCAGTCTGCAAGCTGTCTGAAGCAGTAATGTCACAAGTAATTTTTAGAACAGATTCTACCCTCCCTTTTAGCTGTTTTCAGTAAGGAGATGCCAGCAAATCATCAAAATCATTTTTACAGTGCTTTCCAAAAATCATAGGAAATTTCAAAAGACAAAGCAACAGGAATTCTTCCCTTCTTTTGAATTTGCCATTGTTTCCATTTTCTGTGTGTGTGTTTGAAAGACACACAGAGAGAATGAGCAAGTTGTTTATAAGATGCCTGTAAAGGAAGGTGACAAATGGAGTATCACATTTCAGTTGAAATCAGCACATGAATCATTTGTTGTAACATGATAAGTAAAAAGGTGGTCTTTACAGAGATTGAGTTTAAAAAAAACAGGGATGCTGCTGAGTTTTAATGCCCCTTTTCTGACTGGCTCAAATCCTGTTGCTTAGTGTAGTAGATTGCAACTAGAGGAGACCCGTGGAGTTGATTCATCATACTCCAGCTCATTCAGTGAGCTTACTCTAGTTATAACTTAGTAGGGTAAAGAACAGAATTTCAGCCAGTATTTCTGCATTGGGTATTCATACACGCTCATGTGTCCATTTCTATTATTGTCATGGCATGCTGACTTAATTGGTGGGAGGAATTTTAGATATCACTAAATCACAATGCTTTTTAACCACTTATACAGTTACTGGAACAAGATTAAGTTCTCAGTGTTTTTTTATATAAAGTTCCCCTATATTGCATGACAGATTAAATTGTTGGTGTGTTGGAAAAATATATCAAATGCTTGAGTATCTAGTTCTTCCTTTTAAAATGAAGAAGCAATATGTATTCAAAGTGCCTCCAAGGACTGAAGTAGGAAACTTAAACAAATAAACATGTTATGATACTAGTGCCATTGTGAATTAAGAACAGTTTATGTGGAGTGATTTTGTAAACTGTCTTTTTTAAAAAATGTCTTCTCAGGATTGCTCTTGTGGAAAATATTCCTGAAGGCATAAACTATTCAGAGAGTGCACCGTCTCATTTGTCTCTTTTCCAAGGCTGGATGAATTTACTTAATATGGCTAAAAAATCTGTTGACATAGTATCTTCCCAATGGGATCTCAGTCATAGTCATCCATCTGCCTGCCAGGTATGCTTTATTTTAAACTTGTCATGTCTTTGAATATCTGCTCTGTCTGCATTTTATTGTTCATCCCTTTCTATATCCAAAATCTTGAGGTATAATTTAGATAAAAAATACTCTCTTTTGCTCTGTTGTGATCAACTTTCTTACTATATGACCCAGTTGCTAGGGGCGACTCATGATCTAAGCACGAGAAGGAACATCAACTCAAAATTTCCCACTATTGTTTACTAAAAATAATGTCTATCCAAAATTACATAATTAGTAAGTATATTGTAACAGACGATGAATTACATCTTTCTCAAACAATAAAATGAGTTTAAGAAATTATTTCAGCAATTTCACAAGTTTTAATAAACCATTCATTTTGATAAAATAGAAGTTCATTTCAAGGATCTGATTACCTGCAAATGCAAAAAGAGTTGTCAAAGTGAGAGAGGAACTTCTTCATCTAAATTATGTAGCAACACGGCACTATACTCACAATTTACTAAAATACCAATTATTTGAACTATTATATTTAGAATCAACATGATTCCAAAAAGTTTGTGATATCATATATGAAAAAAAAATGCATATATTGACATAGAATTCTAAATGTTCACCTGCTTATGTGCTAAATGCTCTTAGTCTTTATTTCATATATCTCTGTTGTAATATGCTACCAGTTATAACAGATTAGCTAGTACCAAAGAGCTGATTTATTAAATCCCCACTAGTTCAATAGGTTTGCCTAGTTGTGACATTACGCTAAAGTAATAAGTAATTTGCCAAGACAGCGGGGGATCGCTTCTGTCAGGCTTCACTCCTCTTCCTATCTCTGCCCAGGCATAGGAAGGGGGGGGAAGGGGGACCCAAGAGATCCCCCTTTCCTCCTCTTCCTATGCCCAAGCAGGAAGAGGAAGAAGAGTGATCTAAGCCATCTCCCACCACCACTGTCTTTGCAAAGACACAGGGGTGGAGGATCGCTTGGGTCCCCCTTCCCTCCTTCGGCCCTCAAAAATGTGTACAATTTATGATGTGGCCCTCATACTGAAAAGTCTGGAGACCCCTGCACTAAACCACAGGACTTCAGCCAGTGTAATACATGTTATAAATTTGTATTATATATTATATTTCTTGTGTTTAATATAGGAATGTAAATACTTGCTACTCTCATTCTCACACATGACAAACTGCAATAACTGTTGTAACTGTTTATGAGGCTGTTATTTACTGTTTATTATTGATTAGCTGGCTGGATAGCTCAGTGGTTTGGGTATCTGGCCGTGGAGCCAGAGATTGAGGGTTTGATTCTCCACTGTGCCTCCTGGGAGAAGATCCAGGCTTTGTGGCCTTGGGCAAGCTGCACAGTCCCAGGGCACCCCGCCAGAAGAATGGAATGGTAAACCCCTTCTGAGTATTCTCTACTCTAGAAAACTTGCAAAGGGTTGTCATAAGTTAGAATTGACTTGACAGAACATGATGATGACTGATGAGTGTTTTTACACATGCAAGTTATTTTTGTGTGATTTGCACATATTGCACAATTGCACAAAATTGCGATAGCTGCTGCATAGACTTTTAAGAATTAGAATCATTAGATGGATTGTTTACATATTTTTTATCAATCTTCCAGTTTCTCTATCTTTTCTTTATATGTGTGCGCGTGTGTATGTGGGTTTCTGTGCTTTGTTTCACAAAGGGAAAGGAAACTCATTTGGGCAAAAACATTTTACCTAAATTGAGAAAAGCTCCATGGGAAGAAGAAATACTTCTTACCTTGCAAGAATAAGAGATTTCTCAACAGCCTTTCTTGATGTTTTGAGAGAACATGCCTCATCAAGAATGAGGATTCTGAAAGAGTCCTTTGTATCCTTAGTCTAATTTAATAATCATTTCCAAATATATTTTCTTGGTGTTTTTTCAAACAGGGGCAGCATCTTTTTGAGAAATTGCTAGAACTGTTGTCTCAGAAGATTGAGATCAAATTAGTGAGTGATGTTCTTCACAAGAATTCAGACTTGTTGACTAATTTGGGGAAAAAAGGTAATACCACAATCTTTATTTTGCCACAGATTCACATTAATACATCAAAGTGTTGTTGTTGTTGTTGTTTTTGTTCCTTCTTTAAAATTAGCAATGTTGATACAGGTACAAATTAATCTTGCCTGGATTGCACCATATAAGATCTTAAGCATTTTGAACGTCTATGGCTTTCTCTTGGAAGATTAAATGCTAGATTGGATTTAGAAGGCTAAATCCAATGTAAATCCTCCCTAGCCATTAGAACTCATACTGATTATAACTAACAAATCTTGTTCATTTCAGTGGGTATGCTCTAGTTGAAATTAACTTTAGATTTAGCCCAAAGCTTTCCACATTGTGCTAATAATTAACAAACAAATTTTAAAAGCTAAAAGTGTCTTCGTAGGCCTTATAGTTCCCTCCAGGTTACCTGACCAGGGCCACAGGCATTGGCTTTTAAATTTGAAATTAATAGATGATTTTGTGCTGGTTGGAGTAAAAGATGATTTTCTGAGTCATGTAATTACAAAGCAGAGTAATGTTAAAAGTAGTACATTATAATAGGCAGATAACGTTATCAATCATATGTTTTTATGTCCTGTACCATTGTTGAGACCTCAGATTATTTTGCATTCTTGTAGAAGTAATCTTTAGAAGCAGTTTCCTGCCTTAGCTGTTATGCTTCATTTGATAACCTTCCTAGAAATGGCTGATACAACCAAGTAAGTGCTCCAGTGTTTAGACATGGGAAAATTTATAGATAAACTTGATATCTAGTTCCTTGAACCAATTTCATCTTATCAGTATTGTGGTCACAATATACCCAACAATAAGAAACCAACTCATTCTCACTGACAAAATAAATTCTGGCATTTTCTATTTATCTATTCACATGTACTGCTGAAATCACAGTTTATGCAAGTGCCTTGAAGTCATACAGCAAGAGAATGTGTGTTGCTTCATACATATTTCTTCAGAGCTAGTGAATATTATGTGTTTATTGTGCAATCCATGCATTGCACTGACAGTGTTCTAATGATAAATTTGTCCAAGTTTCAATCTTCTGTGATTTCTTATCTTTGAGAAAGAGGGCAATATTTTATTATCACAGTTTAGATTCAAGTAATCAAAAAGTCAGCAAGAAGGGAAGATATTTAAAATGTAATCAGACTGTTAGAGTAGTATTAAGCTACAGACCTGTGTTGAAGTCAAATGTAAGTTGCATTACATTTGACTTTTTTGGGTTTCACTCATATTGATCAGACTATTTTAAAATGTTCAGACTGCTTTCAGTAATAGGTGCCTTAGGAAATCGTTATAAAATCCAGTGTCACACACATTATTGCCCGATTAAAGAGTTTTTAAAAATATTCTATAGTTATTCATTTGGGATTAGTTTATAAGTTTTAACTTTGTGTTTTTATATAAAAGAACAAATTTATCTTGATTGAAGAATAATATTTAATTTTGTAACAGGTTCTATTCAGAATGTTTTGTTTGATATTATAGCTCTTTCTACTTCTTTCTAGAGTGGTTACCATTTAACTCATATTCAAACTCATATTTTCTTCCTGCCAAATGAAAATTATTGGAAAATAAAGCTTACTTACAGTTCCTTTAATTCTTCTACACATGTGTAGTAGAATTGGTATATATGTTTTCTGTTACAAAAAGTAAGGGGTGATTAAAGAAACACTCTGATAAGAAATGCTTCTGTCTTGTGAGAGAAACACTGAGTTTGAATACAGAGATGTAAATCCTCATTTTCAGGCAATGATGAGGGACTATAACAAGAAATTTCTTAATGTTCCTCATAGTCAGTCTTTCTGTGCTTGCTGTGTGTGTTTTGCCTGTCAAAGGAACAGGGCACTAGAGACATTTTGTGGAAATTTCAGAGACTTTGATGATAAAATATTACCTTTTTGTCTCACTTTCGGCTAGACCTGATGAGTTCTTGTGAGGCTTTAAAGTTCTCGTCCGGTTTTTTGTCATGCTGAGACAGCCTAATTGAAGAGGATGAGGAATTTAGCAAATTTTGTTTCTGTTTAAAATTGGATCCAGAGCCATTTCCCCCTCAAACAGAGCAGCTTCTTCTGTTCACTGATGACAAAGGTTTATGAGAGCCTCCAGTTGCAAAAGGGAGCATAGAGGATTTTTCATCACTGCTTCCTTCATCCACCAGTACACACCTTTCTATTCTGAAGAGTCCTCCAACCTTCTGGAACAGATGGGGGCATAGAGAGTGGCAGCAGAAGGGTAAAGAGCAGATTGCCGCCATCCTTGCATCCACAGGACTGTCTGGTTAGCAGTGTTACACTCCATGCTTTTCAAGAATGTGTTGAAAATTCCAACACAAAGTCTTCAGGAATGTCAAATTTCCTTGAGAGCATGTTGTTTCCTTAGATTTGTGTGTGTGTGTGTGTGTGTGTGTGTGTGTGTGTGTGTGTGTGTGTGTGTGTGTGTGTGTGTGTGTGTGTGTGTGTAAATTTTCTGTTATAGTAGAATGATGAGTCAATAGAGATTTAGATGTGGAAATGTAATAAATGAATATCATCATCATCTTAGAACTTAGGAGGCACAGTGGGGAAACAAACTCTCAACCTCTGAGCTGTCCAGCAGTTTAATAATGCACACTTTGCAGATTCATATTATTTTGTTTTAGAGAGAGTAGTTTAGATCTTGAGCTAATTTAGATCTTGAAGTAATTTCATTCATGAAAGGCAAGTTTCCCATCCTCTTATAACTGTTGTAGCCACAAGAATACCCAAAAAGCACTTCCCAAAGACCACAGTGTATAAGGGGTAGGGGCATTAGAGGCTGCTGGGGAAGAGAGAATGCTCCAAATTAGTTTTCTGTCAGGAGGAAGATTTCCTCTCCATCCTATCTGGTAAATCCATGGAGACCACCCCAAGTTATTCAAGAATGGCCCTGATGTACGAAGAGCTTTCTAAGGAGGAAAGCATGGAAAACTTTCCTTCTTTCCTTCTTTGCATTAAGTTAACGTCTTAGGATTCAAGCCAATGTCATATTTGTGAGCCATATGGAACCAAGTTAATTGACATTTTCAGTTGATTTGCAATTTGCAGTCAAGAATTTTAAATGGGCTTAATAGTTTAATTTAGTACAGTACTAGTTTGAATATCTGCCTTATTTCTTCAAGACACCATGCTTGATAAAGAGGAACACAAGAGCTATTTATTTCTTACTGTTCTTAAGTGATGAAGTAAATTCATGCCTCCTTATGGTATGGTGACACAATGCAACATAAGGCTGTGAGTTCTACTGTTTATGGGGTCACAAACCATCCCAATGTTGCGTCAGACATCTGGGGGATAATTTGAAGCTATTCGAAGTGTTTCCTTGATAGAAAGATTGAGCCAGATGGTGTTGCCTTCATTTAAGATTCCTTTGTTGCTGCATTTGTCTGCCTGCAGCACTAACATTGCCAGGGTTCTGGCTCAAAAGTGAGAATATTCCTTTTTCGTAGTGACTCTTTTCCTTAAGCTGATATGCATAGGCCAGAATTATATTATTTACACTGGCTTAAGTGCAGTGGTGTAAATCAACAGTGGTGAATTAGAGCTAGTTAATAAGTTGCTGCTTTTATGAGCTGCTGCTTGTATTCAAACCACTGCAGTTTATCCCATTGCACTTAAACCTGGTGTAAATAACCAATAGGATCCTAGTCATAATCTGATACAAAAAGGTATTACTGCTCAAAATTCTGAAATTGGGTTTTTGAAATTTGGACCCTTGATTGAGAAGATGATAAATTCCATGAGTGGATCAGAATGGGAGTGATTCCCTCCTTTTTTTAACAGCAACCTTTATCCTTAAAATCAGTTCCACAAGTTGAGGAAATGTCCAAATTAGTTTTAAAAAAGAGAAGGCTGTGCAGTATGATCTAGCTTGTGGATATTAGTCAAAGCAGGAAAGTATTCCTATATAAGCCATTGTTTTTGCAGCTAGAAGGCAAAGTAACATCACAGTGTAGATACAATGGAAACCCGAAGTCAGTGTTCCATAAATGTGGGTGATCACAGAACAAAGGAAGGCTAATTGCCTTAGAGAAAGAACAAAGGAGTCGACAACGGATGTCCGAGCCAGCGTAGTCTACTGGCAACGCCCTGAGAGCTCTTTTATTTACTTAGCATGATTTACATAGTATGTTGTGAGAGAGACAGATAGGATACTAGTTACCTAATCGTAACTAGGATTGGCTGAAATAACTCTTTGATCTTATGCTCTACCTCTAAGCAAAAGGGCAGAATAAGGGGTTACCCCGCCTGCTGGCAGCTGCTGCTTCCTGCCAGGAGTGTATGCACATCACTGGAACAGAATACAGCTACAACCTTTAAGCAGAAGTTTCCCACATTCCCCCTTTTCCTTTTTTGTTAAGCAAAGGCATATATTCTTTCATATATTTGCGAACTACATATAAATCTTTTCGGCGAAGGCCTGAAGGTGAAGCTTTGAAAGAGGTAGTTATTATGGAAAAGAAGGTTGGTATACATTGAATTAAAGAACAGCAAGTTATAAGGAGTATGAAGAGCATAATTCCATACATTAACACAGTGCGAAGCCATCAAAAGTGGGGCAGCCATGACCATAAACTGTCGCACCAGGAAGGAAGTATGTCCTGTCGTATGTTATTGGCAAGCTGTCTGAGCTGAGCAAGCTGATTATTTACTGCATGACTATTATCAGATAAGTTAAAGCAACAGAGATTGTCAAAAGACTCACAACCGATGTGATTACGCAACGTGAGATAATCCAATGCTGCGTGGTTGTCTAAAATAGCGTCACGTAGTTGTCGTTGTTCCTGATTCAGCAGGGCAATAGCAGTGGAAGTGTGGTTAATGGCTCTAGCTAAGGCGCACGCAATGTTGGCAAGAGTGCGAGAATTATGAACAGCAAGGCCAGGAATGCCAACAAGCGACACAGCCAGCGAAACATTCTGTTTTGGATAACAAAGTAACATTACCATCACAAGTACTATCAAGAGACAAGCTTTCTCGTCTCAGCCGAGTGGAGGAGTTCTGGAAAGCAAAAGGTTGCATTAAGTTGATTACTAATCTACTAAGACAGCATTGTGTTTCTGACAGATTGGCTGGAATGTAGCTAAAAGTATGCTGACCACATGTAAAAAACCACCCTGTAGGTAAGATGATATGTGCCCAATTATAAGAAATGTTGACAGCATGCGTACAATTCCATGTGGCTTTGGTTGTAGAAATGCACGTGTCAGAGGAACAGTTGACTACTCTGGCACATGAAGTGTTTTCATTAGTTGCTACAAAAGGGGTGTAGAGGGAAAAGGCATCAATGGGTAGCATTTTTGTTGTTCGCTCCCAGTCAGGAGAATTAGTGTATTTAATGACAGTGGCATTAAACCATTGACCTAACCAAGTGTCATTAGCAATGTTGCAAGGTTCTTTACAGACAGGAATTAAGCAAGTTCCCAGTAATCCATGCATAGCATATGCCTCCTGCAGACAGAAGTGAGAGACGTTCACAATTTCCGCCAACCTTTCCCATAAGTTAAATTGCAGATGGGCATGCAAATCCTCTCGAGCTTCTGCGACACCTATTGGAACAGCTCCAAGAATGAGAACACAGCACAACAGCGTCACGGAGTTAGCATTCAGTTGCGAGATAATGGCTGCTAGAAAAGTTTCAGGAGTTTCTGGGATCTGCTGCTGATTTAGAGTTCTTTTTGCATCAGCACTCAGCGTCTTTATCATCCCCCAAGTAACTTTGAGCTGAGTGCCTTCAGGTCGGGCCGGGCGCTTCCGGCGATGCGCAGTCATCTGGTCCCGCTCTAGAGCCATTGCTGGGTTGAATTCCGGAATCGGGTTCTGCAGGTTGCGATGCCAACTCATTCTTCCCACGGCCTCACACACCGAGCCGGGATCCACAAAGGACCTGTGGGAGTAAGCACAGCAGCATAGCCATGACCCCATGTTAATAAAGGGGTTGGACCCTCCCACTGAGGGTCAGGAGGTTGCTTATAAATCACCAGTGGCTGTTCCATGGGGATTTCTTTACGAAAGTGTTTCTCTACTGGCGACAACTTGTGCTGACCTGCAGATACAGTTAAATGATTTAATGTGAACAATGCTATTGATACTACATCTGGAACATCTTGGGGCTTGATCCCTCCATTTTTTGTTTGTTTTGAAAGGAGAAATTTAAGAGCGGTGTGCTCATTCTACAATAGCCTGTCCTGTGCAGTTATAAGGAATACCATGGGAAAGTCGAACGTCCCATTCATTGCAGAAAGTGGTAAAGGCGTGAGAGGTATAGGCAGGGCCATTGTCTGTTTTTAAGGCTTGAGGCCGGCCCATAATTGCAAATGTACATAAACAATGTTGTATGACATGGCAAGAGGTCTCACCACAAAGAGGGGTAGCCCAGATGTATCCTGAATAAGTATCAATAGTTAGATGAACATAAGAAAGAGGAGCAAGGGTAGGAACATGAGTGACATCCATTTGCCAAAGCTGATTGGCATCCATTCCTCGTGGGTTAACAGCATCAAAAGGAAAGGAAATAGGAGACATGAAACAGGAAGAGCAGGAGGAGACGATGTCTCGAGCTTCAGAAAGCGGAATAGAAAATTGCTTATGGAGTTGTTTAGCACTCTGATGAAAAAAGGAATGGCTGTCAATAGGATTGGAAAAGAGGAGACACAAGGAACGAAGAGCAGAGTCTGCACGATGATTTCCCTCCGAGATAGCATCTTGAAATCCAGTATGAGATCGGATGTGAGCTGCAAAAAAAGGTTGTGATCTGGCAGCAAGGAGGTTTTTTAAAGTCAGAAACAGGGAAAGTAAGGAGAAGTCAAGAGCAGGAGAAAGATAGGTATGTGACAGATGAGTGAGAAGGTTAAATACATATTGAGTGTCTACAATGAGATTTAAAGGTTGATCTGGAAACATTTGAAAGGCAAGAATGACAGCACCCAATTCTGAACGTTGAGAAGAGGTTTGAAAAGAAGTAAAACAGGTTTTCCAGGTTCCGGGAGGTTGCTGAAAGGTAATCATGCCTCTGGTAGGCGCACCATCGGTAAAAACAGTTAGAGCATCAGGGAGAGGAGTAGCACAGAAAAGAGGGAAAGTGGAAGGGTACTTGCTGAATGAATGTTAAGCGAGAGTCTTTAGGTGGATTAAAACGTATATCACCAATATAGTCTGCAAAAGCAATTTGACAAGTTAGTGACGTAGACATTAAATGATCATGGTCAGCTTTGGAAATAGGTAAGTAACAAAACAGAAGATCCCAACCTATGAGTTGTTTGGCACGATGGCGCCCTTTGATTACAAGGTCTGTAATCGCATTTAGGGTGGAGTAAACATTTCAGGGAGGAGTGTTAGATAAATAAAGCCATTCTGCTACAGAAATGGCCTTGTCAGACTTCGGGTTACACAACAACCCAGTAGGCAGTTGGGGAGTGTTCAAGATAACCAGCTGCAAGGGACCAAAAGAAGGAACGCGGTCGACCATGGTACGTCGCAAGGCTGCATTAATTTGATGTATGGCATGTTTCATAGCCTTGGTGATGGGTATGGAGTCAGCAGGAGACTGATGTCCCCGGAGTGCATTAGACAAAGGCTGCAATTCATGGGTAGGAAGGCACAAAAATGGACGAGCCCAATTTAAGTGCCCGAGGAACTGTTGCAACTGCACTAATGTAAATTGAGATGGAGTTTTTAGTTCTAGTAAGAATGGAGAAGATGTAGCTTGCAACAGTTTGTGCCCTAGATAAAGAAACGGAGGTGTGGTTTGTATCTTTTCTGGAGCTATGTGAAGGCCTTTTTTCTCTAAGCAGTTAGCTAGAGAATCATAGACAGTAGTGGGGAGGGATTGCCACGCCACCAATGTCATCCATGTAATGATATACAAGCAATTCAGGATGTTCCAAGCGAAATTGCTGTAGGGTTAGATCCACAAAATGTTGACATAAAGTCCACAAAATGTTGACAACATTCCCTGAGGCAAGACTTTGCACTGATATCTTTGAGTAGGTTGGGAATTGTTGTACACAGGGACTGTAAAGGCAAATTTTTTCCTGTCTTGTGGTGCCAAAGGAATGGTGAAAAAACAGTCCTTGAGATCCACTATCATTAGCTCATAGTGTTGGGGTATCAAATTTGGATTAGGTAAGCTGCATTGCAAAGGGCCCATAGGTTGAATGCGCTTGTTAACTTCCCGAAGGTCGTGTAGCAAACGCCACTTCCCAGATTTCTTTTTGATGGTGAAAATGGGGGTATTCCACGGACTGGTGGAATACTCTAAGTGTCCTTGATCTAATTGCTCCTTAACTAAGGCCTCCACTGCGTGGAGCTTTTCTTTAGACAATGGCCATTGATCAACCCAGACAGGTGGTCCAGGGAGCCAGGTTAATGGCAAGGCTGTGTCAGATTGCATAGAGGCCTGTATTATATATCTGTCTGCAATTTTGCATCCACCTTTTTCAAGAGATCCTGACCCTAGATGGAAAAGGGAATAGGCAGAATGTAAGGAGTGATTGTGATTTGTCTAGGAGAATCACCTAGACTTTCCAGAACAATGGGCTGAAGACTTTTCTGGGCTTGCTCATAGCCTCCAACTCCCCAAATGTCATGCACTGGCTGGGTGGGATAGCTTTCTGGCCAGTCTTTCTTTGCAATAACGCTAACGTCAGCTCCCGTATCAATCAGGCCATTAAGGACAAGCAATCCCATTTTAAGAGGGAGTCGGGGCTGCGAGTGCTCAATGGTAGTTAAGGCAGCAACTCGAGTAAAACCAAAACTCCCACTATGAGGGTTGGTAGAAGGACCCATCTGTGTTAATGGAAGCAACAACAATTGAGCGATAGATTCACCTTCAGGAAGGACCTGTGGTATATTATTAATTATTCAAAATAGGTTTGAATAATTAGAGGTCCTTCAAAATCCCCATCAATGATGCCTGGTACAACAAATAAACCCCGTGCAGAAATGCTAGAGCGGGGAAGAATGAGACCCACGGTGTCTTTAGGTATTGGTCCATGATGTGCTGTTTTGACTTTGTAGACAGCGAGAGGGAATTGATAGTCGACTTCTTCAGCTGTGATCAAATCATGACCAGCACTTTTAACAGTAGCAGGTCGGATTTCTTGAACTGGAGTAGTATTCACTGAGTTCCCCTCACTTGACCCGGGGCTGGAGGACCACCCAACTTGGAGTTTCCCAGCGTTGGAACAGACCGGCATTGATTGGCCCAGTGATAACCTTTCTGACACCGGGGGCATTTTTTAGAAGGGTGTTTATTATTTTGGGGGGTTGATCTACATTCCCGACTGAAGTGCCCTTCCTTGCCACAGGAAAAACATTTATGATCTCGGGCGGGGTTCCAGGAAGTAGCCATGGCTGTGGCCAAAAGCTGTGTCTTGTGAGTTTCTGTCCCAATATTCTGACATAATTTTAGCATGGCAGCAATGTCAGTCTCTGGTTTATTGTAAATAGTCTGAAGGGCTGTTTTACAATCCATGTTAGCATTTTCAAACACCAGCTGTTTCATCAAAATATCAGCAGCCTCAGTATTCTCCACCTGCCGTTCAATCGCTCTTTGCAATTTGTTAATGAAAGACATATAATCCTCTGTAGGACCCTGACACAAATTGGCAAGAGACCCTAAAGGGGTACCTTTGTTTGGGATTTTTAACCAGGCTGCTCTAACAATGTCAGCCACTTGTGCCAATCCCCTGCCAGGGACGGTAATCTGCTGTGCCATGGTGACAAAGAGTCCATCTCCATTTAACATATCTGCAGACACAGCAATATTGTTTTCTAAATTATCCATGACCAAAATGGCAGCAGCGTCTTTCCATTCCTGCATGAAAAGTAAATATTGCGCAGGAGAGAGCGTAGCTTTAACCAAGACTTTCCAATCAGCTGGAATAAGGTTTCCATTTCCTCGTAACCCATCAATCAACCCGAGAGTAAAACTGCTATGGAGACTATTTTCAACTACACTTTTTTTCAACTCTTTAAACATGGCAAGGGGAAGACTTTCATGAACACAGTGTCCCTGATTGTTACGAACCACAGGACAAACAGACATAAGGGGGAGGGCGGCAGCAACATCCTCCGGGTTTCCTTGGGCCATAACACCAGATAACATCTGCTGCACTGCTGAACGAGGAGGGGGAGGAGGGGAGAGAAGAAAGAGGAGAAGGGGCCGTTGGAAGAGCGGCAGGAGCTGCGTAGGAAGGAGGATTGTTTCTATTTTCATGGAGATCTGGTGGCTTAGAGGGTGGCAAAATCTGAGGAGCTGTTGGAAGGTTAGCTAAAGACTGGGCTAACAAATCCGATCCGTTCACGACCTTTGAAATCGCATCCCGGCAAAGATGCCATGTATGGAAGATTTTAACTGGAGCAAGAGGGTCTTTGTGAAGTTTATTCCCAATTTTGTCCCAATCTGAAAGCTTAAAGCTGCCTCCTTCCGGGTACAAAGAACAAAAAGTACCTATTTCCTTCAGTAAAACCTCTACTGAATCAGATACATCACGGTGACCTTCTTTATGGAGCAAATAAATCAAGTCTCTTTTATGTTGCTTTTGAAGCGGTGTAAGAGTGTTTCCCATTTTAACTAAATACTCACCGGGATCCAAAAGAGGATGAGAGGACGTGTCTCGAGCCCTTGCCAGGTGAGGTGAGCTGCTTTGATTGCCTCAGGCGATGTTGATGTCAGGTCCCTGTTTGATGTCCCTGTTTGATGTCCCTGTTCGGGCGCCAAATGTGGGTGATCACAGAACAAAGGAAGGCTAATTGCCTTAGAGAAAGAACAAAGGAGTCGACAACGGATGTCCGAGCCAGCGGAGTCTACCGGCAACGCCCTGAGAGCTCTTTTATTTACTTTGCATGATTTACATAGTATGTTGTGAGAGAAACAGATAGGATACTAGTTACCTAATCATAACTAGGATTGGCTGAAATAACTCTTTGATCTTATGCTCTACCTCTAAGCGAAAGGGCAGAATAAGGGGTTACCCCACCTGCTGGCGGCTGCTGCTTCCTGCCAGGAGTGTATGCACGTCACTGGAACAGAATGCAGCTACAACCTTTAAGCAGAAGTTTCCCACACATAAAGAAAATCAAACCCTCTATTTTCTTTCAGCAATAACCAGTGTGTTCTGGGAGCAATCCAAATTGGGGCAGAGATGACTTTTTGCTCTTCTGACTCTTTGTGAAGGAACAGTCTTACACTCCATGACAAGTGATGTGATATATTTATTTCCCATAGTCAAAGAAAGACATCCTGTCATACCTGTTGGGGAGTAGGTGATGCTTTGGTATTTTGTGGTATTTTTGGGGTATGTTTACCTAAGGGAAACCCCTGTCTTGCTGTGTACTGAGTTTTCTATTCTGTCTCAGGGCTGCCTTCTTCTCTTGAGAGAGCCTTGAAGAGCTCTGATTGGTTATTCAGTTCTTGCCTATCATGTCACAGGCAATTTAGAGCTGAAAGTCATGCTGCATTATATGATAGATATACTGTATGTCTGAGTTGGGATGGAATGAGTCTCTGCTGAATGGATGGTCTCCTGACTTGAGCAGCATAACACAGGAGCGGATAACTGCATGTTTCATCATATTCTCAGTTCTTCATCACCAAGAAAGGTCCAGTGTAACATCATTAAGACATGGCTTTGAAGTATTAGGAACTGATTGCATTTTGATCAAGCAACAAGCCAGATTCAGTATATAGTATATATGTTTGATTTTTCTACATTATATTATAATTTGTTATATGTTTGGTGGGGAGACTGGTCTGAAATTATGTGTAATGTGTTCGTAGTTGCTTTAAACATTTCCATTTTGAGAGTCCTCCCGCTACTTATGCATCATTTCTGTAATGTTTGATTTCTCTGCTGCGTGGGATGTTTTGACAAATTAGAAGCAGATTATGTATATCGTGCTCATATGCAGTTTTAAACCCCATGCTAATTATAATTTAATTGTGTCTAACAAAGCATGGAAAGAAGTCGGTAAACTAAGGAACTGTACTTCTCTTTTAGCCTACAGTTGTATAGTTTTTTTGTTGTTGTTGGCTGGGAGTGGGGTCCTGTTCAGCTTTTTCAGTTTACTGTAGGGCTGAAAAAAATAGAAATAGATTGTAAAAACAAAACAATTAATTAGCAATCCAGGGCCAATAGCCATTTCTCCTCTGCAGATTTCTGTGAACTAATGTGAATCGTTATAGTATGATCTCATCATCAGTTATTTTTAAAAGAAATGGCACAGTTAAGGTCTAATGTGTTGCCCTGCCTCTAATCCTTTTTCGTTCCTTTCGCTTCTTGTATTACTACAGATGTCCTGAGAGTGCCACAAAGCAATGCATTTATTAATCAAATTTTGGTGATGCCATATTTCCCATAGCACTGCCATCATAGGATACTGCAGCTGTATCCATCCTGTTTTTACATATTCACTCTTCATTTGTATCATATTAATGTCATCTCAACTTTTTAAATTCTGTTTTAAAAATACAGTAATCAATGGGATTAAACAATTCAAAGGCAAATTAGCTGATTTTGAAATATAGATGTAACTATAAGAGCTTGGAGTACTAATCACTACCTGTACTTTCTGGTACAATGGAATCATCACTGTTCATTTGGCAGGAAAACACAGTGGCTTTGCTTTTGGACATGCCCTAGAAGTGCTGTTTACATGTTACTTGTTGTAGGGAAGGAGTGTTGTTGTTTATACAAAAGGTGGCCAAAAGACACCCCCCCCCCCAATTTAAAAACTTTAAAATGAGTATCCATCCACTACAAAGCAAGAATCTATTGTCTTCTTTGACACATTTCAGACACAACCCAACATTTTCTGGGTGAATGAATGCTCTAACAGCAAATGCAGTGCATTGTGAGTAAACTTCCCCCCCCCCCCTAAAGCAATGTAATGCACTTGGTTCTCATCATCTCCAGTATTGCCTATATGCCAATGTAGTCAACTGGGCTCTGAATGATTTGATTAGGAAGGAGATTTCGTGGGGGAGGGGGTTAATAGCTTACTGAAAACATTGAGACAGTGTACAACAGCTGTGAAGAATATGTCGTGATAACTTTATACAAACATGCAGTGCAAACATAATTGCAGATACTCTAGGGGTAGAATCCTATCTATCTTCTAGTGGCTTCATTTTTCTGTTCTCTTTGGTTCTCTAACTACATTATATTCAATTTTGCATGTAATCAAAGAGATCACTGTGATATGTACTGACCTTACAGGCTCCAAGCTAAGCATTAAACCATTACAGTGTCAACATTCAGTATGTGAGATGCTCTATGGGAATGTAAACATACGTTTGCCCCAAGCTTCCACATGTTTGAGACAGCCGTACTCAGACTAAAATCCTATTGTGTAAATTACCCCTGCACAAGGGTGATGAATGATGTCACTGGTAGTAGCAGATTTTTTGTTATTAAAGAGTTCTTGCCTTTTTCCTACAGCCAGTCCAACTTGCATGTAATCATTCTCATTTTACCCAAGCCATGCAAGCCCTGAGACAGAAGCAGGAGCCATTTAGTTACTGAAAATCTTCCCCTGCTGGTAAGATATTCTAGCAGGGGAGGTTGCTAACAATTAGAGTTCCTGTTTCTATCCTGGGGTTCACACAGCTTTTGTAGAGTGAGACTGATTACAAAGGAGCCAGAGGACAGAGGCAGAAACTCTTTAATTACTGAAAATCTCCCCTTACTGGTATTATCACCCTTATGCAGGTGTAATTTAAAGAATAAGATTTTGGCTTTAGATTCAGTGCTTTTATTATTTAAATATCTCTTAAACCCTAAAGGCATGGGTCTTTTTGTCTTTTTGGGAGGTGGGAGGTAAAATGCAATGAAAACTCCCACCTTAGTTTTTTTGTAATTCACCAGCAGCATCAAAATGAGGCTCATTTTCTCATTCACTTTGCAGGGAAATGTGAAACCAGATCTTCTGATGAGATGGTCAACAGAATGAGGGTAAGTCACCCTGGAATGAGAAAATAATATGGAAAATTAGATTAAAATAACAGATTTTTTAAAAAAAAGAAAAAAGGGGGAAATGGAAAACCACCTTTATGTTCCCATGGAGCTCCCATATCTGAATGTTGACACTTTTGGGTTCATTGTAAACCAGCAAACTGCATTGCATTTGGACATGGTAGACTTTGGCTTTCTTCCCATCTCTCCCATAGACTTAGTGGATGATGTGGAACCCATTAACTCCAATTCAAATGATAAGCACCGAGGAGCCCGTTGCAAACAGAATTGCTATGGTAGCTGTTTCCACACACAAGCCATTTGTGTGCAGTATGTATCAGACATCACTACAGTTTCCTCCACTTGCTGCAAAGTACCAAGATAATATTTTTTAGCAGTGGATTTAAATGGTGAGTCACTGCCCCCAATTAGTGACCCACAAAAATTGTCTGCCATGGTGATTCTATTTCAAGTGACCTCCACCTTGCTTATTGTTTTTATGAAGAGAGTCACAGTTGATTGTGAGACGTAGCAATCAATCCGATACACTAGTAGAGAAGAGAGGGAGAGAAATCCTAAATCATAAAACACATAGAAATGACAGGTCTATTAAAATAAACCAAAATGTATTTTGCTGTGTACTGCAGGATTGTCTTCTAAAAATCTTCATAGGAAGCTTTTTGTTGCATAATTAAAATTGTTTGGAGTTTAGTAAAAAAATATATAGTGTTAAAATATGAAATAGTGTAGTGTAGTACAGTTTAGTAATGGTATAACAGTATCATAAAACAGTGAAAGTTCTTGATTCTGTAATATGCCTATTATGTACAGAGTTGCGATCCTTCTGTCTCTTCTTCCTGGGTATTTAAAAACTGTATGGTCTGCACAGTTTAATAATAATAATAATAATAATAATAATAATAATAATAATAATAATAATAATAATAATAATAATAATAATAAATGTACTGTCAAGTCAATTCTGACTTACGACAACCCATTTCAGGGTTTTCCAGGTAGAGTATAGTTAGAAGTGGTTTACCATTCCCTTCTCCTGCAGGCACCCTACGACTGTGCAGCTTGCCCAAGGCCACACAGGCTGGCCCTTCTCCCAGGAAGTACTGTGAGGAATTGAATTCCTAACTTTTGCCTCTGCAACCAGATACTTAAACCATTGAGATATCTACCAGCTGCACAGTTTAATAGATGATCCTGTGTTCGTATCATGGAAAATTCCATCTGCTGATTTTTCTTAGTTAGTTGGCATCTTCTTAAAGTCCGCAATAATGTAAGGGGGTGGGGGAGCAACCATCGGATCAGAGGCAAAAGTGGTCACAAAGTATTAAAGGAAAAGCCAAAAATAAAAACCTAGTGTAGGATAAATAAAACCAAACAAAATGTTAAGTCAGAATTGGTACATCTAGGATAGTAGTCAGTTAAAGAATAAAACAATTATGATAGTGTTACACCTGATATCATATCGGACCAAAAAAAATCAGGTGGAAATGTTGTGGAGCCTTGAAGATAACTGCTATATTTTAATGTGTGGAGCAAGTCTGCTTCCTTAGGCATGCTTCCCTCATCCAAAAAAGCTCACATTAACTAACATGGCTACTTCTTAAAAAACCTTTTGTCATGTTCAGTTTTCAAATATGAAAGAGTATATCATACATCTTTAAGCCTCCCACACTATTTAAAACAATCTAGCTGATTTGCAGGATTTCAGTAATTTTCCACCTCACCTATAACATCTTTAAATTTAACTATTAATACGAATATAATCAAGTGTGCTTCACTGCGACTAGCTACTAAATTAAGAACATGTTTGTATTTCTGTCTTCCCACGATGCAGACTCAATAGGCTTGATGTCTAGTGGTAGTTCTACTTCTGTAAATATATTTAAAAACAAAACAAATACTATGCTTGCAGTCCAGGAGGCATGCCCACATGTGTTCTTTGAATAAGTGCAAAACATACCGATCAGACTGGAAAGTTGTTTGTCTTTATTGGTTATAGCTGAATTGCCTAAAGTCAGTATGGGAAACGATTCAAGCACCGGCTGAACTGCCTGCCAAGCAGTGCAACTCTCCCAGCTCACTTGCTGGGTAGACCATGCAGTGACAGGAAAGAGGGTGCTACAGGGCATCACAGCACTGTGTGGACCCACTGTCATTTGTTGTAAAAGCTAGTGTGCCTTCCCATGAGTTTGGCACAACGCTAATAGCCTCCACTTATGATATCTGGTGGGGCCACTGGGAGATACAGGAAGCTGGACTAGATGGGCCCTTGGCCTGATCTGGCAGGGCTCTTTTTATGTTCTTATATCTTAAGAGAATCCTAGCCTGGGAATCTAGCCATGCAAACCCATTTCCCCCTAACTGGATCCTTTCCTAGGCCCACAGCTACCAACCCCTAACTAAATAAAGTTGGGAAATGAAAGAAACAACACTGTTAAACAAAAGCCTTATGCCCCTGAAGGCAGCACAACCTCATGCAAGACCAATTCCCCCTAATGTCCATTAACGTTTACGATTGTAATATAATGATGTTTTTATGATATTTGTAAGCTGCCCCGAGTAGACTTTGTCTAGGGGGGGCGGGATAAAAATCCAATAAAGTAAAGTAAAGTATTAAGAGAGGGAAGGATGGGGTGTGTGAAGTCCCAGATACAGTCTATACTGGGGAGGGTGAGGGAAATACTTTTAAACTTTCCAGCCAGTCCAGAATCAAGACTCCTCCATTGTCATCCATGGCAAAGGCCCCACCCCTGGCCAAGCTAATTTAAAATCCATGACCTGCATGTTCAGGTGCATAGTCCCTGTACTTTCCAACTGCCTGTAGCCCCATGCCCTCACTGTCACAAGAGGTGGACAGGGTCTTCATAACCATGTTTGTCTTCATAACCAAAGCTACTGAGCGGCAGTCAGGTTAACAATCCATTCTGATGGAGATGAAGCTAAAATTCTTGCCTAAAGTTCAAAAGAAAGGTCCTGTCTAATGCATCCACTGGCCATCAGTTGCAGCAGCAAGCCACCTGGTTGCCCTGGTGATGTTTCTTATGCTGACATCAACATTTCCTCTAATCAAAGGCAGGCCTGTAATACGCAGCCTAATGATGCTGCATAAAACCCCACCAGTGTACAGTGCTGCGGCCACAGATCCATACAGTTTTTCAAAAAGTGTCTACAAATATGGAAGTAGATAATTTACTTAACTTCCCCTGCACCAGAGAAAGAAGCATGAAAGCAGTTTATAACGGATCTGCTTCATAGGGCAAATCCCAAGTGCCCTGATGAGCCAGGCCAAGAGCTGTTGAGTTGTGGGCTTTCTCTGGACTGGCTTATGTAGAGCATTTCCTCCATCCTCTAATGGCTCTACATGCTATGAAGAGTGTGTACTGATCTGCTTATCCTTGGGTTTTTACTGAAGAACGAGATGGTGATCAAATGAATTGTTTTGGATGCCAGTGTATTCTCCCTAAGGGATACCAGGTACCTTAAAACCTTATTCTCTTTCAGTTTTAATTTTAGAAGAATTAAAGTCTTTCTGTTTAGAATGAACAGAAAGTAAAATAGAATTTTGGGGCTTTAGTGTACCAATACTTCGAAAGCTTGAGAAGCTTTGCAGTTCATTTTGAATAAAAGTTTTGGATGCTATAATCCATAGCAAAGGTTTTAACTGCAAGTTATGAGCTAATGGGTGAATTCATTTAAAATACTTGTCCTCTGTTTTAATGCAATTCCTTGCATTTAAACAGGACATGTAAGTGTGATGCCCCCCCCCCCCCATTGCCAACCAAAGGCAGCAGCAGGAGAGCTTCCTCTGTGGTTGGCCAGGGTAAGAGAGCCCTAACAGGCTGTTAGGAAGCATGCTGACAGCAGAGGGGTCACGTAAGCTGTCAAAGACACCCTCACCACGAGTGCTGCTGCTGCCACTACACTTCTTGGCTGCAGCTTGTCCACCTGCCCACCAGACAAGCAAGCTTTGTGGAGGAGGAAGGGCTCTCCAGCCCTAGCTGACCACAGAGGATGCCCTACTGCAGTTTGAGCCATGGGCACCATTTTAAACCACAGTAGGGCTTATGTAGTTTTTTTTTTTTTTTTTTGTTTTGTTTTTTTACTGGGTGCGTAGTTTTGGCCTCCTTCTGGTAAGCTTTTTCATATTGGGAAGTACGGTCAACCAGGGAAGTTGTAGAATGATGACGATATATATATATATATATATATATATATATATATATATATATATATATATATATATATATATATATATATATATATATATATATATATATATATATATATATAATAGAATAAAACTAACAAATGAAGTAACCTCTGCTGCCCTGTAGCATTACAGTGAGCTAAAAAAATATAACCTAAAGAAATGTTAAATGGATTTGAGAATGAAGCAGAAAAATAGAATCCTCTTTCATTTTGGAATAAAACTTTGATGGAAATTATAGAACAAATTATAGTGTGGAACTGTAGCCATTTCCTGGATATGAACCTAAAATTTTCCTTCCTTATACCTATTACAGTGTTTGCAAGAAAAGAGCTATATTATAAGTATCTACAGTATAGAATGCGGCTCCATTCTGTCTTACTTTTACCCACCCCCATATGCCAACCTTCCCATCCCTGAGCCCTCTAGATGGTTCGGACTTCAATTCCCATTAGCCCTAGCTAGTGCGGGCAGGAATACTGAGAGCTCTGATAAAAAGCATCTGGAAAACACGGCTGGGGAGTGCTGCTACAATCAAGTTAAAAACCTTGAGTGTTGGCAGACAGGGACCTTAAATAGAAATGCTCTAGGTATTAAATTGTTTTCAATCCTCCTTTTTGTTAGACCTTTTTAAGGGGGCGGTCAAATGTTCTCTACCTCAGTTGATTTTGTTGAGTTTAGTTAATTACTGCTAACTTTGGCCAATGAAGTTGTTCAATTTAAAACCACATCTAACAGTGCCTCCCCCCCCCCCGCAAGTTTTTACCCTATAGCAAATTTTAACTTCAATGCACCTAGGCAGAATAGTCAAGTAATGTAAGAACTCAGCTAAGCAGGGAGCTAATTCTGGAAGTGAACTTTTGAAACAGCTTTAATCAGAAACTGCTGAGGCACACAACAGCAAGTAGAGGCTGACACTCTCCTTCCAATTAAATGTCCTAAATACATAATGGAAGAGAACATGTTTACACTAGTATATTATGATTAATTTTTAATGTGTACATAGAATGTGTAAAATAAACAGTTGTTCATGTTTCCACCTGAAAATAATGGAAAGATTCAGTAATAGATAAAGAGCTACTTTACGTGCCAGCCTGCAACATTTCTATTTCACCTTTGTTTGAATAAGTGAGTTTTACTAATGAGGCATCATGAAACTCAAACAAGCCTTCTTTTTAAAATATACTGTATATATATTGTATATGTAAAGAACACATTCTACCTATATGACTATTCTGTGGGAAAAGTACAGTAAAAAGTAATTACATAAATAGAGATTTATTAAGGTATTGCCAGAATTTAAATACTGGTATATAAAATATTGGTATAAAGACAAATAAACAAAGATATAGTTACCTTATATAGTTACTATGTTGTTGTTTAGTTGTTAAGTCGTGTCCGACTCTTCGTGACCCAATGGACCAGAGCACGCCAGGCCCTCCTGTCTTCCACTGCTTCCCGGAGTTGGGTCAAATTCATGTTGGTCGCTTCGATGACACTGTCCAACCATCTCGTCCTCTGTCATCCCCTTCTCCTCTTGCCTTCACACTTTCCCAACATCAGGGTCTTTTCCAGGGAGTCTTCTCTTCTCATGAGATAGCCAAAGTATTGGAGCCTCAGCTTCAGGATCTGTCCTTCCAGTGAGCACTCAGGGTTGATTTCCTTCAAAATGGATAGGTTTGTTCTCTTTGCAGTCCAGGGGACTCTCAAGAGTCTCCTCCAGCACCACAATTCAAAAGCATCAATTCTTCGGCGGTCAGCCTTCTTTATGGTCCAGCTCTCACTTCCATACATCGCTACTGGAAAAACCATAGCTTTGACTATGCGGACCTTTGTCGGCAAGGTGATGTCTCTGCTTTTTAAGATGCTGTCTAGGTTGGTCATCACTTTCCTCCCAAGAAGCAGGCATCTTTTAATTTCGTGGCTGCTGTCACCATCTGCAGTGATCATGGAGCCCAGGAAAGTAAAATCTGTCACTGCCTCCATATCTTCCCCTTCTATTTGCCAGGAGGTGATGGGACCAGTGGCCATGACCTTAGTTTTTTTTGATGTTGAGCTTCAGACCATTTTTTGTGCTCTCCTCTTTCACCCTCATTAAGAGGTTCTTCAATTCCTCCCCAATTTCTGCCATCAGAGTGGTATCATCTGCATATCTGAGGTTGTTGATATTCCTTCCAGCAATCTTAATTCCGGCTTGGGATTCATCCAGTCCAGCCTTTTTCCAGAAGGCTTTTAATTGAAATAATATCAGCTGTGGGTCCGATGGCAATTTTTAGAGTATATATTTTAATTGTATTTTAATTGTTTTGTCTTTTTATTGTATTTTAAATGTTGTAAGCTGCCCAGAGACCTTTGGGTAGTGTGGGCGGCATATAAGTTAAATAAATAAATAAATAAATAAATAAATAAATAAATAAAATAGTAATAATCCTCAGAAACAGCTGATCAGCATAACTGTGTCTATGTGTGCTTACCAACCCTATCTCTTGACACAATTGCTGCATAAGTTTGCAAGTGAAGACTGAATGTGACCAGATTAACCTGAGACCAAAGGTAAAACACATCAAATGGTTAACCCAAATGGCCAAATTAACCTGTGAAATAAAAGCTCAGCTGCAGATTAACCTAATGTGAAATAATTGACCTGAGGCAAAGCCTTTCATCCTACCTAGTTTCAGAGTATGTGAAAAGTCCACTGTAAAGTGGAAATAAGAATAAATCCTACCTGGCCCCGAAGCAACCAGCTAAACCATAACATGTGCATGCTGTAATTCCAAATAAATAAATAAAAGACGGTTGTAGTGTGGAAGATCTATATCTCCTCTGTCCATTCTTCCTTCCAATATGCAGATCATAAAAGTGTGACAGCTCTCCTTCTCTTCTCTCTTTGTAAAGTGATCTCAGTTGTGCTCCTGGAGCTCAACCATCCTTGGAGGCCTGTATGTACAACTTCAGCAGATCAGTCACCATGAAAAGTGTTTCCTCAAGATTAAAAAAAAATAAAATTAGCCTTTATGCTGCTGCTGCCTAAATTGATGTGTCATTGACCTGACAAGGACAACCAGTTGAAATCCTCATGGGTCTTTGGAGTCCTTTTTACCTTTTTTTTTTCACAGTGAAAATATTACAGATAATTCACCACAGAAGGAAGGAACAGAATAGAAGCCTGATTGCTCCTCAGGTGTGCTTTGGATACTGTCTGATGGAGGCACAGTGAGAGAGAGTGGATGGCGTGAAGGGAGGTCCACCCTTTTTAGTACTGGTTCTGCATTTTCAGTTTCTGAACCAACAAGTAGGGAGAGAGATCTTGGCAAGTTTTCCAAATGGATTGTAAATTAATATTAGTTATTAAAATAATTATATCCCACCCTATATAGAGACAGCTCAGGGAGTGGTACAGACAGTAAACAACATAAAACAATTTAAAAGCATGTTAAACAAAAATGTAAACCAACTTAAACCAATTCAGCATGATAAAACTATGTACAGAAGTGCATAAATCACCAGGTCATAGTAAAGATAGGGTCACTGAGCCCCTAAAGCCTGGGTGAAGTTCCAAATTTTAAGCTGGTGATCGTCAGCATCCATTTTGACTCCAGGAGGAGGGCATTCCACAACAACAACAGTAGCAGCGCAAAAGAAAATTGACTATATCAAGTTATGTATCTGATTAGGTTCATGTTTTCTTAGATTCAATTATGAAATTATTTAGAGGAATCAACAGCACGGTCCATAGCAAAGTTAACTCAGATATAAGCTATGTTACAGTTTTTTACTCATGTGTAGTCCATGGCTTCTGGGCTATTTCTGTGAGAGATGTTAATAACCACATAAGACTAACAACCAGTCTCTATTTAGAGAAAGAAATGGAAATAAATTTGGCATGAAATGGCTTTTTTTTAAAAAAGGAAAAACATTGAAGCTTCCCAGGACTATGTAACACCCTCCCCCTTCAAAATATCTGGATAACGTTAAATGTATTGTCCAATTAGAGGTGAAGAGAGGGGAGGGAACAATTCTGTTCCACATAAATATGTCATGCCCACTATTTATATAGATCATTGTGAGATGTACACACGCACAAAAAGAGACTCTAGATTCCTAAAGGAGTGTTCCATTGCAATTCCACTTATAGCAGGAGTGCAGTGATTGATAGGATCTGGAAATTGTATTTCTGGAAGCATTAATTATGATACAATGGTTGTTTTTATGCGGTGCTAGGTTTGTTTTAGAAGAACTACTCAAAGTTCCAAGGAGAAAATAGAAATCAATACTGTACTAAGTTCCTTTTTTTTAATCTTCCCATTAGTTGTTTTTGTAGCAAATTATGACAATAGACACTGTCTAAAGATGTCTTGAATCTTTAGTTTTCCTTGAAAATTATACAGATTCTTGATGAGAAATGGCTTTTATGTGTACAAAGGATTTCCTGTCCCCTACTCTGGGGCTGTGGTTTATATTTGAATTCATGCCTGCAGAGGTCAAGAAGACTCTCTCCTGAAATCTTGTCATTGAGAGTGACAATTAACAATATTAACACAGGTCATTCGCCAGACTTGTTGCTGTGGCACTATAAGCTGATTAAAATATGCTGTGTGGTAAGAATCAATTATCTTGAATCAAACCTGTGATGATAGATTGGAATCTCCGATGGCAATATTTAAAAAAAAAACACACACACACAGAGTGGGATTTCAACTTCCCAGGTTGCTCTGTGACCAAGAGACTGTTGCGCTGCAGTTATTAGGAGGTTCCAGTTGATCACCAGGTGCTTGAGTTGGGACAATGGATTCTTATGTCAATACCTATGCGTGTGTTGTCAGCAATGCTTTTGTGACTGCATTGATAATGTAATTGTTGATAATGTAATTGTCACTGTTAGTTCTTTCAGCATTCAATTCCCCTTTGATCTCACAGTCTACACGTCCAACTTAATTATGCATTTTGTATGTCTGTATGTGTGTGCACACATGCACATACCTGAGCTTTTGGATAACCCTCCATGCATCTGACAAAGTGGCATATAGTCTAAATGGATGTCCTTGTCACGTCAGTGACAAATCAACTTAGGCAGGAGCAGTATAAATGTAAAAAACCTCTTGCATTAGCAAATGTCGTAGCTGTTAAGATGCGACAAAGCTCTTTGTAGTTTGACACTAATAAATACACTGAATTTATTAGACATTTTATGATTAACAGAACTGATTAACAGAATTTTACATGTTCCAAAACTTATGCCCATGTACTATTTACCTCAAAAAGAGGAGATGTTTGAGTAACCATGCTTAGGACTGCACTGCATCTTACAGGCTGCAATCTTTAAAATATGTATGAGAAAATAAGTGTCACTGAACTCCATGGCTACAGTCCTGCTAGTTTGTGCAACTGCATAAAGGCAACCACACAAGTGATGCAAACTCTCTGTTGCTCCCTGGGTCTTTCCTCTGTTTGCAGAGTCAATTGTGCAATTGGCCGTCTGGAAAACTAGGGGGGAAAGCATTTTCACAAACGCCTTTAACATATACAGTGGTGCCTCGCTAGACGATGTTAATCCGTTCCGCGGAAATCGCTGTCTTGCGAAAACATTGTCTAGCGAAGCACGTTTCCCCATTGGAATGCATTGAAATCTCTTCAATGCGTTCCAACAGAAAAGTCGTCGTCTAGCGAAAATCGCCCATAGGGAAACATCGTCTAGCGAGCGCGGGTCCCCGTTGGAATGCACTGACAGCTATTGACTGCTAGTCAATGCATTCCAATGGGGAAACCTCGTCGTTTAGCGAAAATCGCCCATAGGGAAACATCGTTTTGCGAAGCGCATTAGTGATCGCAAAAACTAATCGTCTAGCGGATTCCTCATCCTGCGAGGCAATCGTCTAGCGAGGCACCACTGTATAGAAAATTTCATTTGATTTTTGGCCAATGAGTTAACTTAATCTTAGCAAATGCTAAATTGCTTAATTATCCATTGGTAATTTGTGAAATTTTATTATTTTATTATTTTATCCTTTTGCAGAATTGTAACCTGTTATGTTCTTGTTCTCTTTAGGTGCAGAAGTGATGCATGTAAACTTGACCGCTTACAACGATGGACACTTGCAGTCCTCATTTTGGATTGTGGATAAACGGCATGTATACATTGGAAGTGCCAGTTTAGAATGGAGTTCACTGGGACAGGTATTTTTAATTGCAGAATCAGAAATAGTTTGAAAAAGATGCAATGGGCATTACAAATATTGCCATTGTTGTTTCTGTCTGTGGGAAATGTACATGCTGGTTAGTGACAAAAAACCTACCAAAAGCTTGAATTTGGTGGGGTAAGCTTTTCCCAAAAGACTGTATTTTTTCTTTCTTGCTTGCTTGCTTTTTTTAAGCCCAGTTCTGTGAAATGTTTATGGTCCTTTTGAGTACATCATTAGGGATCATTAGTCTACAAGGTTTGCAAATGTCCATGAAAGTCCTTTTTTTACTAGAAGATTTAGGGTAGAAATATATAGAAGCAATCTTGTGCAGACTTATCTGTGAACTTGATAACAAGGGACTTGTTCCTCAGTAGACACACATTGGATTTTACTTTCAGTGTACTTTCAGAGGCCCATCTTCTCCCACATGGAGGGCGCCATTCAGCTGACAATCTTATGGTTACAAATGTTAATAGAGACTAGTGAAATTTCATTTAAAAGTAGTAGTAGTCGTCGTCGTAGTAGTAGTAGAATATTAAACTTTTTGGTCCACTGTGATCTAATATCTAATACTTTAAAGTATGACTGATTTCTAAGACAAAGGTAGTCTTTCAAAGTGACCGCAGTATTTCAATATTTTGCATAATATTCTGGATTCGAAGCTGCTTTGTCATATCAAATCTAGCAGTAAAAGCTTTCTTGCTAAAGCAACAGACTTGCTTTTACAATACTGTATCTGGAAACAGGGAACTGGTACGTCCACTAGTGGCAAAATTCCAAATGAGAGACTGGGTCGGCTGTGACAGACCAAATGAGCTGACAAAGTTTTAAAATCTTGTTCCTGAAGAAGACCATTCACCGAAATATGTCGAGCTTTTTAAACAAGAATAAAGTTTATCACGTCTTTTTTTTTTTTTTTACATCCTGGGACCCACTCTCTCATTTGCTTTTAGAATATACAAGTGATATAATAGTTGGAATCCTGTTGCACACCTCTGTGCACATAAAGGATGTTGACATCATCAGCTGTGTACTTTTATCTCCAATTTCAATGTTTCCATCCCTCCCTTCACGTTTTGAGGCTTCCTAGGGAATCTACAATCTGAGAAATCATATTAGCTTGAATGAAGATTGCTTGTGTTTTAGCAAAACATTCTGAGCAGCAGGTACTATACCAGTCAAAGTATAATATTAATTGTGTGCTGTCAAGTGAATTCTGATTTATGGCAACCCCTTTTCAGGGTTTCTTGCTAGAGAGTGGTTTGAAGTGGTTTACCACTGGGATGCACAATGGGGAATTGAATTCCCAACTCTGTAACCAGAAACCTAACTCACTGAGGTATCCAGCCTGCTCTAATCAAAGTATACTGATGGGGTTTTTTTTTAAAAAATATAGCTGATCTGTATGGTTCCCCCAATAGTACAGTTTGTTACTTGGCAACATTACAAACTATCTTTGTGACCTGGCCCTTGTACATTTGCTATCTTTGAACATCAGTTTATGCCCTAACTCAACATGTGAGATAAGCTTTACTTCTGTTATAGAAGCCCATAAACATTTTGGAGCTTGATTACCTAAAGGATCATCTCTCTCATTATAAACCTTTATTTAAGATGTTCAGGATGGGCCCTTATCTGAGAAGGCCTGCTTGACGGACGTATGAGAAAGGGCTTTCTCCAGTGTTGGTCTCAGATTGTGGAGTACATCCTTAGGGCTGTGCTGAGTAACCGCTCTCATTGCTTTTAGGAAGAGTGTAAAGACACAGCATTTCAAACTGGCTTTTTAAACTATATTGATGTCTACTGATTTTTGCAATGGTTTAACAGATTTTATTATTGGGACATTGTAATGTGTTTATTTTCCAAATAGTTTTTAATTTGTTTCAGAGGTGTTCACTCTCTTGAGTACCATTATTTAGTGGAAAAACAGGATATAAGTATAGGAAAAACTAAGTAAATAATTCTACGGAATGAAGTTTCACATACAACAGAATGCAAAATGGCACTAAGGAAAGTAAAATTGAAGATTTTTAACCAACCTAACTTAAGTCTTAGGGCTAGAATGTACTGTAAATAAACATTTATAATAATTCATCTCTGTGTAATGTTTTCAAGTCACAATTTATAGCAAGATTTGCCAGCTGAAGTAGGATTTGCTCATTTACATTTCTGTTAAAGACAGCTGCATCTCCTAATTACAGAAGTGTATGTAGAGAAGACACTATATCAATCTCTTACTGTTTTGAAGCTAATGAGTTTCTTAAAGTTATGGGGGGAAAACCATCTGGCTGTTTTAAGATAAACTGTTTATGACATTTACTGGAACTAAGTTCTTCAGCCTTTACCTCAAATAAAACATGGATCATAAGCAGCTATTCCCTCCACATTTGAACTTGAGATGGTATGCAATCTTGTGCATTTAGGAAGCAATCCAAAGAATAAAGAATTCAGAGGATCTGGTTCTCCTGAAGCCCTACTGGGCTGTTGCTCACAGGACAGTATACAAAGCCAAAGAGATTATTTTCCCCAACATATGACTTGTCTTTCCTGTCACAGACCTTGATTTCAGCTTTTCCTGGAAAAAGCTCTTGTTGCAATCATTGAAAGGGACTCTGATGAACATTTTATATTCACTCTGTGTTGGCACTGTGGTTAGGGACTGAAAGGCTTTGCATTCAATGGATCCATTCCTTCTTACTCTCCGCCCCCTCCAAACATGTCCCCTTTTGTCCCCCACTTCAAGGTAAATTTTCCAACCTGGGATCCATCATTGGCTGCTGCCTGCCAGTTAGCGTATCATGGAGCATTCCTGAATACTTAGGACAGTAGGTAGCTCCTCTCCTTCCTATGGGGCCTCAAGACAGCATTGTCGGGACCATTATGGTTCTTTCCCTAGTGTTAGAAAGACAGAACACCAAGATATGTGCCTTGTAAGCTGGCAGCAACCTGTTTTAATTTCCTCATTGCTATGTGGCCAAAAGCAGTTTTAAATGTTTGATAATTTTATTATATTATATATTTATATTTTTTTCAGATAAAAAATGCCTCCCAGAGCAATTCACTTTAATTAAACAGAAGTGAAAGTCAATCCCTGTCCTCAGGTTTCCAAACTCAGGTTTCCAAACTGCTATTAGAGAAGATGATACCCAGTGTGGTGTGGTGGATAGAGTGATGGACTCTGGAGACCAGGGTTTGAATCCCCACTCAGCCAGCGAAACTCACTGGGGGAGTGGAACTGGTAAAACTACTCCTTAAATATCTCACTTACCTTGAAAGCCCTGTTAGGGTTGATATAAGCTGGTTCCAACTTGATAGCAAACAGCAACAACAAATTAGAGAAGATAAAGAGATTTTAGGTATTGGTATTAAGGATAGAATTAAGATTAGCTTATTTGCTGATGATATCTTTTTAACAATTGAAAATCCTTTAAAAGTTGTAAAGAGGGTTAAGTTACATTTAAAAGAATTTGGTTAGGTAACAGAGATTTTGGAGAGTTTACAGAGACTCTATACATGCCAGTAGGCCCACCTCGCTCTCGAGCCCAGGACTATGGCATTTGGACCTGACTGTGGGGCATAGGGATAGATTTGGGATGGCGCTGCTGTACCATTCTCCCCGCGACCCAGCAATATCCCTGTTAGGGTTGGCCGAGTTCATTCCGGATGCAATGTTAGGTTGCCCAGACTATTGATAGCAGGAGACTTCAATATCCATGCTGAATTAGAACTGTCTGGTCTGGCCCTGGAGTTCACAGATGCCATGACAACCATGAACTTATCCCAACATGTCACCTGCCGTACACATTCAGCTGGCCACACTCTGGACCTTGTGTTCTCGACTGCAAAGGTGGATAGTGATCTGAGAGTGGGGACTGTTAGCTCCCACCCTCTGTCATGGACAGATCACTTCTTACTGTGATTCGATCTGTCTATGATGACCCCCCCCCCCTCTGCAGGGAGAACAGACCCATGAAAATGGTCCACCCTCACAGGCTTCTTGACCCGGAATGGTTCCAAGAGGCTCTGGGAGTGCTTCTGGCCGACCTGATAGACGACCCTGTCGAAGCCTAGGTCGATAGATGGTATCTGAAATGACCCGGGCGGCTGACACAATCAGCCCCCAAATGCAAGCTATGAATTTATGGACAGCTAGAGCAGGTGGGGAAGATATAAGTTAGCACAAAATAGGGCTGCAGTTAAGACCATAGGCAGTAAATACGCTCATGCCCTTAAAAGGGCAAGAAAGAGCTTTAACATCCAGAAGATTGGTGAGGCTGAAAACCAACAAGCGGAAATTGTTCTGGGTGGTCCGTGACCTTACCAGTTCTGGCCACTCAAGCCCTTGTTTTGAGTTCACTAGTGATCAGTTTGCAGCCTTTTTAAGAGCAAAACTAGAGGCCATTCGTGCCGACCTTGACTCCACCAGCAGGCTAGCTGATCCAGGGGTATCGCTGCCCAATCTCCCACCACCCAGCTGGTTCAGTTTGACCCTGTAGTAAAGGAGGAAGCCTCCAGGGTGATAGCTAGCTTTAGGCCCACTGCCTCCTCACTTGATCCCTGCCCGGTGTGGCTGATCAGAGCCATGAAGGGGGCTATGATGGATTGGGTTGTGAACATTATTAATTCATTGCTGAGAGAGGGAATGCTTCCCTCCCGTTTAAAAGAAACCATCATCCAATACATTATCAAATGCTGTTTAACATCTACGTTAAGTGGTTGGGGAAGGTAATCAGGAGATTTGGAGCAAGGTGTCATCAGTACGCTGATGACACACAACTCTATCTCTCCGTTACCACGTCTGCAGTGGAGACCATCCAGATGCTTGAGCATTGCCTGGTTTCAGTACTGGAAAGGTCCTGGGCTAACAGGCTCAAACTGAACCTGCTCCTGGGGGGGACCTCTGATAACACCTCTGAGGTGCAGCAACAGAACTGTATGTAATACTCCTGGTGCAGCCTTACCAGCGTTTTGTACAATGGCATTATAATGTTGGCTGTTTTATTTTCAGTCCCCCTTTTAATGATACCTATCATGGAATTGGCTTTCTTCACTGTCACTGCACACTGGGTTGACACTTTCATCAAGCTGTCCACCAGCACACCAAGATCTCTTTCCTGATCCGTCACAGACAGCTCAGAACCCATTAGCTGATAACTAAAGTTTTGATTTTTTTTTTTTTTTTTTTTTTTTGCCCAATGTGCATTACTTTACACTTTCTTATATTGAAACGCATTTGCCCTTTTGCCGCCCATTCTCCCAGTTTGGAGAAATCCTTCTGGAGCTCTTTACAATCCCTTCTGGTCTTCACAACCTGAAAAATGTCCGTGTCATCTGCAAACTTGGCCACCTCACTGCTTATCCCTGTCTCCAAGTCATTTATGAACAGGTTGAAATGCAACGGTCCCAGGACAGATCCCTGGGGCACACCGCTCTTCACCTCTCTCCATTGTGAACATTGCCCATTGACACCTACTCTCTGTTTCCTGGTTCTCAACCAATTCTCAGTCCACAAGAGGACCTGCCCTCTTATCCCCTGACTGTGGAGTTTTCTTAGCAGCCTTTGGTGAGGGACTGTGTCAAACGCCTTTTGAAAATCTAAATAGACAATATCCATCGGTTCGCCCACATCCACATGCTTGTTGACCTTTTCAAAGAATTCTAAAAGGTTTGTGAGGCAAGACTTACCCTTAGAGAAGCCATGCTGATTTTCCCTCAGCAAGGCTTGTTGCTTGCTAAGGAGTCTACTGAAAGCATTCTGATATTGATCAGAATGCTTTCAGTAGACTCCTTAGATTTTATACTATGGAAAACTAAGTCCTTTTTTCTAGTGACTAGGGAGTAAGTAGACTGTACCCTTGAAGCTGATGTTAGTAGCACAGTATACTGTCATGGATCCAACTGTGAACTGCTTTAGTTCTTGTAAAGTAGTGAATTCAAAGAATTGTAATTCTAATGACAGAAAAATGAGTAATATGCAGTTAATTATTTTTTTTTACTTAATTAGTTTTACTGTGTAAAAAATTAAGTTCATAAAAAGTATGCACATGTCCTGAGTTCTACTTTACTAAACCCATTTTATTAACACAAAATGGTTGCAAAATGTACAATATTAAAACGCCCATTCTGATTGTCTTAGCACCAACAAATAAACACAAATGGTGATGCATAGAACCAACAAATAAACATGAACGTGGGCAAAAGCTATTAATGTTCTAGACTTAGTGCCAGATTTATGCATTTATTTCACACTGAGGTAGCAGTTATCTTCTTTTAGAACTTGTTAAATAATTATTAGTACACTTTTCTAGGCAATATACTTTTAATGATTTGCATTCTGATTCACAGATGAAAGAGCTTGGTGTCATCGTATACAACTGCAGCTGCCTTGTGTTAGATTTACAAAGGATATTTGCCTTGTACAGCTCATTAAAATCCAAGAGCAAAGTCCCACCTATGTGGTCTAAGAGAGTCCATGCAGTCTATAATTCTACAAATAAACTGACCCTCACACTAAATGAAACCAACTCAGAAATGTTTGTATCGGTGAGTTTCTTTCTGGATTTTGTTGGCTGGTTGATTGGTTGGGAGAATACTAGTTCTTTTTCATGGTGTCCATGTATGAACACAAAATGGGTGTGTGTGCCTGTGCAACACCATTTTGGAAAGTTCCGGAGCCTCAAAAACGGAAGTGCCTGTAGCCTATACTGCACAGGTGTGGCCCTGCTCTCCTCAGTCCTTTTTTGTTCACCACAGCAACAGCACACGAACGATTGCTCTGGAGCCTCACTTCACTTACCTTCAGTTCTTTGTCGATAAGTTCTCTCATGACCAGCGCCATCTGTTTGCAACATCTTCTATCCCTGCAAGGAAACACAATCAGATGACAGTTCTGCCAGTTCCAGTGGGGAGAAAGGGAGAGACTCCGTTCTTGTTCCAAAATCTTCACTTTGTTCCAACGTCCAGGATGCCGCCCTTCTCTCTCCCTTGAAGGATCTTTCTTCCTATAATGACGTGATAGAGAGAATGGCAAAAGCATTGCAGTTACCAGTTTTCAAACCAGTACCACCAGCCAAAGATGCAGTCTTCACCCAAGTTCATAAGAAAACAAACATCCCTGTTGAAATGGCGATGCTTGAGACTCACAGATCTCATCAGCCAGTCCTGACAAAAACCTTCCTCGATCCCACGAACATCCCACAGGACTGAGAACTTCTACAGGGTCCACCAGGACAAAGCTAAGCTCCTGTTTAAACATTTCACACCAAACTCTATCATTGTCCAGACGGCCCAGATGAGATCCAAGGGCTCTGCCCATAACACCCCAAATAATAAAGTCGCAAACTAGACTTAATAGCTCACAAAATCTAGTCCTTAGTGGCTCTCCATATGCACATAGGCAATTATCAGGCCATGATGGGTTCCTACCATCAGTTCACCTGGGAAAAATTTCAGTCAATCATTGCCACCCTACTACCAGACAAAAAGTCTCTAACCATCTCCTTTCAGCAGGAGGTATATTGTCTGGAGGAGTGACAAATCCACTCCACCCAGCATGTGACAGACTGTGCAGTAAGAGCATGGCAACGAGCATCACTCTGCGCAGACATGCATGACTCCACTCAGCGGGCCTTCCAGATGACTCCAAGTCCTGCATTGAGAACTTTCCCTTTGCTGGAGAGAGCTTCTTCAACAACAAAACTGATGACTTCATGCAGGACCTTCACAAAAAGAAGACTGACACAAAGAAAATGGGCATGAACACATAGCACCCAACAACTTCTCACTTCCACCCTCACTGGAAGAGATCCCTGCCATACTCTCACTGCAAGTCACCATCTGAGCAGTCCAAGGCCTCCAATCGGTCAACCCACCACCGCCTCATTCCAGCCTTCTCCTCTGCCAAAGCAAACAACCTTCCCCAAGAAGGCAGACAGGGAACCTCCACAGCAGTTTTGATGTGCCTCAGCCCGAACTCAACGCACACATTCTTCTGCCACCATCACTCCACATCAAGACAGCTACAGACATGCTTAGCACTGTTCATCCATGCTTGGGATGTTATTACTTCAGATGTGTGGGTCCTCAACATCATCACCCATAGATACGCAATAGAATTTTCCACTCTTCCACCCACGGACCGTATCCAACACACCCCACCCTCTCATGTCTTCCAGGAGGAAATCCTCACATTCTTGGCAAAAGAAGCCATCTCAAGGGTACCTCTCCACTGCACCTCCAACGGTTTCTTCTCCTGATACTTTACAGTACCCAAAAGGGACAGAGGGTTGTGTCCCATCTTGGCTCTACACTCCCTTTTGGGCTATCCATGGCCCCAAAGGGTTTCACCAAGTACATGGTGCCAGTAGCAGCATTTCTCAGAACTCAAGGCATCACTGTCTTTCCCTACATTGACGATTGGCTTCTGGTGGAACACGACAAAAACAAAAGCCTTAAGAACATGGCCAAACAGCCCGGAAAACCCACAACAACCATCGGATCCCGGCCGTGAAAGCCTTCGAGAATACGACAAAAACACTTTGAGTACCAACATTGCATTCACCCTGCAACTACTCTCGAGTCTTTGCCTACTCTCGAATCAATATGGAGCTCATCCCATCTCAAACCATCCACTATATTGGACTGCTCCTTGATGCCACAGGTGTGCAGGCCCTCCTGCCTCAACCACGAGTAGACACTATCATCTGATCTACTCGAAAACTAATTCATGCTCAGCACACCTCAGTCCACTTTGTCCAATGTGTGCTAGGCTTCATGTGTCCACCATGGCAGTCCTGCCCCACTTGAAGCTGAGGATGTGACCACTTCAAGCCTCCTGGCCTACAACAACAGATGGGACCCATCAAACAAAACTTTTTTTGTTCCGCCTCAGGCGATAACTTTGCTGGTGGACAACTGAGCACCACCTTTGACTCGGGGTCCCTTTTAAGCAGCCACACCCCTCCTGCCTTAATTACAGATGCCAGCATGATGGGATGGGCCTCCACTGCTGCCACAGAGAGATACAAGCCACATGGTCCACACACGAGAAGACCCATCCACATCAGTTTCCTTGAACTTGCCATCTTCAACACCCTCGAAGCCTTCAGAACTATGATTTGGGGCTGCACTGTCCAAATTGCCAGGGACAACACCACAGTGATGTATTACCTGAACAAACAGGGAGGAACCAAGTCCTCAGCTTCCTCTACCTGTTAGGACTCATACGGGAATGGTGTATTGGTCACCAGATTTTCCCCGTGGCAACCCATCTCTCAGGCACAGACAATGAAATGGTGGATCATTTCAGCTGCATGATGACCCTCGCACACAAATGGGAACTTTCCCACAAGGTATACACTCAGCCAACCATGGACGTTTTTGCCAGTGTCACCAACTCCAAATGCCCTCATTACTGCTTCTCAGAAGGCAGGGGCGCAAACTCTCTGGGTTTCACCGTAGACTGGGCCGGGACTCTCCTATACATGTTCCCACCTTTCCTCTGATCCAAGGCAATACTCATCACCCTGTGGTGGCCACGTAAACAGTGGTTCACTACTCTCCTTCTCACAGCGACCCATCACTGGTGACTGCCCCTCCACCAAGACTTCCTCTCATGTCACCTTGGTGCTTCATCTAGACATCACTCATCTGAAGCTCACTGCCTTGAGGATATGCCTTATAGGTATCCTGAGGGAGGTGAGACACCCCTCCACTAACCATCTATATACTAACAAGTGGAGATGCCTCCAACTTTATACATCCTCACAAGGCCTGCCAGCCTTACCAGCCACTGTCTTGCCTGCTCCACCTCAAGCAGAAGGGGTTCTCCATCTCTTTTATTAGAGTCTACCTGGCAGCCATAGTGGCGCATCAACCACCTGACTACCCATCTTTGCATCTCTTTAAATATCAGATTGTTAAAAGGTTCATCAGGGGCCTTCAAAATGCTTGCCCAGATGTGAGACCTCCTCATGACCCATGGTCTCTCACTAGTTCTGTCGCAACTCACTAGGCACCCTTTTGAGCCACTGGCCACAATGGACCTCCGCCTACAAACCCTCAAGGTAGCACTTCTTGTGGCCCTCACATCGGCCCATCGGGTCTCAGAACTCACGGCCCTTTGCTGTGATTTGCCATACCTCATTTTCTCCCATGACAAGGTTACTGTCCACACAGACATTCTCTTCCCCAAGGTGGCATCCTGTTTCCACATCATCTTACTTGCCTTTTATCCTTCTCTGCAGAATGACCTGGAACGGTCCTTTCATTCCTTGGATGTCAAACGAGCCTTGGACTTTTACCTAAACAGAACAAAAAATTTTAGGCAAACAACTAAACTCTTCATTTCCTACCTAGGTCCCAAAAAGGGACACCTAGTCTCTTCTCAAAGATTTTCTAAACGGATCTCTTAGGCTGTTGCCCTGACTTATGAACTGGCAAACAAGCCTTTACCTCAGACCTTCTGCAGCCATTCAACAAGAGCGGTCTCTTCATCTGCGGCCTTCATCTGAAGCATGGAGATCCAGGAGATCTGCTGAGCAGCGACTTGGTCCTGTCCATTGACATTTGTCACACACTACAGATTAGATCTCAGGGCTCAAAAAGATGCTGCATTTAGAAGGGCTATCTTGTCTTCTGTTCTGGCATAACTCCCACCTCCAATGTATAGCTCGCTATACATTTTGTATGCTTACATGGACACCACAAAAAAGACTTGGTTACTGATGTAACTGTGGTTCTTTGAGTGGTGATCCGTGTATCCACACAACCCTGCCCACCTCCTCTTGTTTCGCCCGTCTCCTTTTTTTCTTGCAGCGGACAATTGGGAGAGGAGAGCAGGCCCACGCTTGTGTGGTATAGGCTAGAGGCACTTTTGTTTTTGAGGCTCTGGAACTTTCTGAAATGGTCCCATTTTGTGTACATACATAGATCACCACTCAAAGAACTACAGTTACATAAGTAACCAAGTCTTCTGTGGATAATTTTATATCAGTTGAAGAACAGTCTTTCTTGGGTTGAAACTACTAAATTTATTATATGAATTAATGTTACATTTCACAATTCTAATGTCCTCTTAAATAACACCTGAGTCATTCCCATCTTATTGCCTTAGAACCTGACTGCCACTTCATCTCTGAATCTGCCTTTTGGTTCATTCATGCATTTTCCACAATTCCACTCTACAGCTACCTTGGGAAGAGTTATTAAGAGAAGGCTGAGACCTGTGGTATATATTGCACAATCACTGGCTCACATTAGAAGCTGTTTGAGCAGTTTGTTTGTTTCCTTGCTTCCTTGGAATGTTTTGGAGAAAAGCGCAAGCCCTATAACTGAGGCAAGAGATGACACTTTCAGCATAATTTTCAGTTTTCATCAGACACCTATCAATGAGCTGTCCCCCTTTTCCTCTTCAACCATCTGTGAAAACAAGGGTTTATTTTGCTGGCAAGGAGGTGAGAGAGGCAGGATCATGGCAGGGGACAAGTTATATACAGTACATCATATCAGCAAAAAGAAAAAAAAATCAGATACAAATAATTGGTTTAAATCGTGTTTTCCACTGATAAACACAACTATTTCCTAAACACTGTGTACTTCGACTATTAAGCCAGGTTGATTTACAATTGGAATATTATGTATACCGTTTCATTCTTGCATCTTTTTATCATACTGCATCTTGCATGCTTTGCTTTTAAAAAAATGCATATAGGAGCAATATCTTACAAATATTCCCATATGGAATTTTTCTGTAACCAAAATGCTTTAGTTTCTTAGGCTATATATGGGAATATAGAATATTGTGCACTGGATAATTTTGTCTTCTTTTTTTCATAGTGTTGCTCTTTAATTCTTGCTTCTGCCTTGGCACAGTTCTAACCCCACAAAAGTGTCGAAACAAAAATGAAATACCCATGAGTGATAGGTAGATGGATATTCTGATATTCTAGAGCAGTTTATTTTCATAGGTGCCTGGTAGGTAGAGTGTAAATATATTCGAGAAGTAATCAGATTGGTACTTTATTTATTTATTTGTTTGTTTGTTTGTTTATTAATTGATTGATTGTTTGCTTGCTTGTATTTACATCCCACCAATTTTCCAAATCATTGTAAATGACTCTTCTCCTTCCCACTTTATTCACACAACATTCAGCACTAATCAAACTAAGAGTGGGCAGCTTATGTTTCATTTTTCAGTGTGCATTCTAATGACCATGTATCCTTTCTATACCTTAAAAAGGCTCCTTTAACCCAATTTATCTGATAAGGGCACTGCCTGAGGGATGAACTGTACCATTAACATTATTCTAGATGAATTATTTAATGAGAAACTAATATCTCAGAGAAAGTATTTATAATTTTTTTCAAAAAATCAGTGTTTTTATCATGAGTTTTTATCCACACTGGATGAAAATCCAGCCAGCCATGATGCAGTATTTGCACTCTTCCACTCTCTGTGTGCCCCCACCCAAACAGCAGTTACTCCCAAAACTCTATACCAAGTTCAAGGTTGTAGTTTACACTTTTGAACAGGGACTCCTCTTTTTTTTGGACTATCACTGTCACCAACCAAGGCAAACATCTAGAGTTCCCTTGCTTGAGTTCACCATATAGACATGCTGTTTTTACACCTAGTATGCTATAACTCTACAAAAGCTAAGGGCTTACTTTGCATTACCCCTTTAAAATTAAGATTGATTGATTTAATTTGTATACTGCCCCATTAGAGCAATGCACTATTCTGGGCAATTTACAGCATGAGAAAATAAAAAATACAGGAACAATAAGATTATAATATAAAGATTATGATCTTAACAACTTTCGTCCAATTGCCAACATACCTTTTACGGGCAAGGTGATGGCTAACCAGACATACCTGGAGGAGCAGGATTGCCTTGACCCGTTCCAGTATGGATTCAGGCCGCAACGGGGTAGTGAGATGACCCTGGTGGCACTGCATGATGACCTTTTAAGGGAGGCGAACAGAAGTAATTGTGCCCTACTGCTTCTCCTTGATCTCTCAGCAGCTTTTGATACCATCAACTATGGTGTCCTTCTGGACAGGCTCTCAGGGATTGGGATTAGGAGCCTAGCATTAATCTGGCTCTGGTGCTTCCTTGAGGATGGTGTCCAGAGAGTGCAACTTGGGGATGAGTTGTTGGCCTCTTGGACCCTCAATTGTGGTGTGCCCCAATGCAATATCCTCAATGCTGATTAACATTTATGTTAAACTGCTGGGGGAGGTCATCAGGAGATTCGGAGTAAGGTGTCATCAGTACGCTGATGACACGCAATTCTCTCTCTCCTTTAACACCTCTGCAATGGAGGCTGTCCAGACACCTGAGCAATGTCTGGCTTCGGTACTGGAACAGACCAGGGCACACAGGCTTAATCCTAACAAGACAGAGATTTTGTTCCTGGGGGACCTCTCTAAAAGGTTGAGAGGAAATCATCCCCAGACTAGATGGTGCTGCCCTCCCATTTAGGGAACAAATTCATAATTTGGGCGTTCTTTTAGACCTGGCTCTTTCTTGGGATTCCCAGATCATAGCCGTGTCCAGATTGGCTTTTAATGAGCTTAGGCTTATTGCCCAACTCTGCCCCTACCTGTGGACAAGGGTTCCCTCAGGATGTTGGTGCAAGCACTGGTCATCTCCCGGATTGACTACTGCAATGCTCTCTATGTGGGTCTTCCCTTGAGACTGACCTGAAGACTACAGGGGATCCAGAACGTGGCAGCCAGACAAGCAAATTTGATCACATCACCCCAGTGCTGGCCAGCCTCCACTGGTTTCCTGCTGTGTCCCGGATCAGGTTCAAGGTTCTGACACTCATGCATAAAGCCCTTTATGGTTTGAGACCAGGTTACCTGTCAGAGTGTCCTTCCCCCAAGGTCATCTGCCTGACCCACCAGATCTTTTCAGGCCAGGCTCCTCCATGTAGCCACCCCAAGAGAGGTCCAAAAGTCATCTACTAGAGGTAAGGCCTTCTCAGCAGTGGCACCAAGGTTATGGAATCAACTTCCAGAGGAGCTACGCCTGGTCACATCCCTGTACTCATTTAGGAGGCAGTTAAAAACACTACTTTTCAGGGAGGCCTTTCACGTCGACCTTAGTTGAATGCCTCACCTCCAGTCTCGCATCACTCTGAAATTGGTTTGCACCATTGGTTGTTAAGTTTTTTTAGATCATGCTTTTGGTATTTATGTTGTATCTTGTGTTTATTGTACTGTATAGCTTGTTTTAACTGTTTGTAAACTGCCCAGAATCGTGCTTCAGCACTAATGGAGTGTTTATAAATCAAAGTAATAGAAAGAAAGAAAGAAAGAAAGAAAGAAAGAAAGAAAGAAAGAAAGAAAGAAAGAAAGAAAGAAAGAAAGAGTCAAAAAATAAAACAAGTAACAACAAGAGGTGTATTATCCTGGTAACAGGATAGACATGAGGCATTGGGATCAGGCAGGGTTGCTATGGAAGGTCTCCAATGTGTGCCATTGTCAAGGTAAAACAAAGCTGTATTTAAGTAAAACAAAGCTGTATTTTACCTAAAATGAGAGGTTGGGGCTTCTTTGCTGTGGTACCAACTCTCTGACCCAGCTCCTGGTGGAGCTCCACCTGGCTCCCTCCCTCTCAATGTTTAGAAGGCATCTCAAAACCTTCATCTGGGTATGAAGCTCTACATGAAACCATGGACACTCGGGTCCTACTGTAATAAAAAACAGATAGTACATCTCTTAAAATACCAAAGTTCTTGAAAGTAAGAATATATGAAAGTAAAATACATTTATTATCCTTTAAACATATTATATAGACAGACACAGAACATTATTTAATAATATTCTCACCTGGCCAAGCCAGTTTGCATCTATGGAGGGAACTCCATGATGTTTTTGTTTCCATCTTATGGAAATGAAGCCTGCAGCTGTGCTTCTCCATGCCTACTCTTCTTTGATGCCTTGTGCTCAGTGCCTGTGTTGTTGGTATCCAGTGTATGTGGCATGTATGTATCTCTTGCCTCCTTATATTTATACTTCTCTCATGTGTTTACAATTCCCTTTTGCCAACCCAACAAACCACTGGCAGCATGGGCTGCCTCTTTGGCAGTCTGCTTGGGCATAACATTGCCAAGCTAGCAAAATGCTTTTGAAGTAAACTGGAAGGGTACCAATTTACTTTAACTACATTTCAGTACTCTACAACTTCCTTCCCAATGTTCTGCTTTTATTTTCCTTATCAGTTGTTTACACATTCAACTGTCAGCTAGCTAGGGAAGAGATACCTTTGTGAGGCAATGTTTTTGTTGTTATTTTACATTGACCTTGCTTTCAGACATGGCTGGAGAGCTGACATCGATTCACGTGTCTTTTATTACACAACCGTCCAAACCACATTTTTTAAAGCACAATATATATTTCAGGGTTGCATTTTACACTCCCCTTAATTATTTTATCATTCTATACATACAAAATATCAAAACTCAACAATGCCATCTTCTAAAATCACTACTTTTTTTCCCTGGAAACCTCCCCACCACACACACATGCTCCTTTCTGAATGGCATGTAATGAGGAATCACAGCAATAGGGAAAAAAATTCTGTTTTGACTATCTCCCTGGTTATATGCCATGTCTGGATGATACTAAAACTGTATGCTCTCCCTTAAGTAATCATTATGGTACAGTTGCTAAGCAACAAAAAATCATCTTTCTGAATGGCTGATAAAAACAAAAGAACATGCAATTTCCTATGTAAGGTCATGGAAGCTGCTGGCTGCCTTTTAGTAGTAATGACTTTACTCTTGTTTGAATTATTTATTGTTGCATTATCACTCACACCCAGACAGAGTGTTACAATGATGCAACTATACCACATTCTTCAGTCCAGGCTGGGCATAAGGTTTACAAGGAAGGAAGAAGATGAAATAGAGCCTAGAAAGTGAAGGTAACAACATGGAAAAATGGAATAGAAATGTTGTTACTATTACTGTTTATGTTTACAATTCCTTTTTGCATAACATAAGTTCTTTAGCTGAAAAAGTAATACATGAAAATGCAATATGAAAGAACCTATTAAAATTAAAACAGAATGCTGGATTACTACTTGTCTAACACACACACTAGATATGCAGATTTTATAAAATAATATTTTAGAGCAGCAACAATGACTACTGTCTTGCAGAGCACATACCAGAAAATATGATTGAGATATCCATAAGAACTAATCTGAAAACTAGAGAACTTGACAATGGTGAGAGATGTCAATAGTTTTTATGTAGGAATGTAAATAGGTAACATAAGATTATTTGTTTTTAACATTTAAGAACCTGGTGCACAATTGCCAACTCCTTATGAAGGTCTAAAGCATGTGGAGTAATAATTCATGACTACCCTTTATTTCAATCTAAACATTAAATGTCTCTGTATTACTGCATTACAGAATCATTACACTGATGTTTGAAAAGGCTGGCTTAAACTCTGTGGCACATGATACAATACCTTCCTTAAGCCATTTTAAACAGATCTCCTATACTATACTGTGTAAAGTGTAATAGCTTTGTGTATTTATCTTCACTGAAGAAAAATGAAAGGGTAAATCATAATCTCTGTACAGTTTTGACCTTTTTATATTCACAGAATTCTCCCAGGCTCCTTTGCCCTAAGGACAGGATGTTGGATACTGATGCTATCTATAGTGTTGTAGATGATGCTGAACAGTTTGTCTATATAGCTGTTATGGACTATCTGCCCATTATCAATGTCACAAATGAGACAAGGTTAGTGAATGCCACAGAACTGTTTTTTTTATATTGCTGTAATATGAAAAATGAATTGATTCTGAAACTAGCATTCATTAGAAAAATTTTGTAGGGGAAAAGTTCAGTAGACCACCTCCTCTCTTGAATGTCAGTGAAATTTAGATGTGAGATTCAAGGCAGAGGATGATACAAATGAAGTTGCAAGGAATCATTTCAATTTCCAAGTACAGGTACCATGGCCTAAATCCAGTTTCTTCTTCGTGGTCTCTGTGAATGCACACTAATGGGTTTAGTGCACCTCCGCAGAGCAGCCTCAGAACATTCCAGAGCTTGAGCGCATGGTTCCGGGACCTCCCACACACTATCCTTAACCCCACCCCCAGCACTGAGTGCCTCAGTTCCGTTTTTGCTACCGCTGCAGCAGCACCTCGGCTTTGGAGTTTCTCTCATTTAAAACAAAAACAAACTTACCTTTGGACCTCCCGGATTACTGACTCGGACCGTCAACGCTGTGTCTCGCCTGTGAGTTAAACGAAAGCAAAAAACTGATTTATATTTTCTGTATTTCACCGCATCTGCAACTTTAGCTTATGGCTGCTTCGGGCCTTTTCAAGCAGTGTGAAACCTGCCTGAACAAAATAACACTCTCTGGACAGTCACTCCCGTTGCCTATTTTGTTTGGGCGAAGAACATCAACCGGCCCTTTGTGCGGCTTGGAAAAAGTTTACCAAGCCAGTACTTAAGCTAAGGCTTCAGTGCCTTTGCTCCTTTTTGTGGGAGAAATCTCTCTGGGGAACCGTCTATGGAGCCTTCACAGGCTCGCCCTTCAGAGACTTCTAAGATGGTGGCGAAGTCGCACACATCTTCTTCGAGCTTGAGGTCAACAGCCCCGGCATTGATACCGAAGTCACCCTCTAGTTCGGTACCAAAGAAGAAGAAAAAGCCTTCGGCCTCTCAGAAGCCCGCGAGGACTGTGGACAAGGCCACACCATCGCCTTCCGACATCGGTTCAACCCCGGCATGACTCGGTATGCCTCAGCATACTGTCAGGAGATGAGGAGGTTTCTCCCCTGAGGCCGGTTGCCACGCCATCCCCACAATTCAGTCAGTCTCCAGACTGGGGGGATACCTCGGCTGAGGTGGTACAACTGGCGCAGGCTAGCCCGTGTTCTCATCCAGGCTCAGTTTGTGGACGGGTATCGATATCACTGCCAGAATCGATATCGCCCAAGGCTCCTAGGAAGAGAAAACAGAAAACTCACCACCTAGAGCTGCCGGCTGAGCCCGAAGCTCCTCGATATCGGCCGATTCCTCAGGATGACTACTATAGACGCCAGGGCTGGAAGAGGTTTCGACGCTATGGTCACTCTTATTATTATTATGACACCGAGGCCTTTGAGCCTGATACTCGGTGGTATGTCCCGCCGCTCGAGCCATACTACCGGCATCGACCAATGCATGGCTACTTCAGACCATGTTCTTTGTCACCATCACCCTCACCTACGCGATACCGAGGGTATGCGGAAAGATACTTTTACCCCAAAGAGGATCACCATCTCGGGTCGGGGTCACGGGGATATGCTAAGTGGGGTTTGCAAGATGACTTTGTACCCCTGGCTGAGCCAAAGAGATTTAGTCCCTCAATGGCTCCGACACACTACTCTCGACAGGCTTTGGGGTCGGGCCCTTGAGCTTCGCCTGAGCTGCCACTTCATAGAGCTGAAAAGGAGAGTAGAAGAGATTGTCTTCCTCCTGTCGAGGCATACTGATCGGATTCCCCCGTCATACTCTCTCTCTGGCTCCAGAGCATATCCTGGATGACTTTGACAGCAATTCGGAAGCCTCTGAAGTCGATGTCGATAAGGACTCACCTCCAAATGTCCCCACCCCGGACTTGGATGTAGCGGAAAACCACCCTCCCTCACCATCGGAGGATTATTCATCTTATTCTCTGTTGATTCGGAGGATTGCGAAGGTGATGGACCCGGCAATTGATCAGCCAGTAGCGGAAGACATAGACAAGGTGTATGAGGACATTACACAAGATCAAACTCCTTGTCTCTGCCTCGCATTCATCTCTTCGCTCTTGAAACTCGCGAAGGAGTCTTGGAACAAGCCATCTACAGCCCACCAAATACCTAGAAGGGTAGAGAATCTCTATAAAACCCATGGAGATAACACCGATTTTCTCTCGAAACATCCGCTCCCCAACTCCTTCATTGTCGACGCCACACAAAATAGAGCTCGGAACCACTCGGTGTCAACTCCAAACAACAAGGAGGGTAGGAAGCTAGATATTGTCGGCCATCGCTTCTACTCTCTAGCTTCCTTTATTCTGAGGGTGGCTAACTATTCTACAGCTATCGGGGCCTACCATCGCCACCTGTGGAATAAGGTCTTCCCTGCCCTGGAAGCCACCTCTGAGGAGGCCTGGGCCATAGGTTTGGCATGCCATCAGGAGGCTATGGCATTGGCGCATCAGGAGCACATAGAGGTCTGGCATATTGTGGATATAGCAGATAGCCACGGCAGTGACCTTGCACCGCCATGCTTGGCTGCGGTCTGCTGGCATTTCTGATGATGCAAGGTCCAGGATCGAAGACCTTCCCTTTGATGAGGTGGGTCTATTTGATGAAAAGACAGATGAGATCCTGGACAACTTGCTAAAGCTCAGGAAGATGGCCAGGTCCTATTCTAGCCAGCAGTACCGTCCACGAAATACCTGGCGCCGTCCTTATGCTTACAGATCTTTTCAGGACCGCCAAAGACCTCAGGCCTCTGGTCTTCCGTTGACACCCTTTCACCAATAGGGGGGCAGGCAGTGCCCTCACCAGCAGGCACATTGTCCTGACCGCAAACCGCAGCAGAATCTTTGACTTGTCCAATCCACCAGCAGCCGTTGACCCCTCTATTCGCCTAGCCTCCTTTTTCTCCGTCTGGCAGTCCTCACCATCATAGCCAGGGGCTATGCCATCGAGTTCGATGCTCTCCCTCTGATGGGTTTACTCAAGACCACCAATCCCTCGCCTTCGTTGGCGAACGAGATTTCCTCTCTGCTTCAAGAAGACGGCATCATTCCGGTTCACAACCCATATGTAACACTCAGCTTCTGTTCCCGGTACGTCACCATCCCGAAGAAGGATAGGGGTCTACGCCCCATCCTGGACCTCCGTCATGATTTCACATTATCTCCCTCGAGGGCACCATCCAGATGCTCAGGCGGGATGATTGGTTCATGGTCATAGACCTCAAAGACGCCTATTTTCACATCAGCATCCAGCTGGATCATCGCCGCTTTCTCAGGTTTTCTATCAAAGGAGTGACCTACGAATTCAAGGCCCTCCCCTTCGGGTTGTCAACCGCCCCTCAAGTGTTCACAAAGTGCTTAGCCCCTGTGGCAGCACATCTCTGTTTACAGGCCATCAGGGTGTTCCCTTACCTGGACAATTGACTGCTGGTGGCGCAGTCTTGAGCCCAGGCCGAGAGAGACACGGCATTGACTCTCTTTTGTCAGCACTACGTCTCCAGGTCAATCTGGAGAAGTCCACCCTACAGCCCACTCAATGGGTATCTTATATCGGAGCGGTGCTCAACTCCTCATTAGGCCGTGTGTGCCTTCCTCCCAGAAGACAGGATAGCAAAGATCCAGCTTATATTGAGGTCTTTTCTCCCGGTAGCTATGGTATTGGCCACCATACTCAGCATCTGTTGGGCCTCATGGCATCTACCACGGCTGTAGTCCAGCGCACACACCTGAAAATGAGGTCCCTACAGGCATGGTACCTCTCTCTCTCTTCAATCCTGTGCTCGATCCCCCATCCAAGCTGCTAGTGGTCACCATTGAGCTGGCGTCACAGTTGACCTGGTGGGGTTGTCAGTCGAACCTCCTAGTGAGGTCATTCGGCCCTCTGGCTCCAACGGTACAGGTGACCACGGATGCCAGCCTGACTGGCTGGGGTGCACTCTCGGGAGGCTTGACTGTCCATGGCCTATGGTCTGAGACCGAGACCCGTCTCCACATCAATCACCTCGAGTTGCTTGCGGTTACCAAGGCTTTTAAGGCATTCAAATGGCTCCTTGCAGGCCATGTGGCTCAGATGGCTTCGGACAACACAACAGTCTTTTATATCAACAAGCAGAGAGGCAGTGACTCCCTTCCCCTTCTTTATCTGGCCGTTTAGCTGTGGGAGTGGTGCTATACCCACCACATTTACCTGGTGGCAGTTCATGTAGCGTCAGAGGGGAATGCCCTAGCGGACCATCTCAGCAGGCTCCAGTCTTGCAGCCACAAATGGGCTCTCGACGACAAGATCTTTCGTCTTCTCTGTCACCGGTGGGGCATCCCATGAGTAGATGTGTTTGCTTTGGCACTCAACAAGAAGTGTGGTCATTACTGCTCGCAAGCAGGGATCGTCCTCCGTTCCCGGGGGGACGCTTTCATGTCCAGCTGGTCCACCAGCCTGCTGTACATGTTTCCTCCGATCCCATGGATTCAGAAAGCTGTCATCAAGGTCCGCCAGGACAATGCAGACACCATCTTCATCGCCCCTTGGTGGCCTTGCCAGCTGTGGAGGGCAGCGGAGTATCTCCGACTCCCGGCAATTCCTCACCTTCTGACCCTACATCACGGCAGAACTTTCCACCAGGACCTGGATTCCCTTCACCTAATGGCATGGAGGCTACCCCCACTGTAGCCAACATCCTAAGCCATGCACAGAAATGCTCTACAACATGGACATAATCCTACAAATGGAAAGTCTTTTGCTCGTTTGCATCCTCACACCACTTACCTGTTCAGCCGACCTCTCTTGATGCGGTCCTCCAGTTCCTCCTCCATCTCTTCTGGCGTGGCCTTTCTCATTCCACACTGAAGTTTTATATGGCAGCAATAGTGGCACATCAGCTGCACTCTTCAGAAGCAGCAGCTTTGTTCCACCATCCCACTCTCAAACAGTTCTTGCATGGCTTGGGGCACATGTGTCCAGCCTACAAGCTTCCTACCCCACAGTGGTCCCTTCAACTTGTGCTTAATCGCCTCATGAGGCCTCTGTTTGAACCTCTGGCTATGGCATCTGAACGGCTGCTTACCCTGAAGACTGCCTTCTTCCTTGCCATTACCTCTGCGCGTCAGGCAGGAGAGCTGGCTGCTCTTAGAGTGGACCCTCCTTTTCTTCAGTTCCACCCGGACAAGGTGACACTCTATCCGGACCTTTCCTTTGTACCCAAGGTGGCCACGTATTTTCATTTAAACCAGCCTATTGTTCTCCCTACATTTTTCCCTGCATCGACTTCATGTCTTGAACATTCTCTGCACTCCCTGGATGTCAAGCAGGCACTCTCCTATTACGTCTCTCACTCCTCATCCTTCCGCACTTCAAATAGGCTGTTTGTCAGCTATCAAGGTAATTCCAGGGGAGCACCAGTCACATCCCAGACAATCTCTTGGTGGATTGTCTCGACTATCTGACTGACGTATGAACTGGCCCAGACACCTCTGCCACACACCTTGATGTCCCATTTGACCAGGACTGTGGCTTCCTCCACGACGTTCCTCAGAGGGGTGGACCTCTCTGACATCTGCAAGGCAGCCACATGGGCTACTCCATCTACCTTTGCGACCCATTATCGACTAGACATCTGGGCCAAGGCTGAAGCTGCTGTGGGTCGTGCCGTCCTGGCCTCTATGCTCTCATGATGTCCCTCCTCCAGGTAAGTCAGCTTGCTAGTCACCCATTAGTGTGCATTCACAGAGACCACAAAGAATAAAAAGAGGTTACTTACCTGTAACTCTGGTTCTTCGAGTAGTCATCTGTGAATTCACACTTCCCGCCCATCCTCCCCGCTGTTCATCACATGTGCCTGTTGCATGCTGGGCAGCGGCGGACTGTTCTACGGAACTGAGGCACTCAGTGCCAGGGGTGAGGTTAAGGGTAGCGTGTGGGAGGTCTTGGCACCATGTACTCAAGCTCTGGAATGTTCTGAGGCTGCTCTGCACAGGTGCACTAAACCCATTAGTGTGAATTCACAGATGACCACTCGAAGAACCAGAGTTACAGGTAAGTAACCTCTTTTTCTTTGCCTGAATTAGAACAGATTTGGCCCTTGGGTTATATTAACCTTAGTGAGGAAAGTACTGACAGTGGCAGTTATATAAGCGCTAGGAGAAAAACTAGCACTATTAGTGCGAACAACAACTACTTAGTGAAGTTGTAATAGATTCTATAATGTTTAGTGCAAACAGAATACATAAGTGCTGGGTTGAAGAGGAAAAGAGGTTTTTATTACAGAATCATAGAATAGTGCAACTGGACCCCCCCCCCCCCAAATCCAGGTCATTAATAAAAATGTACATCCTCCCAGTTTGATAAGGAGCCATTAATCATCACCCTTTGAGTACAATTCTGTAGCCAATTATGTATCCACCTGACAATATTTCTATCCAGCCCATACCTAGTTAGCTTGCTAATCAGAATATCATGGGGCACTTTGTCAAAAGCTTTGCTGAAGTCCAGATATATTATGTCTACAGCATTCCCTCCGTCTATCAGGAAAGTTACCCAAAAAATGATTTGTTCTTGACAAATCTGTTGGCTTCTAGTTATTACTGCATTATTTCCTAGGTGTTTGCATAGTAACCGCTTTACAATCTGTTCCAGATTGATGTCAAGCTGACTGGTCAGTAGTTCCCAGGTTTCTCATTTTTTTGCCCTTTTTTAAGATAGGGGGACTAATTCTTCACAGGAATTGGAGATCATACTTATAGTATATAAGCATTTGTCTTTTTTGCAGCCACATTGCACTGGTGGCTCATATTTAGTTTTTGATCTACAATAATTCCAAGATCCTTCTCACATGTAGTATTACTGAGGCAGGTATCTCCCATCTTGTAACTGCATTTGGTCCCACCCACCTCCAGTGTATAACTTATCCCTGTTAAATTTCATAGTGTTTTCAGTCCAGTGCTTGAGCTATCAAGTTCTTTTTTAACTTTGTTTCTGTCTTCCACTAGCTATTCCACCCAATTTTATGTCATCTCCAAATCTGATATGTATTCTGCACCCCGTCATCCAAGCCATTAATAAAAATGTTGAAGAGCACTGGGCTTAGGACTGAGCTTTGCGGTACCCCACTTGTTACCTCCTCCCAGATTGGGAAAGAGCCATTTATAAGCACCCTCTGACAGGTCTTATATCTAGCCCACACCTAGATAGCTTGCTTATCAGAATATCATGAGGCACTTTGTCAAAGGCTTTGCTGAAGTCCAGATATATTATGTATACAGCATTCCTGCTGTCTACCAGGGAGGTTACCTGATCAAAAAAATGAGATCAGATTAGTCTGGCAAAATTTGTTCTTGACAAATACATTGGCTTCTAGTTATTACTACATTGTTTTGCAAAGTGACTGCTTTATAATCTGGAGTTCCACTTCTTTGGCTGATTATATGACCCAGCAGTAAGATGAGCCCTGCATTCTGTTGCACATTGTCCTTCAAATGCAGCTGTGGGAAGAATATTCCTGTGCTTGGTCTAGTAACAGGTCCTGTTCTTGTAGACAACAACAGACAAGAGTCATTTGTTTTTCTTTTTCTTGAGCTAGCAGGTTCTGATTTTTTTTCTTTTTAAAATATAAAATCAAAATAACATTGGCTGCTCTCTCCTTAGGTACTGGCCATATTTGGATGGAAAGATAAGAGAAGCTCTGATTTTACGCAATATTAAAGTACGACTCCTCATAAGTTGCTCAAAAGAAACAAATCCACTCACATTTAACTTTGTTTCATCTCTTAAAGCAATTTGCCTTATGGGTTCTAGCTGTAATTTAAAAGTTGTAAGTATTCCTTGTTGCTTCTTAAAAACTAAAAAGAAGAGTGATTTTTTTCAGCTGCCTTATGAAACCACATTTCATTTTAATTATATAAGTGATTAACCTTTGCTCACTGCCAACTAAATCACACAATAATCTTTCCCATTATTTCACTATAGTATAGGTATCCTTGTGTTAAATATCTCAGTTTACCTGTATACTTCTGCACCTCACTTGTTCAGGGCACCTGCTAAGACTGCATTTTATTCTCATGTTTTCCATGCAGCACATTGTGATGCTGTGGTGTGTGTCTGTATTACAGTGCTGAGCACCATTGAGGCATGCATCAGAACTGTCTGTTGTTTATACGCATGTATGGATTCAGCTATGACTGTGAAGAATCATAGGATCATAGAGTCATAAAAAACTAGGACTGGAAGGGACCTCTATGACACAGAGTGCATACTCCTGCCAATGCAGGAAATCCCTAAAGCATCCCTGACAGATAGATGGTCATTGACATGTCTCAACCCCTCCAGTGTTGGGAATCTATGAGGCAGCCCATTCCATTGTCAAAGAGCTTTCTCTGTTTGGATGTTCTATCTAATGTTGAGTCAGAATCTCTTCAACAACAACAAAAACTGACTGAGATAGTTACCTTCCTTTGCCACTTCCTCTGGATGCTTCCTGATAAGAGTGGAGGCTCTCATTCTCCTGGATTGCTTTTCAGTAACAGCTGTGTACATCTGCATGCCCTACCCTGTTGTAATGTGAGCTTTTGTAGAAAGTGGACTTGTTCACGAAAGCTCACATAAAAATATAACATTTAATCTTTAAGCTGCCACAATGTTTTTGTCTTATTTTTTATTTTGGTTTTGCCTGATATGTCAGCACAGACTAACATGGCTACCTCTTCTGAAACTGCTCTGTTGTATGGCAGTGCTGAACATAATCACTGTACTTTCAAAAACATGGTGTCTGATCATCAAATGTGTCTAATCACCTTTGACAATCAGAGGCCACGTTTTTGAAAATCAGCCTTTAAGTTTTATTCAAAAGAATGTGATTAACACTGGCAAACACTTAATATGTGACAATGTTCTTATCAGTTAGTGGCTGGTAACTTCAGCAGGTTTAGGGGCCATTTTTTTGCCTGCAGATCTCACCATGGGCTTCATGGAAATTCCTGGATATTTTTTTTTTAAACAGAACAGAAGGACTGGGATGGACAGTTTCAATTTTTCACTTGGGAAGGCCTAGTACAAAATTCAAAATAGGCACTTTTTACTTTGAAAAATGTTTTTACTTAATTTCTTTCAAGAGGGAGCTCTTACAGCATGAACTCTTGGCAGGCTGTGGAAATGCTTCTGAGTGCTGCATGCAGCCTTCAGGAAGTACTTTGCCCACCTCTGTTATAAATGGAGGTTATGTCATAATTTCATAGTCTTCATTTTCACTTGTTCATATGTGTTATGTTTTTTTTTCCTGATGTGCTTTCATGGGACTAACTTTCTCTAACTAGGTATCTCTCTCTCTGATGCAGAAATTCTTTGATCTTGAAGAAGAATGTGCTTTCACTTGTAAGGATAACAAGAACTCCTCTGTTCTGAAGCTAAATCGCAACAAATATGTGGTAACTGATAGATCCGCTTATATTGGTAAGTAAAGCACTGAATAATTCCAGACTGGATAAAATGTGTAACTCCAAATATAAAAGAGCAACGTGTTATTTAATGAAGAGCTGAAAGGCTAATTTAAATAAAACCTTATTTTGTTGGTAAAATTGCATATAAAACGTTAGGCATATATGGTGTGATCTCTCACCCACTCACTCTATGTATGCACTAGAGCAATGGTCCCCAACCTTTTCCCAACTGAGGACCGGGGCATGGCACACTTGCAGGGGTGTGGCGTGCCCGCAGGGGGGCAGAGCACACTTGCACACATGCATGCAGTGGCGCTTGCGGAGGGCCCCGCTCACGCATGCGCGTGGCGGCACTCATGGGGCAGCACTCACAGGGGGCAGAACATGCATTGAGCACATTTATTAAAGACTACATGTGCATGGCGGCGGGGCGGGGGGGCAGTAGATCTGTGTCCGCGGCCTGGTCCTGCCTAGGCCGCGGACCGCTGCCAGGTCACAGATTGGGGGTTGGGGACTCCTGCACTAGAGAACATAAAGAAAGTGCAGTCTGCTTTTTAGGAAAAGAAAAGGGAGGGTTGTTATTCCACAGTACTAATTCCAGTGTTAGCTTATTATTGAATGGGCTTTCATTTGCTTATAGGTAATTTTGACTGGGTTGGGACCTATTTCCATCAGAATGCTGGAGCTGGCCTTGTCATCAACCAAGCGGATGTGGAGAACAAAACCGGCATAATCAAGCAACTTAAAGCTGTGTTTGAACGGGATTGGCATTCACATTACGCTAAAAGTTCACCAACAAAAAACTGTTCAGGCTACAAACAGAACAAAGCAGCAGCCAATAAGACTGCCATAACCAATGCACAGTGAAGCCTGCTTTACTGGTTAGTTCAACTCATTGATAGTTAGAATGGGATTGATACTGACCCTTCTTTCATATTTGTGGACAATAGACTTTTTTTAAAAAAGCAAAAAAATTTATAGGAAAAAGCACACTTATATACAATGTTCTTTAAACTATATTCTCTATACTGTATTATTTACAAATGTTAGATTTGTTACTGCTGACACTGAATGTCATTCCTGCTTTCTTATTGGTTTTGAGGTATCATATTTGAATTTAAAAAGCATGACCATGCAGTTATAGGAGCATTCCTATCTTTCTTTTTTATTTAGCATAAATCAAGTAGAAACAAAGCAACTAAATTTGTAGATTGGTTGATAGTAAAATACAGATTTTACCAAAAGGAAAAATTAGGGCACAGAGAAGCTCTTTGTCCATATAAACATGGATATAGTCATTTATGCATATAATCTTAATATTTGCCTGCATTTATCACAGTCTACCTTGTCCAGATGTGTTTATATAATTTATTTTCTTGTTCTGCTCTAACCATATTGCAAAGGACATTAGCTGAATCAACTTCAACTTTTCTGCCAATGATGCACTAATCTAATTAAGTTTGTTTTCTTGTGAATCTTTTATCATGAATGTCTTTCTTTGTTCACTGTAGGAAAATACTTCTAAATTGTTTTCTTTCTTTTTTAATGGGAAAGCAATGGTTATATGTAATTTTATTCTCTTTCAGAGTAGGTATTTGGAGGAATAATAAGGTAAAATCCTTTCTGTAGGATAATTTTTATTTGTTTTCCTAGATTTGTTTTTTTTTTTTAATTAATAGGATCATAGTCCAGGCAAAGAGCCCATGCCAATAAGGCCGAATAGAGCTTTGTTCCTTGCTACCCATTGTCCAGACAGGTAACATTTATTATTATTATTATTTTATTTATAGGCTGCCTTTCTCCCATTAAGGGGACCCAACATAGCATAAGAATATTATGGGGAGTAAGATATTTGTTCACACTTTCCATATCTCATTCCTTCTCTACTCCATATAGATTATTTGTACTTGAAAGATAAGTACCTTAGAAAATATAAGCTTTATCTATCCAGTGCTCTGAATATGGTAGGGGGGAGTGCCTAGCCCCACCCCTCCATCATCACCCCAATTTTCTAGGGCTCTTGCTTACTAAAACTGTGAGCAAAGTAACAGCAGAAGGAGCAGGGCTAGGTGCTGCCATCTTTCTGGATTCAGGACATTGGCTAGTGTGATGCCTGAAAAGGCTATAGAGAGAAAGTGATACAGAAGCATGTAGAGACATCTCATTCCCAAAAAGCTCCTCTGGTTGCCTCAGCATATGCACATGCACAGTCATAGGTACAGTAAAAAGGCAAACTACTGTACTATTAAGCCCTCTAATATTTCTCTTCATGTACTCCCCAGGTGGACGAAGTGTAGTCCACAGACCATATAGAGCCCTCCAATACTGTTCTGACAACCCATAGCCCCAAGGCATCTGTCCACTTATGCCTCCTCATGCAAAATAATGTTTTCCATTGTAAAAAGTTTTTATTACTGCTTTTGGAGACCTCTAGGAGCAACAGTGTTTTCATCATCTGCCCCCTCCTCCAAATGTCTTGCTTTGTTCACTGTAGGAAAATACAGTGCAAAAAGCCCCAAAGTCATGCAAAAACACAAAATACAAGATGGGATGTCCAGACACTCCTCTTTTCTTCTCTTCTCTTTTCTTATCTTCTCTTTTCTTCTCTTATCTTCAAAGCCCTATGAAGTTACTCACCCCTTCTATAAATGCAGCCTTATTTGTGTGTGAACTGATTGCAAGCTAACATTTTGGCACACAAATGAAATATCAATGCTTTCAAAAGAGGGTTAAGATAACTTTGTCTAGAATCATTGGAAGGACACTGAATTACATTAGCCAAATAGACTGTGAGTTCATCCATACAATAATAACTCCATTGTGGGTTGTTAAATTGTTTATTTTCCCCCTTACAATTCAGTTTACTTGGAAACAAATGCTACTGATTTCAGCTAAACTTTATTCCAAATATGTACTCATGAGGCTCCAGTCAGTAGGCATCAAATTGTCTTAATTTACTTACTTCTCTTTCTTGCTCACCTTTTATTTACTTCTACAAAATATTTACATTTTTTTCTCTCAAATTGATTGCCACTGCTCAGAAACAGGTTTTTGATGCCACAATTTTTACATACACAATTTCTATATCCAGTTATAAGAATCTGATTCAATTTTGAAAGCATAGTGATTTCTCAAACAGCAGATTGTCAGGTCTAGTAGACTGTCAGGTTTATTCAAGTTAAAAAAGTATTTAATATGTTAACAGTTCATTTCTACTATTCAAATAATTCACATTTTTTCAATAAATGAATGACTAGTCCAATAAATAAATATATATTCAATAAATACTGTACCCCTGGCCACCCAGAAACCCATGAGTTCAACACTGAATGTGTTAAAGTGATCTACTTAGCCCCAAACACAACTTCTCTAATTCAGCCTCTAGATCAAGGGGTCATAAGGACCTTTTAGGCTTATTATACATAGAACTGTATGGAAAAGATTGTCAATGCTATGGAAGAGAACCCTGATAGAGAAATCTGCTCTCGCTCTCTCTGTGTGCTTTGTAGTTATGTTTTGGGGGACATAAGAGTTATACATGGATTCTGAACTACACAGGGGTTCAGTGCCCCTAAACCCCCGTGTTATTGAAGGGAGAAGTGTACAAGACTGTGGATGATCTTGTTCCTGGTCTCCTGTGACACATTCTTACACTTGATGATCTTTTCTAATTCTTTCATTGCTACCCTTCTGAGTCTCAGTCTTCTTCTGATTTCTTGGCTGCATTCTCCATTTGGATTGTGATTTGATTTAGCATCCAGTTATTTGTCTTTCTAAAAGACAAATGGTATCCATACAGTTCTTCATCAATACCATATTTGATTCAAATAAAAAAAATTTCTGTCAACATCCTTCACTATCCAGTTTTCACTATTTAAATTTCTTCATTGTCAAAATTCAAGTTATATAGTTCTTCTGTAATCATGATTTTTGTCTTCTTAAACTTCAACTTCAGTCCTTCTTTTGCACTTCTTTCACCTTAATCATAAATTGTTTTGAGTTGATTCAAGCCATTTCTGCTTTCTGTCAGTAATATGACGTTATCTAAATATCTTAAATTATTGATGTTTCTTCCAACAATTTCCTCCTTCATCTGAATCTAATCTAGCTTTTCATATGATACATTCTGCATATGGATTGAAAAGACAGGAAGATAAAATACACTCTTTGCCTGTGAAAAACCATTCTGTTTCTCCATTTAGAAATAGCTATTTACATTTTTCTAGTCTTCTGGAAATAATTTGGTTTGTTCCAATAATAAACTTGTTGTTATGTCTGTTTGTTTTTACCAGATTAGTAGCCACATTGTCTACGGGTCTGAATACTCTTCTTAGAAACTACTCTCTCCTGTAAGTGATTTCTATGGATATAGCATTTCAGAGCATTAAACAGCTTGAATATTGGAACTAGTGTAGCCTTAGCTATTGAAAAAATCATTGCATACTTTTTATATATTTTGCAGACAGGGAAAAAATAATCAAATGATACTGAAATACTTTTTACTTCCAAACTTAGTGCAGAGGTAAATGATGTTCTTTCTGTAATGTAAATATGTTTATTTAGGCACCAATTCCGAACACTTTTACTGGAGAGTAAGCTTCATTGAATCCAGTGAGACTTACTTCTGTGTAAACAAACATAAGATTGCACCAATAGATTACATTTGTTATATCTATTACATGTTGGATAATATCAAGTGTGGCAACAGTCTGCCATGCAGTGGGGTCACTAGGTTTTGGGAAAATGTGCATGTTATATGCTTAGTGAAGAAAATAATGTTGTGAAGACAAGGATTTGAGGTATCTTACAGGTGCTTTGTTTGTCATTTTCCACAGTCAAACTCCTTGAACAGAGTTTGCTAAATGGCCTTTATCAATAAATAGTAATGTTGCAGTAAAACTAACAGGCACAAGCATTGCCTAGTGCTGGTAGTGCTGGTTGTAACTGAAGTAATAATTATAGGCTGCAATCCTTTGTGCCCCTTCAGTTTCATGGAAAGCACTTTAATCTGTTTATTTACAGGATTGCATTTTCATGCAAATCTCAGATTCACAGCAGGCCTCTTGTATATATAGACATTCTCACTCATACCATGGGGCAGGAGGGGAGTGTTGCTGTGCACACAATCAATTTCAGCATGAGGAAGCCATGAAGAAGGCTCCATATGCATTGGAATGCCTGAGTATACATAGATAGAGGTATGTGTACCCTAATACTTAAATTGGTAGCGGCATCAACGAAAGAAAGGTTTTGTTGAGCCATAGAGCAAATACCAAGTTAAAAAAAGAAATAAAAAAGGTGAGAAGTTCAAATATGATGTTCAAGAAATCAGAATTTATTCTGAATGGACTCCATCCAGACTTTCCCAGGCTGATGCCTTCCTTTGGTGCCTGTAATTTGTGTCCATTGGTAATGCTGGCTGAGGTGATGGAAGTTAAGAGTCCAAGACTTACGAAGGGCACAAACTTGGAGAAGGCTTTCTCAGATTAAAAGCTATGATCAGTATTTGGTTTACATCTAATTTTATTATATATAGTGTCTGTGTGATACTCCTTTAGAATAATGGGAGATCTTGCATGCATTGCTGTGCAGGCAAAATCACAATGCATTTTCATCCAAGCCTTCAAACTGCTGCAGGTAATTCTGTTGTACTGCAAAACTGATATCCTGAAGAAATCTGCTTTATTCTCATTAAATAGAGACAGTGGTTATTGCTTGCTGTAAATGTTTGCTAGTGCCTTTTTCTATTCAGGGTTCTATTTAAATAAATAACCTCTTTGGGAACTCTTATAAGCATTACAGTAAAAACTGTATGAAAATTATCAAAAAGTTTTTTGAGAAACTCTAATCTTCAGTACATGATGCTGAAGTCATAAAAGGATCAATATTTTCAAAGGGGGGAAAATCCAAAATCAAAACAGGTCTAAACACACTGAGATGTGAAATCCAGACTTTAAATCTACATTGGAATTCTCCAGATTGCCAACTATTATTTCACTTTGATTCCTAATCCTAGCTACAACCAGCTAAGACTTCAAGACAGCTCATTAGTGAAGTTGTAAATAGATGCAGAAATAATGGTATCACAGCAATTTATGTTATCTTCTTGCTGAATGAAACATATTTTAATTTACACTCTGACAGGGATTACAGATGCAAAAACAACAGTTGCACTTCTAAATCTACACTAAAGGTAGAGTATCAGAAGCATTCTGTAAGCATTGTGCTTATAGAGTACACTGCAGTACAATATATGCCTGTGATTGTTGGTGGGACCATATATCAACATCTAGCAATGTAGTACATGCATGTGCATGTATGTTCTCTTACAGCACTTCTCTGTGGGATGTGCCCTGCCCCCCCCCCCCCAAATAAATCACATTTGCCAGTACACCTCTTTGGCTACATAGCCCTCCACAAAAGAATATTCATTTCTTTTTGCAACTTCATTTTTCCCTAGCTAGCTCTTTTAAGCTTTGTGTTGAAATAAAATTTCAATTAAAGTAAACCTAAACATGGCCTTATATGAAGCTTTCCAGGATTAACCTTCAAACTGGTGGAAATTACACAGAGAATCTTTTTAATTAACCCTTGCTTAGTGTTTACACTACTAGCCTCCCAAATGTTATTGCATTATAGTTTCCATTTTTATCACTGTCTGTAATCCGATTATATTTAAGAAAATACTGGTTTAATTTCAGTTGACAAATTTACCATACCACTTCACTTGCATTCCTGTTCTTATATATTACAAAGTTTTGTATTATAATTGTATTTGATAAACAGGACAATTGAACAGTTTCTGATTTGTTTTCTTCTGCTGTTTTTAGTTTTTGTGATAGAATATTTAAAGAATTTCTGCAGTTTGTTAGATTGTTTGCATTATCTTCTTTACAAATGCCTTAGATGTTTGTCTAACTGCAAAGCAAAAAAAAGCAATTTCCCTCCAAAACAGAGTATAGACAGCTGTTATTAAGTCATGAGCAAAACGTATGCAACTGATCTTCATAATATTCACCCAACTTAATATTTTTTATTATATTTCTTAGTCTAGCAGATATACTTTCTTTCTTTTTAGCCATAGGTTTGGTGCATATTAATGGCTTAGCTGTTGTACCACTAATCTTTAAGTGCTACTCCTTTTATATTCTGTCTGTATTAGCTGTTAAATTCAGTGGGCACTCATGCATTGAGCACATTTATTAAATACTACATTTAGGAGGCAGAGAAGTGGTACTTATCCTAAAGAAAGAACATGGTATGTTGATAAACATTTGCATCAGGAGTGGGCAAAGTGCAGCCCTACAAATGTTATTGGATTACAACCGCCAGCCTTCTTGACATCTTGCTGGATTACATAGAGCCAATGGAAGCTGCAGTACAATAACAACTGGAAGGTGCTACTTTCCCCATGTGATTTGCATTGCAGACTAAATCTGCAGTAATGTAAGGAATTCTGGAAGGAATAGGATGGTTTAGTGCTCATGTAGTTATTCCCCACTCTCCCCACCCAACCACTACATGGACTGCAACTAGATGTATGGGGTGTACATGTAACAGGGCACAGAAGTAAACCTCAAATGCATGCCTCCTCCCAACAGCAATTATAATCTCTATTATGGATTGGGGCTTATTTGTATAGATACTTAACCTCTCTCACAGTAAAGGATATTAATCACAGAAGCTTAAATGCTTCATGTGTGTCACCTACACTCAGGTGGAATCCAGCTGACTTCTAGATGTAAATTGCTAACCAGAGGCCTAGTATCATTGGGATTTGTCTGTTGATGTTATCGTGCTAGATTTTAATAAGTTCTTCTGTTGAACAACAGGACTGTTGATTATATTTGTTTACATTAAGACGTAAGGTAATACTCATTTCCCATTTCTGCTTGTCCTTCCATCTTTCCTTTTCTGCATTGCCATTAGATACTGTACCTAACATTCAAACTTCATCAAGAGTCTCCTTTCATTAAGCAATTTGATCGTACGTCTTCCCTGTTACTGATGGCTGTAAGAGTTATATATTTTCTCATGTGCCTTTGGATGAGTTGTAAATATTGGATGATTATGTAGCAGGATCCATTCCAGCTCTTCAGTTCTATGATTAATAACATTATAAATATAATCAAGAATTCCATATATAGTTTCTTTCATTATAAGACATGAACCCCAATCCAAGAGACATACACAGCCATGAAGCTACGTGCACACTTCTGATTAGGGAAACATGAGCTGGAAAGCCAGTAAGATGGAACTATCCCAACTAGTTATATATTCATGGAATCTAACTGATTCATTATTGTGACATTCAAGGTTTTCCACAGATACTGCTTTACAGGTATAGGAACAGTCCTTTAATAAAACCTATTAGAGCAGTTTACAATAAAATAAAATTAAAATGCATTTTAGTTAAAACAACAACAAAAATTAACAAAGCAATAGAACACATGCAGCATAGAATAGCAACCAGGCTCATATAGGATTAAAAGGCATAGGAATTTTTTTTTAAGTTACTTTGTTTTATTGACACCAAACCAGCTTCTCTCAAAAGAACATTCTGCAATTGAGAAGCCACCACTGGGGAAGTTGGGGGGTTGGAATTACCCTCTCTGTTAACTCCCTGTCTCATTCCAGACAGTGTTGGCATCCTTAGAAGGGCCTATACTGAATATTATAAAGTATCCATATGCAAGGAGGCGTTTCTTCAGAAATTTTCACTTAAGCCCCAAAGGGCTTTAAACGTCAAACCAGTATGTTGAATGGGACTGGAAATGGATAGTGCCAGAGAGACCATTCGTGTTATCAGACCATTATTGACGATAGGCACTTTTATTGATGCATTCCCTGTAGCACTAAAGACAAGCACTGCTATTTGACTTTTAGAACAAAGCAAAACCAAACAAAAATGTAAAATAAAGTTTGCTAATCCAAGAAGATATTGGTTTGTTTTGTTATAAGGTTTTTTGTTGTTTTTTGCAGTTTGAACAACCTTTTATTCAGAACAGTAGCAGATACTCTGTAATGTTTATGGGCTTTGTCTCTCAAGTTGCTGTTTCAGATGCTGGAACCATGCATCACTTTCTTCAGTATGGATTTCAAATGCATGTTTATTGTTGTGTTCAGATGTTTTGCTACTTAACGTGATTCTTTTTTGCTTTCCATACAGAGGTATATGTAGGAGGATCTAGGAGGAACTGGTATTTTGAATTATTATAGAAATCAATTCTAATTTTGAGCCTTACAAAATATAAGCAGGCTTAACACAGATCCCCAACTGATCTATATAAGGTATCTTCCAGTTGCTCAGTAACAGATGCCTTATATATATATATGTATTGTTGCATCTTAATGAGCTTATTTGTTTCTATTTCATGTGATATTGGCTTTTCTTCTTTCTGCTTTCATTGCATTGCTTTTGACAAGATTGGCCCATAAGCTATGGCTCAGACTTGTTGTAGGTGTGGGTGTTTCTTTAAAGACAACAAGAGGCATTCTCTGTAGAATAATGTGCAATAAATCTGTAGTCCAGTACAAATGGGTTTTAGAATAGTATTTGCTTTTCGGGCTGCTACTTAGTATTTTGATTGCCATAAAAAGTCTCATGGAACTTCATTTTATGAAGAATGTGGTATCTTCATATTATTCCATTACTGCCAAAGAATAATTAAGACTTTTCAGGGCATTATGCAGTGAACGTATTTGTTTTCTCCTACTTTTTATTCAATTTATAATAAAGTTCCCATTTGCTTTCATAGTCAGAATGAGAGATGGGCATGAATCAAACTGCAAACCAGAAAAAATAACAAACCAGGCTGTTTTGCAGTTCGGTTCGTGACCTGGTTTGGTGATCCTATTTTGCCAAAGCAAAATGAAACACTGAACTTTTTTCGCCTTCACACTTCATTTTGCTTCAGCAAAATGGGATGCCTCCCCCCACCCTTTCCCACTACCTTTCTTGCCTGAACTACCTTCTCCTATTCCCACCACTTCCCTGGGTGTCTCAGTACCATGCATAGAGGCAGCGGCAAGGAGCCCCGCTGTTGCCTCCGTGCATGTACCCAACACCCAGCTGATCACCCTGATCAATTGGGGGTCAGGCGAATGTGCAGAGGCAGCAACCAGCTTCCCTGCAAGGAGCCAGGGTAATGACTCTGCTCCTTACAGGGAGGCATTGGCAATGGCATCACAGAAGCAGGTAGCCCCTCCCACCAGGCATGAACCAAAAACCGGTTCGTTTTTCCAGTTGGTTTGTGGTGGGTCATGGCTAACCATGAACCATCACAAACCACATTTTTTCAGGTTTGTGCCCATCTCTAGTCAGAATATATTTAGGAAATTAATATGTCAGTATTCATATATGAGGTTGTACAGAAATTGCCATGTAGTTTTTAGCTAAAAGCAACATACTGGATTATCCAAATCAGAATTGTTTAAATTCATGCTGGCATTTTAAGGACCATTACAGTATATTAGAACACAAACTCTAATTTTCAGTACCATACTTTTAAGTAAATTGAAAGTCATGTGAGAACGTCCCTACCTACGAACATTTCAACTTACGAACGGCTCCAATCACAAAAATTTGTATCGACTTGCGAACGGAGCCTCGACTTGCGAACGGAAAAAGGCAGGGGGAAAGGACGGGAAATTCAAAACTCAGCCTCCCAGGGCTTGCCCAGCACCATTTTTGAATTCCCCGCCCTTTCTCCCTGCCTTTTTCCATTCGGAGGCTTGCCTAGCACCATCAGAGGACTGGCGGGGGACCTCTGAAAGCGGCAATCACCGCGTGGGGGGACCCCCGCCAGTCCTCCGATGGTGCTGGGCAAGCTTCCGAAGGCTTCCCCTGCACCATCGGAGGACTGGCGGGGGACCTCTGAAAGTGGCGATCGCCGCGTGGGGGGACCCCCGCCAGTCTTCCGATGGTGCTGGGCAAGCTTCCCAAGGCTTCCCCTGCACCATCGGAGGACTGGCGGGGGACCCCCACAACAGCAATCGGCGCTTTCAGAGGCTTCCGAAGGCCTGCCCAGCACCATCGGAGGACTGGCGGGGGACCTCTGAAAGCGGCAATCGCGGTGGCGGGGGACCCCCGCCAGTCCTCCGATGGTGCTGGGCAAGCTTCCGAAGGCTTCCCCTGCACCATCGGAGGACTGGCGGGGGTCCCCCCACGCGGCGATCACCGCTTTCAGAGGCTTGCCCAGCACCATTTTTTAATTTCCCGCCCTTTTCCCCTGCCTTTTTCCGTTCCGAGGCTTGCCTCCGATGGTGCTGGGCAAGCCCTGGGAGGCCTCGGAAGGCGGCAATGGCGGCGGCGGGGGACCCCCGGGAGGCTTCGGACCGGTAAGTTGCTGCTTTTATAAATTGCTCTGGGTGGGTTTTGGGCTGGGTGGTATGTTTCTGTGTTGTTGTGTTTTTTTTGGTGATTTTTTTTTTTGAAGTCCCAGCGCGGGACTTGCTCAAATGTTTATTTTTGGATGTTTTTGGGTTTTTGTGTGTGTGTGTGTTTTGCAGTCCCAGCGTGGGACTGCAAGTGTTTTATTTTTCATATCTTTTTGGGGGGTATTTTTTTCTTCGGCCGGAACAGATTAATGGGTTTTCAATGCATTCCTATGGGAATGCATAGTTCGACATACGAACGTTTCGACGTACAAACGTTAATCCGGAACGGATTAAATTAGTAAATCGAGGGTTGACTGTACTTATAATTCTATAGTTTATGAATCTATGTCTAATTAGATAATACTGAGATTTTGAAATTAATTATTTCACCTCAGATCCGTAGGAGAATATTTTTCCACCTTAATTTATTAAAGGCAAGCCATCAGTAGAATTTTAGGCTGGAATCTTGTACATGTTGACAATACATTTTATAAAGCCACTTTCCTGAAATTTTTAATAATGTTTAATAAGCTATTTCTATTCCTCATATTTCTATGAGAACCTCATCACAAGACTACTATGTTCTCTTACTCTAGATCATGGTTTTTGAACTATGAGGAAACTGCAATCATTATTGTGTTAGGGGATTCCCCTGTTCTATTGTCTATTGTCTTTTTTTTTAACATTGACATTTCTTACTACTGCTGCACCTTCAGGCAAAAGTAGCAAACCAACAGTGGCTGGATTCCTGTTTTTTAGCATAGTAAGTTGCACAAGAGTAGACCCATTGATTCAGTGAGGATTTGGTGAGTCGACTCCTTTGTAAATTCCATTGATTCAAATGGGCATACTTTAGTTGTGACTTATGATGTTGAAGTAAGTTGCAAGTAGAGTAGGCTCATTTGAATCAATGGAACTTACTGAGAAGTTGACTAACCACATCCCCACTGGCCTATTCTACTGTGACTTATTATGATAAGCAACAGGATTTCAGCCAATGACTAGATTAAAATAAAATAAAATAATACAATGGGTTGGGTCCAGAATCTGCCTTACATAGTTGGAAGATTTCTGCTCACAGTGGGTCATCTACCTGATCTCCCCCTGCACTACAGATCCCCTGCTCCACTTTTAGGTGATTCCTCCAGTCCCCTGTGTCACATTTTCAGGGGCTGGAGGAAGTGCTGTGAAGAGATGGAAAACTTTGCTTCACCCTGCACAGCTGCATGTACCTAAGTTTAGGACTCAGTGTCTCTCTGTGTTGAGATATTTCTAGAATCACTGTCAGCTCTTCATGTTCTACATTGGTTACTACAAAAATATAATATACATGCTACCTCAGCAAACAAATAAGACTTATTTTGTTAATTTTGCTGTAAGGCACAAGGAAGGATTAATACATACATGTCTAAGAAAAAGTGTATCACATGGCTATACCACAGAGTTACTAGGTGATCCACAAGGGATCCCTGTAAAGCTAAAGTCCTTAAGGTATCCAGTGAATGATGGATACTGCTAACAAATTTGTAACATGTGAAAGTTGATTAATATAATGAGTATATCAAATTATTTAGAGATAAATAATACCTCTTTGGTTGCCACAGTCACTATCTGAACATACCAAGAACTACCCACAGAATTTACAATGGACAGTAATTCTTGTACAACACCATATGAGGAATGTATATTATCTTACCTATCATTTTCATGTCAAAGAGCAAATTGTGTTTGAACATTCTTTGAAAACTACATGAATGGCTTAAACAGGTACTTGGTGTGATCAGGCTCTGAGGTTATTATCTAAGAAATCAGTTTGGACATTGTATCTATCTATCATCTATCTATCTATCATCTCTCTCTCTCTCTCTCTCTATCTATCTATCTATCTGACTTCTAGATCGCCCATCTAACCAATGGTCACTCTGAGCATTGTACAAGAATAGAAAAGACAAAAACAGCATAAAAACATAATGAAGCTAAAATTAGTCAAATGGCTGCAGATGGTAACTTGAGCACAAAGCGGAGCATTTAGTGATGGCATAATTTTAAAAACCTGCCTAAAAAAGAAAGTTTTAAAATTTTTTTACAAGTCTCCAGGGAGGCGGCCAGGCGAATCTTGGGTGGCAGTTCATTCCACAGCAGAGGAGCAACCACGGAAAAAGCTTGGTTCCTTCTTTTCTCTTTCCAGCCCTCCCACAGGGTAAGCATCCTCAGCTGCCCAGCCTGAGAATCACGGGTATCGGGGTTTTAGGGACTGTGAGCAGGACATCAGTCAGGGTGTTGTTGTTTTTTTAGAGAGATCATGTAGTTTTCTTTTGGCATAGTTGGAAACAACTGTAACACTGAATCCATCAAGGGTCACAGAAATTAATGAGGAAGAAAGGACAGGAAAAGCGTGCTTGACTTTGCAATTTATGCTGCATTCTTAATTCCAATTTAGATCTAATTCAGTGATAAAACTTCTAGGCTGGCCTAGTTTAAACATGAGAGGGTTGCACAAAAAGTGAGCACCTTCCCTGTCTCTTCAGTATTGACATTCTTTATTTCTGCTCCTTCAGGCATACATTCAAACATACTGGCTGAATTTTCTTTAAAAATGGCAATGGATAGGATCTATGATCAGTCTTCCATTGCACAGGCTAGATTAGATTTTTACCTCTGAATTAAGTCTCAGAAGAGCACATTGGCCACAGTCCAATGGTGCATTCTACTGGATCCCACTGCTTCTGCCAGAATTGGTGACACTTTGCACAGCCTAAAATCCTTTTGTGGAAGTCTTGGAGTAGTAGCACCATGGAGGAATATGGAACAAGGGAGAAGGGAAGAATGTCCTAGTTCCAGTGGTGTTTGATAACAAAGTATACCATTGGATCTTGACTAGTGAATATGCTTAAATATTTAATGTATTTGAGACATGCCTTACAGAATTTTCAAGAAGTTTCTTGCATTGTTTAGGCCTCTTATATAGGTACATTTTCTAGTGCAAATATGAGAATTTAAATTTGCCATGCAAGAGAACTATTGCAAAGTATTTTGAATAACCTAATTCATATCTGAGCAATCAATGTGTTGAGATTTCCAAAAACTAAACACAAGACAATTGCTGCATGCTTATGACTTATTAGTTTTACTATGATATAACTTTTATGAATGCCTATGCATTGTAAATGCTTTAATACCAGAATACTGAATGTTTCATACTCCTTTTTGTAATTATGTTGTATTTATTGCATGATTCTATCACTGTTCTGCTGTCCACATAAAGAGCAACTGAAGAACATGTGGGACATACTAATTACATTAGTAAACTTCTATCTGTTACAAGATATGGTTGCACCAAGGCATTTTGTTTTTTAATGGCAAGAAATGTGCTTCCTATGGACAGTGGGCTTGGATCACAGCAATACATGTATCCGTGTGTTCATAATATCAATGATTTTGTATAAATGGGACTAGAGGCCTTATCAGATCCTGGAGACACTTACATAATTCAGTAGGGCTGTAAAGGAATTTGTGTTTGTGGAATCATAAGGGTAATCTGCAAGAATGTGGGATCTGTTCAATAATTTCAAATACAGTGCAATCTTGCACATTAGATATGCTGGTGCAAGACCAATTTTCTAATATAAGAGGTAAATGGTCTAAGCAATATCCTTTGTTGTTAACACAGTCATCGCTACATACAGAAAGTGGTAACTGTTTGTCATGGCAAACAGCTATATATGATAATCAACATCAGGAACACATGTAGTAGAAACAGATCTACCAACAATTTGCTAAACATATTTTCTCTCATACTGTAAAGTATATAAACCCAAACCAAAATATTTTTGTTAAAGCACTCCTGATGATATGAGACATTTTGACAATTTTTGAGATCCAAACATCTGTTCATGCTAATGTTCAGTGGAATTTTAGCTTCTTTTTTCCTTTTAGCAGAAATGCTTATTTCTAGTTCTAGATAAGAGGGAATTTTAAAGGCAATTTAATGTGCCGAATAGGGAAAGCAGTTTAAAGACTATATTTAAAGCCTTCTAGGACTTTTCAGAGCCTTATCTTGGTTTTTGTTCTTCCTTAACATGAATATTTTACCCAGATGTGCAGACTGAATTTAGTAGACCTGTAAGCACAGTCAGGTTTCTCTGCAATGATCTTCATTATCACCAGGGAGGAAAGTGCAGGTGAGGGAAGACCTTCAAATCCAGCAGCTGGAGACACATGCAGTGTTCTTCAGCTGCATAGTGGCAGTCACAAAGAAAAAACATAGAAATAGCCAGTGAGCTTTCTCTATGTTCTGTCTCCCTCTCCTGCATATCTAAGAGGTTATCATAACTGTCAAGCAAAGGGCATGGTGTCTCCTTCTGCACTTCTTGTGCCTTGGATTGGGGCCAGTGGATACAGTCATGAGTTCGCTGAAGGCAGTGGTTGGTTGTGAACTGAGCCCATTGTTTACAGTGTTACTAAATGTAACCAAAGATCAATATACTTGACCAGATGTTTGAACAAAAATGGGAATACCAAAGGGATGGATTGATACAGAAATATCTTTTTATTGTATTAGAAACTTTCCTATCTTGAAAATTCACTGTCTGGGTGAGGGGGCCAGAAAACCAATGTCAAGTTTTAAAAGATAATTGATAATATATTTGTACTGCTGAAAACGAACCAATGATATACTCCTAAGTCAGAATATTGTATAATGTATTTATTTAAAGTTATGTAAATATTTATTTTATTCCAGTATTATTAATTACTTTTCCCATGGCTTTGACATCCAAGAATTCCTGATGTCATCCAGAATGTATTTCACATATTATTTTGTTAGTTCCTCTGATTTGTTTTCAAATGCAAGTTTTCATGTCAAGTAGAGTAACTTTCTTTTTACTTCACAGTAATAAAGAAACATGTTTCAGTATATTTTGCCTTTTCATTTCAGAGTAAAAACAGTCTTATTGCTAAGTCCATTATATGCTGTATTAGGGTAGCACTGTGATGGCCCAGTACTTAAGAGAAAGACATAGTTCAGTCTCCTTCACAATATAATGTGTGTCTATTGGTGGAAATCCCACAGATTGGCATTGCATTTGTCATTATGCTGATCTGTAAGGTGAGCTATCCATTCCAGTAACCTGTGCACACAAACCCAGCTGAGACATTTCCTTCAGCATATGTTCAAATTGTATAATGGAGGTGTAGTGTGAGCCCCTCTTTCATGCAAGTACATTTTAATGTGAACTGGTTTCTGTGATTTCCTGTCAAGAGATTAGGATTATATGAAACGGAGCTCCATGAGAAGTGTCTATTTGGCTGAAATAGCTGATATGAACTGGACATGGGCCAAAGGAAACTTATGGACTGTGGTTGAAAAATAAGCCAGAACATAAGCTATTATAAAATGCATGATGATTCAGCCCTTATCACTAAGGTTTGATTCGTTTTAAACTATGACAAACAGAATAAACCATGGTTCCCTATGTATGGGCATATTTTTGCCCCTAGAAGAATTCAGCTGAATGTGAACTGAAAGCACTGGACTAATTCAAGGCTCAGCATGAATTAGTGACTGAGTACTGTGCCAGATATGGGTCAAGTTTTAATATGGATATACTCACATTGATCATCATTCTTTATGGCAAGCCTTGACATTGCAGGAATACATTCACTGAAGTGGGGTTTTTTTGCAATATAATAATGCTCACAGCTTAAAATCACCTCTCTCCTATTGATCATAACTGTTGGGGTTATTTACCATCATGTGCAACTAGATTAGCTCTTGGGATGTCTGATGTATTACTATGTTGTCTGCAGTGTAGTTGCTGCACTGACAGTGTACTCACATTTTATTGGTTTATTGGTTCACTAGATTTCTAGCCCACCTTTCTCCCCAACATAGGACATAAGATAGCAATAAAATAAAAAATAAAATAAAAAATACAATTGAAATACAAAACATCTTGAAATATTAGAACAAAATTAGAGTAAAACCACAACTTAAAACACACCATTAAAGGAAACATATCAGTCATCTTAGAAAGCCTCCTCTTCTTCAGCAACTGCTGAACAAACAGGTGTTTGCCTGCTAATGGCAGAACAAGAGGGAGGCGGGCAGCTTAGCATCCTCTGATAAGGTTTTCCAGTGACAGAGAGGGGACACAAGCCCTTTCTGACATCTTCACCAGCTGCGCCTTTGAAGGTGGCAGGAATGAAACAAAGGCCTTCCCAAAAATATAGCAGGCTCATACAAGAGAATAAACCAGAATTCCTATTCTGTACAGCCTCCAACCAAGTCATATAGACCTTTATAGATCATAGTTAGCTCTTTGAATTATGCCCACAATCAAAACAGTAGCAAGTAATTACATACATACATATACTGGTATTTTGGACCAACTGATGATTCTGAATATTTTTCAAAGGAAACCCCATGTAACTAAAGCATGTATTAGCCTGGTCAGCTCAGACATCTCTAGGAATGGGGTAAATGATGCCCTAGCTTCAGCTATGTAAACTCATTCCTGCCCAATGCTGAAACCAAGCTGTGTGATGAATCCAGGAGTTCACGGACCTGTGAACCTAAATCTTCAGGGGCAGTCTAGTTTGGACTGATTTGCTATTCCACCATCTTCAGTGATAAATTAAGGGGAATGTATATTTCTCTAGGCTAAAGAGAATCTTCTGATTGACACAGTTTCCCTCCTACATATCTCCGCAGAGATATACACTTCAGCAGTCAAACTTACAAATTAAGCATGGGTTTACCTTCCATTGACCAGTCTCAAAGCAAAGCAAATTACATGCAAAGTACACAGTTTAGCTGAAGAAAGTAACATCCTGTGACAGACATCTGTCACCACTTGTAGGAAGTCCCTAAGCATTTCTGCTAGCTTGATCATTTTATTAGTTGGATTAAGCTTCAATTTTTTTTGACTCAGCCCATAACTGACATCAAACTCTGGTTTAGAACGAGAAAAGCTTCTTTGTATTTAGATGGAAGGGACAGACAGAGCTGGATGTCATCACGCTCTTAATAGTACTAAACCGCAAACCTGGACAACCTCTCTCTGTGTTTTTCTTAAATAGCATGGGGAATAAGGTAAGAGCTCTCCAGGATGTTCACAGCATGATGAATAGGGTAGAACTCTGAGATATCCCACAGTCCAATAGTCCAATGTTAAGCAAGAATTTTTCATTATTCTGAGTTTGCATGTCTAAAATGGATTAAAGGAATCATAAAGAAGTGCCTCCAAAGCTCATCCTAGAGAAGCAGCCCAGAAGGATCAAAAGCTGCTGAGAAGCCCATCAGAACCAACAGCAACAAACTCCTCTATCTAGTTCCAAGCCTACATTAACCACTAAGGCAACTAAAATCATTTCTATCCCATAATTAAGTCTGAAGTGGTAGAGAGGGTGGTGGCCGACCAGCTCCAGGCCCTTTTGGATGAAACCAATGCCCTGGATCCATTTCAGTCAGGCTTCAGGCAGCACCACGGTACGGAAATAGCATTGGTTGCCCTGTTTGATGACCTGCTGAGGGAGGCCGACAGGGGCAAAACGTTTCTGTTGGTCTTTCTTGATATCTCAGCCACCTTTGATACCATCGACCACGGTATCCTCCTGGGGAGGCTCTCCAAGTTGGGAATTGGTGGTCTGGTGCTCGCCTGGCTCCGATCCTTCTTGGAGGACCTTCCTCAGAGAGTACAGCTTGGGAAGAGTGTTTCAGCCCTGTGGAATCTCAATTGTGGGGTCCCGCAGGGCTCGATTATCTCCCCAATGCTGTTTAATATCTACATGAGGCCGCTGGGTCAGGTCATCAGGGGGTGTGGGGCTTCGTGTCATCAGTACGCTGATGACACCTAGCTCTACATCTCCTTTTCTCCATCAACACTGGATGCCGTTTTGTCCCTTCAGCGCTGTCTGGAGGCTGTACTGGGGTGGATGCAGGTGAATGGTCTGAGGCTGAACCCGGACAAGACGGAGGTCCTGAGGGTAGGTGGCCCTGATGTCAGTGGTTTGGGGAACTCCCTCTCTTTTGGGGGGGGACTCTCACCACAAAGAATTTGGTTCGCAGTCTGGGGGTCCATCTTGACCCGGCGCTCACCATGGAGACCCAGGTAGCGTTAGTGGTCCGTACCACCTATTTTCATCTTCGGCGGATTGCCCAGCTGCGTCCCTATCTTGATGTGGGGGCCCTCACCACTCTGGTCCATGCGCTTGTAGTCTCGAGATTAGACTACTGTAATGCGCTCTACGTGGGGCTACCTTTGAGACTGATGTGGAAGCTTCAAATGGTGCAGAATGCGGCGGCCAGACTTCTCACCGGGATGAGAAAACGTCAACATATCTCCCCCACTCTGGCTGCCCTGCATTGACTGCCTGTTCATTTCCGCATTGATTTTAAAGTGTTAATGATGACATATAAAGCCCTAAACGGTTTAGGACCTCAATATCTAGCGGAACGCCTTCTCCCACCTAGATCTACCCGAATCACTTGCTTTAGCCAAGATGGGTGGCTGAGGGGCCTAACGCCGAGGGAGGCCCATAGAGAAAGAACAAGAAATTGGGCCTTCTCGGCAGTGGCCCCTCACCTTTGGAACAATCTCCCCCTGAAAATTTGTCTGGCTTCCTCACTGGGTGTTTTTAAGAGCAAACTCAAGACCTGGCTCTTTAGGCAGGCCTTCCCTCCTGTCAATATCTAATTTATCCATTGCCATCTCTTGTTGTATTACTGTTGTGTTATTTTATATTGTTATTATTTGTACTGTTGTTAGCCGCCCAGAGTAGACTTCGGTCTAGATGGGCGGGGTATAAATTAAATAAATAAATAAAAAATAAATAAATGAAGTCAGGCTGGTGCTAGCTAATCTGTTTCATCTAAGGATTATGAGCATCTTACTCAAGAGTGGGATACTGAAAAGTGGTGGAAGCTATCCAATATAGTGGGATTCACAGAGAACTTTTTCAGCAATGGTTCCATGACCACATTTTTTGGGACATGTTGAAATATTTCCATGTGCACAATCATTATTTGTCTTATCCACTCAGCCAACTCCTTCGTCCCATCTACAAGCCAGGGCAGGGTCCATGCACATAAATAGTGGCTTTCACCTCTACATGGATGTTGTCCATGTCCTCAGGTTGTATGAATTGAAGAGAATAAATTGTGCCTAAATAGTATGACCTATGTTAAGGACAGCATCAAGTCAGAATGGATATGAGCAATTTTATCTGTGGAGTATGCTGTTTACACCAGGCTAGTCAGTGTTCTACCTTCTCTTAAAATCATGATGCTTTTAAATTTTCAATGTATTCTAGAGATATATTCTCTGCTTATATAGGCTATAAGCTCTCACATTTTTAAGAATGTAACTAAAACATTCTTTCTGATATTTGATTGTATTTAGGTTTTGTGTTATGGATTTAAAAAAACCTGCAACTTAAATTTTAACACCTGTGGCTTTTCATAAATTGCAAGAATGGATTTTAGTATTTATGCTGATATGATTGTCTTCAATATATTTTGGACTTGCTGTTTTTGAAATATGGAATCTAGAAGCTATGTAGAAATAAAACTTGTAAAATTAAAAGTTGTGGAGTTGCCTGGAATTATTGCAACAAAGGAAATACTTAAGATACCCAGATGAATTTTGAAATGCTTGTCAATGATTGTCTGATTTTATTCTGGAATTAATCCTTTACTAGGAAGGATAATGTCAGCTATGATGAACTTAGAAAACTTTTGTCAGCAAGAAATGCATAAGCTTCTGTGATTTGCCCTACAGATCTGCCTTTAGCTTGGCTTGTAAGAGCACCTCCAAGTGAGGTCTGACACAAAGACTGACATTATGGCAATGATTTGTAAAAAGGATAAAGCCATTTTTGTTTCAAAATGTAAAATGTGTGTGTGTGTACATATTTGTGTTTTGGACTACATGTCCCAGAATTCACCAAGCATCATAGCTGATTAGGGAATTCTGGGAGTTGTGGCCCAAAAACGCAGTTAAACAAATGAACAAACTCAAAAGATATAGAAAACCAGCTTCATTTAGAAGTACAGCTATATGGAGAAGAAGTATAAACAATGCACAGACATCTAGTTCCCCTTTCCTACCCCAGTCATAAGATCAGATCTTGGCTATAATCATTCTATAATAGCAGCCCCTCCCAATGGGTAACCACAAAGTGTTAAGTAGATGGAACATTCTCAGTTTCATGAATTGCCACCAAGTAAAGGTTCATATCATATGGCAGATGTGTGTAATATTGGTGGGGTACTGTTGGTTTTTACGGAAAAAAACACATTATTTGGCAACCTTCCCCGTAAGTAGCCTCTGGTGCCCTCCAGATATTTTGGAATATAACTTTCAACAGTCACAGTTGGTACAGCCAGTGCTTTGGGCATTCAGATAAAGGAGCCAAGTTAGTGCAACTGACCGATATGAGAGGTTTGTGTACTGCTGAGTTCAGAAATGGCAACAGATGGAATGGAAAAATTATACCAACCCCAACCAACCCTCCAGACATTTTGTGGTCAAAACACTCAGGTGCTTCCAATCACTGCTGCTCATTTTTCAGAAGTCAAGTGATCATTAAACTGTGCCTGTCTATCCTGTTACCTCTACTGAAGTTGGAAGCTTTTCTGGGCCAGAGACTGTGAGTAATTACATTTTGGCTATTTACTACAAGATATTGTTTGTGTTTATTACAAAAAAGGGACTAATTTCAAATTTAGCCTTATTAATTCATTACAGTATTCTGTTTCTTCAGGATGCAGCATAACTTTGCTAGCACAAAGTTATGGATTACTAGAAGTTAACATATTGCAGGGGATTATTAATGGAGCTGAAACAACATGCTCTAGTTTAGAATATTATGCCACAAAGAGTTTATTTTTTCCTAGTCCAAAATCAATTGCACACTGATACTGGAAAAAGTAAGCACAAATAGAGGGTACTTGTTACATTACATACTTCTTACAGAATAACCTTCACTGAGCCCAGCTGGCTCAGAATTCAATGTTTATCTTGGTAAAATGAAGATTGGCTTCAACCAGACTACTCTGTCTCAAGTAAGGTTAATCACAGTTGACAAGAGCACAGCCTATCTATCCAATCTGACAAATAAATGTAAATAAAAGAGTGGATTTAATCCCTGTTACATTGCAGAGCTCGCAGGAGGAAGGCATTTGCCATGGCCTAATAAACTTCTGTGCATCTTTATTGCATCAGAAACACAAATGAGTTGTATGGCTTTTTCAGTGTTCCTCTTACTGAAATTCTCATGCAAAAATCTAATATGATTAATTTTCTCTTTAGAATTAAAACTCAAGGCTTATTTTGCTCTTTTGGAATTATTCAAAGAACACATAAAGCATCTCAGTGAAGCAGAAACAGCACTGATTCTCACCAGTAATACTCTTAATGGTATAATGCCAGTATAATTACCTTCATGTTGACAACTACAAAGAATGGTGGGTGTTGGAGAATATAGAGGGGCAGCTCCTTTTCCATTGCTCTTGTTATTTTCTTTTCCATTCTTCTGCTCTAGCTTTTCCTGTTTTTCTCCCTACCACTATTGAAGAATAGCTGCATTACTTTTCTGTAGATTTCTCAGTGCTGCCAAGTTATATTCTGTCAAGTCTTGTCCAACCTATGATAACTCTATGACAGAAGGCCCTGTTGTTAACAGCACAATCCATCTCATATATGGTCCTCTTCTTTTTCTTCTATCTTCATCTTTTGCTAGTATTATAGTCTTTTCTACTGCTGCCATAAAGCTTCCTATTTATTTATTTATTTACCGCCCATCTGGCAACCCAGGCCAGTCTGGGCGGTTTACATGGCATAATAAAACAGACAATACAATAACAAGACAAAGTACAGTGGTGCCTCGCTAGACGATTGCCTCGCAGGACGAGGAAATCGCTAGACGATGCCTTTTTGCGAGCGCTACTGCGCTTCGCAAAACGATGTTTCCCTATGGGGAATTTCGCTAGACGATGAAGTTTCCCCATAGGAGTGCGCCGACTAGTGGTCAAAAGCTGTCAGTGCAGCTGTCAGTGCATTCCTATGGGGACCCTCACTCGCTAGACGAGGTTTCCCTATGGGAAATTTCGCAAGACGACTGCGTTTTCCCTTGGAACGCATTGAAGCGATTTCAATGCATTCCAATGGGAAAACGTGCTTCGCTAGACGATGTTTTCGCTAGACAGCGATCCTCGTGGAACGGATTAACATCGTCTAGCGAGGCACCACTGTATAAATTAATCAATACAAAATTAAATAAATAAAAAATAATATCAGTGAACATTAACATAAAAAAGGAAAAGGAAAAAGATGGCGGGGTTGAACAATAAGTTGAATCAAGATAGAGTAGAGTCCGGGAAGGCCTATCTGAAAAGGAATTTATTGAAAGTTCCCAGTGAGGGCGCCAGGTGAATTTTGGGCAGGAGAGCATTCCACAACTGCGGGGCTACCACCGAGAAGGCCCGATTTCTAGTCATTGATTTCCGATCCCCACTCGGGGTCAGAACCCTCAACCGCCCAGCCTGGGAAGACATTACTGGATGGGCTGATCTAGTCGGAAAGAGGTGTTCTGTCAGATAACGAGGTCCCAAACCGTTTAGGGCTTTGTATGTTAACACCATAATCTTGAAGCTGGCACGGAAATGAACAGGTAGCCAGTGCAGGGCGGCCAAGGTGGGGGAAATATGCTGATGTCTCCTCACCTCACTTAGCAATCTGGCAACCGAGTTCTGGACCCGCTGGAGTCTTCATTATAGCACCAAGGGCAGCCCCACGTAGAGAGCATTGCAGTAGTCTATCATGTTATGGCCCTCCTATTTAGCTAAATAAGGAATTCTCTCCTCCTCCTTTTTGGCCAAAGAAACCTGTCTGTTGGGGGGAGGGAAGGAAAACTGGGATGGAGGTGAAGAATACGACCAATCCACACTGCAAAAAATTGTTGTAGGTCCTATTTGTGTATTCTAAAATGTAACGTTAGGGAGACTTGAGAGGAATCTTGGTAGAGTTGATGACAGAAGAAGATTGAGGACAATGGTTCTCAACACTGGGTGACATAGTTTAGGTAGGATGAGTTTTCATAACAGTTACTAAGAATTCACTTCTCAGTGTGCAGAAACTGAGAAACTGAAGGAACGTGGAACATGGAATCCATATGGAAAATTCAGGCTTCTCTGTTAGTGCCTGGGAAAGGATGGCTGGGAGTGGGAAGGCTGTTTGCCCAGTAATAAGAAGGGAGTAACATCTGCAGTTTATCTCTTGCAAGCAAGGCCTTCAATATTTGTTCCCTGGTACTGCACTATTTGGAAAATGACTTCAGCTGTATGAAGAGAGGTGGGCAGAAACTGCTCTTGTCTTCGTGAACATTTGAGGAAACACAAAACCTGATTGGCAGACTTTCTGGAAGGGGTCCAAAATGTGATGTTTAATGTATTAAAAGGTTTTCAGAAGTTACTTTAGTTGTCTTAGCTTATTTCTCAAGAGATGCTCTGCTCATTCGCTGTCCTGCTGTGCCATGCCTGGAAGGATGCACTCTGTGTATGCTTCAGAACTATTCTGACTCTACACCAATGTAAATTAGCTTAGCTTTGTTATCTTCTGGTGTGTTCTGTTGATTGCCTCAGCTTTTGTCTAAAATTGTCTTTTTTGTTCCAAGTGCTCTGCAAAACCTTTAAAAAACTTCTTGGAACTTTTGCCTGTTTGCTTTTCCACTGTCTTTAATAAAACAGAAAAGCTTCTCCAACCAACTCTCTGGGGTTTTCACTTTGAGGGTTTCTGGTACTAAAATCAGGTCCTCCCTTGACTAGCTACTGGAAGTTTTGGTATTTTTGTGGGCTTAGTAGCAGTCAGTAAAACCTGACTAGATGATGCACTGGCTATCTCAGTCTGATCTAGTGTGACAAATAAGGAGTCAAGGTCCCAATGGATGCATTCAATCTTAGATCTGAAATGCAGTCCCCTGCACTTGGCTGTAATGTTTGTTTCTGTCTGGAATTTGGGAGGCTAAAGCAACTCAAAAGAGTTCTACCTGTTGATTAGAGGACACATTGATTAATTGAGTATTATAGCCTATTTTTAACTAAATTACAATATTTGCTGGATATCTGCTCCCTAACTGCAGCCAGATTGCATTCCACGGGAACTTTCCTCCATTCACTGCCTAACCATATTCACAATTGCTTCATTACCCTCAACTCTTCCATAAACTATGAGGAGGACTGGGCTCTGCACTGAAGAGGGCATTTAGGAGCTATTGTATCTACTGCCCGAATAGTCTCTGAATATCAGTGGAAGAGCTTTGACAGATCAGCTGAACCGCCCCCCCCCCCCAGGACATTCTGGAAAGCAATTCAATCCAACAGTCTTCAGGGATTAAACATTTTAGTAGGTCCACCCAACCTCCCCAGTTGAAGGGCACTGCTATACAAAGTACAAACCTCAGCAGGCAAGATATCCAGCAAACAAGATAATTTTAAAGGTTTATAAATGGTTTCTTTGATATTTTTGAAGTGTTTTTGTTAAAAAATATGCTGATCTCTTAGAAGAGAAATAGCATAGCATGGACAGAAATCCCAATAAGACCTGTGCTAAAGTAGCATTATGTGGCAACAACTAGCACAAAGCAGAGAGGAACAAATGTTCCAGAGCAGATTGTAATTACATGTGCAGCAGTCTGGGCTGGGCCAGGATAGTTGTATTTTTTTTTCACATTGACCTGGGACCTCTCCCTTCTTTAGCTAGCTCTAGTTAGTTATTCACTACAGATGCCTGACCTTCACAGCACCCACTACCTTATTTTCTCTGATCTAACACACTAAGTTACCAGCGTCCTCTAGGACTGGCAAGTTGTTCATTCGTTAACCTGTGACCATCTCTCTGGTAGGGTTGGGCACTTCCTCAATATACTGTGATTCTGGGAGAGAGCTGCCACCTGGGGCCTCAAGATTTTCCCCAGCCCTGGCGCCTCCCCACCAAGGCAGGTTGTCCCCTAGGTTCATCCTTTGAAGTTGACTCTGCCAGGTGGGGCATGACAGAAACTATGCTTATCCATTCCTGTTTATTCTATTTATTTTGAAATGTTTTACTCCATCTCTCCACCTTTTCACATAGGTGGTTTACAATGTTAAGTATGAAACAAGTTATAAAAGCAAGAAAAAAATTAGTACTTAATCCATACCTTGTTCACTTATTTTCTTGTTCGTTCTTGCTATGTCATTCCTCTTGCTTCACTCAATAGCACAGTTCTTATTACAATAATGAAATCCACTAGGAGGGGGAGAAGTATATTATGCATAATTTTTCACCAATCTCAGATATTTTAACACTTTACTTAAACTGTTTTTCAGGAAAATTTCTATAACAGGATATCAAAACCACCTAAACCTTGAATAAAAATCTGCTTGTGAATGCTGAATAGGTGGGGTGGAGGGTCAACAGAAACCCTGTGCTAATGGACCTTAACTTATGTAATAGCTGTTAGTGATTAGAGACTCTCACTGGTGTGAAATTAATTGTTTGGCATGGAACATAAATGTGTATAGCAGATAAAAACATAAACTGCAATTTTAAGCCTGAAGGCCTCCATTATTTTTAACTGGATGTTTATGCCTGGGTACCTCCAGTGTACTTTCTCTTTGGACTGCTACGGAGTGCTGGGGAAAGATGTTTTTGTGGAAAAAAGTAAGTTTTTCCCAGCTCCCAAAGTAAAAAATATATAATATACAAAAAAGCACCAAGGAAATATGAGGCATCTGTGAGCAAATTTATTTCAACCTGTATTCATAACTAAATGAGTAGCAATGTTCACCAGCATCTCTAGTGAAAAGATCTCAGTTGCTAACCTGAGAAATACTTTTATCTGGAAAGCCCTCTGGAAGATTCAGGGGAGACAAGAATCGGCTAGATGGATTAGCTGTAAAACAGCTTCAGGTAATCAAAAGCAGAAATATAAGGATTACCAGGTAACAAATCAAGACACTTAAAGGAATGGGATTGGAGGAAGATCTGTTCTTTGTCATGGCTAGAACAAGGATACAGCCCCATACATCTATTCCCACTGCCAGTCACCACAGAAAATATACAAATTCAAGAAGCATAGTGGCCATATCTTCTCTTATACCTTGGAAGACTGAACTCAGTTTCTAACTCTCTCCATGCTCCCACAGCATATATTTTTAAAGTCTGGGCCGCAAATGGTGAATATCACCCTTATAGGGATACTATTTGCCATTTTGGGCCGGTCCCCTCTTATTTAGGTGTGAAGAGCCCCTTTTTCAAAACTGGAAATGACCGCTGAGAGGATGCGATTCTCCCACTTGTCCTTTCTTGAGCAAGATAGACAAGTGATCTTATTTGGAAGGAAACAGTTTTCTACATTTTGAAGCAGCCTTTGCTAGGGACAACACAGATTAACAAGTGGGAGGGGTGGAAACTAAGTGGTTGAGCAAATGGTTTGCATGATGAAGATCCCAGGTTCAACCCCTTGATAGTTAGGTCTGTCCAAACTAGTCAGGGTGCCACAACAAAAAAGTCTCTACCCCAGATCATCCCACCCTTTTGCCACCAAGCCCTGTGTTATTTCAGTTGGTGGTGGAACTCAGACAAGGTCCCAGAAGAAATGGCTGACATCTCTTCAGATATATCTTACACTGTTCCAGTCCCAAGCTTCTGAGAGCTTTAAGGGTTTAAACCAGCATGTACTATGAAAGATTTGATGCCAGCTGCTCCAAGTACTCTTGATATTTCCTGTTAATGGGTGAAAATTACCTGATATATTTATTAACTGAACCATACTGCTACTGACACAAACAAAACAGACTTCAGAATGTAAGAAAGCTAGCACAGTTGTTTTAAGAGTGGTGACACATTTCCCTATACCCAACCAGTAGTGTACCTTTGTACAAGCTGTAATTTCCTAATAGTCTTCAAAGGCAAACTGACGTACAAGACATTGGATGTGGAGTGTGTGCCTCCCTCAGATGGTACTGGACTACAATTCCCATCATCCTTTACCACTGCCTATGTAGGGAGCTGCAGTCCAATATCATCTGGAGGGCCACACCTTCTCCACCCCAATTAACATCTATGTGCCATCAGTTCCAATCTTATTATCAACATTAGCCAACTTGTATACCTGACCCTTTAGCACATCCTGAACGGGCAGAATCTACACATACCTGCCCAGAATTTAGCCCTGTGGCTGTACTGAAAGGATTCAGGGGAAGACAAAACAATAAAGATCAAAGCATGCTTGTGTGCTGAAGCTTCATCTCTGGAGCTTTTTCCCCCCTGTGAACTATTTTGTAAGTTAACTGAAGCTTCCAAGCGGAGCCTCTGACAGCACTGAACATCTCACTGAAAGCATCACAACAATAAACAAACCTCAGAACAAAATAAATCATTGCTTCTGCAAAGAGACAAAAAGGCTTAGAAAAGCAGCAGGAAAGTCATTAAGTGTATAAGAAAAAGTCTTGCATCATCTGGAGGCTGGGAAAAATACAGAAACTAGCAGAAGAGAATCTGGTATTTCATGGGAACATTTGTCCTGTCTGGAAAAGTTCTTTAATATTATATTTAAGCTGCAGTCCTGTAACAAGCTCTGGGTATATGTCCCATTGAAAGTGGGATTTACCTCTGAGTAAACATGTTTAGGATTTCTGCAGCTGCATTTAAATCCAATTGATATCAGTGGACATTAAGCCTCCTTGTACTTCTCTGAAGTGTTGCCATGGAGTAAACAGATTTCTATAACCACCAGCATACTCTGGAACACTTTGCAGGGACATGATTTATCTTGATTTAGACGCAATGGAAGGGCTTCACATATAGATGCTTCTAGCTCCATAAATGGTCACATTAAGGAAATACAAATCATCACAGCTAGGGAACAAGTCCCAAGGCAATACTGCGCTTGTTGCAAACCTGAATTTTTTTAAGGTGAGGAACATTCCGGAAAGGATTCCAGTAGCAGTGGACATGAACAACACTGTTATGAACATCCATCTTTGCCAATGAAAGCCTTCCAGACAAATCTGTGGCAAAATAATAGCCAATAAGCTGTTCTGTTTTTTTTCTCTCTCCTTCTACCGTGTTTCCCCAAAAATAAGACAGGGTCTTATATTAATTTTTGCTCCAAAAAACGCAGTAGGGCTTATTTTCAGAGGATGTTTTATTTTATAGTCATGTCATCTTCTGGTTGCTGCACAATGCTGCACAATGGTGGAGGGCGGGGTTTCACTTAACTAGGGCTTATTTTTGGGGTAGGGCTTATATTACGAGCATCCTGAAAAATCATACTAGGGATTATTTTCAGGGTAGGTCTTATTTTCGGGGAAACAGGGTAATTACAAAATAAAAGCTCATTAAAACCCTGAAGCTGTTGCTTTTAACACTTCTGCAAAGGAATGCAGGAGTAACAGATATCGGAATTAAGGGTAGCTGAATAAATTTTTTTTTTGCTTTTATAGCAATTTGCATATCTCACCTACTGTATCATCTAAATGGGGGGGGGGGAACAGTTTTGCATTTATAGACCTATAATCAAATTAAGGAAACTAACTGATCTTTGCAGTGCCTGAACAAATGGTAGTGATACTGCAAGGAAACATTCCTACATAACTGCTCAAGAGAGCCAGTATAAGAAAGTGTACAGATCCTGTACAGCTTAGCATCTAAAGCCAATGTTTGCATACATGTATTTCACTGCATGTTCACACACTGGGAAGCCAGTAATGCTGGGGTGGGAAATGTATGGCATACGAGATGTTGTTGGACTGCAAGACTCATAAACCTTAGCCAGCATAGCTGATGGTGAGAAATGCTGGCCCTTGCAGACCAACAGGATTGAGCGGGGAGTGGGTGAGCAATGTTTCCTTATCCAGCACTAATGGCAATTCCAGAATAAAGCAAGGTAGACCTTATATTTAGTATCACACTTAGCAAATACAGTTTGCAATCTCTGATTTGAAAGTTTAATTTAACTATATTTCCATCAACTTCAGCATCTAGCCCTCTCCCTACCACACAGAAGGTCTGGAGCTCTGTAATGCCCAGCCTCATGAAAAGGCTAAGACTTATTTTTATCTTTCTTAGCATCTGAGGTTGAGCATAATGGGAAGCAGCCTATATCCTTATTTCCCACAGTTACACTGAATTCTAGGTTCCGCTTAATATCAGAAGACCCTGTCTTCCAGATAGGGCAAACATTCCTGTAAAATACCAGGTTTCAGTATTTTTTCCACTCTCCAGATGATACAATGTTTCATTCATTTGATAGTTCTATGACTTTTCCTCTGCTTTTCTGAGTCTTTTTGTCTCTGGAGCAATGGTATATTTTGCTCTTCCATTCATTTCATAGGTCAGAATCTGGCATTATGGTGCTTTTAATGGCAAGGTCATTTCTATCAGAGTGGTGTCCAGTTCAAAGCTTTCAATTAGCTCACAAAATAGTTCCTAGATAAAATAAAAGCTCCAGAAGTGAAAGTCAAGCAGGACCGTGGATTTCAAATGTTTTTCATCTAAGGATTTAAAAGGTTTCCTAAGCAGAAACAATTTACCATGACCAACTGTAACGTACTGGAGAAGAATTTTTGTATTGTTCAGAAGAACTCAATGTCTAGCCAGACCTCCCACCCTAAGCTGAGCCAGGCTTCATACGCATAAAAGCATACTTCTGCAGGCATCTATTTTAGATAGCTTCAGGTGTTTTAAAAAGTTATCCCTCTCCATCCCTATCTTTCTCTCCTCCCCCTCAGGTCACTGTAGATTTATATAGATTTCGATGTAGATTTTGATGCTATTTTTCCTAGCAACATATAATAAAGAAACACCAAAAGACCTTTCTTTGTTCTTTCTTTCATACTTTTCTCTTTCTTTTTACAGTTAACAGCCTTGACTTTAAAACCAGCAATTACTAGCGGAAAGGCTTTGTTACGTAAATGTGTTTGTTGGTAGCATTAGCTGAGAAGTGTACGGTAAAGGTTATGTCATAGTTATTGCATAGTTGCTAACTCCTTGTATGACTGCCACTCTTCTGAAAATGAAATCCTCTCTAAGAGAAAGAAGGGAGTAGTAACAGCCACATTGTGAACTGAGCTGAATACTAGTAATGTACACTGAAATTACTTGGTACTAAAGATGTTCAAAATGTTCAACACATTCTAGATTGCTGAAAGTTGCTTAAAGATATATAGCATCCCTTATTCTCTCCCTCACTTGGTAATTTATCCCATGTTTTTAAAGACCATCTACATGAAATTCAGATTCCCATTTAGGGGGGAAAAGATGTGAGTGGTTAAGCTTGAGCAATGGCTTGTTGATGGACACCCAAGTAACTAACTAACCCTATATGAGCTCAGGAGATATGGATGGAATGGGGGCAGGTTAGTTTATACTGGACTTCTTGGTCTGTTGAAGTGTTACATCTGTTGGAGTTACATCCGGACCATGAGAAATAGCTATGTCAACACTGGAAGACTGCCTGTGAGAAATAATACCTAATAAATAAATAATATCCTGGGGCAAAGTATTTATAAATGTATGGCACAAAGAAAATCAGCTCACACATTATTCATCAGGCTTCAAGGGCCCCAGCGTCAATAATTTCTGATTGCTCCATAAATTTTATACATGAGAATAATAAAATTTTATTATTTACCTGTTGGAGACAGGGAAACATTTAAAAAAACAGCACAATGGTATCGATGCGTGATTTGAAACTGCATGTTCCCTGGTTCACATATTCCTTGGACCAACAGAAATGTGCCAAGACACAACAAAGATTGAAAAGACATACCCAGATTTCAACTGATATGGAATACTTCCTGAATGGGCTCCAGATATACAACATTCCAGCAAATGCTGGGTTGGTTCTGGAAACTAGCCAGCGCAATGGCAAATAGTGATGGAGACATTCCAGTATATGCATGATAAAGGATACCATTTTTCTTTCACATTAATATATTGAAGGGAAGTATTTGTTTTTGTTTTGTTTTGAAGCAATCATGCAGGACCAAGACTGTATTAATTTTGTTGGTTGGATCCTTTAAAGGCTTCTTTCATCTGTAGGAATCTTTTGATCCATTAGAGCAGTGATGGCGAACCTATGGCACGCCTGCCACCTGTGGCACGCGGAGACGTCTCCCTTGGCACGCAAGCAGAGCACTCCCCGCCGCTACCCACCCCCAGTCTTTCTGAATCCCAGTCTTTCTGCTCCTGGTCCTACTTTGACTGCAACACCAAACAAAAGGTCTTACAAACAAAAGACTGTGGGTTTCTTTATTGTGTCAATCCATCTCATGTGCAGTCTTCCTCTTTTCCTACTGCTTTGCACTTTTTCCTGCATTGCTGCCTTTTCCAGTGAGCTTGTCTTCTTATGAATAGTCTTCCGTCTGTGATTCGCCAGGCTCCCTCGCTGGGTGTTTTCAAGAGCCAACTTAAGACCTGGCTCTTTAAGCAGGCCTTCCCCTTTGTCACTGCTTGAGCTTTACTCTTTTATTTTAATTTTCTGTCTTTATTTTTTATTTTTTTATCTGATCGTTTTTCTATCTTGAGCTACATTATTATTACTATGTTTAAATTGTGGTGTATAGAGTGTTTGAATTGTTTTAATCCTACTTTGTTGTAAGCCGCCCAGAGTAGACCCTGTCTAGATGGGCGGGATATAAATTCAATAAATAAATAAATAAATAAAATTATGATGCCACTGTAGTACAGTACCCTTTGTTTGGTTATTTTAGCTTGTAGTGAAAGTCCACACTTAATTTGCTTTACTTATCTTTATGACAAGTCATGCTATCTGTAAAACTCTTTTCCAATAAGTGAAATGTGTGTATACACTTTATGTAGTGTATAAAATGTGTATTAAAAGTCTGCACTGCTATATATAGCTGCTTTTCTGAGGGTGGTTTACTTTGGAGGAAACAAGTCCAGAATTTCAATGTACTTAATAAGATTTATAAATGTTGTTGTTGTTTAGTTGTTAAGTCATGTTGGTAGCTTTGATGACACTGTCCAACCATCTTGTCCTCTGTCATCCCCTTCTCCTCTTGCCTTCACATTTTCCCAACATCAGAGTCTTTTCCAGGGAGTCTTCTCTTCTCGTGAGATGGCCAAAGTATTGGAGCCTCAGCTTCAGGATCCGTCCTTCCAGTGAACACTCAGGGTTCATTTCCTTCAAAATGGATAGGTCTGTTCTCCTTGCAGTCCAGGGGACTCTCAAGAGCCTCCTCCAGCACCACAATTCAAAAGCATCAATTCTTTGGCGGTCAGCCTTCTTTATGGTCCAGCTCTCACTTCCATACATCGCTACTGGAAAAACCATAGCTTTGACTATGCGGACCTTTGTCGGCAAGGTGATGTCTCTGCTTTTTAAGATGCTGTCTAGGTTTGTCATCGCTTTCCTCCCAAGAAGCAGGCGTCTTTTAATTTCATGGCTGCTGTCACCATCTGCAGTGATCATGGAGCCCAAGAAAGTAAAATCTGTCACTGCCTCCATATCTTCCCCTTTTATGTGCCAGGAGGTGATGGGACCAGTGGCCATGATCTTGGTTTTTTGTTTTTTTGTTTTTTTTGATGTTGAGCTTCAGACCATTTTTTGCGCTCTCCTCTTTCACCCTCATTAAGAGGTTCTTTAATTCCTCCTCACTTTCTGCCATCAGAGTGGTATCATCTGCATATTTCTTCCAGTATGTCCATTTCCTCTCATTACATTTAATCTTAATTCCGGTTTGGGATTCCTCCAGTCCAGCCTTTCGCATGATGTATTCTGCATATAAGTTAAATAAGCAGGGAGACAATATACAGCCTTGTCGTACTCCTTTCCCAATTTTGAACCAATCAGTGTTTCCATATCCAGTTCTAACTGTTGCTTCCTGTCTCATGTATAGGTTTCTCAGGAGATAGATAAGGTGGTCAGGCACTCCCATTTCTTTAAGGACTTGCCATAGTTTGCTGTGGTCCACACAGTCAAAGGCTTTTGCGTAGTCAATGAAGCAGAAGTAGGCATTTTTCTGGAACTCTCTGGCTTTCTCCATAATCCAGCGCCTGTTAGCAATTTGGTCTCTAGTTCCTCTGCCCCTTCGAAATCCAGCTTGTACTTCTGGGAGTTCTTGTTCCACATACTGCTGAAGCCTGCCTTGGAGGATTTTGAGCATAACCTTGCTAGCGTGTGAAATGAGTGCAATTGTACGGTAGTTGGAGCATACTTTGGCACTGCCCTTCTTTGGGATTGGGATGTAGACCGATCTTTTCCAATCCTCTGGCCACTGCTGAGTTTTCCATACTTGCTGGCATATTGAGTGTAGCACCTTAACAGCGGCATCTTTTAAGATTTTAAATAGTTCAACTGGAATGCCATCATCTCCACTGGCCTTGTTGTTAGCCAAGCTTTCTAAGGCCCACTTGACTTCACTCTCCAGGATGTCTGGCTCAAGGTTAGCAACCACACTATCTGGGTTGTCCGGGTGCTGCATGTGTTGCTCTCAAACTAACAGCATATGGGCCAAGGTTTGACAAATTATCAGCATGCATACAACATCAAAAATCACATTGTGCAAAAGCATGCCAAATTGAGTATCCCTTATCAAAAAAATACATGTATATAATTATTTTAAAAGTTTGTATAAATTACCTGGCTTGTATTACTTTAATATTTGTTTCCATTTACTAGAGTTAATGGTTATTTTTCAATAAAAAAGTGTTTGTATCATTGAAAGTTCTGTTATGTTTTGAAGACAAAAGGTGATGATTAATTCAGACAACTCTGAGTTGTTTTTTCTAAACTAAAACATCAGTATTCAGATTTAATTGCAGTGTTGGCACTTCGAAAGAAATAATTTGGTTTTGTGTCGCCGTTTGGGCACTCGGGCTCAAAAAGGTTAGCCATCACTGCATTAGAGGAATCGATTGGCATATACGTAGCTCACTATCTGGATCATTTTTGGCCCTGCTTGGTTTGAATCAAACTATGGCATCACATATGTTTTGACTTACAGCAACCCATCCCACCTCTTTTTAGAGCTGCCCTGCTCCTTTTTGGCAGAGCACTAGGGCTACAGGTTGTTTTGTGTGATTCTAAGTGCTCCTGATTATTCAATTCTGTAGCCCATACAGACGTAGAGATGGAGGTATTCGTATACGAATACAAATATCCCCGCACAGCTGAACATAATGAAGTGTTAATCACGTGTCCACTGCTGCCGGTGGCTCCGCTCTCCCTTCCATTCGCTCCAGAGCTCCCAGTCAGCTATCCACTCATTAGCCTGGCAGGGAGACTTGTCTTCCCTCCTTCTGCCAGGAGTGGATAGCCGACCAGGAGCTCCGGAGCGATTGGAAGGGACAATGGAGCTGCCAGCGACAGACGCGTTACATCTAGCTGTGTGGGGGTATTCATATACAAATACCTCCATCTCTAGCAGATGGTAAATTCAAACCCAAATAAAGCTGTGAGTGGTGTTATCTGAGGTGCCAACCTGTGACATATTTGGTGGGTTGCAGCATCGAAAGGGACAGTGAAGAATCTCCCCTCTATTTTCATCATCTGCTCTACTATAAATGTATACAGTATATATGTGTGTGTACACACACACACCCTACTGATGCAGTGCTATTCTAGATAAACAATATACACTAATTAATGTTCTAATGGGGCAGTATATAAATTAAATAAATAAATATATAATACATTGATAGTATTATGTGTACCATACTAGGTACTGTAGATGCATTACTGTTGAACCATGTTAGTTACTTTATTTAGCAAAAAAACGAAAGGCACCATGGCTCACTGAATGATGGCCAAAAGGGAAAAGGCAGGGAAGGGGGGTGTCATTAATTGAAAGGGGGACAAATTGGAGCAATCTGAAGATCTATCTGGATCTTTCTCACAGGAGAAGAAATGTCAGTTAACGTGAATGGAAGGACTGCTCGAGTGAGAGATAAAGAAGATTACACTAAAGATAATAACCATGTAAACATGAAACAGACCTCTTCAACTTCCCCTGTTTGGATGTGCCATCACTGGCAGGAGGGAGGCAGTGGTGGTTTTAATCTATTCTCCCTTCCATTTGCAGTCTTGTACCTCTCCCCATTTACTTTGATGACGTTGGGAACCCTCCACAGCAGTGGCAGGAAATGGCACTGGGGGCTGCAAAGGGAGGGGGAAATCATTTAACATGGCTCCTCATCTTACCTGTTTGCCACCAGGACAGTTCTGAGCAAGTGGTCCTCTTGATGGAAAAGATGTTGGATCCAAGTATGGTTCTCAAGAGTTTTCCATTCATTGAGATTTCAGAACCAAAACTAAGGGGCAGTCCATGTGAGGCCATTGGGGATAGACTCTCATGCTATGGTTGCAATGTATAGATCTGAAAAGATCTATGCCCCCCCTCCATCATGTGACAGCTGGGCCCTCTAAATCAATGAGCTTCAGCACAGTTAACTCTGTTCGATTGTAGTCGCTGTTTGCAAGCGAAGATATGCACAACAGCACTCCATCATAAAAGTAAAAAACTCTGCAAAAGCTCATTTGAAAGTCTCCTACCTTATAGTCCTGTTTTATGTTTTTCTAGTGCAGAAAAATCTCTCTTGAGCATGTACCTCACCTTCACCAAACATAATGCTCTATAGCAAAATAAAATAAAATGGAATTACATATAAAACATTTCCCTTTCATGCTCCATGAGCCCCAAATTTGAATGTTCTCAAGATCAATGTGAACTAAATTAATTAGTAATTCAAAGCCTGGCAGTCATGTATTAATGTAAAATTACCTTGATGTGTTTCTCAGACCATAGTGCTGTTGCTAAACCTCCAATAATTGCACAGCTTCATTCTCCACATTAATTCCCTTTCAAAAGTCTCTGAAGATTTTGATAAGCTGGTATACAAGAATTTACAAAGAAGCTAAGAAAAGATACAAGCCAGTGAAGACACATTTTATCTTGCTGACACCACTCTCCTGTTGTTCTGAAAAGAAACAGTATTCTTCAGCACACAAAAATCACAGGAAAAAGGACTGCTGTTGGTGGAAGATGGAAGCATAGAATTAGGAAAGACTGTAGCTTCTTGAGCTGAGCAGTTGCAAGAAATATACGGTTTTAAGGTGTGGATAGACATGGATAAGGGTCAGACTGATACGCAATTACCAGAAGGTCATTTTCACCTGAAAAGGGAGTGAACCAGCCTACTCCCAAAGAAGTCCAAAGAGCAACTTAAATCACCATCTGATTGCACCCTACGTTCTCTAAATGCCATTAATTCCTGTGATAGCCACTGCAAATGTGTGCACTTCAAGTTTAGATGTGTCTGTTTCATACTGTCACAATTTTTCGGTGCCTGGCTTTATCCAATGCAAGAGAAAAGTCTATTTCCTGAAAAAGGTTTTGCGGGGGGATTATCCCAGTTGTGATGTGTTTTGCATTTGGGTGAATCGCTGTTCGTTTTATTAAATGCACCTTAGATGCAAATAATTTCAGCAACCACTTGCAAATGTCAGATTACAGGTCACTGGGCACCTTCTATTAAAATGTAAAGCAATTTCTGGAAGGCCAGTTTTACTGAGAGTTTTAACAGCATTTGAAGAATGACTGAGAGGTGCTTTGGCTTCCTGGTCGCTTTTTAGCAGTCTTTTTTCCTATCAAAAGATAGCATGCCAAACAAAATGTAAACTGTTTTCTGTCACTACACTATGTGCCAAGCTTCTCCTTCTTGAGACAACTCAGGAATAAACTTGTTGGTGAAGCAGAACCTGCTTCCAGGGATTCCCACTGTGGTTCCAAAGCAGTGTCAAGCCAAAGAAGCCAGATGTCAACCAAGGGCAAATACTACAGCACATGCTATGTCTAAAATATGTTGGTTCACAGTAACACTTTATAAACAAGGCATATAAGAGATGGAATTCTGTGACAAATAATTTGTTCCAAATCCTATGGAAACCAGAAGGTAATAAAACATGTCTTCCAGACACCTGAAGAAGTGAGTTGTAGTTCACATTAAAGGGCATACATTAGCCTTAAAGGTACCGTATGACTGTTATCTTGCTTTATTGGACTAAAGCAGCTCCCACCTTGAAAATTGCTATTTACATTGTAGTTTCCCCACTATATATTTTGGTTCCTGTTTTCATTAGCATCATTATCAATAATGATGGGCCTGCTTGGCCGAAGGAGCTCTATTGCCCCATGCTACATGTCATTTATTTTAAAGATACATCAGCCTTTCAGTTAAGCAAAGTAGAGTGGAAACTCTATTCTTTTCATGCTCAGATACTTAAGATCCAGTACTGAGTCTATTTTATTTTAACAGTTGTTCTGCTGGTTCAGATCAAGTCCAACAGCTGGTGCAAATGCTTATTAGTAGCCTACAAAATAGATATGAAGGCTGCAGTCCAATCCTGAGATCACTCCCCAGCAGCTGATATTTGATGGTATATTGCCTAAGATCCCCAAGCAAGTAGCCATGGATAGATTCTACCTTCGTAACTATGTCTCATCTCTAACTAAAACAATCTGAACAACAGTCCATTCCCACATACTGACTCAGTGGATTTAATGCTGTATGAACTACATTTTGCATTTTTGTTACAAAAAAATCACCTGTCCTGTTTCTAATTCTGAAGAATGATGTAGATATGATATAACAGAAGGGTTGGAGTTGCTGTACAGGAAAGAAGAGGGAACTACAGCAAGATTTTGCAGGAGTGTGTGTGTTCTTGCTCAGTTCCCTCCTGTCAGATACTCCACTCCATTCCCTCTCCCAAACAGTTTTAAATTTATTTTGCAACAGGCTTTCAGTATTTGGTGGCCACTAAGCATAATCACAAGGGTAGTTTAACTTTTGAATTTATTTATTGTCTGTAAAGACTGCTGGTATTTCTGCAAAGCACAGGGTTCTCCCATGTTTGCTCATATCCTCCTCTGGTGGATGGGTGATGCTCTTTGACTATAAAAACAATGGCATTTATGCTTTAGAGTTGTAATTAGAAGGGATGATTGCCACCATACACACACACATACTGTACACACATACATACATACAGGGAGAGAGAGACAGATAATAATTGAAAGAGAGAGAGAGAGAAGTGCTATTTCATTCAAAGGATATTACTCCAAGGTAAGTGAGTATAGGATTGTACTGCAAGGCTGGTTCACAAAGCATACATATTTATCAATTGCTAAATAAAGCATTAAGTGCACCTTGTAGGCACTGTCTGCACATAAATCAAATGCAGATAGCTCTTTCATCTCACCTAATTGAGTTCAAAGGCAACAGTTTTCAGCAGTTCAGCAGCCAAACATCAAGTTAAGCATTCAGCAGATGAGAAACCAACTGGCAGATGTGCATGAGCGAATTGGCCCTGGAAAGAATTCCCTTGCTTGCATGCTCCCTGCCAACTGAGGCAACAAGTCCTAGAGCAAAGCCATTCCTGGCTGACGTTACTGTAACCTCTTTGCAAAGCAACAAACAAAAACCTTTTAGTGACAGAAATACCCTGGGTAAAACGAAAAACTGCTTTTCTACCCAGTGGATGCTATCATTATGGAAGCCATGATTTCCCCCTCCCAAACCTTAGAAAAAGCAAATTGGGGAGGGGTGGGATTAGAACTCCCACAATCCTCCAGCCAGCAAGGCCACTGCTATGGTCATCCTTGCTGTGGGACATTCAGAGTTTTAGTCCAAAATGGTCACCTTCCAGACTTCGTTTTTCTCCCCCGCCCTACAGCTCAACCTAAATTCAAGCAGCTGCAACCAATTACTTCACATTTTTATTCCCAGTAAAATGTTGTTTTAAAATGTCTACCTTCTCTGAATGAAATTCCTCCCTTCCAATAACAGGAATTACTCAATATATTAAATATGGATATTTCTACTAGAAAATATATCTGGCAAAATCCAAAGAACAAAAGAAAAGAAAAAAAGTAAAAAAAGACAAAAACCTTGTGGCATCTTAAAGACTAACTATTATATTTTAATGTGAGTTTTCATGGATATGCTTACATAGACTAACACAGTTACCTCTTCTAAAATACATACTGGAAAATATTTTTTTTCTCGCAGCCAACTAAGTTGAGTGTACCTTACATTAGCGAATTGCCTATCAGTACAACACACTTCATGTCAATGTTTGCAACGGCATACTGTTTTTACAAATCTGGTTCAAAATTAACCTAGACACCACAATGTGGGGGACGGGGGATAGAATATAGGCATTCAATGTTAACTGCTTTAAATAAGGGATATATTACACTGGTAATTTTGTGCCACCTAGTGATCAAAAATATGAATCACACCAAATAGCACACTAGCTGTTAATAACGTCTAAAATCATGTAGAAAATGGTATAGTATGCTTTACATGTCACAGTTGGCACTGATCGAAACTCATGTGCATATAAAGCTAAAACTGTCTGCATATAGTCCCTTTAAATAATCTTGTTACTCAGCTGGCAGAGAGGCTTCGGAAGGGAGACCAAAGCTGCAATCTCACTCATTTTGATAATATTGACATCAATGGAGCTTACTTTCAGAGCACTCATATGTAGCATTACACTGTATCACTCCTTCCTCCAAATAAATGATAGGTGTTGTTAATAATGCATTAGTAAGGCCAAGCCTCCACAAATCCAGCAGCTGAACTGAACAAGGAGGAACAAAGCACAGTTATTTCATATGCACCTTGTTCCCCAGTAGCAGGATCTGGAAAATTACTTCAAAGATAAAATTGATATAACATGCTGAAGTCATCTATAACTGAGCAACCAAAACATTGTTCTACCACCAATGTTCTGTTGGGAACACTTAAACATGGAGTTATATTTAATCTTCTTAAAGGCAACTTCTTAAGCTCAATGTAAATAGCATCCTTACTAGAAACAGGACAAGCTTCAAAGATGGCTTCTTCCTGATGCCACCCCAAATTAAAACATTTTCTGAAAATCTTCTAGTAAGAACTTATTTGGCTTGAATATAGACTACTGGACTTAAGCAGAAGTCTAGGACAATAAATTTATAGATGCATGCACTTGAAAAAGACTTCTGGAATAAAATAATGGTCAAAGTAGTTGTTAAAAATCTATCTGGAGGCCATTTTTATTCTGTCAATTATTTTCCTCTAGGAAGCTTTCACCATCATTTTCTCAAAGAAAGATCAACTTACAGGTAAAGTATGCCCACATGGTGGCAGTATGTACTGGGGGGGGGGGGTCTTGGGTCAGGTACCTATTCCAACTACCTCTGCTTCCTATGGGAGTTTGTAATGGGTGATGCTCTTCTCCATCCATTCACTGCTCTTAAGGTATGCAGTCCAATCAAGCAGCACATCCAGTCATGCAGCACAATGTTTGGAGCGATCTTTGAGACTACTCCTACTCTGGGCCAGAAGGTAGCTCAGACAAATGCTGACTGATCTAACAATTATTTATTCATTTCCTTATATATTTCTGTGCTGTCTTTCTCCCAGTATAAGGTCCCAAGGTAGCTCACAAAGACAGCTGCAGAGCGGTAGGTTGGGAGTTCGATTCCCCACTGTGCCTCCTATGAGAAAGAGGCAGTGTGTGTGGTCTTGGGCAAGCTGCACAGTCCTGAAGTGTCTCCAGAAGAAGGGAACAGTTAATCACTTCAGAGTACTTTATATCTCGAAAACACTGGAGAGGGTGGCAACGTAACTGCATGCAATTATATTATTATTTACACTTAAAATGTAGCAAGTAATAACATTAAAAAGCATTAAGCATATACTTGTATTTTAAAAGTGAGTAAAAACAATATTTAAAAAACACTTTAAAAATAGGTACAGATGAAACCAAAAAGTTCACAGCATCCTACAATAAAACTAAATAGTGTTCTCCTAATCAGAGAGCTCCTTGTCTCCCAGCTGAAAAACAGTAGTGAGGGGGCCAACCTGTCCTTCTAAGAGAGGACATTACACAACTTGGGAACAGTCACTGAAAATGTATCATCAGTAATGTAGCTCCTGGAAAATTGATAAGATCTGTACCCTTCAAGAATAAGAGTAATAACATTATAGGTAATTCTAGTCCTGCAAAGTAGCCTAGTGCAGTTAGATTCATTTTGCTGTGATGAGCTGGTGTGTTCTAAGACAAACCTATGATATAGTCCACCACTGTAATTCAGCCTAAGTTTTGTGGTGCAAAATCAGGGACAGAGCTGTGAAGATGATTGGAGCAGAAATCCAGTTTGTTACGGGAGATGGACAATTTCATGACATGAAGGAAACAACGGAAAAAACTGGGGACACAGTGTTGGAGGAGAAATAATACAGAAGTAAGCCTAACACAGGTTTCTCACTGTTTTAGTAGACTTGGTACCCAGGCTACCAGATCTACCAGAAGCAGTAGATCTGCCCTCTGTAAATATTCTGTGAAGAATGCCTGCTAAATTCTTTATCCTTGTTCACAGATAGCTTGCAACAATATACTGTTCATCAAATAATCAACTTATCTTCTGGCTACTGTGAAGTGTACAGCTAAGCTCAAAGGGAAAAGGAAGCTCAGGAGAGAGAGGAGACGATGTAATAGTCCCTACTACTCAAAATGTTCTGGGGATTTGACCTATGAGCCCTAGTTCCACTACAGCACGGACCCCCTAGGCAGCTAAGACCAGAATCCTGTTTACCGCAGGTGAAGCATAATGCCCCATCTGTGGAACATCCCTGACTTCCAGTTTCCTATCAGAGATCACCTCCATTCATATCAAAAGCCCTCTCACTTGCACAATAGAGGCTGAAATCCAGTTGCCGTAGCTTTACACTACATAACAACGATGTCATCAACCAGCAACGGAACTTTTAAATTCAATTTAATTTCAAATTTCCTACACCCTCTAGGAATCCCTTTTGCCCAGAGAAAGTCTTTGGAAGCCTCAGAATGCTGCTGGTAGGGAAGCCTTTTATATTGGAAAATTGTTGCCAGATCATTGGTGATTTTCCAAGTTAATGGCTCCTCCCTGTCCTGAGGTTTCACTGGGCAAAAGAGATCCCTAGGGAGCTTTGAAACCTGAAGGAAGAATAGGAAATCTGAAATTAAATTCAATTACAGATTTGTTTCTGGCTAATGATGTCAACCTCTTTGCATGGTGTAAAACCGCACAACAGAATTTCAGCCACAAAATTGCAAGAGTAGAACATGGCAATAGCATTCTGGTCTACACTATATTCACCAATTTCATTACTTTGTCGTTTTTATAAAGTCCTGCAAAGAATGAATCCTTTATTACAGGTAGAGGTAGTCCATCTCTCAAATCCACAACAGGCTGGCTTTAGACTGGGGAGAATTGTATAGCATAAATCATACATTCAGTGTAACATATCAAGGATGGCTTTGAAACTAGGATGATCACAAGGGTGGCTTTTGTTGACCTCTCAGTCATTTATGATAACTCTTCATCATGAAATACTGTATTACTGCAAAAAATCTGTACTCTAACCAAAGGATACAAACTAACTAAAGTAACAGAAAACCCTTTGCAAAATTTCAGATTTTTCATTAATTTTTTAATTAACTTTAAAGACAACAGTTGATTGGGGACTCAAATGAATGGCCTGCCTGAGTGCAGACTACAGGTTCCTATTTTGTTTAACCTTGAGTCCCCAGATGTTCTTGGACTACAACTCCCAGAAATCCTAGTCAGAACAGCTAGTGGTAAAGGCTTCTGAGAGTTTTAGTCAAAGAACATCAGGGATCTGATGTTGGGATTTAGATTAGGCATCCTTCAGTCTTGAGTGACTATGGTAACGTGCTATGTATGGAGGACTTGGAATAGCGTCTAGTGTGGCTGAGAAGACCAATTCAAGAGTGACAATGCCTTCCACACTGAAGACAAATACAATCTGTCCCCTGTCCAGCTCCCTGATTTTGCTGCTTTCGGGACTGACTCTTTGCCTCGGCCTGCTGGACAAGTGTCTCTTCAAAATGGGAGAGGCCATGATGCACCGCCTGCCTCCAGGCTGAACACTCAGATGTCAAGGTTTCCCATCTGTTGAGGTCCACTCCTAAGGCCTTCAGATCCTGCTTGCAGATATCTTTGTATCGCAGCTGTGGTCTCCCTCTGGGGCGCTTTCCCTGCACTAATTCTCCATATAGGAGATCTTTTGGAATCCGACCATCAGCCGTTCTCACGGCATGCCCATGCCAATGTAGATGTCACTGTTTCAGTAATGTATACATGCTAAAAATTCCAGCTCGGTCTAGGACTACTCTATTTGGAACTTTGTCCTGCCAGGTGATACCAAAAATGCATCGGAGACAATGCATATGGAATGTGTTCAGCTTCCTCTCCTCCCGTGCACAAAGGGTCCAGGACTCACTGCAGTACAGGAGTGTGCTCAGGACACAGGCTCTATAGACCTGGATCTTGGTATATGCCGTCAGCTTCTTATTAAGCCATACTCTCTTTGTGAGTCTAGAGAACGTGGTAGCTGCTTTGCCAATGCGTTTATCCAGCTCGACATCTAGGGAGAGAGTGTCAGAGATCGTTGAGCCAAGGTACACAAAGTCATGAACAACCTCCAATTCTTGTGTGATGGTAATAGAGGGAGGTGAGTCCACGCCCTGGCCCATGACTTGTGTTTTCTTCAGGCTGATTGTTAATCCAAAGTCTTGGCAGGCCTTGCTAAAGCGATTCATGAGTTGTTGGAGGTCTTCAGCAGCGTGGGCAACAACAGCTGCATCATCGGCGAAGAGGAAGTCCCGCATGCATTTCAGCTGGACTTTGGTCTTCGCTCTCAATCTAGAGAGATTAAAGAACTTTCCATCTGATCCAGTCCGGAGATAGACACCTTCTGTTGCAGTTCCAAAGGCGTGCTTCAGCATGACAGCAAAAAAGGTCCCAAACAGGGTCAGCGCGAGGACACAGCCCTGTTTCACTCCACTTTGGATGTCAAAGGGATCTGATGTTGAGCCATCAAAAACTACAGTGCCCTTCATTTCCTCATTAAAGGACCTGATAATGTTAAGGAGTCGAGGTGGACATCCAATCTTGGGAAGGATTTTAAAAAGGCCGTCCCTGCTAACCAAATCAAAGGCCTTTGTGAGATCTATGAAGGCCACAAAGAGTGGCTGTTGTTGTTCCCTACATTTCTCCTGCAACTGTCTGAGGGAGAATACCATGTCAGTGGTGGATCTATTAGCTCGAAATCCACACTGTGATTCTGGATAGACTCTGTCTGCAAGCACCTGGAGCCTCTTCAGCACAACACGGGCAAGCAGCTTCCCTACAACACTGAGAAGAGAGATGCCACGGTAGTTATTACAGTCGCCCCTGTCTCCTTTGTTCTTATACAATGTGACAATGTTTTCATCCTTCATGTCCTGTGGTACTCCACCTTCCCTCCAGCAAAGACAAAAGATTTCATACAGCTCGGTGGTGATGATCTCTTTACAGCACTTCAGCAGGGATGTTATCCTTCCCAGGTGCCTTGCTGGAGGCGAGGGAATCCAAGGCCGCTTTTATTTCTGCTAAAGTTGGTTTGCTGTCCAACTCTTCCAAGGCAGGCAGGCACTCAATGTTATTTAGTGCCTCTTCAGTTACTACATTCTCTCTGGAATATAGCTCAGAGTAGTGCTGCACCCAGCGTTCCATCTGCTGTGCTCGGTCCTGGATGATCACGCCTGTAGCAGACTTCAAGGGAGCGGATTTCTTCTGTATTGGACCTAAAGCCTGCTTGATACCGTCATACATTCCCTTGATATTACCTGTGTCCACTGCTATCTGTATCTGAGAGCAGAGCTGAAGCCAATAATCGTTGGAACATCTCCTGGCAGCCTGTTGGACTTTGCTACGAGCAAGTTGAAGAGCCTGTAAGTTGTACTCACTAGGACAGGCTTTGTATGCTGCTAGAACTCTCCTCTTATCCTCAATGGCTGGCATCAACTCCTCCGAATGGGCTTCGAACCAGTCTGCCGTCTTTTTGGTCTTCTTGCCAAATGTGGACAAGGCAGTGTTATAAACAGCGTTCTTGAAATGTTCCCATCGTTCAGGTGCATTTGCATCAGCCGGGCCTGAAAGGGTTTCCTCAAGCGCTTGGGCAAATTTCTCCACTTTTCTTTTATCATGAGTCTTGCTGATGTCAATACGTGGTCTTCCTTCCTTTTTCGTGTGATACAATCTCTTTGTTTCCAGTTTTACTCTACTACACACCAGGGAGTGATCAGTATCACAATCAGCACTCTGGTAACTGCGTTTGATCGTAATACTAGGAAGGCTAGAACGTCTAGTAAGGATCAAATCGAGCTGATGCCAATGATTCGATCTTGGATGTCTCCAGGAAACTCTGTGTTGAAGCTTCGTATTAAAGAACGTGTTGCTGACACAAAGACCATAATAACAGCAAAACTCCAGCAAGCGTTGAGAACCACTGATCTATACCAATGATCAACCACTTGCTCAAGACACCTAAAGTTTTATTTATGCTGATGATGTAGCACTTGTTGCTCAGTTTGACAGTTTTCAGGTGGTAGAACATCTCTTAAGAGTTTCAGTAACACAATTTGGTGCATATTATGATAGAAACCAACCCAACCTTGCTAAGACTTAGATATCTGTATTTCACCTGAGAAATAAGCAAGCATCTGAGAAACTTTGAGTTACCTGGAAGGGTGCCCAACTAAATCACCGTTTTGTCCCAAGACAGATAGTTGTGACATCAAATTGTACACTTACCTGTATGAAACACTGCCAAAATACAAAACAAAAGATCTCTGCAAAAAACAATATTCTTCAGCAGATATTAGAAATCACAACTACAGAACTACAGCCTTGGCCCTGTCCTGCTCCCCAGGCAGATACATCAGCATGGGTTGCTACTGTTCAGTCTATGCAAAAGAGATAGATGTAACTCTAAAAGAAACCTGTAAAATTATTACTGGATTCCTGAAGCCAACTCCTATTGATAAAATCAATTACCTAGCAGGTGTTACACCCAATGACACATGGAGAGAGGAAGTAACTAATAGTGAAAGACTTAAAGCATCTGAATCAAATACACACTCAACCTTCATCTACTATCCTGCCCCTACCAGATTAAAATTAAGGAAAAGTATTTTTTTTTAAGGAACTTCTGTGAATCTTGACAAACAGCAAAGAATACCAGGATCATAACATGGAAATAAAGAACTATCCACCTCTTAAAATGGATGGATGCCCAGGAAAGTCTAACAACTGTCATATGGAGAACTGGCTTACTTGGAAGTCACTTAAAAGGCTTTTGACTGGAGTTGGCAAAAGTGCGGTGAACCTAAGAAAATGGGAGTTTTGCACAGCACAGCTCTCTGTGAGTGCAGAGAAAAACAGGCAACATCACATCTATGCCAGTGTTCTCTATAACTCTCAACATGTACTATGGACATGTACCACTACTATCTGATGTTAGGTCCCCCAAATGCCCTTGATGTTGCCAATTATTGGGTAAAAATAATTTGACATACTTATCTTAGTTTTATAATATATTGCATTCTATTAGCTTTGGGCAGTGGCAGCACAGTGAACAATGAGGTTAATCCAATGCATGATTGTTGCTACATATGGGATCTTGTAAGATTTTAAATTTTAACCTGTAAATTTCCCAGAGTAGTGCTCACACTAATGGGACATTATATAACACAAATAAATTAACATACTTTATTGTTTGTGGTATGAACCATAGAATCATAGAAAAGTGAAGTTGGAAGGGGCCTACAAGGCCATCAAGGCCAACCCCCTGCTCAATGAAGGAATACAATCAAAGCATATCTGCCAGGTGATTATCTAAGGTTTTCTTGAATGCCTCCAATGTTGGAGCATGCACCAACTCCCAAGGTAACTGGTTCCACTGTTGTACTGCTCTAATAGTTAGGAAGTTTTTCCTGATATTCAACCGAAATCTGGCTTCCTTTAACTTGAGTCCATTGTTGCGTGTCCTGAACTCTGGGATGATTAAGAACAGATCTTGCCCCTCCTCTGTATGACAGCCTTTCAAATATTTGAAAAGTGCTATCATATCACCCCCCCCCCCCCCCAGTCTTCATTTCTCAAGGCTAAACATGCCCAATTCTTTCAGCCTTTCCTCATAAGGCTTGGTTTCCAGCCCCTCATCATCCTTGTCGCCCTCTTCTGAACTTGTTCCAATTTGTTAGCATCCTTCTTGAAGTGTGGTGTCCAGAACTGCACACAATACTCAAGGTGAGGCCTAACCAGTGCTGAAGAGAGGGGGACTAGCACCTCGTGGGATTTGGAAACTATACTTCTATTAATGCAGCCTAAAATAGCATTTGCCTTTTTTGTAGCCACATCACACTGTTGGCTCATATTTAGCTTGTGATCTACGACAATTCCAAGATCCTTCTCGCTCGTAATTTTGCTGAGCCAGGTATCCCCTATCTTGTAACTGTGCAATTGGTTTCTTTTTCCGAGGTGCAGTACTTTGCACTTATCCCTGTTGAATTTCATTCTGTTGCTTTCAGAAGAAAGAAAGAAAGAAAGAAAGAAAGAAAGAAAGAAAGAAAGAAAGAAAGAAAGAAAGAAAGAAAGAAAGAAAGAAAGAAAGAAAGAAACCTTGAAGTACAGTAGGACCTCCCCATGTATCCATGGAGCATTGGTTCCACAATCTACGATGGATGCCTGAAATCATGGATATAAGGAAACCCTATAAGCATGCAAGGGACACAAAGGCCACAAGGGGCCACAATTGTATATAGGGCTGTGGCAAACCACAGATAAGTGAAACCGCAGATACCAATCTCGCAGGTAAGGGAGTCCTATTGTATTGATGTTCCACAATTTTTCATTCTTCTTTCATCTGAATTTAATCCACCTTTCTGTATAATATATTCTGGATACAAGTTGAATAGACAAGGAAATAAAATACATCCACATCTGACATCTTTGCCAGTGGGAAATCGTTTTCCTTCTCCATATACTGTCCTAACGGTAGCTTCTTCCAAGAGTATAGGTTATACATCAGAACAATAAAATATTAAGATATAATCAAACCTTCCCACAAGGTTAAGGTGTGCGTACAAACATGGGTTAGTATTATGAAATACTGATGCATGCTAATTGTTAAGGTTAAATCACAGCCATTATCTAATATAGTCCAACATTCCAAATTTCAAAATCCCAAGAGACAATTATATTTGTTCTTGTACAACAGACACTTATGCAACACAGCATGAACATGAAAGGCCACTGGTCATCTTAGCTAGGAGACTGTGGGACCTATAGTTAAAAAATGACTTTTCCCTGCTCTGGTCTGGTTCCATGCAGAACTGTACTTTAAGGGCAGAGTGTCTGCCAAGTAGAAGCCTCATCTGGAAGCACCTCATATCTAAAGTATCGAATAGCCTTCACCTACCCTTGTGCCCTCCAGATGTGTTACTATAATATAAGAAGTAATTACTGGGCAATTGGAGACTCAAGATGTGTTTACCCCCATTAACAATTGTTGCTACCAAAAAGAAAAAAGAAAAAGAAAAAAAGAAACAAATTTTGTGTACATGACTTTAAAGCAAATAATTTCAAGATTCTTACCCTGATATTTTCAAGTTACAATTATATAGTGTAACACATTCAAACAACACAATGAACTCCAATCAGACAGAAGAACCATTTTTGTTATCATGTGTTTGTGTTAACTCTTGCTGATGTCCACCTGAAAACAAAGACTCAGTTAAATATTTAGCTGTACTAATCAGATTCTCATATAATTGGTAGGAATCCTGCTATCAACAAACAATGGTATTGTTCAGTTTCCTGCTAGTTTTGCACAACATAGCAAGCTGTTGTGAAATTTTTCAGACACATTTGGTGAACAAAATAAAACCTGATAGTAAGATTACATATATGGTCCAACATCGATTTTTCTTTTTACACTTCTTTTTTTATGAGTAAGAAAAGAGAAGGTAGTGGGATAAAGAAGGACTATAACTCAAGTTAAATGTCTAATTTTATATCTGGAACCCTAGGAGCCATTGCAATATTTATGGCCCCAATATACAGGAGGGAAAGCATTTATTTTATTTCTAACATATATTAATGGTCTTTCTCTTAAAAAGGATGAGGAAAACAATTATATTCTGTTGTAGCTATTGTTAAATAATTAGGAGTCAGAAATCCTTGCCAGATATTTCAAATCATATTGAGATCGACCAGTCCTAATCTACCTACTTCCCATCCCTGCATTGGCCACTATCCATTAGTGTACTCTTGCTCACACAAAGAGTCTTCGCAGGCTGAACTGCACTCCCTTCCCCAAACTCCTGTGAACCGCAAAAACCATCCCTAGAAAGCTGGGAAACCATGCAAGGGATGAGAGGAATGATGTCCCAAGACTCCTAGAAGCATAGCATTGGATTTAACCCATTCCCAACATTGAAAAAATGTTACTATTTTTCCTTCATTGGTTTTAAAGGGCACAATTCATCTTTCAGCAGCAATCAGTAGGAACATTAGGTGGACATTTCAAAACGGTGATACACTGATGAGGGTAAACACACTGAGTACATTTTTGGAGACAGGGTGTTCCTAGTGGAGCAAATAAGAGTTGGGATGCAATCCCACCAATGGTGATACCATTATCCTGCTATCTAACAAGCAATCCTGCCTTGGACAGGGCAGGTCCTGGTCTGCTACCCCTGCCATAGAATGAGACAGCAGGCAAAAGGAGAGAGCTATTGCACCACTCCAGGTTAAAAGCAGGGCAATCACACCAGGGAAACACATTCTCAACGCTTCTTCTTTGCTTTTCTTTTCTTTTCTTAACATCCTCCCTGCAAGTAGCAGGAAAATGAGGAAAATGTTGGCTACAACTAAGACTCATTGAAATAGTTTTCAGTGGTCCACTGAAGACAGGCAAGAAATGTAATCATTCCTAAATTAAGTTCCACTGAATTTGGTAGGATTCAGTTGTGAATAATGTTTGATGACATGAATGAGACAGCATGCATCAACAAATTATTGAAGCAGGCAATTTGGATAATACGTTCAAAAATTAGCCTCATCCAAAGTGCTTCAGGATAATTTAAGGTTTTCTCCTGCTGGACAAAAATATCTGCTTTCTGCTTCTGCTTTCAGCAACAGGGTGGTGAACTATTATTACCTGAGCAGATTTAACAGCTCATCTACATCATTAAAGCACGATCTGGGATAGGGACTTCCACTGCTTACGTGGGCACTTACGCAAGAGCAAACCTAGGACTTTAGAAACTTGATAAGGGAAACTGAAATTCAAAACACTTCTTGGCTCTAACTGATACACTGTATGACTTCCATTTCTATGTGCAGAAATGCAGCCTTCTGTCTCAACACACATACACATTCCTGGTCTTAATATCTTTAGTGACATTATTTCAAAGTTTTTAAACTGCATGTTGCACGAGAGACCTTTTCTGAGCCAAGAATAAACAATTTCTTTTAAAATGAAGGAATTTGGACAGAAACAGTATGAATACATCAAAAACTCTATACTGGAGCTAAATTTATTTATTTATTTATTTATTTATTTAATTTATACCCCGCCCATCTAGACTGAAGTCTACTCTGGGTGGCTAACAACAATCCAAGTAATAATAAAATAAAATAAAACAAGAACATTAATACAATTGAAGATGGCAATAAATAAATTAGGTAAAATATTCAGAATGTGCTTTTAAGTGGAAAAAAAGGTTACTCCTACTAGTAACACTTACAGAACACTTAACTTGTAAACAAACTTAATTTTTAAAACTTTGGATTTAAAAATTGTTTTTATTTTGCTTTCTCACAGTCATCATATAAATAGGATTGCTACTTGATAAGAAACAAAACTAATTGGTGTGTTCTTGTGCCTTTTATAGTAGCTTAATTTGCAGTTAGTAGTTACAAACGCTTTTCATAAAATACAGATGAATATAACTATCTGCTACCCTGTTTCCCTGAAAATAAGCCCTAGTATGATTTTTCAGTATGCTCGTAATATAAGCCCTACCCCCAAAATAAGCCCCAGTTAAGTGAAACCCCGCCCTCCACCATTGTGCCGCATTGTGCAGCAACTAGAAGATGACATGACTGTAAAATAAAACATCCCCTGAAAATAAGCCCTAATGCGTTTTTTCGAGCAAAAATTAACATAAGACCCTGTCTTATTTTCGGGGAAACACAGTAAGTTCTGTGCATCAAATTGCTATTAAAGCCAAAGCTACACCAGCTGAAAAATTAAAAATGCCAAACTTAGATATATAGCATATAATGCTTATGACTGGTTCAAATTAACTCTCATGTAACAGGACAGTACATTTTACACACCTTAGAAGTCATTTTGTTGCAGAATCCACATACAACTAGGCCTACAATATAGGTATTTTACTCAGTTACCACCTGCACAATTCTAAATATTGTTCTCAGATTTCAGCCACTTGCATGTGTGAGGTTTCTTAACATTAAAAAAAAAAGACTGGGATAAAAATGATCCCAACTTTTATATTTTGCCATTAATATAATGATCATGTGTCATCAAGTCAGTTCTGACCTATGGTGACCCTTTTCAGGATTTTCGAGGTAGAGAATACTCAAAAGGAGTTTACCATTCCCTTCTGGGGGCACCCTGAGACTGTGCAACTTGCCCAAGGTGACACAGACTGGCTCTACTCGCAGGAGGTACATTGGGGAATCAAACTCTCAACCTCTGGCTCTGCAGCTGGATACCTAAACCACTCAGCTAGCTGCAGTACTTCCCCTTTCCCAACCAACATATGTATCATAATGAGATAAAAACATTCTATGCCATTTTTCAATGTGCAAAGATGCCAAGAAGCAGAAGTAACATTTGGTTTTTAGTGTATTGGCCCTATCTGAGGTGGAAGACTTAGAATTTTTATTAGATATGTGAAATACAACACATGTACATTAAACCTTAACCCCACCACTAACCCTCAACACAGTGGAATATTCCTGGGGATCAGAAAATACCCAACAGTTTGTTTGGTGCTAAGGTTTTTTTAATCCTGGTGGACGAGGAGTAAAAGACAGTGACTTACCTAAGATCACATGAGTCATTAGATAATAGAGAAGTAGAATTTGAGTCTTCTGCAGGTTTTCATCCACATTTTCATCAAATGTTTTATTTCTCAGTGAGCTTTAGAAGTGGCTTGTGAAATCATGTTTCCATATATGCCTGTTCAGGAAGAAAAAATAACCTGTTCTAGTGCAACTCTTCTGTAAGACTGTTGGAGTTTTACTCCCTTCTAAGCACTCAATTATTTCAGGGCAGTAAAAACAAAGAAGGATTGCAAGGGATTCCAGACAGGTTTCTCCTAAATGGGAAAATGTGCAGAACATCAGGAAATGCAGTACAGTATAAGTAAATGTAAATGGAGTAGTGTTGTCAAGCAGGGGTGGGGTGGGCAAATCCTACCTTCACATACATACCCAGTTCTGAGCTGCTTGTGCCTGTTCAAGAAAATGATTGTGAAGCTGTCTCATATACCACAATGCCAACCCAGTACATGACACTGCCAAAAGGGGCAAATTTCTTGGTTGGGATCATTAAGGAAGAGCTCAAAAATTAAAGTGTAACTATTGTGTTGCCTTTGTACACATCTATTTTACAGCAATACAATAGCAGAGGTACTAGAGACCAAATTGCTAACATGCGCTGGATTATGGAGAAAGCCAGAGAGTTCCAGAAAAACATCTACTTCTGCTTCATTGACTACGCAAAAGCCTTTGACTGTGTGGACCACAGCAAACTATGGCAAGTTCTTAAAGAAATGGGAGTGCCTGACCACCTTATCTATCTCCTGAGAAACCTATACGTGGGACAGGAAGCAACAGTTAGAACTGGATATGGAACAACTGATTGGTTCAAAATTGGGAAAGGAGTACAACAAGGCTGTATATTGTCCCCCGGCTTATTTAACTTATATGCAGAATACATCATGCGAAACGCTGGACTGGAGGAATCCCAAGACGGAATTAAGATTGCCGGAAGAAATATCAACCACCTCAGATATGCAGATGATACCACTCTGATGGCAGAAAGTGAGGAGAAATTAAAGAACCTCTTAATGAGGGTGAAAGAGGAGAGTGCAAAAAATGGTCTGAAGCTCAACATCAAAAAAACCAAGATCATGGCCACTGGTCCCATCACCTCCTGGCAAATAGAAGGGGAAGATATGGAGGTAGTGACAGATTTTACTTTCTTGGGCTCCATGATCACTGCAGATGGTGACAGCAGCCACGAAATTAAAAGACACCTGCTTCTTGGGAGGAAAGCGATGACAAACCTCGACAGCATCTTAAAAAGCAGAGACATCACCATGCCAACAAAAGTCCGCATAGTCAAAGCTATGGTTTTTCCTGTAGTGATGTATGGAAGTGAGAGCTGGACCATAAAGAAAGCTGACCGCCGAAGAATGGATGCTTTTGAATTGTGGTGCTGGAGGAGACTCTTGAGAGAACAAACCTATCCATTCTAAAGGAAATCAACCCTGAGTGCTCACTGGAAGGGCAGATCCTGAAACTGAGGCTCCAATACTTTGGCCATCTCATGAGAAGAGAAGACTCCCTGGAAAAGACCCTGATGTTGAGAAAGTGTGAAGGCAAGAGGAGAAGGGGACGACAGAGGACAAGATGGTTGGACAGTGTCATTGAAGCTACCAACATGAATTTGACCCAACTCCGGGAGGCAGTGGAATACAGAAGGGCCTGGCGTGCTCTGGTCCATGGGGTCATGAAGAGTCGGACATGACTAAACAACAACAAAAATTGTACAGCAACAACTGGAACATTGTGTGTAAGTTTTGATTACACATTTTAAAAAAACACTGTAGAGCTGGAAAAGGTGCAGAAAAGGGAAAAACAACCTGCGCAACAGACTGGAACAACTCACCTATGAGAAAAGCTTACATTATTTGATGCTATATAGTTGATTTAAGAGGCAAGTAAGGGTGAACAGCATTTTAAAAATCTATATTTTGTGTGTGTGATATTTTCCATTTTTTCCTACCAACCGACACACACACACCCCAGATCTTGGAGAGCTGTAGACCCCACCACTTGTTTTTTTTGGGTTTTTTTTAAGGCTTTTTAAGAACTAAAATGGCCTGGGGCCAAAGTGGGGGTGAAGGCAGTGGAATACACAATGCAAATTCTGCCCCCAGCAGTTTGAGGCATGATTTGCATGTTGGGGCCTTTTTCGGAGAGTGTTTCAAGGTTTGGCCGATTCATGGGGTCTGGGAAGGTTTGGTAAGGCACATGTGACTCAGGGACTGCATTTTGCCCAGCCCCTCTCAGGAGGCATATTTGGAAGAATTTTACACCATTCTGGCAAGGGGCTGTTGGGTTTTGTTTTTGTAATCTATTACTAAATGTGGAGAAGAAAGGAAATTGTGTAAGCATTCCCTCCACTTTGGCAGACTCCCCATTGTGTGCTGGTTCTCATACTGGCATTGAGATCAATTACACAACTAACTTGCACAATAGGGAGCCTGCAAAAGCATTTGGGGATGCTTACACAAATTTTGGTTCACTACAGATTTAAGGAACAAGATACTGGACCTGCGGTATTGTTTTTAATCTGGATCTTTTGCTGATTTTAATGGGGTTTGATGTATTTGATTAATTTTAATGTTTTTTTTACAGTGGAGCTTGTTTACACTGTTTAATCATTTGTATCTAAATGTGATTTTATCTGTTTTATTCTTTTAAAAATTTGTAAGCCACCTGGAGTGCTATCTTTTAGTGGAAAGGTGAACTATAAAGGTAATAAATTAATAAAACAAAGTAACATATTAGTAACATCATACTAATGAATGACATTACTCCTTTGTCACTAGTGACAATTTATTGCTTTTTTAAAAAATATGATTAATGGATTAGGTTTTTTCTCAATAATATTCCCACTTTTTCGCTTCTAATGCTAACAGTAATTATTATTTTTATTTGAGATTTTATAGTTTTAAACTACATTCTGCTTTACTAAGATAACTTATTTAATTTTTTAAATATTCACAATGTAATGTTTTTAATTGTACTTGTGTTTAACTGTACTTATACTGCAGAAAGATGGGACATAAATCAAATCAAACACATGATTCAACATGGATTGAATAGGACAGTCAAAGAGGAATGTAATATATTTAACCTTAAAGAAAATGAAAAGAAAGCTCGGAAGATGAAAGTATTGTAAAGAAATAAGGCTGAAAGCTGGGAAGTTTCCAGATGCAAAACACAGAAGAGTTAAAAATTAAGCCTTGAGTACAAATAACTGTAGGTTTTACTCAAATAAAGTTGCCAATTCTTACTTTATGGGCTCAGCCTAATTTAACTCTTGGGAAATCCCTCAACCCGATAACTAAATGCTTTAGATAGCAGCTTGATGACATAAATGCTTATTCAAAGTCAAATAAACTTTTGTTCATGTAGAGAGATTTTTTAGAGGGTTAAAATTATTGCATTGTGATGCTCCCCTTCTCCACCCTTGTCTCTTTTTGCAAAGTGAACTTTTTTCCCCCCAGAATACACTTTCACAAGGTGAGAGCCAAGATTTACCATCTCCTGGAGACATCTGGCTTTAGCAGAGATACAATTATATCTCACAAGAATTATGCCTCCTTTCTCCTGCTTACTGCCCTTGGACTGCCCTTGAAATTCCACCCACAAGCTGCAAACACATATTCCCCACCCCATTGCCTCAGGAACTAGTCACACAGAGAACTGATTCCATTTTCCTACGTTTGTGCCTTTGTAATACTTGTTTGATGTGAAAATAGGCAGAGCATAAGGCAAGTAAACAACTACTCTTCTGATAGGCAGCAGATTCAATAATCCCTGTGTCAGGTTCCTAAAGAGCAACTTGGGGGCGCATATATACATAAGAGCATGCACACACACACAATGTACACAGAGGTTGGGAAAGTTCGGCTTTTCGGACAACATTTCGCAGAACCTACAACTCTAGCAAGGATGGCCAATGCTTATGGGAAATTTTAGTAGCTGTGGGTTTAGGATTACGGCTTCAGCAGTTCTCTATAAAATATCCCGGGAGCTAGTGAAGGTAAACATATACTTCGTGGATGTCACTTCCGACTAAAGTGATAGTGCTACAAGCAACTCATGTATACAATAACACACAGGGCCTTGTAACAAAAGCATGTGTGCACAGTTATGTTACCAATGACTGGTACCTTATTGGATGTCTTCTGTGCCATTACTGGTGGCAAAATATAACTGTTGCTGCTTCCCATCTCTATCAAGTTTGGAACCATTTTAAAGATGTATTTCAAGTTAACTGTGAATTTTGATATATCTATTTTAAAAGTGTGTGTGTGTATGTGTTAGTACTATTCCACTCCATGTCTACACCCACAGTTTACAGAGTTTTCCCCCTTTCAGTATGGTATGTCTACTGCTTTCATCACAAAAGTACACACAAACTCCCTTTAAAAAAGGAAAACAGAAAGAGAGAGATCAACCTATATATCAATTCATATTTTTGTAGCAGTGGAGATCTCAACAGGTGACTTGTCATAAAAGGCTGTGAAGTTGTATCTGTTGAAACTATTCTTCTACACAATAATCAGCGGTAGAGGTACTATCTCTTTTATATTAGATCCTCTTCACTGCAACTGTCCAAATGCTAGCACATTCTTCTTAGCTGGTAAGAAATAATCATCCAGCCCAATATTTGAACCTGATCCTGCAGGCCTGTAGACAGTACGTGCTTGTGAGAGTGATCCAACAGGAATGGTTGTCCAGCCAATCTCCATGCCTTAAAACTCTCCCAGCCCCTGGATAAGTCCTTTTGGACACTCTTATCTCTGGCAGCTAGCCTCATGGGACAATAAGACGCAGGCAATTTCAATGGTCTCTCTCATGGAGGTGGACAGCCCCAGTCATGGGGAGGGAACATGTCCAAGAGACCAACCTGTGACATTCTAGAATACCTAAGGATTGGGGGGTCTGAGTGGGGTGAGGTCTGGAGGAGGGTCCAAAAGGAAAAAGCAGGTTAATGGGAGGCATGTAACTTAGGAAGAGGAAGAGGCTCAGGAAGATATAAAGGGAGAGGCATTTGGAGGGACAAAAGGAGACATAAAGAGAAGACAGAGGAATCAAAGGAGACAGAACACGTTAGGTGGAGGAACAAGAGAGGAACAAGGACAGAATAGAAATGGCAGAGTGGCCCCAGAGCAGTCACTCAAAGGAGCCCTACAGACCATGGTTGTCCACTGGCCATGAGGCATTCAGGTTTAGCATCACCACAATAATCTTCCAGTGACCACCCTTCAGAATCGCTGATCCTACACAGCTGAACAGATGGAGGCATTAATGTCAGTTTTAACATCTGTGCCAACTGGAGGCTGAGGTTCCAGCTGCTTGAAGGCAGAATCCTGGCCAACAACAACAGAAGAGCTGTGGAGGGCGAAGTTTACTACTCCCCAAGACAGAAATCAAAGAATGTAGACTGTGAGAAATTCTTTATTATGTTGCAGTTTGTGACACTGGAATGGCCTCATATTACTCTTAACTGAAATGTAGACTTCCAAGTAATATCTATGGAACATTTCATTCAGGACACAACGTCCAAAGAATAGGCACTCTTGTTAAGAAATTAGGTAATGCAATTCAACACCCACCCCAAGCTCCAATAAGCAGCAGAAGGGCAAGATCATTCATTCCAGAAAAGGCATCACACTGTGATGTGTTTGGCACATAGAAAGATGACGATCAGTGCTGGAGAATGTATGATTATATTTACAACACTGCTGGGTACTCTTCCTGTTATCTATTTTCAGAAATGATAATGAAAGTCGAATACATTTTAACAGATTTATTGAAGGCTCCAATGGGACTAAGGATTGCTGCTGGTTAAAAGAAATAAGTATCAAAATATCAAGAGAAATGAAAAGATTTTAGAAAGACGAGCTGTCAGAAAAGCTGGCATACTAAACATAGTTACAAAGGGCACAACAACAGGCGGATCTGGTCTTCATTCATCATTTATGTCCTTATATCACAACTCCTCTATCAACATCCTTTTCCACAACTCCAATTCTGCAGATATCCTTTCCGTCAATAATCTGCCTCAGATCATGTGCGGGGTGGGGTGGGGTGGGGGCTTCTCGTGTCATTACTGAACCACCAGGTACAGTTCTCAAGATTAGGGTAGCAATGCTGGTTTGTTACAGCAAAAACAACAAGAATTGTAGTTCCTTGAAGACTAACAAGTTTTATTTATGAATGTAGATAAGAATATCATAAGTAAATTATGGTGGTTTGTAGCCCAGGCAATGTACATTTCAGTCAAATCAGTCAAATGTATAAAATCAGAAATAATTTGGAATACCCATTCTATTCAGTGATGTTTATTCTTGGATAAAACTGAGCTGCACACAGTGGGACATACTGTTGAGCAGATATTGCACTATTTGGTGCATAAATAATTTAAACTGTATTCTGACATTCCAAAATCATACAGAGAGCACATGCAACGAGGGGAGTCCACCAGCCCTAGTCCCTCCATCATTGGATCCTCCACATGGAACTGACAGTCTGAAGAACAGGAGATTGTTGTATCTATGTAGGCTCTCAACATGGGCCACAACATGAAAAAAATAGAATTGTGGCTCGTACAGAAAGCCGACACGAATACATCAGCCACCTCCTCTTCAGACTATTGCTTGTGTGTGCTGAAAGCAATGATGGAAGGAACAAGGCTAGCACATACCCTCTGATTGCATGTATTCACATACTTTTGGAACATCCAAATAGGACATTAATGTCTTAGGTACCAAACAGTGCAATCCTCTACATATCTACTCAGAAATATATATTACCATGTTCAGTGGGGTGTTTTTCTAGAAGAATGAACATTAAGTGAGAGAACCTATGTGGATTAGTGCAGAGGTCGTCAAGCCCCGGTCCGCAGCCCGGTGCTGGTCCGTGGCCTGAGCCTGACCGGGCTGCAGAGACAGACCTCCCCCCCGCACGCACTCCCCTCCCCACAGCTGCTTTGCACACACTTGTGCGTGCCAGCGCCAGCATGAGTGCACCCCCACCCCTTCACGCATGTGCCCGCGCGAAGGGGTGGGCGGGCATGCAGGCACTCCTGCGCATGCGTGAAGGGGTGGGGGAGCGCTCACGCCGGCGCTGGTGTGCGTGTGCGCACTCCCCCACCGCTTCACGCATGCGCCCGAGAGCACGCGTGCAGGGGGGTGCCCTGCCTTCCTCAGAGGCTCAGCCGGTCCGCAGTCCCAAAAAGGTTGGGGACCGCTGGTTTAGTGGACAGAATGTCTGACTAGCACTCAGGATACCTGCACTTGAATCACTGCTTGGCTACAAAAACTCACTGAGGGAATGGTAACAGTAAACACATCTCATCAACTCAAGTACTTTGTTAGGTTTGCTATAAACTGAAGCCAATTTGATGGATCATGACCATAAAACATCACTGAAAAGAATTAGTACTCCAAGTTATCTATTACATATCTATTGCAGTTCAACTAGCCATTTGCCTTAAATCGGAATCACGGTTACGATTACCTGCATCCCCAAATCCAAGGTGGCAGGTGAGTGGGTTCATCCTAAAACTGCAGGATAAGAACTGCTTTAGACCATGGGCCCCAGTAATTACAATTGGTGCTTCCTGAAAAGACTTTTACTAAATTCATCCTGTAACCCTCTTATATTTTCCTCCTCCTTTTTTTTTTAACCAAAGAAAATCTGTTGAGAAGAAAAAGATGAAATAGATTGCATAATGCTTTTTGGATAGTAGCACTAAGAGTCTGATCTACTCCAGCTGTAAAAATGTTTTCCTTCCCTTTCCATTGTTCAATTTTTTATGAGGTAACAGGTCACAAGCAAATACTTGGTAGGTTTCTGACACAATAAATGTAGGCATACAGATCTTTTATGATACTATATATAGCATGAAAAAAAATAAGATTCCACCTCCTTCCAGATAGGTTATAAAGCAATGGATAGTTTAAAATGCAGTTAACACCTCTGCTTAATCTACTGTAAAGCTGCCTGAATGTGTCTGTGAAGAAAGTCCTGGCAAGGAACTGAACCCTATGCTCTTGGAAAGACTGCCCTTTTCAAAGGCAATTTATAGTGGATTTAATTTAGGAAATTGCTCTAGCATGGAACACTCCTTCAGCTTAAGGTCATGTTGCATCAGTCCCAATAAATCTAGCACAGAATAGGACAAATATATTCTGCCACAGTTGTGAGGACTGGTTGAAGTTCTGCACTGATGTGACAGAACAAATCAACCCACAGCTATTAAAAACAATTTATATAGAAGTTGCTGTTGTTTCCTAAAATGGCTTAGATAATAGTAAATCAATGTGTATTACTTGGGGCATAATGGAACCCTCTATCCATAGAAATGGGGGGGACACAATTGAAATTGCTAACATAGTCTTTAAATAGTTGAAAACAGTATTACCGTGCAATATAAGTCTATTCAGAACGCAAATTCCATTACATTCATTTAGTCTTATTCCTAGGTAAGTGGGTACAGGATCCCAGTAATGTATTCGAGTTTCTTTGGAAGGGCTTATCAAATAAGTCTCTCTGCTTGGCAAACAGGCAGTAAATGGAAAGACAGACATGACACCTAGTTATTCCCTTTTAATTATAATAAATAATAATAATCATGTGCTGTCAAGTCAGTTCTGACTTATAGCAATCCTTTTTCAGGGTTTTCCACATAGACAATATTCTGAAGTGGTTTACCATTCACTTCTTCAGGGAGCATCCTGGGGCTGGGCATGCCATTCTAGTCTATGATTTTAATTTATTTATTTTTTTATACTCCACAGGTGACACAGACAACAAGAACAACTACAAATGATACTTACTTTCAAGAAATTCTTTCTATTCAATGGGACTACCGCAGAGTGGTCGCAAGACCAGATAGGTGGGGTATAAATGAAATAAAATAAAATAAATAATAAATACAAACAAATATTTAGTTGAAGAACCACAAATCTCCATTAAAACTCAATGCTTTCCCTATTATGGTCAGTAAAAGATAGTTGGTCCTTCATCCTGTGGGGCTTGGTTCCTCCTCAACTGATTTACAAAAGGATAAAGGGGAACTGGGGAAGCAGGGCATGATAACGAAGGCCGAAGGGATGCGGGCAGAACTAGGTCCCTGGCAGGGTGTCACGGAAGAGGGGCCTCTGGACACGCGGCATCTCTTCACCCACCAGCTCCGCCGCTGGGAAGGTGAAAGGCGGGGTGGGCCAAGGCCGCTGCCCATTTGCCCCCTTAGAAACCCCCCCCCCCGCGCGCGCGCTTGTTAAGGGGCAGCAACAGTAAAGAAGGGAAAAAGGTGCAACGGCAGACGGGGAGAGTGGCAGTGAGAAGGCCCTCCGTTGAGCGAAGGGACCCAACCCCAAATACAGTGCGTACTAAAAGACTGGCCCCATTCCCGCTGCCTAGGCCGCGCGCGCTGAACGCCGCGCGCCCGGCAGAGAAGGGAAGGCTCGCCCGCCCAGCACCGCTCAGTCGCCCCCGCCGGCGAGGGGGCCTCCGCGGTGCTTTGGCCGGGCTCGCTTCAGCCCCCTCGACCCCACCCTTTGGGACTTGTGAGGGAGCGAAGGGAAGGGGCGCCGCCGAGCCGGGCCGGGCGCTGATGTCACCGGCCAGCCTTTATAAAGGGGCTCCTGTAAATTCCTCAACTTTGTTTCTTTGACAGCAGCTGCCGCCGCCGCGGTGCTGGAGCGGTTGTGGGATTAGAGGCAGGCTGGACCTTAGAAGCCGGGGTGGAGGTGGGGGGAACATGCAACCTTTACACAGCTGCCAGGCTCTCAGGCCCTTTAAACAGAGGAAGAGTTTTGGTAAGTAACTGGCGATGGAGCCTTGCGTTACTACTATAGGGCTGCATATTTTTATATAGGCGGCAAGGCTGCAGTCTTGCGGACCTTTACCAGAGAATGTGCACCACGGAACTCGAGGAGACTTAAATCTGAACAGGCATGCCTAGGATTGCACTGTAAATCCCACTGACGTCCCATTACGATTGGGGTGATAAACTAATCCTAAACCAAGGATGTCCAAACAGTTCCTCAGGATAGGAATTGCAGTTTTAAAGTGGAGTCCAGATGTATTTAAGCCAACGGGACTTTAACTACTGATTTTGGACAGGGTGGGTCCCATGCTTTCTGGGGAGGGGATCACCTCCATTGATTTCGATGGAACAGGCTTCTCCATAAATCCATTCTGAGACTTCAGGGCTGGGCATTAAAGCACAAATCCTAGAAACACACCTACCTAGGAGTAAACCTTACAGAACTCACTCAGGTTTCTTTCTGAGTAGACATGCGTTAAGCTGTTAGAAAATGCAGTGTTTGATCCTTGCCTGTCTTTTGTGCAGCAACCAGAGTGGAAGAAGTTGCAAGTATTCGAGGGAAGTTCCCAACAAAAGTCCCGGTAAGTATCCCTCATTATTCTGTTTCTTTCTTTTTTTTCATTATTAATATACATATTTTTTCATTAAAATAAAATTGTAGCTGATATTGAGCATGTTCACTTCAGCGTAAGTCATTGACCGTACTGGGACTTGCTAATGTGAAAAGTGTATCTAGGATTGCTGCCCTAGTTTTTGAATATGAAATATGCTGAGCAGTCTTTTCTAATTACTTTGTGCTTAAAATCCATTTGCTTTCTTATCATAAACAGGTAATTGTTGAAAGATATCAGAAAGAAAAGTATCTTCCACTGCTAGACAAAACAAAGTTTCTTGTGCCTCAAGAGTTGACCATGACGCAGTTTATAACCATCATTAGGTATGTAGCAACCCACTGATAGGCTGTTAATCTTGTTGGCTGTTCGTGCTTCTGTGCATACTCCTGCCTGAAGTCTATTTTTGCTGCAGAACTTATGAAAAACTTGGAAACTATGTGATAATATGAACTGTGTTACCCAGCACCTTTCTGTGACTTTTCCCTGCCTAGGCTTTGATGAGGTTCAGTCATTTAGAGAGGTCTTGCAAATTATTCCTCTGTTTTTTCACAAGGTTGTGGGGAGATAGCTATGCCAGGTAAATATATTTTCACACCTTTTCTTAATATTGTCTCAAGGATTCATTAACCGTAAAAGCCATAGGTAACTAATGATCAGAACAGGGTGAACCCCACCCCATCCTGTTTTGGGGAGAGATGCCCACTAGATGACCACTAGAAGAGGTTTTTTTGTACAACATCTGGAAATATACCCTTTGTGGTACCCAGATGTTTAAAATAAAGGAAGCCAAAAAAGACTTTGGATCTATTTGAATCCATTTTTATACTACGCCCACATTCTGAAGTAGAACTTGACCGTCACTACCACACTAGTATTTCTTTGGAAAAACCTCATTCCTCTTGGTTTATTGCAAGCTGGTCTTAAATTTATCCCATGTGCTCAAGGCACATGAAAACCAAAAACTATTGGGATGTGTAGAATAATGGGATGAATAGGTTCTGGTGGGTGTTTTTTTTTTTTAAAGTCTCTGATTCTCCATGAATGCTCTAGAATGGTGGATGCTAGCTTTTATTTGCAGCCCCTATATACAGGAGATGAAAGGTGTTTACATTATGATGTCAAACGATTCAAAACTTTTATTTCTGATTAAAAGCAGTTGTCCATGGATGGAGAATGTTTTGTGAAGTCTTGAACCCAGAACATTTTGCATTCATTCCTTGTAGGCAAAGTGAAGGAACTGGATGTGAAACTTTCTACCTGTGAAACGTGGGATAACCTCCAGAGTTTTAGAGATGCTTAGAGAGCTGGTGATTTCAGACAAGGCTTTCTCATGCCTTTGCGCTGTCAGAATTTTTATGGCGTGTCTGGATATTCTTCTTTTCATCTGGTAGGCCTCCCAGGTTTTCCCACTCCTGCCTCTATCTTTTATCTTTCACAAAAGTTGAAAGGAAGGAGAGATGGCCTTTTGACTGGTACTGCTGGGAGGCTTCCATCTAAAAGCACCCTGAGAAACACTTTATAAATTTTTTAACAGAAGTGATACGCACATAGTGCTATTCTGCTTTCATGTTACAAAGATCAGGATTGTTTTCTGGCCGTGTTTCCAGTGTGCCAGTTCAGAATATAAAAAGAGAAAAGTAATGTCAGAAATGGCACTGAGCTATAGCCTTCCTGCAAAGCTGAGCTTAGAGGACATACTATCTTCCAGCAAAATGCCCTTGATCCTTAGTAAACATGCTGAGCTCTTGATTCATGCGCAGTTTGCCTTCTCAGTTCACAACCTTTTCATGCAGGAATGGAACATGGAACAGAGTTCTAGGATTTATTTAATTATGTATTAATTTATCTTAGCACTGTGCAAATCCAGTGTCTAGCTCTCAATAAGTACTTCATTTTGAGGGGTTCCCAGTGAAGTTAGTATTAGCCCCTTTGCCAATACTATTCCTTCGTCTTTGCAAACAAAGCAACAACCCATTCTAAAAATGACCTTGCTGCTGTTTTTTTTAATGTTCTGCCCACACTCTACCCGCCAGCAAAGGCTTAATGTATGTGTTTGAAGCAGTAGCCACTTACTTGTTTCACTTGGGTAGTCTTGCACAGTTTATACCCCAGAAACATCTCAGTCTCTAATTTTAGTATGTGTAGATCCCTTTGGAAAAACAAGAATAGTCATAACTTTCACTTGGATCTTTCCTTACTCCCCAAACCAGTTCTTGGACCGCAAGCCCCATCAGCCTATGGCAGCTGTGCATTCTCTTTTTGGTAGAAAAGCCCTCCACTCAGAGGGCTGCCAATCCTTCTTTTGAAAGTGCTCTCCTTTTGCAGTTTGACCAAACTCTGGGAGGCAGTGGAAGACAGGAGGGCCTGGCGTGCTCTGGTCCATGGGGTCACGAAGAGTCGGACATGACTTAACAACTAAACAACAAAACAACAACTCCTTTTGCAGAGCTGCCCAACCCAGGTCTGATTTAAAGATGAAGAATCATAATAAGGAAGTTCTGGGACCTTAAAAGTTGCCCACGCATGCTGAGCAGCACCTGGACAGCTAACTCAGCAAGCATAGACATTTCCTGGCCACTATCTTCTAGATCCCTTGTTTTTGTTTGTAAAATCTGTTCATATAAAGTAGCATATGCAATTTTATGCCAGTCAGGATCTTCTTTTATCCTCTGTTTTGGTAATGTATAAGTATCCACCTCACTTACCATTGTTGTTGTTGTTTAGTCGTTAAGTCGTGTCCGACTCTTCATGACCCCATGGACCAGAGCACGGCAGGCCCTCCTGTCTTTCACTGCCTCCCGGAGTTTGGTCAAATTCATGTTGGTAGCTTCGGTGACACTGTCCAACCATCTCATCCTCTGTCGTTCCCTTCTCTTGCCTTCACACTTTCCCAACATCAGGGTCTTTTCCAGGGACTCACTTACCATAGCCAGTGGTAAACGATTATGTGAGCAGCAGTGCAGCACCAGTGCTGGAGGCCACAAAGCCGGCCCAGTCGTGTCCAAAATCTTTTTGCTGGCATTCTAATGACACTCATTTGGGATGTGGCTCTAATCTGTACAGGTGTTTCATTACAACATCTCTGAAGACTATGGGAAGATCTAGATCTTTACTTAACTCTTGAGTGTTGGGACAATTTATAAAGTAGACATAACTGTCTCAGTCTAAAACTATAGCTTGTAAGACAAAAGACTTGGGAGATTAGGCTTCCCCCCTCCCTTTTATCCTTCCACGAACAGCTGAAGACCCCTCTTTTCAGGCAGGCTTTTAACAATCACATTCAGGTCCTCTGAAGATGAAGGTCTCCAGTTATCAGTGGAACGAAAGGAGGGAAAGCACCAAACCTCATGGAGAAGGGAGTTTCACTATGTGGGAGCAGCCACACAATAATTTCTTCATAATCAAAATCAATTCTGCTGTATATGTTGATTTTATAGCAACATGTGTCTTATTTTATTTGGCTACTTTAAAAATCTAAGTGCTCACAACTTGTGTAATGACACTTAATTTGCATAGCTTTGTACATGGTGGTTGATTCCCCCTACCCACCCTAATCAGATATACCAACTTGAACTCTTTACATTTTGTTCACTGCCAGTCGGCCTATATTTGGAGTCAACTTGTGTTCTGAATAGAAAAGAATCAGAGTTTAAAGAGCAAGTATCAGAAGTGGCAGGTTTGCCCCTTGCCTCCCAACCTAGGAAAGTTCCCTGCTGGTTTGGAGAGCTGCTACTAAGGGCAGTACCCAAAGGTCACTATTTTGATAAGACCTGGCTGGGAGGAGTCCTTGGAACCAAGAGGTGAGCTGGAAAATGGTTGTGCTACAACACAAGTGATTTTCTTGGTCACTAGTACCATAATGCCTTGGCTCTCAGAAGACACAACTCAGCAGACAGGCATTATTGAAATAGTTTGCTGTAAGTAAAGTTGTCTTCTGGAAGTGAGGCAGGCAGGCAGGCAAGCAGCTGCAGGGATGACTGCCTCAAAGCAGTTCCGAGCAGCTCATTCTATGGTGGCAATGCAAGGATGTCATTGTCACCTTCTCCTCCATGGAGAGGGATGCTGTCATAGCTGCCTCCTGCACTGCAAGCAAGGGTGCTGCTACTGTTGCTACTACTACCTGCTATGGTGGTTCTGTAGGATTGTGCATTTTCTGCTTCGTGCGTAATAGTCATCTGCTGCCAGATGCATGAGGGGAGCAGAATTGTGTGCTTTAGGTGGCCGGAGAGCTTGGGCTACTTCTCTATGCACAGGTGTCCCAAAACCTAGTGTGAACTAGTCTTCCTTTTTTTTTTCCTGAGGCAAATAAGTAAACAGTGGCCCTGCCACATCCATGTCAAAGTGCATCCAAAGCCAGCCAAGTTATTTTGGCATACTAAGAAAAACCCACAAACAAAATCTGACAGTAAAAATTCAATAACAAACTAAATCATTAATTTCATGTTCTTTCACTATAACAGCTGCTTGATGTGACTGCCTAGACTGCCTAATTGTAAGGTCCTCAGCATATATATGTCCCTGTTCATGAATGTGGATAGTAATTTTGATTTTAGGTTGCTATAAGCCAATGATACAAAGCCACATAAGCACTAAGATAGGGCTTTTTTTTTTTCATAACATGAAAGAGCTTGCACACTTTTAAGACTGTTGTGTTTTCATTGTAACCTAGGAGCCGAATGGCGCTGAGTGCTACTCAAGCTTTCTACCTGCTGGTAAACAACAAGAGCTTAGCCAGTATGTCTCTTACTCTGGCTGAAGTATACCAGGATTACAAAGACGAAGATGGCTTTGTGTATATGACTTATGCTTCCCAAGAGATGTTTGGAGGCCTCTTAGCCATTGGCAAAGTAAGATATAAGGAATGTTTCCTAAAAACATAAGTGTTCTCTTGGTGACAGCTGTGGCCAGACACATGAGCTGGGAATTACATGACTTGCTTGAAGATAAAAAATGCTCTCTCTAATGTGAGCTCTCTAGAAGGATTTAAAGACTCAGGAATTGGTCAGACTCAGCCAAAGGAGCAAAGATGGAATATAAAACACCTTGAACAAACGACATGGACACATATTTTGTACTTGGCTGCTTGACCACAAAAGAAAGGTAGTAGGAATACAGTTCAGCATTGAAACAAATTTAAATTATGTGGCTGTTTTTAAAGGAGTACATAAAAATAGAGATAAAAGCAAGGCAATTAAAGAGATTTTAAGACCAGGTGAAATTACCTGGGCAGGATTTTTTTTTTTGCTTTGATTGAGGTGTGCACTGGAGACTTGAATAGGTTTGTAATTGACTGTAGCAGATCGTTGCTAAACTGCATTGCTGAGCACTGCAAATTATAGCCCTAGTTGGCTTTTGTATGGGCCTGCTTTTGTCAAAGCCTGTTGATTCCTTCCTCCAAGAGGAATACCACCTAAGAGGAGGTTTACAGTCTTTACATCATAACATTTTTTTAGTTACAAACATAAATTTGTTTGCTTTCACCAAATTGTGACATCCATGTGGAAACGAGTTTTCTAAGAGGCTCTGTGGCATGTAACTGACCTCTTGGAAATGCACTATTACACATGATTCTAATGGTACTAGTTGGGCAGGGGGAATGGCTATAGAGATGGTAATCATCTAATGGTTCATCAGCACAACTCTCTAGATAGGAATACGGTTAGATTGCAAATACATATGTAGCAAATTGCAGTGGTTAAACCTGTGGCCACAAACAGACATTAGAGATAGCTTGTCACTCAAAGTAGAAAGTTCTTTAACTAACATGAGTGCACAAACTTCTGCCCCTCCAGAATAATGCAAATCAGCTTGCTTGGTTTGGTGACTGGTATCAAGGACTTAAGCATGGGATTCCTTTGGAGTCTGAGTTCATGGACATGGAAGGTCTGCCTTAGTAAACTTTCTGCAACATTAAGGTGATTTCAGCTCTAATTCTGGGCTATCCAACCTCTGTTTCTGGCCTTAGAGTGGACAGAAGGGGGAGGGTTAACCCATCTTTAATGCTGAGGCAGCAAGCCTCAAACCTCTAACAGTAGCTTTATCATGAGACTACGTTCCTGCCTTTTGAACTCTGCTCTGAGCTTTAACTTAATTTCAGTCAAAGATAAGATGACTGTATAAAAATAAACCTTGTGAAAATATTTTTCCCCATTGTAGCTCACAAAGTGCAAGGGAAATGTTATTTAGCCTATACTTTAGGCTCTAAACTCTGCTGATAAAACTGACCTGCTGAGGCTCTGGTATCAGTTCTGTAATTAAGGTAGCTGTATCTCAGTGGAAGACAACGGCCTTAAATGAAGCTAACTGCCCCTGAATTAAGTAGTACTGAATTACTGCAACTAATCTAATGCAAGCTTCCCCAATCTTAAACATAAGCTGTTGCAGGGTTGAATTTGCATCATCCACTATTTTTCAGTATGCTGGCTAGAGCTGATGGCTGGTTTAATGTTGCCAAGATCCTACATTCTCTTTTAGTGTATCTGATTTTTTTTTTTTTACAAAGTAAGTATGGTCTTGGTGAAGAGAAACAAGAATTGGCACCCTTCTTCAATCTCTTTCTCTCTTTTTAAGTCTGTCAGTTGTGAATCTTAAAGTCATGTTCTTTTGGGATTCTTTACGTACAACTCATTTTTCTTCAATATTTTAAGAAATTTCTCTGCTAGACAACATACTGAAATGTGTTCTTGCATAAAGATACCTTTGTTAGGAGTAAAGGTAAAGGCTATCTAGTCTACATGTATGATTCTGTCTGTAGCTGAGATGCATGTGTGTGTGTGCATGTCTGCATATGTGGTCACATGTATGTCATTTAATGCCTTTTTATTGTCTTGGGGAGGGGAAATTTTATTCACCAATGGGTTTTTAAACCATTGCAGAGCTCAAGGAAATAGCTGTTTGTAAAGAATAATGTGCAATGAAACTGGAATGCAACCTTAGAATAGCTGCAATGTACTGACCACCTAAAGGATTCTGTACTTCCAGATGTTTGCTCTTGCCCATCCCCTTTTCTATATGACAGGCTCAAATGATAGTTGTATGATTTTTAGCACTGTGTTGCTTGTAGAATGGTCAGTCTTAGTTCTCTAGACGTAAAACATTGTTATATAACTATGGAAAGGATCGCATGGTAAATAAAATAACAATTAACTATATATTTCTAGCCTCTTATCTATTGATTGTCTTGATTCCTAAGAAAGATAAGCTCTATTTTCTTACATCAATGGGTTGGATTAGACATTGGTGCTTTGTCATTCGTGTCTATGAGGAAGTGCAGCACCACAGGTGGTGGGGATTATCTTCCCCCACCCCCAGGTCACCCAGGCCACTAACCCAGCTCCGCACATCGCTGAGTTCTTTTTTTTGGTGGTGGTGCACCAATCTGGGCAGGAGCCTGGCTCGCTCAGCCCCTCCTCCCCAGGCAGCTGACCACTCTAGCAAGGAGGCAGGGCGGGGAGTCTACCTGCACAGCCGACGGGTGGCTGCCTGCCTCAAGGGGCGTGGCCAGGCTTGCCAGGCTCCTGCCTGGATTGATGTGCCGCTGCCAAAGAAGGACCCCAATGACACGCGGAGCCTGGTTAGTGGCCCAGCCAGCCTGGGGGTGGGGGAAGGGAATCCGCACCACCTGTGGTGCTGCACTTCGTCTTGGTTACGAATAACGAAGCATCCATGTCTAGGTTGGATCAACATTTAGTCATGTTTGGAGTAGACCCTTTAAAACTGAAGAAAACGTAAGTTAGTTGTGACCAATCTGCCCTACTTATATTAACAAGTCAGCCTTAAACATAAGCAAATCTGGATCTAGACCGGGGAGGAGGGCGGACACAGGCAAAATAATCATATTGGTCTTCTCATTAAATGAATCAGAACAGTCTTGAAGTCGTACTAAGGAAAAGTGGGATACTTTATGAGAAAATCGGCAAAAGTAGATAGGTTTTCTTGAAAGACAGCCCTTTCCTTTATAGTTTACTGCTACAGGAGTTTACTGGCATATTCTAAAATTCTCCAATTGAGTGGAACAATGGCCCGGTCCTGCAACATGAGTTCAGTTTGTACTCAGGATAAAATGGTAGTTCAGGTTAGAAAAAAGGTGGGCAAATGTTCAGGCCTTTAAAATGTAAACTGTTCTTGAAGTAATGAAAGGTTCTCTTTATCTTTTAAAATGTGTCTTTTTATTGTTTTTATGGATTTTATTTAATAATAATAACTGTATGCTGTCAAGTCAATTCTGACTTACGGTGACCCTTTTTCAGGGTTTTCTAGGTAGAGTACTCAGAAGTGGTTTACCATTCTCTTCTTCTGGGGGCGTCTTAGGACAGTGCAGCTTGCCCAAGGCAATACAGGCTGGCTCTTGTGAGACACACAGTGGGGAATTTAACTCCCATCCCTAACTCACTGAGCTATCCAGCCAGCTAAAGAACAAGTTAAGATTTTTAAAAACAAGTAAAGTGGAGTTGAGCTGTTCTTAAGAATTACAGATCCATCAAGTTCTAGAAGGAACTATGTTGCCTACTGGGGTATAGTACTTTCAAGAGTTCAGAGCTCTCTCCTTACATTATCCACTTGTACAGCAGCCCTGAAAAGTAAAACACTATTCATATCTCCGTATCACAGGTAAGGGAATAGAAGCTGAGGGAATGTGACTTGCCTAAATCCATTTGGTGGCAGAGGGAAGACTTGAACCAGGAGCTTCCTAAATCTTAGCTCAGCCTTAGCCACTACATTAGCTCACCTTTTGCGTAGTCATGCATCCCTTAATCCATGCTCCCTTTTGGTGACACTCTTTGGAGCTCCGCTTCATGAAGGTAGCTACTTTTGCAAGGGGTTTATGCTGACTTGAAGCACAAGCACTGATCTTGTGAGAACAGAAAGATGCAGTCTCGTCATCAACACACAATATTTATCCAGACTGTTTTAAATGTGAATAGACAAATAAAACACACAGAGTGGGTCACTACAATTACTGAAGAGTTGTTTGTGTGTGACTGAAGGAGTCCCAATAGTGCCTTTGCCATTTAGAGTCAACTTGTAAAACATGGTTCTCAATCTCTAATAAAGTGCAAAAAATAAAAGCACAATAAATAAAAGCAGTCTTTTTTTAGAATGTCTGTTAGAAGCCACAGTACCTCCGTTGTCTTGATGCAGACAGAGTGGCAAAACAAGTAGGAGCCATAAAGTCTAAAAGTTCTCCTGTGGGATGGGATGTAGCCTAGGCGCCTAATCTTCCAGTGAATTTTCTTCCATAGATCTCCTCTGAATGGAAATTGTGCCACTAAAAAAGGGAGGATGCACAGCTTTACATAAATCCAAGCACATTAGTGATTTAACATGTATCCTGTCTTACTGAATGTTTATTTTTATAGCTGTACCAAGTTTATTTTGGGAGCTGTACTATCCTACTATGGTAATAAATTTAACCAAGACGTTCTTTACAGCCAAGAAAGTCAGACATGATCCTATCAAAAGGTATGTTAGGAAGGCCATATTCCTTGGCAGGGTGAAGAAAAACTCTAAAAGGGGGGAGTAAAAGAATTTTGAAAGTGTTATCTACATCAGCGGTCCCCAACCTTTTTGGGACCGTGGACCGGCTGAGCCTCTAAGGAAGGCGGGGGACCCCCCCGCAGGTGCGCACGGGTGCGCGCGGGCACTTGGGTGCATGCGCAAAGCGGTGGGGGAGCCCCCACCAGCATGAGCGCTCCCCCACCCCTTCACGCATGCACAGGGGGCGCCTGCATGGCTGCCCGCGCACCCCTTTGCGTGGGCGCATGCGCAAAGCGGTGGGGGAGCGCGCGCCCGCCAGCGCCGGCATGAGCGCTCCCCCACCCCTTCACGCTAGCGCTGGGGCGCCTGCCCACCCCTTTGCGCGAGCGCTTGGGCACTCAGGCGCATGCATGAAGGGGTGGGGGAGCGCACAGGCGGGCATGCAGGCGCCCCTGCGCATGCGCGAAGGGGTGGGGGAGCGCTGAACACCGGCGCTGGCACGCGCGCACGTGTGCAAAGCAGCTGTGGGGAGGGGAGTGCGTGCAGGGGGGGGCAGGAGGTCTGTCTTCGCGGCCCGGTCTGGCTCAGGCCATGGACCGGCACAGGGCCACGGACCGGGGGTTGACGACCTCTGATCTACATAATGGAGTGCCCCAGTTTAATGCTGATAGCAATTATATGCAAATATCTAAAAGCAAGCTGTTTTATTCCTTCACATAATCATATAGCTCAAGAAAAACATTAGTCTTACAAATGCTTGAGGCTGGTTCTTTGCTGCTTTGTCTCTGAGGCATCCTGAAATATGCATAAAATGGTCCCATAACTACAGTCAGCATTTACATCCAGTTTATCAGAGCTGTTAAGGTTTTTTTCAATACAGCAAAGAAAATATGCCACTACCCCCTTGGGAAACTCATATTCACTTTCAGTCAGTGAGTAATCTTCACCCGTCGATAAGAACATTTATCTTCTTGGTTGGAGAAGACTCAGTGGGACTTGCTTCTGAACAGACGTCTAAAAATTTGTGTCACTAACTTACAGATTTTTCATTACAGATTTATCATAATAAAAGCAAGAAAGGAGTCCATACACTTTTGTTGTTGTAAAAAATATGACTTCATCTTTGCAAGATGAGATTGATAATTTATGCTGTAAATTTTAATTGCCATAATTACTTATAATTACTATAAATTGTAGCTTTTTATAAGAGTGCCCTTTCGCATTGCATTTAAAGCAGGTTTGTCTATCTAATTAATTGACATTATTGCTATTAATAAATTTATCATCGGTAAACATGATATATTACATTATATAATAAACTTACATTGCCAGTAGATAAGCTTTTACTTATTGGGAGTGTTGATGGGATGGGTCTTCAAGACCATGTTTTGTCCTAAGATTCCGCTTACCTCCTGCAGCCCTGTATTCAATGGGACAATATAGAGAACAGGACATCTTGACTACAGGAGCTTCTGCCTCTCCCTCCCACACCAGTTGTAGACCCTTGGCTTCAGAAGGGTGGAAATGCTCTTCTCAGAAGGACTTTTTTCCTCTTTAGCTGAGGGTTGAAAAAATATGGATCTTTAGATTTTGCTCTACTGCTTTGAGTTTGAGGTGAGGTATGTGTGTCCTCGCCCTTCCATGCTTTGAAGGAATGCACAGCTGAGGAAATGCTGCAGTCTGACCTGCTACCAATTTAAGTGATACACTGTTGAAAAAGCCCTCCTTGGATCCCACAATACCCGGCAGTTACCGACAAGCCTTTAGTATTCCATTTTTGGGCAAGGTGCTAGAGCAGGTTGTGGCTTCTGACCTCCAGGGGTTATCTAGATCCATTTCAATCTGGTTTCAGGCTTGGTTATAGGACAGAGACTGCTTTGGTTGCCTTGTTAGATGACCTATGCCAGGAACTGGACAGGGGGAGTGTGTCCCTGTTAGTTTTGTGGAACTCCTTGCCACAGGATGTGGTGATGGCATCTGGCCTAGGGGATTGGACAGATTCCTGGAGGAAAAGTCCATCGCAGGTTACAAGCCATGATGGGAATGTATAATCTCCAGGCTTAAAAGGAAGGTACCTCAAAATGTCAGATGCAGGGGAGGGGTATCAGGAGACAGGGATCTAGTTGTCTCGTGTGCTCCCAGTGGCATCTGGTGGGGCCCACTGTGAGATACAGGAAGCTGGACTAGATGGGCCCTTTGCTTGATCCAGCAGTGCTGTTCTTATGTTCTTCTCAGTGGCTTTCAATATCATTGGCTATGGTATTCTTCTGGCCCATCTCTCTGGGATGGAACTTGGAGGCATTGTCCTATGTTGTCTCCAATCCTTCCTGGAAGAGAGATATTAGAAGGTGATGCTGGGAAAATCCTGTTTGGCACTCTGGTCTGGGGGGGTTTCTCGGGTTCTGTTTTGTCTCCTATGTTAACATCTACATGGAACTGCTGGGAGAGGTTGTCCAGAGTTTTGGAATTTGGTGCCACCAGTATGTGGATGATACCAAACTCTATCTCTCCTTGCCATCTAAATTTGAGGAGGCTGTTTCAGCTCTAGATCAGTGCCTGGTGTAAGTAATGGACTGGATGAGGGTGAATAAACTGAAACATAGTCCAGACAAGACAGAGGTGTTTCTAGTCACTCAAAAGGCAGGGAATAGGGATGCATCCTGTGCTGGGTGGGGTTACACTCCCTCTGAAAACACAGCTGCATAGCTTGGGCTTGCTCCTGGATTTGTCTCTGAGCCTGCATGCCCAGGTTTCGGCAGTGGCCAGGAGTGCCTTTGACCAATTAAAACTAGCTGGACCCATTCCTAGAAAGGTCTGATATGGCTATGGCGACACATGCCTTACTTACATCCCAGCTGCATTACTGTAATGCAGATTGCTGACTGGGGCTGGTTACAGGGATCGCATAATACGCACACATGCACCGTTACAGCAGCTCCACTGGCCATTTCTGGGCTGAATTCAAAGTGTTGGTTCTAACCTATAAAGCTCTAAATTGCTTGGACCCTAGCTATCTCAAGGACCACATCTCCCTTTTTGAGCCTGACTGAGTGTTAAGATCATCAGAAGAAGCCTTTCTCTTGATCCCACCACCTTCATAGATGCATTAGATGGAGAAACAGGAGAGGGCCTTCTCTGTTGCTGCTCCCAGACTTTGGAACCTCCACAGGAAGACAGACTGGCTCCATTTTTGGTGTTGTTCCGCAAGCAGGGGAAGACCCTTCTCTTCAGGCAAGCTTTCCCTGAGTGACTGGCTGTCTGAGGGGTTTTTTTTTATTAATGATTTGTTGTATCTTACTACTTTGAATGTGTTTTGATGTTGCTTATGTTTTTTTATTGATATTTGTTTGATCTGTTTTAATATTTGTATACTCACTGTTGTTAGCTTGTATATTGTCTTTTAATTACAAAAGTTACCTTGGTCCTTTTAAGGAGAAAGGTGGAGTAAACATGTTTTAAATAAATTAATTAAATAAATGATTGCGCAGAAAATGCACTCAATGTGTGTACTCATTATCTAGCCCAGGCAATACATCATAATATAGATTATCCCTACCGGCATACATCACAATATACAAAGAAATTTCACAGCCACTAAATATAGGAATGGAAAGGAAGCATGGTCAATAGGTATGGGACCCATCTATGGGAGTCTGTGATCCCCTCCCCCATACGCCAATCATATTTAACAACACAGTCCTTACCTGGCTTATATTCCTGACCTGTTTAAAGAATGAACTGGCAGACACAACCTGTATGGATGTTTCATGAGTGTGAAAAGGGCCCAATGAACATTTCAATAGGATTGTCAGGCCAGCAGCATCCCATTCCCTAGGATTGCAGGGCCAAAACCCAGACAGAGAGCAGGTCCTTGTGATGTCACAGAGGTGAGGTAGACAACAGTTGAGAGAGGAGTTGGAAGTGCTTTGGGAACAGCTAATTGTGAAATAAGGCACAAGGGAAACCTGTGCAAATAAGCTTTAAGTTTAGGTATAACACAGCTAACCACATAACACGGCAAACCACAGCTAGGAAAAAAGAATTTGAGGGAAGTGTTCTAGGTGGCCAATTGGATCCAGCAGAAGCAACAGTTGCTGCCATTCCCCGCTATTGCTTGCATCCTGCTCTGTCTTATCTGCAGCACACATAGCACAGATGGATCTTTTTCTGGCTCACTACACTGTTACTGGGAGGTGTGGAAAGCTCACTGTCAGCCTATAGGAATTTTTCCCACCCCCAATACAATTGCCTGTGCTGCTATGGAAGGCTCACAATGCTGTTGTTGAAATCCTGCTATGTTTCAAAGGGCATGATGGGCCTAAGTGCATGTACTCACTGGCTCTCTCCCCAGTTGCCTCCCCTTGTGACCTTTTGGCATCACAGAAGTGCAACTGATGAGCCCTGGCATCAGCTAGGAATGGGTAGGGGTGGGTGCATGGACCTTAAAGCCAATTCACACATACACACAAACACACATATCAAACTTTTTCCTCTTCCACTGCTTCTTATGCTCAGATTTGTGTATGGTAGTGGATAAGTAGGTGGCATAAACACAGCAATGCCCCCTGACTCCAGCCAGTGTACCGAAATTTGACATTGTCAATGTATGCATATAGCGCTCCTTCACACTAGTTTGACTCTTATGTTACCAGGACTCTTTGTTGCCTGCAGTTCTTCTCTTGTGCAAGGTCTCTACAGATGTACAGCACCTACGTATGTCAATATAACTTGTCTTTGTCTTAATATCTATATTGTTGTTACCTGCTGTCAAGTTGCTTCAGAATTAGGGTGAACCTATGAAATAGTGATATCCAAAAATTCCTGCCATGAACAGTCGTGTATTTTCTGGTGGTCCATTCTATCCATACTGCTCTCCTCCAACACCAAACTTGTTTCAGATGAACTCTCTTTTTTTCTTGTCAGCTTTCTTCATTTTACAACTTTCACATCTGATCATAGTGTTCAGAAATACCACAGTATGGATGTGCTGGATCTTGATCTCCATCATCGTGTCCCTACACTTGATGACCTTTTGTAATTCCTTCATTGCTGCTTTTCCATGTTTCAGTCTTCTGACTTCTCGGCTACAGTTTCCATTTGGATTTATGACTGAACCAAGATAAAGCAAGACTTTTAATGTTTTGATCTCTGCATTGTCCCCACTAAAGTTATGTAATTCTTCTGCAGTCATTATTTTTGTTTTCATAATACCCTAGTATGAACACCCATGGGTTGAAGATATTAAAAGATATGGGAACTGGAACCAGAAACAGACATTAGAGATAGCCCATAATTTAAGTTGAAAGCAAGTTAATGTTGTAGAGAGATGACTGAAGTAGTTTTTCAGTGTTTGTGAAATTACTGCAAAAGCACTCCCTACTTAAATCCTGGGAATGGGTCACCCGCCAAAACAAGCTAATCTGCATAATCAGGGAGGTGAGAAAAGCTTTTGCTGTGACACTCAGATGCTTTCCTTAGTAAAGAATTGCCCTTTTCCAATCACGGGCTATCTTTAATATCTGGTTGTGCCCTGACATCAACACATTTGCTTGCTGCGTTGTGAAAGATACGTTTTGAGATGCTCAAGAATCACTTTTGGTAATTTGAACAGTGTATTCAAATCATTTTCACCCCACTTTGGAGGAAGCAAGGTCTGTGTTCTAAAAATCCCTTATTTTACAGTATTGTTATTGTTATCTTCAACAACAAAAAACACACACACATTGGTTAATGGAAGAGTGGCGGGAATAGCATTTTATGATGATGATGATGATGATGATGCCGATGCTGCATTCTCCCAACAAGGGACCCAAAGCGGTTCACAACATTAAAATTCACACAATTTAAAAACACAATAAGTTAAATATTAAAAGATAAATTAAACAATATATGATTTAAAATACAATTAAAAGATTAAAACAAGGGGAGGCAGGGCTTCGTAGCAGCGAGATTGGTCGGGTTTCAGGAGGCTCCTGAAACTGACTGAGACCACTCGGTTTTGACCCCTCCAAACTTGGGAGGGAAAGGACTTTTACTAGGAGAAGTGAAATTCTGAAGCAACAGAATCTGATTGAGAAGGGAGGTGGCCTGGGAGATTCCTGGATTGGCCTCTCTTTGAAGTCGCAATCTGGAAGCAGAACTGAGTGGGCGCCATCTTTGGCACAGAGCTGTGAATACCCCAAGACAGAGAGCGGAAAAGTACAGAAGGATTTTGGAAAAATAATCTTGACCAAACTTGAAGTAAGTGGCTTGTTTTACATATGGAACTGCTAAAGACCTAAACAATGAAGAGACTGGGTGTAATCTGTCAAAGAAAGTGACTAGACCTATATCTAGCCAGACCGGCGAACACTCCCCTCCCCCCCCCCCCCCCATTCATCTGAGGCTTGGCTGAGAGAAACAGAAAGAAAGGAGGAGGAAGAGGGAGGGAGGGAGAAAAAACAACTTTGCTTCTATTGCGGCAATAAAACTCATTCCCGCAGGACAATATAACTATAAACTACTGATGGATTTAAATCTGTGAAGCAGCCAGAAACAATCTTGGGAAAAGCCCTTCCTCCTGTCAACCTTCTGTCCCAAGCTACTATTGTGAATAACTATTGTGGTCACTACCTGCTGGAAAGAAACCCAGATAATATGTCCAATTATGGGACAACAAGACATCCTCAAGAATATTCAAAACATTATACTTTATGGACTGCACCAGATGAAAACAGAGATGGATCAGCTATTTGAACAAATTAAAGACGTGGGGACACAAATAGAAAGTACGACAGGGAATCAATTTTTTTAAACCACAAACAGAGACAGACAATTTTATTCTTAAACCCCAGAAGGCTGTAGAACAAAAAAGTGAAGATACAATGCGGCGGAGAGCCAATTTGTTAACCCCCCTTATGGAGATGTCAACAGCAGAAGTGCAGCAAATGGCGAAGTTTACTATGAACTTCGATATGAAAGGGAGACGAATCGAGATGATGGGACACATGCTGTGGCAGATGAGGCAAAGGAGACAATATATGGAGTGGATGAAGCTCTTAAGAATGGATGTGTGGTCCATAAGATGGAAAATGAAAGACAACATGAAAAGAGGGGCACAAAATATTGGTTAGAATATGGAGATAGAGCAGTGGAGATAAACGTTGTTAAATTTAAGAAGGTATTTTGTGGTGACAGAATATATGATAAAATAAATACAAACTAATGGTTATAACAGTGATTTAGAGCAATAGAGCAATTTAGAACAATAGATATAAGATGGCAGAATAATATTAAACCTATAAAACTACAGTGGTGCCTCGACTTACGAACTTAATTGGTTCCGGAACTCCGGTCGTAACTCGAAATGGTCGTAAGTCGAAGCACCATTTCCCATAGGAATGCATTGAAATCCGTTCCGGTCGAAGAAAAAAATCAGAAAAAAAAAAACACTGCAAGACCCATCGGAAACGCGATTAATCCATTCCGGCCGAAGGGAAAAAAGAAAAGAAAAGCAAACAAACCGTGCAAGACCCTTCGGAAATGCAAAAAAAAGCAAAGCAGAAAGCAAACAAACTGTGCAAGACCCTTCAGAAATGCAAAAAAAGCAAACAAACGGTGCAAGACCCCTTCGGAAATGCAAAAAAAGCAAAGCAGAAAGCAAACAAACCGTGCAAGACCCTTCGGAAATGCAAAAAAAAGCAAAGCAGAAAGCAAACAAACCGTGCAAGACCCTTCGGAAATGCAAAAAAAAAGCAAGGCAGAAAGCAAACAAACCGTGCAAGACCCTTCGGAAATGCAAAAAAAGCAAAGCAAAAAGCAAACAAACTCTGCAAGACCCATCAGAAATGGGGGGGGGGGACCAAAAAGCAAACAAACCCTGCAAGACCCATCGGAAATGGGGGGAAAAAAACCCCAAAAACAAACAAACCCTGCAAGACCCATTGGAAATGGGGGGGGGGGGAAACCCAACAAACAAACAAACCCTGCAAGACCCATCGGAAATGGGGAAAAAAACCCCAAAAAACAAACAAACCCTGCAAGACCCATCACAGCATAGAAACATAATCCCACCACCCAGCCCAAAACCACGCTGCAAACCCCACCCAGAACAGTTTTTTAAAAGTAGAAAGCAGCACATTACCAGGCAGTCCGAAGCCTCCTACGATTGCACTCACTCTAACTGCTGGGGCGAAAGAGCTACAAAGAAGCAGCCTCTTTGCCACCAACGGTTAGCAATTTTAATTCCCCACCTTTTTCCCCTGCCTTTTTCTGGTTGTAACTCAAAGCTCCGGTCGCAAGTAGAAGCAAAATTTTACGGCCGGAGCTGGTCGTAACTCGAAATGGTCGTATGTCGGGACGTTCGTAAGTCGAGGCACCACTGTAGTAAACTTAAAGATAAAAAGAAAGAGAAAGTCCAAGAAAATTGAAGATTAGTAATAATAAATATTATGGAAAATTGTTATAATGTTTTTTTTTCTCTCTGTATGATTTCCATCTTTAATACAATTGTATAAGCGGATGTAAGAATACTTTTCGCTCTCTGGAATTTTACCCTTTCTTACCCTTCCTCCCCTTACCTGGCCACAGAGAGGCCTACTATTAAAATGTGTTATATGTCTAGACTTTCTGTAGCAAGCTAAATGCAAAGAAAGAAATTTCCCTATTCTACAACATAGCTGCATTTTATAAACCAGCCAAAATCTTCCAAAAGCAACAAGGAAATAATTATTTCTATCAACACAGGTGAGTATAGTTCAAGACCTCCATATGCTGCTGCCTTCTTATTCTTTTTTTAAAATTTATAATCTTACGAATAATACATATGAAATATAATAAGCAAGTATGTTTTAATATCATTACTGACATTAATGTATGTTATCAGGAAAAAAATACTTTCCATCTTGTAGTGCTGTGTAACAGTATTTTAGTTAGGTCCTATGAAACAACTTACATGTTACATTTGCTCTTACCTCAGGGTCAAATGAGACATTCAAGGAAATTATGTTCCCTGGATTAGCCTGTTTAACTCTCCCAACCTAGTTTCCCCAAAGGCATGTGCTCTGATACCAATCAAATTTGCAAATTAAGCAATGTTTACCTTCTAATGATCAGTCACACTCACAAAAAAAGTATGCAGTTCAAGATACAGAGTTTATAAAAAACTAATAGATTGATATTGGACTTTTGGGACGTCTATTCCTCTGCCGCCACTGACATGCCCTAGAATGGCACTAGTTGGAGAGCATTATGGCGGAATCAAAATGGCAGCCAGACTGCCAACATGGCTGCTGTTATTGCCACTTCCCGTGGAACCTCAAAAAACAAAAGTCCTTGGGCAGGGGAAATATAGAGTAGCTGTGCAACATGAGAGCTAATGGTGTATTTCCCACCTGAAAAAACCTTCAGAGAACTCCTCCTCTCCCTGGAACAATTCAGTGAAATGGGGCCCCCAGTTCATCTCCTTGCAGATAAGGTGCAGAGTACCAAAAGGTCACATGGACAAATCTATTAGCTTAGTTTCCCCTGGTGCTCAACAGGTGTCACATCTCTTTTTTTTAGGAAAGAAATTGGGATCTCTTCTTCCTTATAAACATTTTAGTAACTATAATCTGTTTAAAATTTGCCCAGATAGATTTTGGTGTTCCTCTTTTTTATTGTCAGTTTTACAGCATTCTATCTGTTTCGCGACAAAGCAATCATATGACTTGGCAGCCACCAACTCCAAGGCTGGCATATTTTGGGAACCTGTTGGGAGCAGGATCTTGAGGTTACAAGGGGATTTAAGACCTTGCCGTTCTGTGACTATTCCCCAGACACTCTGTGGAATGTTCTGTTCTGACTCTGACTTCTGGTAGAACAGAGTTACTAGGCCAGTGACAACACAGTAGCTGCTCACTCCTGGCACAGGGGCAGCTTCAACTGTGGATATGGCTGCAGAGGTGTCATTAGCCATTTTGACAAGCACCAGCACCTCCTATCCACTCTGCCGGAGGCATGGATGTGAGCCCCCACCAGGAAAAAAAGATAACAAGAATCAGTTTATGATTTCAGAGAAAGGACAGTGAATAGAGCTGAGAAGGGTTACCATCTGTTTTCCTTACACTCATCAGCAGATTTACCTCTAGATTTCTGCACAGCCTAAATTTTGGCAAAGCTCCAGTTGTCCTGTCCTAATTGTGGGTCTGTCATGGAGCAGCACTTTGCCACATCCTGTGTTTTCTCAGCTGCCTCCCAGGAGAACAAACTGGCTGCAATTAATTCACTCTTAAGCAAGCATCTTGCCCCTGGCCTTGGGAATATTTTACTTGATGACATAGTAATCATTGCAGTTATTTGGATTTTGTTTTATAGTTTTCTGTAAAAGCCACCTCAAGAGAGCTTGGCTGTATAAAGAAGCCTAAAAATACTTAAAATAAAACAGAATAATTTAAAATAAAATATATACCATTGCTATACAGTATTATCAGTTGTGGTCATGATAAAAGAATCTGAAATCTATCCCCCCACATCTGACCCTCCATGACCATATAATAAGCATTACAGATATGCCCAAAGAATATTTATAGACAGCTTTTCCAGATAAATTTCCATTAACAATTGATTCCTTAAGCACAAATAATAAGAAAAAGGCTTAGTCACAGAGACAGACATTAAATAAGAATGAGATAGTTTTCTTTTGAACGTTCTTCTCCCTAATTTTAGTGACTCCACCAGATTTTAAAACATTCCTCTTGTTGTGTCTCACAAGAATCGTTAATAGGTCTACAAATTGATTTTTTGGTTCTATCCAGTTGAACACAGGGCCCCCTACTGATCTTGATTACCTCATTATATTGCATAATTCCAGAATCCTCCTGCTGTACTAGAAAGAAGATTAATGGGTAAATGGTCAGAAAGGGATATATGTTTCAGTTTTGTTTATTGATCATTTTCAGTGACTCAAATCCAGTTGTGCAGCTACACAAAATACAAAATTTTGGAGATGAATTACCTAAAGTCAAGAAATCTCTATAGACATTATCAGTTCCACTCCAAGTCTCACAATGCAGTATGGAATAGATAATGCCTACAAAGATTTCTTAACTGGAGGCAATTCACCTCCAAAAGCTACATCTTTTGGGTAGCATTGCAACAGGAATTCAGCCAATATATATATACCACAAAAGATACTCCTGGTGCTTGTTTGTTTTTAAAGGGGGGTAATTGTCATAAATTTGTATCACCAGACACATGGAATTTTATATCCCATTGACTGGTATAAATTCTCCTTTATGTTCTGATATTATACCCAGAAGACAGTCTTTGCTCCTCATATATATTTAGATCACATACTGTTTACCCATCATCAAACGCCCCCAGTTAGCAATGGACTATCTTAACAACTTTCATCTGATTGTTAGTATACCATTCCTGGGCAAGGTGATCAAGAGGGTGGTGGCCAATCAGCTACAGGAATACCTGGAGGAACAGGATTGCCTTGACCCATTCCAGTCTGGATTCAGGCTGCGACAGGATACTGAGATGACACTGGTCACGATGCACAATGACCTTTTATGGGAGGCCAACAGCAGTAGATGTACCCTGCTGGTTGTCCTGGATCTCTCAGTGGCTTTCGATACCAACAACCACAGTATCCTCCTGGACAGGCTCTCTGAGCTTGGGATTGGGGGCTTAGTAATGAGCTGGCTCCTATCCTTCCTCGAGTACCATGTCCAGAGAGTTCAGCTCAGGGAGCTCAGGTCTTGGCCCCTAAGATATGGGGTTCCCCAGGGGTTGGCATTATCCCCAATGCTGTTTAACATCTATGTTAAGCCATTGGGGGAGGTCATCAGGAGTTTTGGAGTAAGGTGTCATCAGTACGCTGTTGACACACAATTCTATCTCTCCATTACCACCTCTGCAGTGGATGCCATCCCGACATTTGAGCGCTGCCTGGCTTCAGGAATGGACCAGGGTTAACGGGCTCTAACTGAACCTGGACAAGACAATGTTTTTGCTCCGGGGGGGGGGGATTTTCCTTAGGTTGGATGGCATTGCCCTACTGTTAGGGACCAGGTTCATAATCTGGGCATTCTTCTGAACCCGGCTTCCCAGATTGCAGCTGTGTCCAGATCAGCCTTCAACCATCTCAGGCTTATCATCCAACTCTGGCTCAACTCAGGACCTTGGTCTAAGCCTTGGTCATCTCCTGGATTGACTACTGCAATGCTCTCTACTTGGAGCTTCCCTTGGCCCTGATCTGGAGACTACAGTGGGTCCAGAATGTGACAGCCAGACTGGTTGTTGGTGCAAGCAAATTTGATCACATCACTCTGGTTCTGGCTTGCCTCCACTGGTTACTTGTTGCATCCTGGATCAGGTTCAAGGTTTTGACACTCATGTATAAAGCCCTCAATGGTTTGGGCCCACGTTATTTGTTGGAGCGTCTTTCCCGACTCATGAGATACTCACAGGCAAGGCTCCTCCAGGTTGCAACCTCAAGGGAGGCCCATAAGTCTTCTACTAGAGTAGGGCCTTCTTCACTGTGCCTCCAACTTTGTGGAACCAGCTTCCAGAGGAATTTGACCTGGCCCCTCCCTGTGGATATTCAAGGAGCTTTTCCACATCGATCCTAGTTGACCATCCATTTTTTGGTCTGCTTTTGTTCTGTGCATTTTGGTTGGCACCATCTGTTTTTATTGTTATTTTTTATAATTATTTGCTAATTTGTTCCTCTTGTCTTTAGTGTTTCATTTTTATCTCTGTCTGATGTTAATCTATTGTAAACCGCACAGAGTAGTGCCTCGGCATTAATGGAAGCAGTATACAAGCTAAATAAATGTATACATGCATGCATGCATGCATACATACATACTTACTTACTTACTTACTTACTTACTTACTTACTTACTTACTTACTTACTTACCAAAGGAGACCAGGAAAACATCTAGTAAACGTCAAGCCTTCTCAGCTGTGGCACCAACCCTGGGGCACCGGCTGCTGATTGAGCGGCACCTGACCCCTCCTTGCCTACTTTCAAGAGGTTGCTTAAGACAGGGGTCCCCAACCCCCGGTCCGTGGCCCAGTGCCAGTCCGTGGTCTTGGCCGGACCAGGCTGCGGAGACAGATCCGCCCCCCTGCACTCCCCCCTGCATGCCCCCGCACAGCCCCTTTGCGCATGTGCACGAGTGCACGTGCGCACCCCGCGAGCACCCCCCACCCCTTCGTGCATGCGCGCGCTGCGTGAGGAAGCGCTGCCCCTTCACACATGTGCGTGAGCGCGGGGGTGCCCCTCCCCGCACATGGACCCTGTCCCCCCCCAACCGGTCCGCGGTGTCAAAACGGTTGGGGACCACTGGCTTAAGACATGGCTCCTCCTTGAGGCCTTTGACAGTGACCTCATTTTGTTGCCAAAACAAACTTGGATCTAATTAGACTTTTATTGATTCCCCCCCCCCCCCCCCCCAAGCCACACCAAGAGAGCTTGGCCCAAAATATAGATGTCCAATGTACAAATAACCAAACATGGTGAAGGTCTGTTCTCCACCTTACAGTTTCCATGTGGAGATCCATCATTGCTATGAACTGAGGAACTGCTTGACCTACTGGACAGATGTGTCATTGTGACTTTCAAATATGCTTTTAAATTTATTTTATTCAGGCAGATCTGCTCTATTGTTAAGAGTGATTTTTTTCATGCCCAAATATGGCATACAACTCTGACCTAATCACAAGGAGTTAAACTGTGATAGAAAGGCTCTTTTCTCTCAGTTGGAGGCTTTTGATTTTGTCCACCAGAGCTTTTACTTTGCACTGGCTAAATGGGGATGAGAGGAACGTTTGTTGATTGCCTGGCTCTGTCTTCCCTTCCTGCCCTGATCTGGAGGACTGGGACGCCAGCTAGACTACAAGAGAAGGAGAGCGGCAGGTGGGGGTGTTTGGAGGACGGAGGCAGAGATTTGCAAAGAGCAGCTCCTCTTTTCACTAGTAGAAAAACAGTTAAGGGCTGAGCCCATCATAAGCAGTCATATGGAATTCTTTGGCACTACTCCTAAGTAAATCTGCCTGTCATGTCACTCTCCCCATAGTTTCTATTCAAACTTCCATCCAGGTTGCTATGCCCCCATTGTTTACTGAGGACAGACATTATTGTAGAGAAGCTTCTTCAAAGTAGCCACTTGGGGATATCCAAGTGGATATCCAGTATATCCAGAGGGTGACAGGTTGGGGGAGGTATTTTAGAAAAAAAAACCTGCAGAGTTCTCCATATAATACATCTCCTTGGTTACAATGAATTGTAAACCCAGTGGAATTGACTTTATTTTCAAAGAACTCAAAACAAAAAATAAAATCAAGCAGCAAGCTAAGTTTTGTTGAGGGACATGAAATAGTTAATATTTTACATGGAAACTTCTCAAACAGCTGGTTTAAGCACAGAGACCCAATCTCTTCGCAGCTTACTATGTGAAAATGTGTCTAACATTGTTCCACTTTTTGCAGTGGATAGGGCTGTTATTTGCAAAGGCACCTGAACAACTTTGTAGTACAATTCAGCTGTTTTAAAATGCTACTGGAAATCTGTAGATACTGGCTGCCTTTAAAAACAACAACAGATCTACATTGTAGTGATGTATTATCAGAGTGCAATTTTCCAAAATATTTTTTAAAAATCTAAAATTACTATAATGGTGTGTTGCTAACTCATTGTGGAGTGCCATGGAGATTGATGCCTGTCAGCAAACAGGTAATATACAATTAAGTATCTTTATTTCCCCTTTTGTAAAACCATGTTAAAAGCATCTTACTCAAGCTCTACAGCTCTAATCCCATTGAGGAGCCTCTGACCCAAAGGGCATCCCCCTCCTCAGACAGTAAATTTGCCAGTATTGTAATCTAAAAGCTATTTACTCCAAGGGAGGGCTGTCCTTCAGTGGAAGAGCTCATTATTTTCATGCAGACGCTTACAGTTTCAATCCCTGGCCGCCACACATAGGACTGAAAAACTTTTGCCTGAAACCTGGAGAGCACCGCATAGGGCTAGCTAGATGAACTAAGAATCTGGTTCCGGAGAAGATAGCTTTCTGTGTTGCAAACAGTAGGCATGAAAGACAGTGGAGTAAGACCCATCTGTCTCAGGGCATGAGCCATCCAAAGTTATTATATTTCATTTTTTGTTCTTTTAACAGATTTTCTTGCTGGTAAAGGAAAATATAGGAGCATTGGGAAAACACAAGAGGGCTATAAATTGAAAATTATGTCTGATGACATTGTCTCTGTACATATATCTGTGCCAAGGGAAGGTAAAGAAGATTTACTTTGATCCAAAGGGAAGATGTTTTTTCAGGACAGGTCATCACTGTATTCATAGCAGTTTATTTAAATATATTCAGCCTTCAGTTTGAGTACTTCTAACATGGAATTTCCACCTAATATTGTGTCAATATCACAAGTGACACATGGGCAATAGTATTGAAATGGTATAGCAATATTTAACTTGTATTGTATGAAACCTTGCAATATCCTTATGACCAATACATGGCACTTACTGATCTAGCAAATTACCAGACTAGTGACATATTCCTTCAGTAACTGATGAGGACCATATCTCACTTACCTTGCAAGTGCAAGGCCAAATTAGTCTACACAAAATCTACTATCTGCAGTAGTGGCAACTTGCCAGCTTCACAATTTACAAGGCTCATGGTTTGCCACCCCAGTAAAAGCAATAAAGATTTCTGCTAAAAATATTCCAATTGTTTACACATGACTATAATTTACCAACAGAGCAAAAAATACTGTTGACTGTTGAAGAGATAATAAGGATTGATAAAAAGGTATACATAATGGCCTGAAAATATAGTTAGGTAAGGAGCACTTGTAGAGAGGAAGAGACGTTGCTAAAGGGGTAAGACTTTTGCAATATTATAACCTTGTCCTGATGTGATTCTATAATTTGCTTATGTTTTAGTTTTTTAAAATTTAATTGAGAGTTATTTAATTTAGTTAATATATCTCTGTATTACCTTTGTTGAAAACTTGGAATACTTTAGTTAAGTTCCCATTATTCTATTTTTAAGTTTGGTAAAGTACCTACCCATACATTTCATTAAGTTAAAAAATATCATATTAAGTCTGTAATTCTAATTTTTTTTAGAAGAATATCACACAAAACACCTGCTTGTGTGTGTTTGTTCCATAAAATAATAACAAATAGAGATTATTCTGGACATCAGTTTTTCTGTTTTGCATGGGAAAAACATCTAGATATTCAGAAGAATATAAAAGGTGCAAAATATTTATCAGGTTCATACTGGAATTAACTCTTTCTGGGATAAATGCCAGCTGAGATGAACACAGGCTTCTGATTTTTTTCTAGCAGTCTGAAAAGTTCTATAGGGCTCTTAGGAAAATGTTCAAGCATCAGACTTTTGCACTGGCAGAATTTAATGTGTTACACATGTTGAGGACACAATTCTAACCTGCAGTGCAAACACCACCTTGACATTTCCCCCTTTCTTTTCAATGAGGGGAAGAAAATGTAATGTGAATGCTGCCTTTATATTAGAACGAAAGTTGGTGTTCATAATCAGGATCTAATTGTATCAGTATTTCACTAACACATGATGTTTCTTAAACCAGTCAGGAAGTATTAATTCAATTTCCAATGTTCAGGCTCTGCATGCCATTGCTTATGTTACCAAAAAGACACCATCTAAGCAGAAGGTGGTGGTTCCCACAGATTTAGAGAAACTTTGTAATTTGCAGAAGTACAAAGAATCCAAAGGTGGATGCTGACATTCTCTACACTCCTTTCCACGTTGCACAGACGTGTGTGGTTCTGTGTCATTGCTCTGTCGGAAGGAGCCTATTATTGATAGATCTTATGTCAGACACAGGAAACCAAAAGCGATTCTGCAGGGAACCACACAGTGCTCCTTGAAATTATATCCTGCATATAGCTTAGGGAAAAGATGGATGTGGTCATTGAGGCTGACCTCTGTGAACTTGTCTTCTGGTTCAAAACAAACATTAATTTGTGTTTTAAAGGCTTGAACATCCCACATTATTTTAGAAACAACCCATTCCAGCTGAGCTGTGATTAAGTTTTGGGCCTATTTCAGTCAATCTGCAGGTTGCTTAGCAACCTCAGCAGTCTTTTGAAAGTGGTCATTCTTAAAAAGTGCCAGGTTTGCCATTAAATTACCTCAGTCTTTGCTATCTTGATTATAGAGATTCTAAGCAATGTGCCCACGCTAAGGGACCTTCATTTTTGTTTTGAGTCATGGCTGCCAGTTTGAAGACTTAATACATGCATATTGAAGTATACCATGTAATGCTAATTAGATATTTATAAAAATACAACATGGAGTGAAATTACCTTAGTCTGTGTAACTAACAAACAAACAGTGGCACGAAGCCATTACTGGTATTTTTTTTTTCTTGTCCTCAGTTCGAAGAGTTCAAGATTATCTTCCTCCTGCTTTTCATCTCCTAGTTCTTCCTCTTGCTTTTTATCTGCTAGTCCTGTATTCTCACAATAACCGCCTTCGGTCAGTTTAGACTTAGATGTGCTGACTAGGCTGAAGTCAGCTTTACAGCTGAATGTGCACTGAACCAAGCCAGAGATAAGAAAAGTCATATTGGCTGAGTTACCTTTTTTTTAAAGTACCCAGCTTCAGTACGCTTCCCTTTGTACTATTTCAAATATTTGATGGCCTCAAACCATGTACAGTGGTGCCTCGCTAGACGATTGCCTCGCAGGACGAGGAAATCGCTAGACGACGCCTTTTTGTGATCGCTACTGCGCTTCGCAAAACGATGTCTCTCTATGGCGATTTTCGCTAGACGATGAGGTTTCCCCATAGGAGTGCGCGGACTAGTGGTGAAAAGCTGTCAGTGCAGCTGTCAGTGCATTCCTATGGGGACCCGCACTCGCTAGACGATGTTTCCCTATGGGAAATTTTCGCTAGACGACTGCATTTTCCCTTGGAACGCATTGAAGCGATTTCAATGCATTCCAATGGGAAAACGTGCTTCGCTAGACGATGTTTTCGCTAGACAGCGAATCTCGTGGAACGGATTAACATCGTCTAGCGAGGCACCACTGTACTGATTTTATAAGTGTAATAATAATTTGCAGGGCCATGGTATTTGTTGGAGTTTTTGCAACCTTGCATGCTGCTTTTAGTAGGTTTGGCTGGGCCTTCTATTTTTGTGCTGGGGTGACTGTCAATCAGTAACAGCCTTTCCCCTGATTCAAAGAGAGCCTTGCTTCTCTGCTCTGCTCTTTCCCTCCCAGTTGTCTGTTGGCAGCAGTGGGTCTGTTGAGGCCTTTTTGCTCAAACCAGTCAGCCATATTGTTAGCTTACTGTTATCTGTTCAACTGTAAGTAAAGAAACATGTTTTATTCTTTTTAATGTCTCATAGTGAGTTACTGAAACTGTAAGCAATGGGAAAAAGGGGTGGACTGCCCTGGGGAACTTGAAACTATTCTGTTCTGTACATTCCTGCACTTCTGCTGTGCAGGTGGAAGAATTTAAGCAATATTCAAAACTCTGCAACAGTATCTAGTGAAAATCGACAGATACTGAGATGTTTCAGGGTTCACAAACAAGGCTAGTGAAATGAAGAACAGTTCAGAAACAGGACTAGTGAAATGAGGAATAGGCCAGAGACAACGTTATTCTGTAGCGCCCACAAGACCTTCCTGCAGAGAATCAGCTTTTTGGTAACCAAGTGTGTACAAGGTAAAGGTAAAGGTTCCCCTTGACATTTAGTCTAGTCGTGTCCGACTCTAGGAGGTGGTGCTCATCCCCGTTTCCAAGCCGTAGAGCCAGCGTTTGTCCGAAGACAGTTTCCGTTGTCACGTGGCCAGCGCGACTCGACACAGAACGCTGTTTACCTTCCCACCGAGGTGGTACCTATTTATCTACTCGCATTTTGCATGCTTTCGAACTGCTAGGTTGGCGAGGAGCTGGGACAAAGCAACGGGAGCTCACTCCATCGTGTGGATTCGATCTTACAACTGCTGGTCTTCTGACCCTGCAGCACAGAGGCTTCTGCGGTTTAACCCGCAGCGCCACCACGTCCCAAGTGTGTACAGCCAGATCTTAAATTACAAACTCATTAACACTCAGTGTTAGTAAATTATTAACTATAATTACAGGTACATTACTTGGTACTAATACCCACCCTAAGATCCCACAAGAAGACAAGACATTTGCCTCACATGCAGAATGAAGTGGCAGATGGAGGTAACAGAACTGTGTAGGTAGGGGGTCAGATTTTTCCATGCAGTCTCATGTCATAAACATATAGTGTGTAGGTCAGCTTTAGGCTTCATCAGGGATTCAGTCAGGACAGTTTAATAACCCAGTCTCTATACTGCAAAACACTTGTTCCTTCCCTGATATCCTGAAATGGCATAAAGTCCAAACGCAAGACTTACACTCTCCACCAGCAAACACAGCTAATGAGTACCAGATTGCGACCAAAGTGGCCTTAGAGATCCACTGGGAGTTTCAAGGATTCTTACAGCAAACACAAGAATCTAGTTAGCTTTTGAAAAATGCTAATTGGGTGGCATCCCTCCCGGAAGCAGGCCATTGGGGAATAAGCATTCTCAGCAATGGGAGAGTTTTGAAATGGAAAACTACTTCTAAGTATTCTCTACCTGGAAAATATTGAAAAGGATTGCCAAGAATTGACTTGACGACCCATGATTATAATTATTTATTTTGAGGAAGGGGAAACTGAAAACTGGGAGGGGGGGGGTGGATTCTAGTATTGTGCAAGAAAACATAAAGGGTTGGAACCCTGGACAGGGACATTTCATACTGTCACCTTTTTTTTTTTTGCCGTTCTATTTGTAATATGTACTCTTGGTGAAAGTAATCCAAACTGCAATGTAAGTGTGAAGAGGTGGCTAATGATTAATAGCTCAGTCACTGAGCCATTCTGACTAACAGTTCAGTTACTGAGGGCTAATATCTGGGGCTGCCTCTTCTACAGAAGCGATCCCAAGGGCAAGAACATTTATCACTGCTTAATAGTACACATTTCACTGCAGGGCTTAATTAAAAATTACATGAAAGATGAAGGAATTTAGTGATGTGCTGAAGACATCCATATTTGAATAGTGGTAGAAAGACACATATAGGAAGTGGAAGGAAGTCCAGGCCACAAAGGAAGAGTACAGACAAGTAGCAAAGAATTGCAGGGATGGCTTTAAGAAGGCAAAGGCTCAGAATGAGCTGAGGTTAGCTAGAGACATTAAAAGCAACAACAACAAAAAGCATTCTTCAGGTACATGCATAGCAAAAGACAGAGAAAAGAAATATTGACTCTGCTATTTAATGGAGATGGAAAAATGCTAAAAGACCTGAAAGAAAAGGCAGAAGTGTCCAGTTCCTACTTTAGCTTTGTCTTTTCGAAAAACCAGTCTACGACCCTTCAGGCAAATTTGAGGTACAAGTGAAGGGGACATTATTGCAGCTTGAGATTGATAAGTACTAAAGAAATACCTTATTACTTTGAACGAGTTCAAATTTCCAGTGCCAGATGAACTACATCCAAGAGTACTGAAGAAGCTGGCTGAAGAATTCTCAGAACCATGATTTTCTTGAAATCATGGAGGATGGGTTAAGTGCCCAATGATTTGAGGAGAGCTTATATTGTCCCTGTCTTCAATAAGGGTAAAAAGGACAAATCTGCAAACCACTCCAGTCAGTCTGACATCCATTTAAGGGAAAATTCTGGCAGATTATAGCTGTCGCCCTGCAAACACTTTGAAAACAATGCAGTGAGAACTAGAAGCCAACATGGATTTTTCAAGGATAAATCCTGCCAGACTAATTTTATCCCATTTTCACATCAGATAGCCTCACTGGTAGATGGTGGGAAAGCTGTAGACGTAATAGATATTGACTTCAGCAAACATCTGACAAAGCAATCCATGATATTCTGATTAGCGACTAGGTGTGGGCTGGATAGCAGAAGTGTCAGGTGGATACACAGGTGGTTACACAATTGTATTAATAGGTTGCTTATAAATGGCTCCTTCTCAAAGCGGAAGGAGGTAAAAAGTGGGGCTCAATCCTGGTCCTGGTGCTCTTCAACATTTTTATTAATGACTTGGATGAGGGAGTGCAGGGAGTGTTTGTCAAATTTGCAGATAACACAAAACTGAGTGGAACACAAAATTAGGTGAAGACAGACAAAATTCAAAAAGATCTTGTAAATTTATGCACTGAAAACAACAGGATGAAATATGGCAGGGATAAGTGCAAAGTTCTACATCTAGGGGAAAAAACAAATATAGTTATAAGATGGGGGATACTTGTCTCAGTAATACTATGAGCAAGAAAGATCTTGAAAGTGTTGTAGATCACAAGCTGAATATAAGTCACCAGTGAGAAGTGGCTCCAAAACGAGCAAACACTATTTTAGACTGCATTAATAAAAAGTATTATATCCCAATCTCGCAAAGTACTAATTCCCCTCTATTTGGCACTGGTTAGGCCTCATCTTGAGTACTGTGTCCAGTTCTCGACATCACACTTTAATAAGGATGCCAACAAACTAAAACAAGTTCAGAGGAGTGCAACAAGGATGATCAGGGGACTGGAAATCAAGCCGTATGAAAAAAAAAAACCCTGAAAGAATTGGGCATGTTTAGCCTTGAGAAAGGGAGATATTATAGCATTCTTCAAATACTTGAAATATGTTCATATAGAGGAGGGGCAGGATTTGTTCTCAATCATCCAATAGTGCAGGACACGTAATGGGCTCAAGTTACAGGAAGCCAGGTTTCAGCTGAATTATCAGTAAAAATGTCCTAATTGTTAGAGCAGTACAACAATGGAACCAATTACCTCGGGAGGTGGTGAGTGCTCCAACACTGGAGGGATTCAGGAGAAAATTAGACAACCATCTGTCAGATATCCTTTTATTTGGATTTCTGCATTGAATAGGGGGTTGGACTCATTGTCCTTATAGGCCCCTTCCAACTCAATTATTCTATGCTTCTACAATATTTTTAGTCACAGGTCATCACTCTATCAGTATTTAACTATGCATGACTTCAGCATATTAATTATATTCATTCATCTTTAAAGTAATTTTTTTTAACCATCATGAAGTACATAACATATATTTGGTCCATATGAGGTGAATGAAACAAATGTGTTTCTCGACACGTCCTTGACAGTGTTTAATTTCTAGAAGAGAAAATAGTGAGGCTTCAGTCCATCTATCAAAAATCTTAATCAGCCCAAAAAGTAGACACATAGTTATCCTTCTGCCCTGTTCAGGTATTATATTATCTACTAAGTTAGTGCATGAACTGGTGGATGTGCTAGCTCCACTCCCTCTATTATGGATTCCCAAGTGTGCATAGCTGTCACATATGGAGAGCAACATTCTGAAGAGCCTCAGTTAAGAGAAGGTGCTCTTACCTTCAGACCATTGCATTCCATGTGAGGAGAGCAGTGATGGAAGAGGCAGATTCATGTGCTTCGAACCTCACATTAACTTAACGTAGAAAACCCTGCACTTAAATACCGACTATGTCTTAGATAACACGACGTTTCTATGAAATACGTATGCTAATAAACTATTTCACGTCTTTTAAAAAGCACTGACTATCTCAGTGGTTAAGGCATCTAGCTGTGGAGCCAGAGGTTGGGAGTTCAGTTCCCCACTGTGCGTCCTTGAGAGGGGCTGGACTTAATGATCTATAGGGTCCCTTCCAGCTCTGCAGTTCAAAGGTTATCATCATCATCATGATGATTTGGTAACCTATCTGGGAAATGGATTCAATTTCTTTGATGGGAGGGGAGGGTGTCAAATTTGTCCCATGAGATATCAGTTGGCTATCCCTGTAGTAACCCAATTGATAAGCCTACTAATGAATGAGACAGTCTCGATCCGGGAACACACAAGGCCAGTGGCATGCTTGCAAACAAGTGATGTGAGGACTGTGAAGAAAGATGAAGCAACACATTTCCATTTAGGTTTACCAGGCTGACAGCCCTCTAAAGTAGTTGCCCTTTTTAATTCTAGCAATACCCCAAATCATATATTAAATAATTCTGGCCATGTAAAGAAAAATCTTGGCAATTTCTCATATTTGACTGAGCCAGGCTGTCTTGAGATGGCAAAACAGCCTGTTGAGGATTCTCTGGTTCCCACAACAGTGTTCTCCTTCCTCTAATATGAGAGTGAGAAAACAAGCTGTCATATATTGTTGCATTTTCGGCAAAACAAATGAACAAAAATATCACCTTCAGACAATTTATATCCACATTTTGTTTCTTTGTCTATTCATTCAGGGTTTCTAGTAAATAATTGCATTTGGCAAAGCACTGGTACAAAGGGCTCCTGTATGGCTTATGTCATTTTTTACAGCTGCCAGCTGAAGAAACATACGAGATGTGAAGACCAACACTTTGCATAAACAGCAACAAATAGGTTACGTCTACTCACTATGCTGTCTAGACAGGGAGGATGAGAACACACGTCTGGCAGTCCTGAGAGGGTTTGACCAGAGGCAGAACGGGCTTCAACCCAAATCATTATCCATCAGTTGCTGTCAGCCTCTGTGTGTGGACAAGACCGATCTCCCAAATGGTTCAAAATAGAACTAAATATTGTCCGAAGTAGAAAACTTAATAAAGCTTTCGTTTAAGTCCCTGGTGTCTGAAACATCACTCACTTTAATAAGAGTATGCAGTGCTTATGAGTGCCAGCAGGACTGGAAGCAATGCAAGAGGGGAGTAAAGCTATGCTTCATGGAACACCAAATTCTGCAGAAGCACAAGCCTCTTAAAATGTGGGGAACAATTCCTCATTCCCCTGAATAGGAGTGAGCATACATAGTTTCCATAGAATGTTGAATGCCAGTTAAAAAACAAACAAACAGAAAACCAAAAATGGAAAGGGGAATCATTCCAGCACGGCTTGCTGTAACTCCGGACAAGAGGAGAATCCTACATTGGCTAGGGGTTGGGCTAGATGACCTCGCAGAACCTTTCCAACTCAGTGACACCTCCTGTTACTACAACATTTTGGTTACACTAAGAACAACATTTCGTCACCTTTAAATGAAGGTGTGCATGGACTGAAAAATCATTGCTGCCTGCCATGAGATTGAGAGATCCTGCTTTCCACCAAAAGCCTGTATGTGTGAACAGCTGGTCACTTGGATAAGAGGACCTCTGGAATTCCCTTGGTGACTGTTTGGGTTTTTTTCCCCAGCTGGACTGCTCCTTATACCAGCATCTGAAGGCTGTAATGAGTTTAATTCCACACCACTCACAGATCCAGCAAATAGCTGCTTAAGATATTGATATAATCACATGAATAGTTTGGCAAATATTAGGGGGGCATATACTGTATGGATACGTAAGAACTAAATTTCAGGTTATGATTGTTCCATAAACTATCTTCCTACCGACAGTTTGTATACAATGCTACATCAAACATTTAGCACTGGATGTGCTAGTTTGTTCCCTCTCTTTCTTGAGGACAAGCATTTGCTCTCATTTTTAACTTAACTGCAGTTTGCCATTTTGTGCAAGCATGGATCAGTTAGATTAACTAGAGATGATCTATACACACCAGGATCCTAAACCATGGTTTGTTCAGATCATACTTTAAACTAGCCATAGTTTATTGCAATTTAGATAAAATAATAATCTTAATTTAAAAAGGAAACAATGTTTTCCATGATTTCATGGCTGCATGGGAGAAGAGGGATACACGAAACCCAAATCTCATTCATAGACCACTAAACTACAGTTTAGTGTAACATCTAAACTCTCCCTTAGAGATAACCTTTGCATAAGAAAAATTATCCAGATTATTCATTTGTTTGTTTTCTGTGCTGCATTTCGGACCCCTCCCCATAAAAGCAATGTGCCAACAAGACAAAGGTTTTTTTCTTTTCTTAGTATTTTTTCATTCAATAGTGCAGTTCTTCTATGTCATAGATTTATGGAAGTTCAACAATATTTTGATGTATGATGTTTTATTATTATATTATATTCATGATAAAGGTTATAACCAATATAGCATCCTACATTACACTTCCATTTAATCTATGAAACAGAAGAATAGCATTTTGCAGCAAAACAGTATAACAAAACCCTAAAACTATCTAGTTAAACAAAATAGTGATGCATTATGTCATATTAACAGTCTGAATGGCTGCGATTTCCCCTTTTAATCTGTGTGCCATCAAATCAATTCTGACTGATGGCCATCCTTTTCTGGGTTATTCAAGATGGAGAGTACTCAAAAGCGGTTTACCATTTCCATCTTCTGGGGGCATCCTGAGACTGTGCAGCTTGCCTAAGGCCACGCAAGCTGGCTCTTCTGAGATGCACACTATGGAATTGAATTCCCAACCTCCAGCTCCACAGCCAGACACCTAACTCACTAGCTCTCAAATTTAAGGAAAACTTCTAAGATAACAGTCACAAACTCTTCAAGGAATTCCTTGTTAATCATGAGTTATCCATAATGAATATTTTGCCTATCACATATCACTAAGGTCCATCCATCAGTTTGGATATTGCTGACAAATCAGTTGCTTTTCAGCTTACATGACATTGTCTCTCAAGCACCCATGTAAATCTAAGAAACCTCTGCTGCATTTAACTGACCACAGCAGCTATTTATATAATCATACTATACTGACCTGTAAATTGTGGATATATACAATTAGGAGATACGCATGCCACCCATATTAACTTAGGCATCCTTCAGTCTCAAGAGACTGTGGTAACGTGCTCTGTATGGAGGACTTCGACGCTGTATGCGAAGCTGGAGTATCCTCTCCAGAGCACGAAGCCTGGGTAAAATAATATGGAGGATAGGCTGTTACCCAAGCAGCAAATCCCCCCTCTCCATGTCACTGAAATAGTCCAATGGAAAGGCAAGAGCCAATACAACTGGTTCCAGCGACATCGCAGGAGTTGCCAGAACGACACGAACTGCCTCCAGGACTCCGGCTCCGGATTTTGTCTCGAGGTTAACTCCTGAAGCCTTTTCCATCAGTGGATATAGCCACAAGGCAGTGGAGGTTTGAAATCGGAGTTTTCCTTCTCCTAGATGGGCTGCCTTCCAAGGCTGACGAGCCCCACCTACCGGGCCACCCATATATTACTTCCCATAAGTGAAATCCACTGCTATTTTCAAAAAGCGTGTATGAATGATTGATACTAACAATTAAGTCTTTAAAATGCTGTCTTTCGTCTTTCCCCCAAGCTTCGTCTTGAGCCTAAGCTTTGTGCACAGCACCTGTCACATTCTTGCTTTAATAGCAGTTGGGTGAGCTGTTCAATGGAAAATTCTGGTGTGATTTGTTGCTAAATGCCAAATAGACACTTCTAGTAAAAAATGTTTTTCGTATAAACCCATTGTGACAACTCTCATCCTTGCCACCAATCAAATGTTTTTCTGAATTCGAAAGGTGAAAATCGCTTATGATATTTAGACTTTCATAAGGAAAAAGTATGTGCAGGCCCAGCAGCATTTTTAGTACTCTCTGCAAGAGCTGTGAGACAAAGACTGTAAGAAAGATGTGCTCCTTCATTATTTTTAAGCTTTATGCCTCTTTATGCACTATTTGGTAGTACATTTCACAGATTAAACAATGACTTTTCTAGAAATTTATTCGTTAGCTGCTGTTTTCCTAAATGCTTCTCATTTTGTTTCTGCATCCATAATTGATATGCTCAAGCAAGCAATTTGTATCAAAATGTTTTATTCAAGCTGGTATTAAACAGTATTGTTCATCTTGCCTTGAAAATACAAGATATGAAAAAACTAAAAATTTACAGATAATGTCCAAATATATTTATGCACTACTTTGATTTTTATATCAAAGGCAAAATTTATTTGATTTTGTTCAGAAATTATAATTTATCAATGATTATAAAATTGCTCAAATCTGCAGCTCCAGTTCACTGAAATATTTTCCTCTGTACATGACCAAATTCAGGTTTATTAAAAGCATCATCATCTGTTTCAGGAGTTAACTGAATGTTGTTATCTTCGATAGGAGACAATGGTTTTGGTTTTTTACAAGACGATAGCTTTTCAGACTCCCTGCAAAAATGAAACAATTATTGTATGATTAGTACTAACAGTGTGTACAGATTATTCAAAATCATATCTAAATTGTGAGACTGTTTTTTTTAAGGCATACCAGTCATTTGCACACTTTTGCAGTTTTCCACTAATTGAGAAGAGCAGCCCCTCCAAGTAAATTATTGCAAATGGGAAGAGACTGTGATCTTCCACCTCAGGAACTCTGTGGCCGGGGGTCTTTTCTTCTCAAGAGCCAAAATGACAATAGGCAAGAGCTGCAGCTCAGGGGCATGGACACATGCTTTACCTACAGGTCTCAATCTCTGTCTCTAGATCTCCAGGTAGGGTTGAGAAAAAAATGAGGATGGAGTTGTCACCAGTATTGGACTAGAAGGACCAATTCTCTGATTCAGTGTAAGAGAGCTTCTTAGGTTGCTAACAATGGGCAGAAAAGAGAGTGCTCCTCATATTTTATTTATTTATTTATTAGATTTCTATCCTGCCCATCTAGACCAAAAGTCTACTCTGGGGGGCGGTTTACAAATTTAAGAACAATAAAACCAATAAGCATATATTATAAATCCAAGATGGCAAAAGTATAAGAAATTAAGATACGGCAGGAGGGAAAGCCTGCCCAAATAGCCAGGTTTTAAGTTTGTTCCTGAAAACACCCAGAGAGGGAGCCAACTGAGTTGTACAGTTCATAGGTCTCATTTAAGGTGGAAAAAGTTCTGAAATGATTTATCTTTGTCTCATTTTTTTACATCACAGACATGCGACATTTCAACAGGGGTGTGTAAACTTTTTATATCCACCGTATGCAAATGAAATAATTGGAAATCTAGAAGCAGCAGATTATATTTTCATTAAATAAAAGTTCACCTTTTAAACTGGAAGCTCTTCCACAAGTCATTAATTGTCACCTGAAGCCCCACTTTATTTTCAGCATCATGATGGTTTTTCTTCTTCGTCTGTGCTATTTTCTTACTTAAGCCACTAACTTTGGCAGGCACCAGTGTCTTGCATCTTGTCACAGCAGGGGACTGCACTGAAATGGTTTTACGTAATCCAGGAACCTACAGACAAAAAAAGATCATAATTTGTTTTTACTGATGTCCTAAGATCTGTCACATTACACCACATTGCAACAACATGCCCAGGAGAAATATGACTCACTGAAAAACTGAACACTATTATTATACAATGCATATTCCCAACTACTCTATTTAATAATAAAACAACGGTAGGTTTACAAAACAGCTTTTGGTGTGCCTATTCTTTGGGAACAAGCATATGCCTGAAAAAAATATCATTCTTCTAAACAGGAACTGTTCAGAATTTATTTCACACAACAAGCGTAACTGCATCATGTTATGTTTGGGAGAGGAGTGCAACTCTGCTGCCATATGGGATCTGCACCTCACACTGGTACGACAGGCTGCACAACTTATTTGGGTTTCTTTTAACCTGTTTGCCTTTAGGAGAATATTGTTAAGACTCCACATAGCAAGAGTGGGCATGCCATGGGACAACAGCACCATTGTAACTATCCAGCATAAGCAAAGGTGAGAGATCTGGTCCGAATCAGGAGGGCCATACATTCCCTAACCCTGTCATAGAGGCTAACCTATATGGAAATCACAGCTGCCACACATTCACAGCACTGTATCTTCAGACATTTGTTTATCTGGCATGCCTTAAGGCAATATTATTTATACCTTACTTTTCTGCAAAACATTCAAGGCACCTTACAAAACAATTAAAATGTAACTAAAAATAAGCATAACTGCAAACATAAAAATTCTAGGACAGCAATCCTGTGCTCACTTGCTTGGCAGCAAATTGTATTGAATTTAGTAGGGCTTACTCCTAAATAGCCACCAAGGCTGAACAAAAGTAATAGAATCATAATTGAAAAGCAACAGTCATAATACTCCTTCAAAGTGAAAAATAACTGAACACTACTATCTTGTTGAAAAGGAAAGGGTCTGTAAAAGACATCTAAAAATAAAGAGGAGGATCACTGTTGATTTCAATCAGACGTTTTAGCTTTGGTGCCCCACATTAAAAAAAAAGTCTCTCTCGCACCTGCCCATCTAATTGTAAAATGGAGTAAAGAATGAGGCTTGTAAATATTGACTTTAAAACCTGGAGAGGCTCATATGGGTAGAGGGGATCCTTGAGGTACCCAGTCCCTACAAATGTATAGATGACAAACATGCACATTTTTGCTGAAAAATACAGTGGGTGAAACAAGAGATGCCTCTCAACTTACCAATGTGGGAAAAGGAAATGACACAGCTGATTTTGCATGTAACTTGCTTTAGAATTATTTGCCTAATACTCGTACATTGTGAAAGCTGTATGTTTTATGTGTGCACATGTGGAAGAACCATTTCTTATTAATTATTCCTTGAGATCATTGCCAATATCCTATTGCCCTGTATGGCACATGCAATGGTCTGGGTGGCAGAGCTTTTCTAGTGCCTCAACAAGGAGGTAGCCCGTGTAAACCCCAGTGAAGGGCAGGCTCCATGGAGACTGAGGCTGAACTTCAGGTTCTGCAATAAGGCAAGTCGAAGTATTTATATCCTTTCTATTTCAAAACCAAAACGGAAACCATGTTAAGGTTGCATATACATTGACACGTCTATGTGTAATTCAGAGAACAGCTCATGATTCTGAAAAACACAACTTTTATAAGCATGAGTATACAGATAAGCATACAGAAAACAAGGGGGGAAAGAATCATCATAGCACTTACCACAAGATGTCACTGTAATTCAAAATATGTCTGTGTGCCTCCCCACATTTATATTCAAACACATAAAAATATATTTATATTCAGAGTTTATTTATTTAAAATATTTTACCCAGCCTTTCTCCTTGAAAAGGACCCAAGATAGCTTACAACAGTGAAAGACAATATTTAAAGTTGAAAAGTTGAAGAGTTCTGTTTCAGTTAATAACAAAATAAATATTCTACAACACAATCTTACTGAACATTATTAGTAAATAATAGTCACTGAAGGTGCTGGTTGAATGTTAACTAAAACTTGACCTTTAAGCAATCAGTCACATACAGATAAAAGCTGAAAGACCTCTACCTCAGCCTTTTGTTGTTAGCTGGTGAAGAGGTACAGGAAGTATTTGTGTAAGAAGCATTTTTCAAAACTTTTGAGACACTGCTGCTGATTCAATGCCACATGTACTGTAAGATATAACCTCATTAGTAGTCTTGAAGTATGATCATGGATCTCACATCCTGACCAAAATCTTTTGCATTGCTACACCTGTATAAGTTAAAGTTGTGCAAGAAGTTGGGCAAATAACTGCATAATCAATTGTGAAATGAGGCACTCAATGCAGACATAACTCCCTGAGTACTTCCACAGGCACAACTTTATGCTACAGCAGGTGCAGTAGGATTTTAGCCTCTATATCATATTCCCAAAAGGAAGATGAGCATTACTGCTGAAATACAAAAACGAAAGCAAAGTAACAGAGTCTCGGAGCAGAACGAAATGTTATGTTAAATATGTAACATTCAGCCGATCTTTTATTTTTCACTCATTAATCAGCACGTGGGGTGGCGATCTGGATTAGGCTCACCCCAGGGGTGGATGAGTATTCAACCTGATGCTCAGCCAGTTTTAAAAATTAAAGCCTCACAGGTGTGCAGGGGCTATAAAAAAAAACATCAGTTGGTTTAGAGCTTTGTTTGTTTGAAATTAGCATCCATGCATAGAAAGAAGGACAGGCTTTATTTATTAATTAGATTTATATTCATTCAACCAGAATGGCTTAGATGTCTCCCTTCATCTCCAGTTTTTATCTCATAGCAACAGTGTTAGTTTAAAACTGATAGGGGAGAAAGTTTAACACTGCCCTACCTATGTACAGTCAGTCTCATTTGGATTAGGGCACCTGGGCTCTTCCTTGCAAATTAAGAAGTCAAGGGCATGCAGCTTGCCAATGTTCTTTTAAAGCTGCCCCCTCTATTTTCATTTAATCCTTGCTGTGGTTCAGGTCAGATTGGACATGAGCCACAACAAGGCTCAGGCTATTGTTCCCCTTTGTCTTCTTCCTTCATGAGCAAGAGGGGAGAGAAGTAATGATATGTAGCAGATGTGTGTCATTCTCAAGTGGTAATTGTTGTAATTGTTGCAAGCAGACAGGGGACTTGAGGCTCAGAGAAACTGGTTCCCTCAATGGCTCCCATGTAGTGGATTCAAGGCAGAGATGAGATTTGAAAAAGAACCATCTTATTTGTAACTTAGTCTCATTGCTGCAATGTTCACTGGTTAGTTATCACACCAGCATTGAAAACCGCAACATGAGTCTGGGTTGTTTTAACTTACTGTTGTTCTATTAGCTTATCCTCATGCCCATGTCCATTTTCCAGTCAGGATCTCAAAGTCCTTGTGCCTTACTTTTCCTTTTCTGTCAAGAAGTAGCTGCTTAGTGAAGACTTAAATTGTTTTCTGTGTTGTGTATACTATAGTATACTATTACTATACTTTGCCTCTCTCTAGTTTCTAGACAAGCTGTTGTCTAGAAACTGGAGCTCATGTACATCATTTCTCCCTTTTGTGAAGGGCTCCTTCTGCAGATGTCAAGACATTATTTTAGTGTGCTGCTCTGGATTTTCCTGCTTTCTTTTTTGCAGGCATGATTTCAGATTTAGCCAACTTTACTTAGTTTTTCTGTGAAGTGGGTTTCTGAAGAGCTCAGAAATGTGCACTCACATATTACACTGATAAGACTCCAATTCACCCTTGAAAACACGAGCTGTCAAAGAACTTGCCCACTTATCACAGAGAAATCAGTTTCTGCTGGAGATGAACCTGTATTTCAAATTTTAGATGAATGAACTCTGCAATGTGGAAAACGTCTGTTCAGTGTTTCCAGGCTCCCATATTTCATCCTCCCTCCCACAGTCCCAGCTTCACATTTTCCCGTTCCAAACAGTCCATCAGCCTAACGTTCTGTGGCCACTGAACATCTGCAGTCCTTAGTATGCTGCTTCAAAGATTCCTTCCTGGATTATTTCCCCCCGCAGTTCTATGTATTCCTCTCAGAAAGTAGTCACATTTTGTTCAGTAGTGTGTTCTCATGTAAGAGTGCATGGGAATTGCAGTGCAATGGATTTTCCTTTCCTACTTTTCCAGGGATGTGAGTTCTTGAACACACTCTTCTCTTGAAGGATACATAACTGGAGTATTGGGGTGAGTATAAAGGAGGCTATATGCCTCTTACACCAGCACAAAACCAAGGTGAACTACTATAGTTACTTAAGGATATTTAGAATTTTTGCAAGGCTGAAAGAAGGGCAGCAAGCTGCTTGTACCTGACTCCACATATACTCTACATATCCAACCCCCATGGCTCTGCCCAAGCCCCAGATGCCACCACCTAATTTATATCACAGAATGGTCATGCACATAATTAAGATCAAGGGTATATTGTAACCAGACCATAACCCTTGAGATACAATGAGAAAGAAGTTATGGACAAGTACGATAAAAGTTTGAAGAAGTTCACAATCCTAACCATTTCCAATTCAATTATTATCTGAAAGACACAACATGGTGTTTAAATCCAGAGGAACTACAGAGAGACTTAAAGAACAGGAAACATAAGACGTACCATACTCTTGATGACTGTATCCTTATTCTTCGCACATACTGAGTCAAAGAATGGAGAGATCTGAGAATGCAGATTACAGTCTGGCTCTGGATCCTGGTCAGATTCCTTTGGTGCAAAAATTCAGTATTATTTTCTCTCAAATACAAATTGGCGTGTTCACAATCTAAATGAGGAATGTAATGCTCACTAGTTTTTTTAAAGGGACGTGGTGGCGCTGCGGGTTAAACCGCAGAAGCCTCTGTGCTGCAAGGTCGGAAGACCAGCAGTCGTAAGATTGAATCCACGCAACAGAGTGAGCTCCCGTCGCTTGTCCCAGCTCCTGCCAACCTAGCAGTTTGAAAGCATGTAAATGTGAGTAGACAAATAGGTACCACTACGGTGGGAAGGTAACGGCGTTCCGTGTCTAGTCGCGCTGGCCACATGACCATGGAAACTGTCTATGGACAAATGCTGGCTCTAGGGCTTGGAAATGGGGATGAGCACCGCGCTCTAGAGTCGGACACAACTGGACTAAATGTCAAGGGGAACCTTTACCACCTAGTTTTTTTTAAAGTTAAGGCCTAAATCCAATTTGTACCCCAACTAGAGTAGATCCTATGAACCAATGCAATTCACATAAATGTTGACTCACAGGTCAGCAATGTATTGAGTGGCATTACTATGTAGATTTATGCCTGAGCAACTGAAGATCTATTCTGAAGTACAAATGGCCAAAAATGTACAGTTCAAATGCATATTGCATTCAAAGAACAGAACTGGCAGAGCTAACTTTCAATGACTGGAAAAGATAAATTAGGACTGTAATTCTATATCCACTTGTTTAGAAATAAGTACCACTGAACTTAGTGGGTCTTATTTCTGAGACTACATGTATAGAACTGGTTTGTAAAAAATGTAGATATATTAGTCTTAATTTGTCTCCTTGACAGAGAAAATGGAAGTGGTAAGCTATTAGATAAGGAAACTGCATACTGGTTTACAATAGCAGACAGTCTGGCAGACAGACCAAGAATTTCATAATCAGAAATCATGTTATAATGGAGAGTCAGATATATAACAACCACAATAAAAAAGAGATCCAGACACCCCCTTGAGACAGCTGCAACAGTTTAACTGCTTAACCAAAACACAGGGTAATAATCTTACTCTGTCAGCAATATTTTTCTGGGTCATCTGTGATTCTTCAGATATGCTTGGGCTTCTTTGTGACAATGTGTCCAACTTCTGTTCCGATAAGCACCCCAATTCTTTGGAAGATGATGAGTCTTCTTCCAACTCTTTGCCAAATATGGAGCTATCTGTCCTTGATCCAGGTAGGCTGCAATCCTGGTATGGCGCTTTTCTGGGTGTCTGTCGGCGAAACTGCTTTACCAGTGCTATGCCTGAGGCTGGGCTGGATGTCCCAGGTCTTTCTGCAAAGCTTTTGGACCAACTAAAACAGCTGGTCTGGGATGCCCCAAGGGATGGGGGGGAAGTTTTTTCTCTCTCTCTCAACTCCAGTGAGCAAGGACTGCTGCCTTCTGTTTCTTTACTTTCTGTCTCACCGATTTGACAACACTCTTCGCTATCTTGTGATGGCTGGGCAGTGTCATCTTTTGATACACTATCAGGAAGATCCATTATACTGCAGAAGAACCTATCATGCATTTGAAGAAAAGAGGAAGCAATGGGGATGGAAGGATAATGAGAAAGATACTTTTTAACTATATACATCTAATCAATCTAGAGCTCAAATTTCACTAAAATGGAAAGACCAAGAACTTTAGTTTTTTAAAACACCATTCATATCATTTGTTGTTATGGAGATGTATGGATGCTGAAGTAAAATAACCAACAAAGAGCATAGAATTTAGAGTAATATATTCACTAAACAAAGAGTTAGAATTTAGTAAATTAAATTCTATGGTGGTTGGACAATCTGTGCTCCTTCCCCCCGTGTTGTTGGGCTGCAACTACTATCATTCTTCACTATTAGTTCTGTTATTTGGGGCTGACAGGAGCTGCCGTCCAATGTCTGCAAGGCCACAAGTTGACCACCACCGGCCTGTTTTCTTGAGCTTTACTTACTCCCTGAATATAATCCAAAAACACAATAGCTAAAACAAGGTTAGCAAGCTCTCTATTTTTTCTAGCTAAAATCTCCTTGTCGCTTACATGAGAACGACAACATGCACTTGCACTTGAGTTCCCAGAGGCATCATTGACCGCATTACAAAAGAAATCCAAATACATTTCATCACAGAGGCAGCCAGAACTCTCAGAGATTGAGGAGACCAGCTACCACTTTCTAGTAAAATCATCATATAGTTTTAACTATATGTTTTAAACGATTAATTATATCATTATACTATGTATATAAGCCTAATAGACCAACTGATTTCTAGGATGAATGTCCCTGCAAATTACTGTAGAAGGGCAGAAAGCACTGGCATGAAAATGTTTGTGCCTAAGTATGCTTGGAGGCTTTCCTTCATTGAGTAGAAGAAAAACAAATCTTTCATGATGCTAAGCTTCTTTCCCTCTTGCTCCTGTCGCTAATCTTTTACTCATCAAATTTATAAAAAGAACTGTGAGAATATATGCTTGAGAAAACAGAATGTAGGGTGTATTGCCAGAAGGACAAAAGAAAGAGAAGCTAATATGAACAGGAAGAAATCTGGCCTTGCATACCACTTGGCGTCAGTCAGTTTACATATACAGATTAGATCTATAGCTTAAAAATTGCAGGCCTGAATTGTGTCTGCCCATCTATTTTAGTTGTGTATGAACAACTATTTTGTAGTCCTATCCTGTGTGAGTTTTATTCAGTCCAGTCCTGTGTGTAGCTGGCCATATCTTTTCTTCGGACCAGTGTTATAAAATGACAACCCTGGTAACATGCCCATTGTATTGGGGGGGGGGGGGGGGGATGCTGCCTCCACCATAAGGCATCCTTCTCTGGCCATTTTTCCAAGAGTACAGCAGCCAGGCAAACAAGCAGGATGGTGTTTTAAAATGGGATTTTGATGGCCAGCTTGTTAGATTTTTTAAAAGACCCTAAATTGCCTATATTTATTCCTACCTACCCAAAAATAACAGAATGCCACTTCTCATCTTTATGGGAGAAAGAACTCCCACAAAGTGGGTGGGGACAGAGAGTCCTATGTCCCGCTCTAGTGAACATGGGAAAGGGTGGGTTTCATCCCATATAGTATACTGTTGCGCTATTTATACTGTTGCTTCTATGATGAATCCTGAATGCATTTCAAGAAAAGAGAAGAACCTTATACGGACTTGAGTTGTGAACCATTTATGTTAAAAAAAGTTTGTTAAACTTGACTTACCTTGACCAATTTTGACCTTAGTTGCTTTGATTGTGTAAGACAAGTAAGACAACGGTCACAATGCTTTATAGAATATTTCCTTGGCTGCTGCATAATATGAACAGTTGAAACTGCTTCACTGATCAATCTCTCCTCTAGCATTTACCCAGATTGCCCTCAACTCAAATTCTAAGTGGTCTTAGAATTAGAACAGAAGTCTAATTGGCTACATGAGAAACCCCTGTGGATCACATCTGGCCAGGCCTGAGCGTTCACTATCCTTATTCTCTATTGCACATGCCTTAAAATATGAGTATATGAAAGTCACTGTTAACATATCAGCATATTTTAACAGCAGTGAACAACAGCACTGAACAGATTTTCAATGGCATCAGTAGCTTCTGAAAAGCAACCCACTGTATACATTTCATTTCTCAACTGCAGTGTGGATGTGATTACATTATTTGAATTCTCTGCTATTTTGCTTTTGAGAACTACACTATTACTATTTTTTTAATTAAAAGGGAAAATTGCAAAGTTAAATTCCTTAAGAACTAAACTTTTACAAAATGAGCTTTAAAAGTGGGCATACCTGCTTCTAGTCCCTGGAACAACAACTGCACCACTCTCCTTGTTTTTCTTCTGCAGAATGAAGGCAAATTTATTCCTTACTCTAGGTGGGGGGGCTGAACATTCTTTGTTTTTGCAAGAGTCGCCTGAAGCCAACAGCTTCAAAGATTCTGCAGCAACAGCTTCATGATGTTCACCATCTTCTTCGTTGTCTGTCTTGGGTTTTTTGGAATTTGTAAAATACTGACTCAATAGATCTCCTTCTGATATCTCTTCTGAACATTAAAAAAAAGTAAATTACACTTAAGTCACAACAAAAATACATTGTAAAATGTACATTTTCGTTGAAAAAAGAAACTATCAGTAAGTGGCAAAAACACATTAAATACAGATGTATTGGCCTTGATTTGGCCCGCCATTTATCAGAGCAGAAGGAACAAATGCTAAGCTACCAAATATTAAGTCAATATGGCAGTTCACAGCAGTAGCAGAAAAACAGATCGATACACATAACTGGACTGAAAATATTTTCGAAAGATACCAATTATCTGTGTTGCTTGGATTCTTCAGTGTTGCATATTCTTCAAAGCATTTCAAGGAGCAAAATACAAGAAGGAACAGAAAACAAACCAGCTGTGGGATAAACTATTTTTGAATCTCAAACTTTCAACACCATTTTAAGAACAGAAACAGAATTTTCTTTTTTAAAGACAACATCTTTCGAGATTTAGGTTACCATGCCTTGGCCTTTTTGCCAAAAATGCCCTGCTGGGAAGTTTCAGTCCTTTTGTGTTGATTTGCTGCTCCGTGCCTCTGGTAGTGGGTTTATCTAACAACAGTGCTGGATTTGTGGTAAGTTTGACAGGGGAACCAGGTTTGTAATTCCTACTCCAAATACTCTTTAAACCAGATGGCTTCTTGCTAGTGTGTTCATCATCCCAGCCACGACTTCTTGGGTGCACAGGCTATATAGCAAAAGACAAGAAAAAGAAACACATTCTGGAGAAGAATTACTCAAGACTGCTTCCCTTGGACAGTACAAAACTGCAAAATTGTGTCAACTGTGGACTCTTACTCAAAATCTTTTACAATCCTTCAATCATTATTTGCCACAGGACTCTGACTCAAGAAAATCCAGGATGGAGGTCAAGACCTCTAAGTCGTGAAGTCAGTGACAGAGGTGCTTCCTTCTTTTCATATATACCTCATATTTCCCATGGGTAAGAGAAGAAAATGTTGACAGGCCTTGCCTCTATGGCACTATGTGCTGTTTCTACTGCTCTAGTTTCTTGTCTGTGTGGTACATGGATACATGTACGTATAAAATACAATTGTCACCACTCTCCATAAAATACTGAGAAACTAAAAGCCAATCTGATGCCACTGCTCCTGAGACCTGAAACCTTTGCTTCCCAAGGCAAGGCTTGCTGATGAAGAGCTACATTTTTGAGGTAGGATGTGTAATGACAAAACATACAACTTTTGTAGGATTATCAAGGTTCTTCGTGTCCAAGGTTTCTCCAACAAGACAGGCCAACACACAATTTCATATTCCACATACAATTTCAATGAAAATTTTATGCCAGCATTAAAAAAAATGTTACCTGTTGAGCATCAGGATTGTAGTTATCAATTTGCTCCATTGTATTGATGTCTTTATTTCCAAGAGCAATCTGAAAAGCAGTGATATCTCCAATATGTCTAAATTAATTGAGCTAAGACAAATGCAGGTCTTACACTGGTAGCTTTACCTTCAGAGTGTCATTTTACATTTTCCTGGCCCCTACATAATTGATAAAACTCATGCAAACAGAGAATGTGTGAAATGGAAAAATAAAAATTGAAGTCTTCAATCTTTGTTTTAACTGGATAGATATCTCATAATTAGTTTATACAACTTATGTAAAATCTACATCGGAATCAGCACTTAACATTATTCTCTGCATTTTCAGTGAGCTAACAATAAGAACGATCATTCAAACAGGCAAATGATTATTCAATATTCTGTGTTATTTAAAAGAATATAGTTTACTCAAGCCTAATACTCTCCCAAAGACATAAAATATGCTAATTTGTATTTGAATATAAACCATTATAAGGAAAATGTTGATTTTCCTTTTGTCAATGCACTAAAGCAATCTTTCCCAAAGTGTGCGCCGCAATGCTTGGGTGCACTGCCGAGCCTCCCAAGCGGGGCCACAGGAAAGGGAAGGGAAAACAGAGCAAAGTCTGTACCTCCACCAGCCGCACCTCTGCTGCAATGTCTGGTGGTTCCAATCCTGGTTGCCTCCTTGGGCTGCATTGCTCTCACCTTGCCACCCTGGGTGTGGTTGCTGGTGCGGCTGCTCACTTATGGATGGGCTGGGCTGTCTCCCGGCCCATGGAGCTGTCTCTGACCCCACCAAGCGGCTCCATCCAGCAGCGACTCTGTGGACTATCGATCAGCAGGCCATGGAAAGTGAGGCTGGTGGGAGGAAGGCACACACACCACCATTGTCGCCACCCTCACAACAGGGGCAGCTCCACACCTCTCTACCTACCCCCCGTTGCAGGCAAAGGGGCCGAGCTGCCAGGGGTGGGGATGGATAGGGACGAGAGCCGTCCTTTCTGTCTCTGCCTCCTTGTGAGGTGTTGCAGCCTGAAGGTCACCCCAAGGCAGCAGAGAAGGAGGAAGAATCCCGCCCACCTGCCTGAGACTGAAGGCCCAGGTGAGCAGGCCAGGAGCTGAACCCAGGAAGGAGGATGAGCCATGCATGAGGAAAAGGTGCCCCATGCCCAGGATTGGGGAGGAAAGGGAGCTGTGAAATGAATAAGTTTAGGAACCACTGCATTAAAGATGCATTGGTGGCGAGTGTAGAGTATGTGTGTGTGTGTGGGGAGAACTGCCCCCTTCTGCTTACACTAATGGCAGCCATTTACTAAGCAGAATACCAGCACTGGTTCCAGGCATATGCCTCTACAGATTTTTAAATGATCTTAAAATGTACTCACTGTTCACCATTTACTGAAATTACAAAACAAAAAACCAAGTTCACAGTTCTAAGTCCATATTATCATCCCTTTAAAATTGACAGTATTTTTAACTTTGCCAAGCCATATGTACTAAGAATTTAAAGTTCCTGAGTTCAGAAGGGCTTATTTCCAAGTAAAAGCCTCAGATGGCAGCCTGGAAGTGTTTGTCTGGAACGCCAAAGACATCACGAAAGGGAAGCTATTATAAATAAATGAGTGATCTTTTTATTTGAGAAAGGATACTTCCCTGCATAAAGCAGTGTTTCTGGATCAATTCCATCTTCATATGCATTCAGAGGAACAAGTTTTCGCCTGACTGGATCAAAAACCAACTGATACAAAAAGGTATTATTGGCACGAATAAATCCTTGTATGTAGTCATCAGGTACCAAAATATTCATCTTTAGATATTGTCCCATTTTCCCAATAATCTGGTACAGAAAGAAACACATTATGTAATATACAGTTTATTTGGAAGAAAGAACAGCCACAACTTGGATCCTAAGTTGCTTTTCCATTCACATACAGGGAGGGGTGATTTCCACCAACTCCTCCCTCCATCTGCAACTTCTCACACTGTATCAAACAATCTTGGGTAACTCAGGTGTTGTTGGACTGCAACTCCCAGAAACCCCGGCCAGCACAGCTGGTGGTGAAGGCTTCTAGGAATTACAGAACACCTGGATTACGCAAGGTTGGGAATCACTGCTCTAAGCCACTGAAACAGACTTTCACATGGGCACTGGAGACCAAGGGAGTAAAGAAAGCATGTTCTACTCATGGAATGAAAGCTAGGATCAAATCTGACATTCTGAACATTTTTAATACAAATGTTTATTATGTACCCGATAACAGATATGGTTCTTGACAAACAAAATATGGACAAAAGACATAAGATCTCTGCAAAACCAAAAAGGACTTTATCAAGGAAAGTTTTCTCCTGGTGTCTCTTCATAATTAGTGACATAAATTAGAATATGTACTACAAGTTATACTTTTTCTTACTTCTGTTTTTGCTTCTTTTCAAGCATTTAAAATCAAAGACTTCCTCCCCAAAAGGTTAGAAGTAGGTATGATTTTTGAAGCAATATTTTTTATTTGCACTAATTAATGAGACTTTCCCCCCGTTTAAAATGCAAAACCAGAACACATATTAGAAACATACATGTCACAGTCTTTGTATAAAATCTGCATAATACACATTATTTAGTCAGTGATTAGCAACAATCATTGGTGCAGTCACAGATTGGAAGTACATAGTGTCTTTGTGCGTGCTACCTGCCATCAAGTTAAAACTGACTTAAAGCAACCCTAACAGGATTTTCAAGGTAAGGGAGGAAGTTAAGGAGTGACTTTACTAGTTCCTCCCCACACCAGTGAGTTTCCATATTGAGTGGAATTCCAACCCAAGTGTCCTGAGACTTAGTTCACCACTCTGTCAGCTACATTATAATGGGTACTCTCATATAAAATCTTTACTCATTTACAATTAGTAAGGACAAACAGGGAATTTGTACCTGAGCCAAATAGATTCGGTAAGAAAATATCTTACATGGAAATCTAACACAAAGGACAGTTAAGCTATGGTCAACATGTATTAGGAAAAAATATCTAAAATCTCTGCTACATTAACTTAATGAATACAGGGCTCCTCAAAGTACTATACTACTTAACTGTTTTGCTCCAAAGGTTAACAGAAATAAAATCTATATGAAGAGACAACAATGTTCCTTTCAAGGAATCTCCGAACATTTCATCACCCAAATTAAATAACCTTACCTTCAACTCCGCTTCAGATTTATCCTCACTTTCTGCAGAGTTTATTAAAAACACAAAAAAATGAATCAAAGCCCAGTGAACATTATATTACCTTGATAATATCAGGATTGTTGGCTATTTTTAGTAGCTTGCAAGCCTTGGCTAATCCAACACCATAAATTGATGGAAGGTAGTCACAGCCAGAGAGAATACACATGTAACGGAATTTCTCTTCTGTAAACACATCACCAAGCTGTTTGCACATTCCTAGCCGAGCCTGGTCAATTTCTAAGCCATTTCCAGACTTGTCAATTTTCAAAAATACCTTCAAACACAAGCAAAATCACAGATGAGTCTTGTCTAGTATGCCCACATATGAGGTGCTTTTTATAGACCATAGCTGGAAAATGGACTCTTTCCCCAAAAGCAACATATACGTTCTGATATATTTTATCAGTTCTTCAATGTACTTAACATTTCACTGGATACACTTTTATATCATCCACACACCTCTATTTCTTCTTTTCTGTGGCTGAAATCTATGATGGCACAACCACTCCTTTACTATATTCTTCCTCACCCCTCCACACCATGACCTTTCATGTCATCTGAAAAGTTGTTCCTGGAAGCTTCCAAGCACTGCAGAGCAGATTCATGGGCAGGGAGTGGGGAGGAGGCTGTAGATGGGAACTAGGTTCTCCCTATTTTACTAACAGAACAGGTTCCATCAGCAAAATTATGCAACTTAACCCAACAATTTTGTTTCACCATATAAATCGTAGTCCTCTAGTGTGTTAATTAAACACACAGGGAGAAGCATGCCAACTCTGCCCCATCCAACATTTATTTGATCCTATGAAAAGCAAGGAGCCTGGAGAAGCTTCTGTACGTATGGAGGTTCTCCAGATGCCTTTGAGTCTAGATTTTCCCGGGTTCTGGCTAGCTCTTTTTTCAGACTTGTTATCACAATGCTGAAGTTAACTGCATAGAGGGAAGACCTGACACACTGCTTTCCTGGTTAGTTTAGCTAATCTTTGCATAGATTATCTGAATAGGCTATTGCCAAAACTTTCCTTCCATTGTATTCTTGAAGGCTTCCATTATTCCGCCACTCAAAAACTTAGCAACTGTGTATCAAGCCAGAGGACTGGTCTAAGGCAGGGGTCTCCAAACTACGGCCCGCGGGCCACAACTGCTCCGCGTTGCCATGTTGTTCAGCCCATCCCCTTCAGCCTGTGCGTGCATGCCAGGGAGGCAGGGGTGCATGCGGGCAGGCGTCCATGCATGTAGGGTGTGTGTGTGTGTGCGGCCACGCGCACACACATTCCTGTTCCTTCGGCCATCAAAAACTGAAAATATCCAGTGCGGCCCTCACTGTAAAAAGTTTGGAGACCCCTGGTCTAAGGCATGGGTAGGGAATCTGTCCAGGTTCTGTTGTATGCTATCTCCCATCAGCTCCCACCAGCAAGGCCAATGGTTAGGGATGATTTGAGCTGCAGTCCAAGTGCAGCTAAGAGGTGAAGCCACAACAGATTTTTTGAGTGTTACTGTCACCTCTGCCATTAATGTCCTTGGTGGCCTCAGGCAAGCCACTCTCTCAATCTGCACTAAGAGGACAATATTCATCTACCTCACAAGACTGCTATAACAATAACACAACAAATGTATTTGGAACACTTTAAAAGTAGACATTCTGTATATCTCTAAATAAATATACACCACTCAATTTCCCCCTACACCATTCTTTCCCCTTCTTCTGTGTTGTCAGAAACCTTCCTGACTTTAAATTTTAAATTTACTTAAGGGCTCATTCAGGTTTTGCCCCTCAACCTAATTCTAGTGCCATGTCTCAGAGTTATACCCTAAGAAGCAATAAAGTACTTCCTTTAGAACTGAAAGGGAAACAACTTCGTGCAAACTGAATTCTTCCAGTCAATCACGGTTAAAACATGTTCATCCTTAGCTAGGTTTTGCATCCTCAGTAGGTTTTGTCATTGCTTTGATTGTGGTGATCATTGGTCATTATGTAATACTTTGCCATAAAAAAAAAGGAAGGAGAGTGAGGAGCGAAGACAAACTTGCAGCCCAATCTAACATCTTAACTATAATACTCTTCCTGCATTGAGCCATACAGTATTAGGGAGCTGAACCTTCAGATACATTTGAGCCATGGCCTGGCTCCTTTTAGCAATGAAGCAGATCTTTTCTACCTTTTTACATCCAAAAGCAAGAAGATCAGAATCCTCCGTAATAATAGCCTGGACTATGCCAGTCTTGTTAAGGTAGGCTAGCTGAGCATCGGCTTCATATGGAGCAACAATGCAATCTACTCCTTGAGCTCGGGCAGCCTGTGAAAAAGCAACAGCAAAAAAAAAATGATAGTATTACAATCTTTCATATAAACGCATGAATACTGAGTGAAATAACTTGGTCTGCTTACTCCCTTTTCTTACATAAGATCTCTCCAGAGTGAGTTCACTGACCATGAATTGAAACAGGGGCTTCTGGTATGAACTATGCCTGCTCTACTATGATAGTGTATGTTCCACACCAGAGAGCACCTTATCTGTTTCTTAGATCACCTAGAAATTACAATATAGGAGGAACTGCAGCAATTTCCTGCAATACTTATTTCCAAGAATTTGTAATGGAAGTTGCTAATGAACTTAGATGCACTTGATTAACCACTATGGATTAACTGGAGAAATGTCATAGCAAAATGTAAAACAAAGGGCTATGTGTCTACAGGTTTGGTGTAGGAAAGGAATGGACAGTACACAGCAATCCTGGTATGCTTTTATGAACTACCTTTCTCTGCAAAAACAAACAAAAAAACCAAAACAACCCTCCCCACCCCCCAAAAAAACTTGTATTTTAAAAACTGAGAATGAACTTCCAGACATCCTCAGTTTTGGACAAAAAGCATGGAGGGAGGTTTCCAATGGGATGCAGCCTCTGGTAGGCTTCGGGAAATCAAAACTGACCCCCAAGAAGTGCCAAAATTGTCTCCCTGCTAATGGGCCTACCTTCCTGCTCCCAACGGACAGGGAAATTAGGCTTTTCTCACATTGACAGAATTACAATTTGAGTATGGAGGGGAAATGAAAAGGCACATACTTTATTATATTATGTATTCTCTGTGTTTTATTTCGTGGTTGCAGATGTTGTTAGAACTCCTGGATTCTTTGCACTGAATTTTGCGTGACTCTTAACACCACCACTGGACTTAAGGACCAATGCTAGGAATATCACTACGCTGTTACTCTTTGCATTTCTACTACATTTTACGTTCCTCTCCTCTCCACATGTCTGTGTACTGAGGCTGTACTCCATATGTCTGAAGAAGTGGGCTCCAGCCCACTAACAAACTTATGCTCACTAAAACCTGTTAGTTTTTAAGGTGCCATAAGACCTTTTGATGTAACTCTGAATCACTAGTCTTCTCTAAAGTGCATATTATGCAAAATAAGGGTTAGAGGAAGGACAAAAAGTGTACTACTGGATGTAAGAAGGGCAGGTGGTAGCAAACAACCTGCTAATCAAGACATATTACTTACTTTAATAACTTCGCAGGCCATCGCATGTGTAACATTAATGCTACGTGCAAAGCATTCTCTGGCTTCTGATAATTTCCCGTCACGGAGCAGCTGTTTCCCCTTTAGAAGATTTGCTTGTCGTTTTCTTCAAGATAACAAAACAAACCCATCTTCTCAGTGTAATGTAATCATAATTTACCAAGGCTGGCAACACCAACTTTGCCCTATACACAGATACATTTCTAACCTCCAGAAATTTAAAATGTAACATCAACTTAAGGAACATAGTGCTTACACACCTAAAAGCTGGATGTATAAGGCTAAAAAAAGGCAAGGAGAAAGGATAAAAGATGTTAGTACCAATATTAGTAAAATGCCATTAGGGAAGGTGGTTTTTCAGCTGGCCTATGAAGATCTAGTGGTGTAAGTGAGTGCAAATCATATGAAATTCAAATGCTTACAAACAGTTTCATCTGGCTTTGTTTAAAGAAATGGTACGTAATAATCACTGTGTACTAATATCATACCAATTTTAGTGGAATTCAGCTGCATTACTTTTTTTATGTACTGAACCTGTTTTTTGAATAGCATCACACTTAACTGGGAAAAACCTGCAATCCAGGATGGAAAGATTCCCAAATCTATACCTAAGGATTTTTTTCAGGTCCTGATTTCTACACTAATTGAGTAGTGTTAGGGGCTAATTTAATAAGTTTAGAAACATGTTGGAATTCTGTAGGCATCCTTCAGTCTCGAGAGACTATGGTAACATGCTCTGAGTAGAGGTCTTGGAACAGCGTCTAGTGTGGCTGAGAAGGCCAATTCCAGAGTGACAATCAGGAAAAGGATATAAGCCATTCCCCACATGGTACTGTCAAGGTGCATTAGACTACAACTGCCATCACCTCCAGCTAGCATGCCTGGTGATGCTAAGAGTTGTAGTTCAACTGATCTAAGTGGCACCAAATGGGAAAAGACTAGTCTAAGATAAGAAGGAAAGCGAAAGAAAGCTTGATACACAAGATGCTCTGTGTGGACTGTTCTGTCTTCCCCTGTATGCTCATTGCTGAGATGATTCAAGAATCTGAGCCAAATCTCCTCAGGAGAGATAATAACAGAACCATACTATTCCAGCATTATAGAAGACAGTTTAGAACTGCATTCAGTTCTCTAAGATCTGTTCTCATTGAACAGGTCAAGGTGTCATCTGTATTGATAAAATCATAGAATTGAAAAGTTGGAAAGGACTGAAAAAATCACTTAATACAATCCCCTGCCATACAGAAAATACACAGGCAAGCTGTCCTTACAGATGGGCAGTAAACCTGTTTAAAAACAAATATCCAACAAAGGGGAGTCACTACCATATCAGTTTTCATACAATAGCTTTGGTCCTTAAAGCATACATTTCCTACAACTTAACACTAGCCAGATTTATACATTATGTTTTTATTAACCATCTTTGGATCTGTAGTTTAAATTTCTAAGACAAGGAGGTCCCCAGCATCTTACAAAATATAAACATGACTTACTCTCTTCGTGCCTTTTCCACTTCCTTTTTGGAAGGCAAGGTACATCCATCAAACACGAGAACTGGTTTTACCCCAAATGATTGGAGCATATCAACAAGTTTCATGCAATATGCTACATATCTGTAGAAAGGAACACCATTGTCACACATCCATCACAGCATTTTCCCCGTAATTGTAAAATTTAAGCCGCTAGAGGAATTTTACTTTTTATGATGTTAAAGCAAATATGAATTTATGCAACTACAAGACTAGAAAGCCAGAGTTATGATCTGTCAGTGCAGTTGGTGCTGTAGCATCTGAAGTGTTAATTCTTAGCTTAATGCAGTATTTAGCCTGCTGAAATGAATTAAAATGTGAACTGCCTGTGCTTTTTGAACTAGTACTAGTCATATTAAACACATCTCACAGATCTTATGAGCACTCTAGAAAGAAAAGTGGGTCTCAGTGACTGAAGATGATAACAGAATATTCCTATTTTATCCAGAGTATTTGTATTTGTATTTATGGCTGTAATTCTATGCACCAGCTGTTTGCAACATATTTACCTGACAGGATGTGAGAAGGTTTTCACAAGACCACACTTTAAGCAACTTCAATGGCTATTATTATTATTTATCCAAGTATACATAATATGCATTTGACAGCATACTAAATGCATCCAATTCTCTTATTTGCTACTATTTCAGGATTATAACTAATAGCATTTGCACAAATATGAAGAGAGCATTTCTCACATACATTTTTTCAGTGAGCACTTTCTTCCATACAAGACTACAATTCATAGCTTATTTACATTAGAATAGCCTAGAAAGCTAATTCACCTTCCCTGATGAGAACAGGCTAAGAGCAAAACTATCCCCTGACATAACGAACAGCAGTTCTCTCAGTCACATAGCTTGAAACGTACTGATCTGTGGGTTCTCCTTTGGCTAGCTTTTCAGCACATGCGTAGGCTCCTTTGTGCAGCCAGCAGTAAGTATCCACAGCAACTGCTTGTCCTTTGTACTTCTTTACGTGAGCAGGTTCTGCAGCTTCTTTGATAAACTGGAGCAAACCTTGGATTCCCATCTTGTATCAGTCTGATTCAGCAAGCTAGCAAGAAAACACAAAGCTAGCACAATTTTAATTCCTTCTCTGAAGCTACTCTACTTCAATGGATATGGGTGCTGGATAGGGAAGTTATAGGTTCTAATCCACATTGAGCTGTGAAACTCACCAAGAGACCTTGGGCCAATCACTTTCTTTTAGGCTGACCTAAAACTCACAGGGCTCTTGTAAGGATACACACCATATACATTTTGCTCACTGGAAGAAATGTGGTTGTAAGTTAATAAATAAATAGGCAAGATGTGATGTAGAAGGGAGCCTGCACAGGTTTAAGCATACCACCAGCACCTGAAAATCTGAAATACAACTCTCTTGAAAGGGGTACATTTTACTTCCTAAGACAAGAAATAATAATCTGAAGTTACTAAGGAGGTTGGAATACAACTAAGGAACCAGAAGATTCCAAATATGATTACTGTTATTGAGTCCAGATTATGTACTATTTCCTTTTCAATATGTGCCTACGGCACTGAATATGAGATGGTCATAGCAGGTGTACAATGCCTGATCTCTAATCTAATGCATGGAATCCAGGAGTTATGACAGCAATGTTATATTGGTCCTTACATAAGCTGTTCTCCCCTAAAGCTGCACTATATTATACTAAATGCTACATGGAAAGTGTACACTTGTATAAAATTATCATGCCACCCTCATGTTGGTGATGAGCACATATATGCAAAAACTGGAAGCTGAGTCATGGCAACTGGACTTCTTTCTTATTAGGTTGAAATGTTTCGCTACTCATCCAAGTAGCTTCTTCAGTCTGTGGGACCCCTACCAACTCTCCTCAGACTGAAGAAGCTACTTGGATGAGTAGCGAAACATTTCAACCTAATAAGAAAGAAGTCCAGTTGCCATGACTCAGCTTCCAAATATCTCACCTGGATGACTGAGAATCTTCACAGATACATGGAAAATATTTATTTTTTAATTTAAAATATTTGTATACCATCCGACTTAGTGACATGCACTACTCTGGGCAGTTGACAATACATGTAACCCACTCCATCCCACCCCCAGTCACAAACTCCCCAATCACAAAGTGACAGACAACTGAAAATTGGAAAATAAAACCCAGGAAAATATCCCAAAACATTAACAATCGCAATAAAGGTAAAATAAAGACAAATCACACAGACACCTAAGGGAAGGTGACTCAGAGAGCTTGCTTAAAAAGCTCTGTCTTCAGCATCCTCTTAACTGTTTTTAAACTTGTAATGCCGCCCGGAGTAGACCTTTGGTCTAGATGGGCGGGGTAGAAATTCAATAAAATAAATAAATAAATAAAATAAATGGAGGCAAGGAAGGGGCCTGACAAATCTCCACTGGGATGCCCTTCCACAAAGATGGGACAACAGCCAAGGAGGCCCAGTTTCTGGTAGTAACCTTCCGAGCCTTTCTAAGCGTGGGCACCCTCAAGAAGGCTTGGGAAGACCCTCGCTTAGAAGTGCTCACCAGCACCCACAGTCCTTTCTGGGCGGGCCCTGGGATGACAGGCTTCCGGTTTTGCAGAGATGAAAGGGCCATATGGTGGTTACACAGTTATAGTTCTTTGATACCACCTGAACTCCTAGGGTTCTGTCCTGCAGAATTTTGAGATTTGTATTTTGTGAGGTACTAAGAAATCAATGCTAAAGAGACCTAGTGCACTCTATGGAGTTTGTGGTATCAAACTACTATAACTGCACAGTGTAGACATATTCATGCACTCTATTGTGTGAAGACACATTAACATATGGGTGCCAATAAACAGCTGCCACTAGTAATATTCTAGTATGCATGCACTTGGCAAAATACATGTGACAAGTGTACTCTGAGCTTAAAGCAATCTTCAGAAGATCATCTAAGTCAATGGAAATAAGAAGCACATGTTCAGTCCACAGCCTGAATTCAACTACTTGAGCTCAAACCTGAGTAGAAACAATCAGTGGAATTTTCAGAAGTGTTGACTTAACTACTGAGCCACTGTTCCATGGGTCTCTAGCCTATTGGGACTTGCAACTGATTTTAGGCCTATAGTCTCTATTCTGCCTAATCTGTAAGATCCACTGACCTGAGCTGAACTGGAAAAAATTTGGCAACAATCATAACAGATTTAAAAAGTTGGCTATTAGTTTGATAGCAGTTGACTGACCAACCCTCACCTTTTTCTGTGCTGGCACTCTCCTCCTCTGTCAAGAAACTGGTGGAGGAAAATTCAGCAGCCAAAGCCCCCATGTCACAAAATCTTAGGAGAACAACGTCTCATTTTAAACTGAACTCACAAAATAATGCAGAGCAGATTAACAAACTCCCTATTCACTTTAACTCCATAATGGAGAAGGGAGTTGGGAAAATAATAAGTAACACGCCTTCCCCCCCCCTCTTTAAAATGTTTTCTATACGTACAGTAAATGACTTTGGAGCTACAGTCATGTGCTCGATTACATGGAAATCAAGCGAGTTAAATTAGATCAGGGTCGCGGTTTTTGTCACATGTTGAAATCACACTATTAAATGCCGCGGGGCTTGCTCTTGAGTAAGCACGGTAGAGTCCGGCAGCTAATCTGTTCTGCCTTAACTTAATAGCGTTATTTATGTTCCCTCACGCAAATCCTCCCCCCTCTCTGAGCCATACACACGTTTGCGAGCAGGGGAGACCAGGACGCGAGACCATTCCTGGCTGGGCCACTTTGTTTCGGTCTCGTCAAGAAAGCATACTGGACTCCACTCCTCCTCCCAGTAAAGAACTGGGGCTGATCTCCTCCCCCCCCCCCCTCCTCCTTTAACGTTAGGGTTCCACAGAAGGAAACAACATGCCCCCCTCCTCCCCACCGCGCTCCAGCTTCACTGGGAGGGCAAGTCAACCCTTTTAAACCCACCCAGCGGAGTGAGAAGCAGGAGAGTGGCCTCCCTCCCCAACCCTTTCCCATCCCCATCCCCTGCACATTCCTCTCCCAGTACCTGGAGGGGCCAGGGCTCGGGGGGAACGGACACTGGCGGCGGCGGCGGCTGCCCAAGAGCACCGGAGCGCGGGAACCGGTGAAAACATCGTTCAAGCCGCGCGCGCCCTCTAGCCCCGCCTCCCATTTTCCGGGCGGAGAAACGGCTCAGACCACATCGCCCAGCATGCAGCGCGACCCGCGAACCTTTCTCGTAGCGAAGCGGTGCGTGCTGGTCAGTGTAGTTCTGAGGAGCTTCGGGAACGTTTGAGAAGGGGCACGTAAGGGAGGAGGACGTGGGAGCTGAGCCCGGAAGGGAAGTGTATACCCTAGTGCGGAGAGGAGGAGGGGTGTGTGTGGGGAGTCGTGGATTAACCTCCGTCAAGCAAGACCTTTAAGAAAGAAATGTTCATGGACGCAGTCTACGACCAACATCCAGGATCAGAGAGAGCTTGCCTCTGAAAAGCAGAGGGAGGAGTACAGTGGCCGGAGAAAGCTCCTGCTGGGGACTGGCTACTGAGAAACTGGAAGCTAGACTACGCTAGGGCTTTGATCTGATACCTCAGGGCTCTTATGTTCTCTTTTCCTAGAGATCGCCCAGCGCCAAGTGTTTGATTTGTAAAAAGAGACATGTCAAATGTTAAAATGTCCAAACCTGTTGTCAGCTTTTACCTAGAGGTTTCTTCACAATGGGGAAGACAACCAGCTGGCTGTTAGTTTTCTGCCATGAAAAGCGCGCTGCACGTTCTTTCCTCTTTAAGGCCTTTGGGCAAAATAGAAAAGATTAGGGATGAGTACTAGTGAGCTCTGAATCAATATAAACCTTTAACAAGGAAAAAAGCTGATACTCTGACTGTAGATGTTCCCAGGAAAGTAGATAAGAGGTGAAGTGTCAAGACAATGAGGAAAGGACACTCAGTATCACCGATACTTCTTACACAATTAAAATCAATATTTCTTATTTAGATGTTATTATTAAGTATGTGTCTTGCCTTATGGCCACAGTAACAATTGTGTCAAATCGTAGGGTTGGGCCATTAGCTGAACCATGCTACCCTAGTGTTCTTACCATTTCACTTGGACAATTTTAAGTAACAAATAAATTGATATGTCTTCTAATTCCATCAGTATAATAAATGGCTTGCATCCATTCATTCTGAAATGTATGCTTCTTGGTGCAAAAATAATTTTACATGATGTGCAGGTTGGTACAAGGAATGTTTACTTGGAAGCATGATTTGCTGAGTAAGTGTATGTAAGAGAACAGCCTTAACACTTGTGTGCAGCCTTGCTATTTGTGTTTAAAAACGAGTTAGGATCACATTTAAATAAACCTTCCAATTGTCAGTTTTATGTTTTGCATCTTTTAATGAAAACCATTTAATGGAATTTTACACTACTACTGCTGGTAAGAGACAGTGAGAAAAATCACAGGTTTTTGTCCCAGTTTGTTGTGGGCATTGGAATGTAACTGTCACCAGTATGCAAAACATTTTTCTTTTTCTAGTAGATGTAAGTTAACAAACCCATATTAGGGACAAAAATATACTTACAGTTGTCACTTCTTTATCACTGACTTAAAGAATGTCTAACAGCAATTGCAAGGCATGCAAATACGATGGTTTAAAGATAGAAACCATATGTTTAGGACATCACCTGCTTGCAGTTCTTAGTCAAATACTTACATAGCTTAAAATAAAAGGTGTTACTGCAGTTCTTGAGAGGAGGTTGTAAAATGGTGGCATACTAAACAGTAAGTTTTACAGTACTAAAAACAAACTGACAGAATACAGTATACAGAATACAGTACAACTGATGCAGTAAATCTGAGATGTTGCTGGAGTGATATGGTAAGACAATTGGGGTTTAAAGTATTTTACAAGCATATAGGCTCCCCAAGCTCTGATGAAGATGTGGGAGGAAAATCCTGTTTTTAATCTTCCAAAAGGGGTATGTATGCATGTGATCCAATTCTGTAGAGGGACTCCAGGTGGCTTGGAAGAGGTTTAAAAAGCACAAATACTAAAATAGTTACAAAATATAAAAATCACAAAATATGAAACACCAGCATATATTAATTATTGAAAGAGAAAAATAAACACCCAATAAAAACCAGTTAAAAGACATATTTCAAAAGGATAAAAGAACAATCCTCTCCTTAAAAATCCCCTTTTGCTAGCAGTTTGCAAACTTTAGGTATTAAAATCCTACCTGAAAAGGATTGTCTTTGCCTGTTGGCAGAAGGACAAATGGGAGGGGGCTAGCCTGGTCTTCTGTAGAAGGAAGTTCCATAGCCTGGGAGCAGCCACCAAAGATGCCCCCCTCCTGTGTCATCATCACATGTACCTGTGAGGGCAGTGGGGTTGAGAGAAAGTCCTCTGCAGATCTTAACGCCCCAGAGGACTGGTATAGAGAGATAGTCCATCAAATGGCCTGGTTAAAAACATCACTTTGAATTGTGTCCAGAAGCAGACTGGTAGCCAGTAAAGCTGATGAAACAAGGATTTTCTGTTTTGTTTGTAGCTAGGTCTAAAGGGTCAGGAGTCTAGCTGAAACATCCTGGACCTGCTGAAGTTTCAATGACCTTTCCAAATGCAGCCCAATACAGAATGTGTTACAGTGATCCAAATGGGATGTAACTAAGGCAGGTGTCCCCACATAACTAAGTTCTGCTTATGTAACTTTATGTTCTGTATAGGTGGGGCGATTGTGTATTGAATGTAATTGAACACTTTAATTATTATTTAATTTAACATAACCAGGATTTTTATACGAGTGTTTCTCCAGTGGTAAGTCAGTCAGGTATGAGAGAGTACAGGGAAAGAAAGGTGCTGCCAGGCAACAGGATCATCAATGAACTACATAATAGAAACACTGTTTCTACTCTACAATCTGCATTGCCCAGTCTGATGAAGAGTCTTAAAGAAAAGGTAAAGATAAGGGGATGAGATTGTAAGTAAGGAAGAAGGGGGAAGGGTTTTTTTTTGATTGGGTGAGTAAGAAGTAGGATTTTCAGAAATTTTTGCCACTATTTTCTTCTCTTTAGAGCTGAAAAGAGGCACAGAGGAAGTTTTGGAGTAGAATCATAGATGAACTTTTCACCTTCATTCTGGCATCACTTTTAGTGTAGCAGTTTAACATCAATCTATACACCATCATAATCTGCGGAAGATTATGAGTTGTCTATACAGGCAGAGGAAATATTTCAGATCCGTTACTAGGATTGCTGTCCTAGAAGGTTGAAAACTTGTATCGCAGGAGGGCTCAAATGGTCCAGGCATACAGCTAAGAGCAAGTGTGGGGTAGAGCACAGCTAAGTACTACGAAAAGAAAATCAGGTAGCTGAAGTGATTAAAAAAAAAGCTTTACTCCCTTTCTTGGCAAATGGTATTGGAAAGAAAACAAAAGTGGCAAAGCTATGCCCACTCATATGTCCTAATTAGCTAGAAAACTAATCAGTTATCAAAGGATTAAATGTGTGGTTGGTTCTTTTTTCAAAAGCCTCATTCTTTTAAAAAAAATGCACTGGTTTTCTACCTCACATTCAGCAGCTTAATCAATTGTTCACATTCTGTGTCAAGATTTCCTGTTAACCTCCAGCTGCAAGAGAGCAATTACAAAGGGAACAATGGCCAAAGCTAGTATGTAATTTTTGACGTAAGAAGGAGAACATGGAAAGCTGTCATAGTATTAGTCATAATATAATGAATTGTGTTCTCAAAAAACGCAAAGATAGGTAGGTCAGTTAGGTGGCCCAGTTTCCTTTACTGGAATGCCATTTCTCTGCACTTCTATTCAGGAGTTCAATAGAAGGTTTAATCTGGATCCCTGGGAAGAGGACGTAGGTCAGGCCTGCCCTACTCTGTCCTAGGTCTAGCTCACAGAAGAGAGGTGTCTCTCTCCATACCCTTTGCTCATGGGTCAGATTAACCCTTTTACTAAATGTCTCAACAGAACTGATATGTTGGTAAAGATGAGGTATCATATGGACTGCAGGCAGGAAAATAACCTATAGCAATATCTAGAGGAATTAGAAAAGATCCTTAGTTGTAAGGGTCACTGGAAGCCAAGACCAAGATTATCCACATTATTGTATTCCAGACTACTGTGTATGGGTGAAGAAGAAAAATACATTTGTTTGAAATATAGTGCTGGAGGAATGCTTTGTGGATACCATGGGCCAACAGAAAGAGAAAGACAAACAGTGGGTCCCAGAGCAAATCAAGTCTGAACATTCTCTGAAAGCAAAAATGACAAAACTGTGGCTGTCATACATCACAAGAAGGCAAGACTTGTGGGAATAGATAGTAATACTGTGAAATGTTTAAGGCAGCAGGAAAAAAGGAAGAAGGAGACCACAACATTGAGATAACAAGAGCTGAGCAGGGCTGTTGAGGACAGGACATTTTGGAAGCCATTGATTCATAGGCTCTCCATAAGTTGGAGGTGACTTGACAATTTGTAATAACAACATAAAACATGAATGATACAATTAGTAACTGTTCACTTGCTAAATGAATGATACTATTTTTAAAAGAGCATTCTAGAAACTGTGAAACATAAATGAGCCAATGTATGAACAGCAATGGTTACATAACTATTATAGAAGTATTACTGTAAATATTATAGCATAGTATGTATATACAGCTAGTAACTTCGACAGTCTCAATCTTCTTTGTCTTAAATTGTTGTAAAAACAGCACAAACCATTTCCCAGGTCTACAGTTTCATGCTAGAATATAAAATTTGCAAGAAACTGTAGTATCCAAGCTCGGTTGTAGGAATGACGTAAGATGAGAACAGTTCTGGAACCAAAATATAGTTTGCTGGTAACCATAGAGAGGCTCTATCAACAAGCTTAACTGTGTGATCAGACTTCATGGACTACAGTCCATTTTTCTACATAGATGGAATGCCACCCTCAAACGGATTGCGAATACTCTTTGATTTCTGGTTAAGGAAAAATAGTCACTGCCCTACAAACCATTTCTCATGTTCCAGAAATGAAAATAATTTATCAATACTATTTGGAAAAAAGAGTTTCAGCAATTTATGGCTTATTTGGATAGATTTTGACTAATATATTATGGGAAGCTGAAGGGCATTCTCTTAAAGCTTGGTTTTACCAGTTATTGCAACCATTCTTCCTCTTTGTCCGTGGCAGAGGCAATCTAGTAGTGTTTTTTCTGGAGTGGAAGGATCAGCCAACAGAGTGCTGTCATTGACCAGGGGATGCTTGAATGTGCTCACAGTCCTCACATTCTTCAGGGAGGCTCTGTCTGTGTCCCCCCACAGTCATCCTAACATATGAGGACCTTCTCCATTACCTTATTTTTCCCAGAGAAAACACATTGTAACACATTGTGGTACTAGTCCATTTCTGAAAAGGCTGATTCTTTTCATGATGACTCCTGTCATGAAATGGTTGAAAATTTGATTTAGACTTTCTGACAAGCATGTTATGAAGCAATTCATAAATAATTTTAAATTTATTTATTTATTTATTTTATTCATTACATTTATACCCCGCCCATCTAGTGCTGAGGCACTACTTTGAGTGGCTAACAACATTTAAAAACAAACCCCAGCTATGCACCCCCACTCATAAGTTATAAATAGTGAGATCCAAAAAAATATTAAACCCAGAATATCTAAAGAAAAAGAAACCTGGACGGCCAATCAAAACAATAACCACTTCATGGAACCGTGAGGTTGTCACAGGGGTAAGATATTTCTGAAGGCCTCTTCAAATAATAAAGTTTTCACCTGTTTTCTGAAGGCCAGAAGAAGAAGAGCTTGTAAGGTGGAGTGAGGGACGAATCAAGCAACTTGCTCTATTGGTTTTCAGCATGGGAATAGAAATGAGACTGTTGGGATTTGTCAGAAAGTAAGTGGTGTCGACCAATTAGGGAGGGATATTTTGGTGAGGACCATGAATATTTAGACTAGTCAAGAGGCAGGTGAGCAGCTTGGATAAAAGCTGGAAAAGGGGAGGGACAGAAGGAGAGAAAACAATACATTTTCAGGATGAAAGGCCAAAGGAAGAACTGACCATGTAGTTCTAAGAATTGATTAATTAATTATGTCACATTTGTATCCATCTCTCTTCCATTAAGCTCAGGGTATACATAGATCTCATTCTTTCCACTTTATCCTCAAGACAACCCTGTCTAAAAAGAAAGATGGGTGATATCTTTCTTGGCCACTAAACTATCACATACTTAAGCTACCTTTTGATTCCTGTGGGATTACAAAACTGAGTGTGGTGCAGGTTAGATATATAGCCAACCCTATGAGTTACATCAGGTTGAGTATGTGAGACAGGCTCAAAGAGCCCAGGTCTTCTGTTTTCTAATCTAGCACTCTTAATTGCTACACTTCACTGATGCTTTCCTCTGCTGTTAGGCAGAATGCTGTCAAGTTCTTTGATTCTTCCTTTAGAGCCATTGCTAGGGGGCAAGAGCTACAGAAATCACTACAAACAAATGAGTCTCAAGTAATGTGAATCCAGCAGAGCATCGCCAAATAAGGAGCATGGCTTTCTGCCTCCTTTTGTGGTATCTCTGTGTGGAAATTGATATACATTGAAATATGACATCCAATATAAGTTAACTTTTATGAACTGACCTTAAAAATAAGTATGTCCTTTCAATTCTATTTTCAACCTACGGCCAGGCAGTTGAAATCTGGAATGAATCAAGTAATATCCCATTGGCCAGGTCACGTAGAGTCAGAACATACATGGGGAACTTTTAATTGATTTTTAAGTGATGCTGGGGACTCAGAGATGTCATCTTATGAGTGTCAGTTCACTGGTGGTTTACTTAAAAGCACTTGAAATATGTCAGCTAGAACATTTTGACTCAAGAGTGCCACAGGAATTTTTTTTAAGGGCAAAGCTGCACAATGGTAGGTTACCATAATTCATGTAAATGGCATGTGCTACTGCAACACAGTGGCTGAAATCCTGTTGCTTAGCATAGTAAATTGTAATCAGAGTAGGCTCATTGAATTTGTGGACATTTGGTGAGCCACCTCCTGATTCCGAGGGCCTACTTTAGTTGCAACTTCTAACACTAAACAACAGGATTTTAGCCAGTGTGTCTGTGTATTTTAAAACAACAGCTAAATTTAGGATTGTGAAGAGAAGCATCTCACCTCAAGGACAACCTTGTTTTGACTAACACTTTATAGATTTTACATGCTGCATACAGTATTTTTGCACACATTTATAGATAATAATGGATAATAATGGTGCAATCCAGAAGGCATTTTGGCCAATCTGGCCAATATAAACAATGCTGTTATATTGAAGATAACTGGACAACAGTAAAATATATCTTTAGCTATTGCTGATGTGATCTGTAGGAGTTAAAAAGTAACTATTTAGGCAAAAGCCAAGAATCCTACTTAAATGTGGATGGGCAACTTGGAAATATAGAAAACTGCAAAAATGCTACACATTATAAAAAGCCTTACACATCTTGTTAATTAGCAAAATGTTGATATTTACAAACAGAGGGAATGGCACATAAAAATCAGGAACTCATTGCCCCAGAGCGTGGGACAGAGGGGAGGTTTAATTCTGTAAATACGTCTCAGTGTTGTCAATTAATCACATTCATCTTGAAAAGAGCCTGTGTATCCCCATCTGGTAATTTATTCTATTAATAGTGGACAAAGAAACTACTACTTAGATTTTAGCCGGGTAATGGCATGCCTGGTTGCTGAACAGAAAGATTCAGATAACTTTGATTTTTCATTGTTCTCGAGGTTTTATTTTCACTTATGTCCACTGCAGCATATCATTCTGTTTTGTGTTTTTTGTATCTGCACTTTGAGCAGCAGGGGAGGAAGGCATTGTCAACGGTGTCTGGCTGGATTTTGCACCTCTTCGAATGCTGAGACGTGAGGGCTGCAAAAGAAAGAGCAGAGCTTATGCTTGTACTGTACATAGAAGTTAGCCATTAATCAGTGTTTTTCATTACAGTGTTCTTGCAGTGAGTGAATAATGTTTGACACAAGCATTAGTGCAATCTATCCTCTCTCTTTCTCCCCTATATCTCTGTAGCAAGGGGAGCAGTTGTAGAAAGGTTTGTAGACTTAGAAAGTTGCTTATGGTTAAATAAGAATGCTAGAAACATTTTACATATGGGAATAATTTGTTTTCCTTACTTTTCCAAGCTTTGTGTCATGTTAAAAACAACAACAGTCAAGTAGCCAACCAATCAACCACTTAGAATAATCCAGCTATCAGTATAGAAGATGTGTTGTATGGATTTAGGCAGATTTAATTCTATTGGCTGGAGCTGAAATGCAAACATTCTTCCCATGTTGCCCATTCCTATTGTCTTAACATGCATCCCAGATGAAGAAACAATCAGTGCACTTACTGAACTGTACATTATTTTGCTTCGTTTCCTTATATTATCCATAGAGCCATCTTGATTTTCAGAAAGAGTTTTCAGGTTCTGAGGACTTGAGACCTTTCACAAGTAATTGAGAAAACCCAAGCATTATGTACACAGTTACAACATTTTATGGAATGTACATTCAGGCACATTCCCTTAACAGGTTTCTTGAGATTATTTCCCAAGAGTTCTTTCTCTATGCAGACTTCCTTACTGCATTCATCATTTTCAGCTCCACTGCAATACTTTATGGTGGGTCAATATTATTCTTTTTTTTTTTTTACATAATGAGCAGTTGAAGCTGAGATAAGTGACTTACCAAGACTATCCAATAAATACATGACTAGGGTAGGATTCAAACTTGAATTTAAATTCCAGTATATACCATATAAAGCTTCACAGCCTTCAATCTTAAAATGTGCCAAAGAATGGGTTACAGCCCTTACTGAATTAAAAAGTGAGATACTCTACTTTGCTCAAACAGTTGAAGCTGGGAAACAATTGACAATAGGATTGAGGTTAAGGTTCAGCCAAGACCTGCTGTATGCTACATTGCACATAACCTTTTAAAGTAGCATCAACAGGATAGAAAAGATCAGAAGTACAACACTGGCCACATGGGCAGATTAGTGTATGTGTTGCCTTCACTTGCCAGAAGCATTCTTTTTCCTTTTGGGAAAAAGTGTGCAGAAGCTACTACCCTGTTTCCCTGAAAATAAGACCTAACCTGAAAATAAGCCCTAGTATGATTTTTCAGGAAGCTCGTAATATAAGCCCTACCCCAAAAATAAGCCCCAGTTAAGGGAAACCCCACCCTCCACCATTGTGCAGCAACCAGAAAATGACATGACTGTAAAATAAAACATCCCCTGAAAATAAGCCCTAATGTGTTTTTTGGAGCAAAAATTAATATAAGACCCTGTCTTATTTTCGGGGAAACACGGTACAATGCAAGAATTATTTTTAACATGCCCACTGTCTCATATCTGTTTTCTCAATCTGTGTTGTATCTGTAGCAGGTATGGACAACACTGGCCCTCCGTAACAATATATCTATTTATTATTTTATTTATTTAAAATATTTTTACCACACCTTTCTCCTTAAAATGATCCAAGGCAGCTTACATCATTAAAAAGATAATATTTAAAAGCTAAAACCAGTAAGTATACAAATATTAAAAAAGAATTAAGCAGTATTACCGTATATTAGAAATGGGAAATAAAATCAATACTAACACACAATTAAAAGCAACAGAGCACAACAATCCATTAAAAATAAACCCCCTGAAACAGGCAGTCATTAAAGAAAAGCCTGCCTGAAAAGAAAGGTCTCCGCCTGCTTGCTGAAGGACAGCAAAGATGGGATTAGCCTGGCTTCCTGTGGGAGGGAGTTCCAGATATATGTGTCCCTCCCTGGGTCTGTCACAATCACTGTAGTTATCCCAAACTGTAATTTTGGCACTTGTAGACACTTCTGCAGAATTAGACTCTTGGTATAAATCAGAATTGACTTGTTGACACACAGTTATTATTATTACAGTTCTTCAAACAGCCTTGGCCCAAAATGTATAGGGTTTTGTGAAGCAATATCAAGTATAATAATTTTATATGGAAGAATGCATTTAAATGCATCTTACACTTTGCTATGCTGATATCAAGAAGGAACTTTTAAAAATACGCACTTTAGTACAATGTTAATATAACAAATTCTTCCTACATTGGTAGCTAACTAGAACTCCTGAAACATGCTGCTGTTTCCATTTGCACTAATTTTAAACTCCCCATAACTTTAAGTGAGATACGTATATTTGTGATTTCAGACTTCATAGTGAGGACTAGCAGAAGCAAAAGCTGTAAAGGTTCTGTTTTTTTGATACAAAACATAAGACAAACCTTTACTGATAAACTAGAATTGGAAGATAATCAAGTCCTAATTCCTTGACGGAAACATATCCATTTTCAAAAAATCCTTCCAATTTGTTTCTAAATTTTAATCCTTGCAATCTTGTTGGTATACAAGAATTCCATATAACTAACAAATAAACTGAAGATTGAGCCAGTAGTGCAGTGTTTGCACCATTTAGGGCCCCACAAGAAATAAAATCTGGTATCTTAGACTCCAACTTCCAGTATTTGATAGTAGTGTTCTGTGTTTGCCTTTATTAGCATATGTTCTGTAAATGGGTGAAGGGCTCAAAGAAATTACATCGAAACTGTACTAATTACAATAATTGCATGCTATCAAGTTGATTCTGACTTATGGTGATCCTTTTCAGCATTTTCTTGTTAAAGAGTACTCAGAAGTGGTTTACCATTCTCTTCTTCCAGGGGTCCCTAAGGCTATAGGCTGCCTGTCCCCCTGGAAGGCATGAGGAGAATTGAACCCATGACCTCTTACCTAACTCATTGAGCTATTCAGCCTGCAAGAACTGTACTGAATCAAACCAAATGTCTATCTATGCCAACATGCAACTCCAAGAGTGGCTAAACAGCTGCCTCTGGGGAGCCTGCCAGAAGAACAAAATATGACCCTCCTGCTTTTATTCCTTTGTTACCAGTATTCAAGGTTATACTGCCTCTGATACCGAGGATGTTATTTATCCATTATGACTGGAAGCATGGATGTCTTAGTAAATATATACTGTGTTGTGCACTAAATCTAGCTCAGTTTAGCACAAATCAAATGTTTCCAGCTATGATATGTGAACTGAAATGAATCTTACAAGAGAGTTGATACATTAGACATGGGGGGGGGGGGGGAAGCAGTGTACAAGGAAGAATACAGGCCATTTTTAAAAAAATCAAAACTGAGAAGTAAATGGTGGCAATTCAAGATTTGAGAACGATGTCCATAATTACCTAAATGTTATTGTTTCTTCACTTATGAAACATCAATTTAAGCAGCTTACTTTGAACTCACCTTGTATATAGGTATAGCACCAAATACAGCACCAGTTTCTTTGTTTCCAGGTTTGAAACTTTCCAGAGGCTGTTTGTGAATCTATAAAAGAGAAATAGTATCATCAATATATTTTCACTTCTAGGAAAGGAAATACTACATTTTCCTGGTTGTATAGCTTTTAGTCATTAATTTAGCATTAATGTAACACTTTGCAGCCAATACTAATCTTCCAACAAAAACCTGCATCTACAGAGGAGTGTCAGGAGGCAAACAGTCATCGATCCCAGTGCCTTCCACATATGAGCTGGCCCTCACCCACTGATCTGTGGAATTCCAGATCAGTCTCAAGCCAGGACCAAGAACAGAGATCCTGTTGCACAGATTATGTCACATGTTCTGGACAAGAAAAACCCTTGCATTGCAACTAAATAGGCAACAACATACACTTTTTCATCACAGAATAGTGGAGGAAAGTTTAGCTTTTTAATGCATCTACTAGGCATCCTTCAGTCTCGAGAGACTATGGTAACGTGCTCTGAATCGCGGTCTTGGAACACTGTCTAGTGTGGCTGAGAAGGCCAATTCAAGAGTGGCAATCCCTTCGTTTTTATGCATGTGTGAACATTAAAAATATACATCAGAAAGCGGGGAGTTTTTTTTAAATACACGTATGTTGTAGACTGCAAAGGGTGCTGAATTACAAAACTGTGAACATTAAAACATGCTTAGTGTTACTGTGTGTGAAAATGTTCTTTATTTTCTTTATTCTGTTTGCAAAATTCAAGAACATTTCAAGTACCAACTGAATCTTAATACCTTAGGAGAAGCCAGGGCTTTGAAAAACTTGAAATCCTGATCAACTTCATATGGCCCAGGTTTTTTCAAAGTTAAAGAGCTTCTGGTTAGAGTCTTCCAGCTGTTAAAAGGAGGAAGAAAGATTAATGGACAAATGTTATACTGAGAGATGGACCTTTCATGTTTAAACAAAATGAAGAAAGAAAAACAAAAGAGGCTATATTTTTTTGCTTTCATGTTCTTTTGTTGTTGGTAGAAGAGAGTTCCTAAGAGATTATTTGTGTTAACAAAAGAGGAGAGCAGGAAAGTTTCATTTTTGTGTGTGTTCCCTCTTTGGTGTGATCTTTTTTTCACCTTTTGTCTGTCAAACCATTTGGGAATTTTTTCATCCAATAGCATTGTGATGGGCTGTCATTAGCAGCCAACTAGAATGTCTAAACGTTTGGAATGTGAATTTTGAATCTCTGAAAGCGGCTGACTTGATTGGAACCTAGTGAGGAGTGCTTTTCTTTGCTTCAGTCCTTCCTTGTGGGTGGGTGAACTCCTGGTGTCCTTCATCTTGTATTGTGTTGCGTCCCACCCAGCAAAGCCAGTTTACCTCTATGCCTCCATCTTGGTCCCTTCCTTCTTTGACTTTTTTGTCCTTGATTTTGTGGTGGATTTTTTAAAAAAATTTATTTGGGTGATTTTTGTTGCAGCCTACATTTATTTATTTATTTATTTATTAGATTTTTATCCCGCCCTTCTAGACATATGTCTACTCAGGGCGGCTCACAATAAAATTATTCATAAAAACAATTAAAACAACGATTACATGTGTCAGTGTGACTCTTTGGGACAATTATTTGAATTTTAGGCCCCATATTTTTGGGAGGGGGACTTTTCTCTCTCATTATCTGTTGTTGCTATCCTTTCTTGGATTATTATTGCTGCTGTCTATGTTTTATTTTGTTATTTTTCCCCATGTGTGTATATGGGTATTTCCCCTAGTCTGATTTTTAAAAATTTGTTTTTAGGTTAATTTATTGTGTATTTATTCTGTTAAATATGTATATTTTGGTGGCTTTTTGGGGGGAACTCATTAGTTTGTTTCTGTCTGTAGGTGTGTATGGGCTTTTAAACAATGTTGCTGCCGCTATATGCTGTCAAGTTTTTCTGCAACTATATGAATTAGTGACCTTCAAAAGATCCCAGAATTAACAGCTGTGTTTAGGCCTTCCAAACTGAAGGCCATAGCCTCCTTTATTGAATAAATTATCTTATATTTAGCCATCCTCTTTTCCTGCTGACTTCTCCTATGAGCTTTGTCTTCTCATCATGTGTTCAAAATACAATAGCCTTTGTTTAGTTGCTTTTGCTTCTAGAAAGAATTCAGGCTTGATTTGTTTTAGCATCCACGTTTGTTTTTCAGGTGGTCCATGGTATCTTCAAAGCTCTTTCCTGACACCATGTTTTACATGGATCAGTTTTGTTCTTGTTGGCTTTCTTCATAGTCCAGCTTTACATCTGTATATAACAATTGGGATCATCACAGTATGGATGATCTTGGCCTTGATCTCTAGTGACACGTCTACGTATATTATTAAAGTTTTTTTCTTCTTCTGGTTCCTTTGTCACTATCTTTCCAAACCACAGTCTTCTGATTTCTTGGCTGCAGCTTCTATTTGGATTTATAACTGAACCATGCTATTCAATATATACATAAAGCCACTGGGAGAAATTGTCCAGAGTTTTGGAGTTTGATGTCACCAGTATGTGGATGACACCAAGCTCATGTTTGGTTTGCTTTATTTCCCACTTTAGTATTCTAATCACCTATGATTATCAGCACATTCTGTACAGGTGTGTGATCAATTTCCTCCTTTATACTACTTACATTAAATATTTCTATGTCATCCTTGTCAGCAGATACTGTAGTCAGCAGTACTGGATAAGAGGGAAGTGACAATATAGTATGACAGAAGTTTTAAAGTCCAGCCAGATTTATTTGTGAAGAATAATGTGTTTTATTATTGGTGGAATATAATGGCATGTAAATTTCATCCTGTAGAGCATCAGAAGAAAATATGTATTCTTTTGCAGTTCCAAACACAGCATGTATGTGTTTATTGGTGAATACCTGGTTCAGATGCCTATCTTCAGTGATCATTGGAGATTGATTTTCCATTTCATTAAGATGATGAGGTTGCATCTCAGTTAAGTGACTTTGTAGCAGAAGGGGAGTGACTTTCACAATAATCTTGGGTGTTACATATTCTTCCTCCCAAACTATTTCTCTGGGGGATTTCCCTCTTTCTGTGGGGATTTTCTTTCCTTCTTTCCTTTTTTTAACTAGAATTACTATAACTTCAGCCATACTATGTCCCCATTGCTTTCTAAACAGCAGTTAAAGGCACCATTGCAAAAGGTAGGAGCCAGCATCCTCAGCCCACTAGTAATTTGAACAATGATCAGTTTGTAACCATCCTTGCACAAATACTATCAGAGGATTGTGCAAAATATCTGGAGCAGATTGCAGACTCAGCCTTGATGCTAAAGAGCTGCTTGTTCCTATAACTTTCATGATCTGAAATGTGATGGCACCTAAATATCAAATCTGCAGTGGACTTTTATGCTGTAGATATGCTCCTAGAAGTTAGTGTCTATAGAAACTGTAGACATAACAATCTTATGCAGAACAATGAAACCTTACCTCTCCCTGTCAAGGACCAGAGGATATTCAAATTTCTGCTTTTTCTCCATATACTTGCTGTCTTCTTTTATTGTGAAGGGAATTTCATTTACATCACAGGGCAAAATTATATCAGTGGATTCAGAAATTTCAAACAATCTGCGCTGACCAAAGTAACCTAGGTAGTGGCCACTGTGGGAATTCCAGAGTCTTCATATGAAAGGAGCCCAAGAAATAAAAATAAAAAATATATTTATTTATTTATTTAAAATATTTCCCCCATTTTTCTCCTTAAAAAAGGGACCCAATGTGGCTTACATTGTTAAAAGACAATATATAATGCTAAAAACAGTAAGTATACAAATACTAAAAAGGTTCAAACAAATACCACACTAAAAATTTGTAAACAAATGAAGCACAAAAAACACATTCAAAGCAGTAAAGCAGTAAAGGAAACTATCAAAAAACCCACTCAGGCAGCCAGTCACTGAGGGAAAGCTTACCTAAAGAGAAATATATTTGCCTGCTTACAAAAGGACAGGAAGATGGGGCCAGCCTGGCCTCCTGTGGGAGGGAGTTCCAGAGTCTAGGAGCAGCAACAGAGAAGGCCCTTTCCAGTATATCCACCAAACACACCTGTGAAGGTGGCAGGACAAAGAGAAAGGCCTTTCCTGATGATATTAACACCTGGGCAGGCTCATAAAGGGAGAGGCAGTCCTTGAGATAGCTTGGACCCTAGCCATTTAGGGTTTTATAGGTTAGAGCCAGAGCTCTGAATTGTGCCTGGAAGTGAATCGGCTGCCAGTGGAGCTGCTGTAACAGGAGGGGTCATGTGATCCCTGTGACCGGCCCCAGTTAATAATTTGGTGTTTCGGACCCGCTGAAGTTTCTGGACACTTTCCAGAGGCAGTCCTAAATAGAGTACGTTACAGTAATCCAGCTGGGATGTAACTAAAGCATGTGTCACCGTGGCTAGGTCAGACCTCTTCAGGAATGGACCACTAATTTTAATTGTGCAAATATCAACTTTTAAACATGAAGAAAAAGAGAGTCTTCTAGTTATGTCATAGAAAAATGCTATCCAAAAAGATAAGTTTTTTAAAAAATTCTAAATGAATATATGTTAGCAAAATATATTAAGAGGCCAGTATATACAGCTAACAGCTGTACTTTGGGTAAATAGATAACTTCCTCAACCTGTAGGGTTTTTTTCCCCATAGAAGGATTATCCAGTAGGTTTTCCATGAGGTAAAACTGCAGCTGGGCCTACTGCCATTTTGGGGCAGGTGGTAGATAAACTTCCTAGCATGACCTACTGTTGGTGCCTCCACAAGCTATCTTTTTTTTTAAAGAAAAATTTTCTCCTTACTCCTGGCACTGACCATGATTTTGTAGTGGTGATGTCAGATACCTTTTTTGGGGGGAAGTCCACTTAGCATCTTGGGTACTATGGAAGGGAAACATGGCTGCTGCCAGGAGTTCAAAGTATGGCCAAGATAAGCTTCCCTGAGACTCCAAAAACTAAAGAGAAACTGGTCCTATCATCAGGAGAGGACCAATAGATGCCAATTGCTCTCCAGCTCTAAAGCTGACCACATCTGCATTTTTTCATGCCACATCTCAGCTTTCCCTGGGGTGGTTTAGGCTGGTAGTGAAACTGATGGGATGCAAACAGAAAGATAACTCGGACATGATAACAAACAGACCAAATTCTAAGCTAACTTCCAGCTGAGTGTAACTTACCTGACAGAACTATCAATAGAAGCAGTCACCACAAGGTTTTTTTCTTCATCAAAGAACAGGTCAACTATTTTGAGAGAATGAGCTCGCCAGCAAATCTGTTGCTTTACATGCTGCAGGGAAAAAACATACCAATGTTTCTGTCACCATTGGTACTTTTGGTGGGTATTAAGAACCTCTGACATCCACATAGTTGACATCTGCAGCAGAAATTGAGGAGTTACTTCACCAGGCTGGGAATGGATTTTGCCAACAGTGCACATTGTATATTGCACTAGATCTTGAACTGTGGAGTGGAATTTTTCTACATATACTGTATAAAACAAATCACGGAATCATAGAACCATAGAATAATAGAGTTGAAAGGGGCCTATAAGGCCATCAAGTCCAGCCCCATGCTCAATGCAGGAATCCAAATCAAAGTAGATCTGACAGATGGATGCCCAATTTTCTCTTGAATGCCTCCAGCAGTGGAGTGCTCACCACCTGCCGAGGTAATTGGTTCCACTGTCAGACTGCTCTAACAGGAAGTTTTTCCTGATATTCAGCCAAAATCTGGATTCCTGTAACTTGAGCCTATAATCACGTGTCCTGCACTCTGAGATGATCCTGCCTCTTCTCTGTATGACAATCTTTCAAGTATTTGAAAAGTGCTATCATATCTTCTTCGGCTGACCGCCGAAGAATTGATGCTTTTGAACTGTGGTGCTGGAGGAGACTCTTGAGAGTCCCCTGGACTGCAAAGAGAACAAACCTATCCATTTTGAAGGAAATCAACCCGGAGTGCTCACTGGAAGGTCAGATCCTGAAGCTGAGGCTCCAATACTTTGGCCATCTCATGAGAAGAGAAGACTCCCTGGAAAAGACCCTGATGTTGGGAAAGTGTGAAGGCAAGAGGAGAAGGGGACGACAGAGGACGAGATGGTTGGATAGTGTCATCGAAGCTACCAACATGAATTTGACCCAACTCCAGGAGGCAGTGGAAGACAGGAGGGCCTGGCGTGCTCTGGTCCATGGGGTCACAAAGAGTTGGACATGACTTAACGACTAAACAACAACAACAACAATCATATCTCTCCTCAGTCTTCCTTTCACAACACGAAACTTGCCCAGTTGTTTCAGTCTTTCCTCATAGGCTTGGTTTCCAGTCCCCTGAACATCCTTGTTGCCTTCCTTTGAACTTGTTGAATTTTGTTGGCATCCTCCTTAAAATGGTCAAGATGACACCTAACCAGGGCTGAGTAGAGGGGGACTAGTACCTCACAGGATTTGGAGGCTATGCTTCTGTTAATGCAGCCAAAAATAGCATTGGCTTTTTTTGTAGCCACATCACACTGTTGGCTCATACTCAGCTTATGATTTACAACACTTCCAAGATTCTTTTTGGTCATAGTATTACTGAGCCAAGTATCCCCCATCTTGTAACTGTGCATTTGTTTTCTCTCCCTAGGTGTAGAACTTTGCACTTATTCCTGTTATAATCTTCCAGCCTGTTTAGTAGAAACTCGGGTCTGGGAGACAGTTTAACAAAATGCAATTTGAAAGTGGCAAGGGTATGGAAAAGGAAAAGGGGAAGAGGTGACTACTTTCTCCTGCAACCTGCACCAGTCATTTTCCCTCACTGTGTGACAAACACAACTCAAGAAGCTGGAAATGTTTAAGAGAGGAAACCACAGTGCAGCAAGGGTTAAGGACTAACTTGAACCTATGGCTTCACTATAAAATGAATTCTCCTGATTAGCAGAAAGCAATGGATTCAATTTTTCCCCCCACCAAACATGCAGTGAGTCAGGAACAAAAAAAGTGAAGCCAATTTGTTCAGTATAGGAACTTGTATTCTTGAACTCTATACAATCTAGATTTTTTTTTAAGAGAAAGAGATGGATGGTAAATTGGATAGCTTGCGACAGCACAAACATTTTTGTCTCAGAATTCAATTAATTCACATGTTTCGGATTTATGATAACTCCAGTCTGATAACACTGAATTTCTGATAACATTGAATGAACATTCTGATTTACAGTTGAAGCAAGCAAAGAATATGGGCAAAATTGAATGGGTTAGGTGAAATCTCAAAACATTTCCCATGTAATAAGCATTTTTATATAAAGGTATGAAAACAAGCCCTTAAAATATTCATTTTCCATTTTCCTTACCTTGTTGACATCAAGAGGATCTTCTAAGAATGAGCCAACATTCCATCGGATAACATGACCCTCTGTAAGATAAATCACCCATAAAGTAGTATTTTTATGTATTACGTAACTATCCTAGAATCAACCTAACAATAATTTCATGGCTTGTGAGTGTCATAAATAAGAGCTAAGAAAAGCGTAAAGTTAAGCAACTGAATTTTACACATTGAAATAAAATCTCCTGGAGTCTGTTAGTGAAAAATCAAATTGTTTTGACTAGACATGATAATAAAACAAGTCTTGATGTCTTTATTTGGATCCTTGCCACCTGTAATGGCTCAGGTGAATATTTCTTAAGCAAAACCACCAGTTATATTATTGGTTTAGGCTGCTAGTTTACTGCTGGAATTGCAACACCCTCCTGGGACATTTTATATTTCTAATACAAATCAGAAAACATTTTGCTGCTTTCTGGACCCTGTTCCAAAATATAGATAGTTTTGGTTTCCTTTCCTTGTGATTTGGTGAGGGGTATGACGGAATCTGAATATCCCACCTGTCATTCACTACACTATAACAGATTGTTGTTTTTGTTGTTTAGTCGTTAAGTCGTGTCCAACTCTTCGTGACCCCATGGACCAGAGCACGCCAGGCCCTCCTGTCTTCCACTGCCTCCCGGAGTTTGGTCAAATTCATGTTGGTAGCTCCAGGTCTTGTTTTTGCTGAGTGTATAGAGCTTCTCCATCTTTGGCTGCAGAGAACATAATCAATCTGATTTCGGTATTGCCCATCTGGTGATGTCCATGTGTAGAGTCGCCTCTTGTGTTGTTGGAAAAGAGTGTTTGTGATGACCAGCTTGTTCTCTTGACAAAACTATTAGCCTTTGCCCTGCTTCGTTTTGAACTCCAAGGCCAAACTTGCCTGTTGTTCCTTTTATCTCTTGACTCCCTACTTTAGCATTCCAGTCCCCTATAATGAGAAGAACATCTTTCTTTGGTGTCAGTTCTAGAAGGTGTTGTAAGTCTTCATAGAATTGGTCAATTTCAGCCTCTTCAGCATCGGTGGTTGGTGCATAAACTTGGATTACTGTGATGTTGAAAGGTCTGCCTTGGATTCTTATTGAAATCATTCTATCATTTTTGAGATTGTATCCCAGTACAGCTTTTCCCACTCTTTTGTTGACTATGAGGACTACTCCATTTCTTCTACAGGATTCTTGCCCACAATAGTAGATATGATAATCGTCTGAATTGAATTCGCCCATTCCCGTCCATTTTAGTTCACTGACGCCTAGGATGTCAATGTTTATTCTTGCCATCTCCTGTTTGACCACATCCAGCTTACCAAGGTTCATAGATCTTACATTCCAGGTTCCTATGCAGTATTTTTCTTTGCACCATCGGACTTTCCTTTCACTTCCAGGCACGTCCGCAGCTGAGCGTCCTTTTGGCTTTGGCCCAACCACTTCATTAGCTCTGGAGCTACTTGTACTTGTCCTCCGCTCTTCCTCAGTAGCATGTTGGACGCCTTCAGACCTGAAGGGCTTATCTTCCAGCGTCATATCTTTTAGCCTTTTGTTTCTGTTCATGGAGTTTTCTTGGCAAAGATACTGGAGTGGCTTGCCAGTTCCTGCTCCAGGTGGATCGCATTTAGTCAGAACTCTCCACTATGACCTGTCCGCCTTGGGTGTCCCTGCACGGCATAGCCCATAGTTTCTCTGAATTACTCAAGCCCCTTTGCCACGACAAGGCAGCAATCTGTGAAGGGGATTACATGTATCTTTTTCATATATGTGGTTGTGATGGCACTGAAAGCCTCTTATGAAGCTGCCATTCTTAACTCTTTCCTTCCCTGTTACCTCAAATGCTGTAGCAATGGCAGGGCCCTTGAGAAATAAAATTTATAGAGTGCTGCATTTTAATAGTATGTTTGAGAGGAACCTAGAAAACTTTCCCAGAGTTTCTAGCACATGGGGGGAGGGTGTCATGAGAATGCTCAATAGCTTCCTAATTACAGTGGAAGGAGAGAAACTTCATAGGGAAGCCTCTAGTGAGACCTCAGCATGCTTGATTAAAAAAATTAATCGGAATAAATTTGTGCAGGGTTGACATGGTAGTTGACTTGCAATGAAACAAAGCCTTATGAGCTTGCACGCACATGTTTTTAGCAAGCCAAGTACAACTGGCAAAAAAATATCCATTGGTTTTTTGACATTGGAGTATTTTTTTGTCATAGCAAACATACCTTATTGGTAAGAGAAAAATCTCATGTCATTTTTCACAAAACCATTTTTGTGGGAAACGAGAAATGATACTCTCTGGGTTGTCATTAAGTTATCTACAATTTGAGAGAATTTAAATTTCTTTCATGGACGTGATTGGAGTAATAGAAACCAGGAAATATCCCACCATGTAAGAAGTGTACATCTCATTTCATCTTGTTTTTATTTCACCTTGTATTTTCTGGCTGTAGGTATTTGGTAGGAACACAGATGATACATCCAAACATTTATTTGGACACGGAACGTTTTTGTACCTTGCAATATAATGTGATTCTCATAGGAGTCAGAAAATACCCCACAACTCACACAATACAATACCAGTTTTATTTTGTTTTTCTCCTAGACCATGAGGGTTAACATGCATTGCTAGACCAAACTATTATTAATCTCAAGCCACCATTTTTTCCCTTACTCAAAATTTGTCAATAAGAGGAAACAAAATGGGGAAAAACTTAAGAGATTCTAAGAACCCTGCACAGAATTGTAAAGGGGAGCAGTTTCCATTTGAATGCATAACTATAACATAAGTAGGCTATGCATTTATTTAGCTATGCATCTGTGCCACAGGAAGCAGTGATTTGCAACATATTCCCAGGACATTTACATTGAGCTAAACAAGTGTGTCATTTCACAAACAGCAATGCAAATATTCTCCCTCTGGCTCATACAACCATACAGATAAAACATAATGCATAATGAAGCTCTTAACAATAGGTTGATCTTTCTCACTTTAGACAGGAATTCTTATACTATTTTCAAATCAGGGAAAAATAGCTATAGTTGCATTTGTATTGTGAAATCATATTGATGCTACAATATAAAAATCACTAAGTGATAGCAAATGTTACTGCCAATAACAATTTCATGATAGTCAAATTTGTAGCAAACATTATTTTAAGTATTCTCCTTACTGTATTACACCATTTCTTGCAATTATGTATGTTGTGAAGATTTTCCATATATCCAAGTTTCCCTCAAACTTACGATAGCTAAAAATTGGGACAGGATGTGTTCACCCTCAAAGTTTTGGAAAAACATGAGAAAAGTCATTGTCTCCAACTCATCTGATAGAACTGGTTAAAAGGACTCCTGCCTGCTGCAGCCACCTAAATAATAATGTCTTAAGGAGCATCAAAAGTCTATCAGTGTAAATTGCCTGGGATTGGGGGACAGCACATGAAAGAGAACAGGGATCCTGCACCTTTAGAAGCTGGACTTATACTTAAAAGCAAGTCCCACTGAATTACTGCCGAGTAAGCATACACTGGACAGAAGAAAGATGTTCATATCATGAGGCTGGTTATTATCATCCTTGTCTGAATTTAGCTTTAATCATCTTTTTCAGTTTACTAATTCTGGGCAGGATGACAGAGAGAAAGAAAGCCCAAAACCACATCATTGCCAAGTTTTACAGCTCACTTTGTTAGCATGTATCTGGAAGGGCACCTCTTTAGTTCCCAGTCTTTGAATAAAAGTGGGAACCTGTTGAATGGTGGGGTGTAAATCAATCAATCAATCAATCAATCAATCAATCAATCAATCAATCAATCAAGGTCACAAAAAACAAACAAACCACACATTAACTTTTGAAATTGAGCCTATGGTTCCCCCAAGGAGTATGTTTTCTATTGTTAAACTATCTGATTTATTTTTTTAAAAATTCTAATCTGGCCTTTAAAATCATCAAAGCCTTCAAATATGTTTGAAAGAAACAAACAAAATAGCATATAAAGAATCTCTTAATAAAAGTAATATACAGTACTATACTTTTAGATCAATGCAATTTTAAACCTGAACAAGCCTTGTTAATGACAGGATGTTTGGGAAGTTATTAATTCAAAAGTCTGCAATGCATAAGAATGTCCCACTAAATGTTGACATGTATCTTAGTAGACCTGTATAGGATTGTGTTCCTAATAGCTGTAGCAGCCATTCCTTGCTCATGTGTAGGACTAAATTCATGTTCAGGATAGAGAGGCACACAGATCTGTACTCTCCCCCAAATATCCTCATAAGTCACTTGCTGTTGTTGTTATGTGCCATCAAGTTGGAACCAACTAATAGCAACCCTAATAGGGCTTTCAAGGTAAGTGAGATATTTAAGAAGTGGTTTTACCACACTGGGCCCTTGTTAGTCACTTAGACTTCATAATATAGCCCTTCACACATTCAGGCAAATGCCTCAGTAGGACTTATATGTCTGGTGTCAGTAATGGACTGGATGAGGTTGAACAAATTGAAATTTAATCCAGACAAGACCGAGTTGTGCCTGGTCAGTCAAAAGGCGGAGCAAGGAATAAGGATTCAGCCTGTGCTGGATGGGATTACACTCCCTCTGAAAACACAGGTGTGTAGTTTGGGTGTGCCCCTGGATTAGTCTCTAAACTGAGATACGCATGTTTTCATGGTGGTCAGGAGTGCATTTACACAATTAAAACTAGTGAATTAGCTCTGTCTGTTGCTGGAGAGGTCTGATTTCACCACGGTGACACATGCTTTGGTTATGTCCCAGCTGGATTACTGTAATGCGCTGTATGTGGGGCTGACTTTGGAAAGTGTTCGGAAGTTTCAGCACATCCAGAACGCTGGAGCCAGATTGTTAACTGGGGCTGGTTACAGGGATCACATAACCACCCTGTTAAAGGAACTCCACTGGCTACTGATCCATTTTCAGGCACAATTCAAAGTGCTGGTTTTAACCTATAAAGCCCTAAATGCCTTGGGTACAAGCTATCTCGAGGACTGCGACTCCCTTTAAGTGCCTGCCTGAATGCTAGGATAATCAGGGAAGGCCTTTCTCTCAATCCCACCACCACCACAGGTACATTTGATGGGGACATGAGAGAGGGCCTTCTCTGTTGCTCCTCCCAGACTCTGGAACTCCCTCCCATGGGAGGCCAGGCTGGCCTCATCTTTGCTGTCCTTCCACAAGCAGAGAAAGACTTTTCTCTTCAGGCAGGCTTTCCCTAAGTGGCTGTCTGTCTGAGAGGGGTTTTAAATGGATTATTGTGCCTTGTTGCTTTTAAGATTTTTTTGATATTTATTTAATTTACATTTTTAATATAATATTTGTTTAATTCTTTTAAATATTTGTATATTTACTGTTTTTAGCTTTTAAATGTATTTAATGATGTGAGCCAGCTTGGGTCCTTTTTAAGGGAAAGGCAGAGTAAAAATGCTTTAAATAAATAAATAAATAAATATTTCATTATTGGAGTTCTTATAGAACAATTGTTTTTTTCCCTCCCAAAATGGCTCATGATGTCAGTGACCAATTGGTCTGAGATGAAGGACGAATAGGATCTGGAGAGATTTTCATGTTTGTTTTCAGCAATACTGGGGGAACGATCTTTACAAATTTTTATTATAAACATTGCTGAGAAATGATTGCTTACCTTTATTAGCAGCAAACAGTGCATTTTTAGCAGATATCCCAGTGCATAATGCTGTTACAGGAATTGGAGGATGTTTTGTGAATGGCAAAAGTTCTCTTAGTAGATCTCCCTTCACAAACAAAAACATAATCATACGTTCTTTTAAGAAAGCAAAATTATATGATGTTTGAAGCTTGGCTTGAGGACTGCATGAGTCACACTGATCTACGTTATCACACTATGTTTTCAGATACAGCAAATTTAAATCTTCATTTTGAGCTCTAAAGTATTATTACAGGGAGCAATGTTGTAAACAAGGGAGTGAACAATATAAGCACAATGAATTATTCAGCTCAAGAAAAGAGATTTCATTTTTGGGCATATGAACACATGAAAGTACATTTGTCTGCATCCCAGGACCTGTTTTGGAACCCCGTACAACAGGATAGAGACACCCTCTTTTAATGGATGAGCTAATACAAATGTATCTATAGCTAAAGCTAAAGTAAAAAAAAAAATGAACATTCACAAGTGCATTCCTGATGTGATGTTGAGGACCTGTCACACTCTCCTGCCCTACCTTTATTACTGTCCAACAACTAGCTACTTTGCAAAATACCTGATTAATGCAGGGCTATCACCAGTACTAATTACGACTGCTCATGCAGTGGTGAGGCTGGGGTCAGCAATCAGCCTCTGAAAAGGGCACCTGTAAACTCCTCTCTTATGGGTACTTTGGGCTGCTTTCAAACTTATTTTTCTGAGCATGTGAATTATTCTAATATTAGAAACTTAAGGTGACGCAGGAGCAATCAGTGAGCTGGCTGTTTTCTGTGCCAATGGCACTCTGTCAAGGAGCTGAAACAAAACTGACATGAGAAGGATCCTCATAATGGGTCCCTCCTATGTGACTTACATTACTCAGATTCTGTTTCAGGGGAGGGGGAGTCCATATGTACATTGGCAGTAATGGATTATAGATGTATGCCCTAGATTGGACTACAGACTTACAAAATTGAATAAATCTATAATTCTATGGAATGGAAGAAGGGCCCCTTCATTTTGGTTCATGAACAGCTTGACTGACTATCTACTGTTGGAAGAGAGAGCAGAGGATTTCTGTGAGCCTGGACATTGGATGATGGATGGAAGAAAAAGAAAATGGAATAAAATGGAGAAGTTAAAACAGTTGGATACTTTCAGTGGCTGTGCTTATGTCCAGAGTGTACCCTGATTAGGCCCTCATTAATTGTTATGTGTTGCCAAATTAATTGCAATTTATGGTGAGTCTGCCTGGGTTTTATAGTTATAAAATATTTGTAAGTTATTTACCAGTCCTTCCCCTTTGGCACTTTGGAACCATGTAACCTGCCCAAGGCTGTACAGGTGGCAGGGAATGTAGTGCCATCAGTTACAAAAGCTACAGATGATTTTGGCTGGCATCTTTCAAAGGGATTCAAACTCCTCCAGGTGCTCCAGCCCATTGAACTATCACCACATTATTTGCCCATAAAGAGATGCTGTTTCTGAGCAGTAAAGAAATGTGGTCAACACACTGTTTCTCTTGACTTAATATTTACCAATAGAAGAACGGAATTTTAGTGATGAGAGGACCAGAAAGCAAGAAAATTTAGGGTGTCAGTGGATCAAAAAAGAGCAGTGTTCTGGGAGAACTCCCACTTCCCAGCTCAAATCTCTCTTCCTTTTCTCTTAAATTTTACTTCTTGTAGATTTCACCTGATCTGAGGTCTTTGAGCCTTGGTTGAACTTTAAGCCTTAATTCTGAAAGACAGTTCAGTTCTCATAGTGGGCTGCTAGAAAGGTAGAGGTGAATGTAGTGTTTCACAAAGGTTTAGACTTAGCCACATACCCTTGGATGCACACTTTAACATGGTGAGGGAGTTTGAGTGTGTTAGAGAAGCTGAGAACAATGCCATCAGGAGGCTAGATTCTATCATGAATCCAGTATCCTAGCAGACCGGTCAGAGCTGAGACCACATTAAGATGCATCTTCTTCAGAAATTAACCATCACAGCAGCAGAAAAGACTTGGCAGTTCCAATGATAATAAGCGCAGATAAACTGCTAAGAGTAGCTACTGGCAAGTAGCAGGAGTGGAAGGTAATGCCAGTGGAGGATCTTGCATGGACAATGGCAGTGACATTCAAGCCATAATTAATTTAAAACTGGGATTTTCCTTTTGCAAATTTTAATCCTTCCCATTGCTAAAGAAACATAAATGGCAATAGCTGTATGTATTTCTACAAGAAACAAGAAACAGGAGAAACATAGATAATAAAGCAGAAGAATCATCTCATAATGGAATCCATTGACTGCGAGTGCAATTATAAAGCTCTTGCTTGTGTCATTCATTATCTCAATTCAATTATGCAAAAGAGCTTACCATGATAGTCCAGAGATAAATACGACCATCTTCATGAGCAACAACAAGTATGGGTATATTCTGGGGTTCTACTTTTTCACTCCCAGCAACTAGAAGGCTGGATGGAATTGCTTTATCTTCCATGATCAGAGAACCTGGTCCCAATCCTAATTTTGATTCAAAAACAAAACGTAATTGATTATCACAAGAATGTCCACCGTCATTTTCTTTTGAACCTTGTAATTTCTTACATTGTATCATAAAGTGTTCTTTAAACTGATACTTCAGTGATTGTGCTGAATGCTAACTAGTGGAACTGAAACACCGTTTGGATTTTTTGTTCAGAAACTAAAATATCATAGAATCATAGAAAAGTGAAGTTGGAAGGGGCCTACGAGGCTATCAAGTCCAACCCCCTGCTCAGTGCAGGGATGCAATCAAAGCATATCTGCCAGGTGATTACCTAAGTTTTTCTTGAATGCCTCCAGTGTTGGAGCACTCGCCAACTCCCGAGGTAACTGGTTCCACTGTTGTACTGCTCTAACAGTTAGGAAGTTTTTCCTGATATTTAACCGAAATCTGGCTTCCTTTAACTTGAACCCATTGTTGAGTGTCCTGCACTCTGGGATGATCGAGAACAGATCTTGCCCCTCCTCTGTATGAAAGCCTTTCAAATATTTGAAAAGTGCTATCATATCACCCCTCAGTCTTCTTTTCTCAAGGCTAAACATGCCCAGTTCTTTCAGCCTTTCCTCATAAGGCTTGGTTTCCAGCCCCCTGATCATCCTTGTTGCCCTCCTCTGAACTTGTTCCAATTTGTTAGCATCCTTCTTGAAGTGTGGTGTCCTGAACTGGAATATGTATCAGGAATTTATTCATAACTCAACTGTTGTATGATTCTATTATTGTTTTATGCTTGAGTTGGAAACGAACTTTATCTCATCTTCTCCAAATACCCACCTTTCCGGATTTTAAAACACCCTGATTATATAGTGTTCTCAATGACTAACATCTTACCTACCACCATGCTTTTATTTTACTTTACTTTATTATGCTTTTATTATGTGGTCTCTTAGTGCAATTTGTTTCATTCCTTTTATATTTTGTTTCTTGTTGATTATCATTGTTGTTATGTTACTGTTTTATCCTGTTTTGTAAACCACTCAGAGTGGCCTTGGCAGCCAGATGGGTGGTATAAAAATAAAATCAAATAAATAAATAAATAAATATTTTGTTCAATAGCTTCCAGTGCAGAGCTTTCTAAAAGGATGTACATCGGCACAAAGTGCCACTTGGCTGAAGCCTTTGCTCAGTTCTCAAACATCCCTGGGTTGTATTGTTTAACTTGGCTCACTGCCTGATCTTTTCATGCAATTTGAACAGGAAGTGGCAAAAGTTGAGGTCGAGGGAATGGACCGTCAGGAAATTCTTCCTAATGTTCAGATGGAATCTCTTTTCCTGTGGTTTCAAACTACAGGAAAAGAGATTCCATCTGAACATTAGGAAGAACTTCCTGACGGTCAGAGCTGTCCGGCAGTGGAATAGGCTGCCTCGAAGGGTGGTGGAGTCTCCATCTTTGGAGGTTTTTAAGCAGAGGCTGGATGGCCATCTGTTGGAAGTACTTTGATGGATGTTCCCGCATGTTGGGGGGTTGGACTGGATGGCCTCTGTGGTCTCTTCCAACTCTATGACTCTATGACCTTTGGATAATTAAGGGTCAATCTATTTCTGTTTCATCTTGGGATAAATTTTCATCGTCCACCACCACTGTTTTAGGTTGCATTGGTGGGCAGAGTTTACTATTCAATGCAGGCATAAGTCAACCAGGAAAGGAACCGCATTTTGGTGAACAACTGTATATGGATAACATGAAACAGTATTCTCAATCCACATGTAGAAGATGTATTAACTGTAGTTACTAGCCTTTATTAAATATACAAATAAATCTCAGCAACATGCTTTCTTCCCTTGAACATAAGCAATGTCAAAAAGGGGTCCAGACTTTTTTATTTTTAAAGAAAACATGCATATATTTAAAAGCTTCCAGGATTTATGCAAATTCAAGTGAAGATCTCAACCCAGCCCTTCACGTCAACAGTCTGTGACAAGTTGTTGTTTTTAAGACATGGACTTTAAAAAGTATATAGGCATTCTTCCATTTCTTACCTGAAACACTTGTTGTACAACCATGTTCATTTTTATCACCTTCCTGAAATCAAGCAGTAGGATGAACAATGAATCTGAGATTAAAAAAAATTAGACACCAGAAAAAAAGATACCTTTAGTTGCCAACTATGGGGGGGGGGGATGATCAGAAATGTTCACAAAATGTTTCTTTAGTTAGTTAGTTTGTGGGTTTGCATCCTGCCTTAGAACTCTAGGCAATTTACAGTAAAACTGAATAAATTTCTGCCATTTAATGATTGATAACCTCTTGGTTTAACAACCTGAGATTAGAGATGGGAATGAACTGCTGGTTCGACAGTTCGGCACAATTCATTTCCTGGCCAAACAGCTGATCTGTGGTTCAGCGCCCCGCCCCCTCCAACGGGCATCTACTTAGAGGCAGTGCCCAGAAGAGGCAGGGCTGGACTCTGCCACTAAATGGATGCCTGCAGGAGGGGGCAGGGTGCTGAACCATGGATCAGCTGTTCGGCTGGGAAACAAAGCACGCCAAACCACTGAACTAGTGGTTCATGTCCCACTCTACCTGAGATGTAAACAAAGTTGTGCCTGTGCACACCTGATGCAACTCTTTTCAAAAATGCAAGCAGGTGAATCATGATGTCTATAATTAGACATAATCCTTGTTTCAACCAAGCTACGGTTACCAGCTTCAGAAAAAGCTGTAATATTAAACTAGAGGCAGGGACAGAGTGAGGGCAAAGGCAAGGGCAGGAGAGAGAAGCTGGCTTAACCAGAATCCAAAAGGAACATACCAGCTTTATGCCTACAGTGCTGCCTTCTTCCTGTGTATGACTCTCATCACTCTGAGGATCGGAACTGAAGGTGGAAGAGAAACTCAGCTGCCTGTATGGAAGACAGAATCCAGGTAGCCCCAGATGTCAGTAGGTATGGAGAATAACTGAACCACAGGGCCAAAAGCATGCAGCTAAACATCACATTTATGATCTTGTACACTATATTATTTCTTTCAATACATCTGTAGGAACAGGCTGTTCTAAAGCTAGACTGCCGATTTCCTAGAACATGGTAAATATCACATGCAGGCATTTCTTTGCAAATACAATTTTGCTGACTACAATAAAATGAATTAAGAACCCTATGTGTAGAAGTACTTTGCATACATATTAAAACATGGACAAAATGTTTGAGGTGCTGGAGGTGCTGGAACTTTAAAAAAGCCCTTTGTATATATTTTGCTACTTCAAGTTAGATATCTCTTATTGCTGTGAACCCATAGTTAGTTAGGAATATGCTCCAATCCAGTCAAATATTTATTAATTTCACCAAAGGTGAGATGAGAATTAATTATTTCTTAACCTAGGATAAGCATAATTGACATGCGTTTCCAACATAATTCTCCTACCTATCAGAGAGGGCACTTCGATAGAGGAACAGCAACCTATTGATTCTAAGTAATTCTGGTCCCTCAACCTGGACAGCATGGCCAGCCTTGAATCTGGAAATAAAACAAGTCGTTTATCACACTTAACCATTATTTGCTTAATAGAGCACATATTTCTTACATCAAAATAAAGAGTGTTAAGAGATTTGGTCCCCATGATACATTTTAAAGATGCTTACAACATAGGCTGGTATGAATCAACCATGGCTTGGAAATGAGAAAACAAGCAAAAGAGAAGGAAAAGGACTCATTCCATATTTTTCAACCCACAGATGCAATCCATTGATTATATCCAAATGTATCAGTAGGTAAAACTCTGTTGTTTAACTTTGTGCCCAGCATAACCTGGATCAGATGCCAAAAGCTTCATATTCCCCCTTTTTAGGTTCCAAGGCACCCCATGGCTGCCTTTTGCCCTGGGGAAATCTTTGGGAGCCTTGGGACGGGTGGGGTGGGGTGGGGGAGCCTTCAAAAGTTAAAAATAAATAAAAAGCCACCAGATCACCAGGAGCAGTCCTGGTTCTGGCAGCAGATCCTGAGGCTCCCAAGGGCTTCCTCAGGGCAAAAAAGGCCCAAGGGAATCACAACCTAAAGTGCAGGGGAGTGAGTAGCAAACTTTTAATTAATGTAAAATGTTTCTGGTGCCTGATCCTGGTTACATTGGGTGCAAAATTATGCAACAGGATTTTGCCCAATGTTTTGTAATGTTTTATTTTTCAATATATCACAATACATAGAAAGTAACTGCAGATCTTTTGTGAGCTCAATCAAATTTTCCTAAAACTTGATGTTATCCCTACTCCATACAGGTCACTTTGCAGTTCTGTGTCACTGCATTAATAGTCTAGAAGTAAATATTTTTCCACATGTGTTTGCCTGTTGAGGAATCTCTCTGAGGATTTGAACACACAATTCATCAACACAGAGCACTGGAAGTCTTAGGCCTATTGGAAAACTGCTATTTTAGATGACTCTAAAGATAGTTTAGAATGGCTCTGTGGAAATATCAAGAATAGTTTTCCAAAATGAGTTTACAATATATAGCACTAACTGCACTCCAAGAAACTAAATGATTAACTCATTTCCCAGAGCCAAGTGGCTTTCATGTTTGAATGGCTATCCTGTCGCTGCCACAGAGCATCTCATTCCTATCAGGGTGACTTCTGACAAAACGTTGTAATGCAAAGGGCTCCTGTTCAGGGCTCCTGGCAGCTAGTCCTGCTGCCTTCCAGGATGTTCTACTCCATCCCCATCCTCCTTGGTTTTCTACCTCTTCTGAAACCATTTTTAGGTAAGAATCCAGTTTAGCATTTTCAAAATACATCCCCCTAAAGAAGACTAAAAACTGGGTGGCAGAGAAATAAGGCCATGGCATTCTCATTGGAATCTTTCATGTTTAAAGAAATAAGCCCTGAGGCATTATATTGCGTACACATACATACGTATTGGTTCCAAGGGGTGAGTCACATTGTGAAGTGAAATTGAATGCGGGTTTGGAAAAATTATATCTTCTGTTTCTGGAGCAGAATTTGAGCTATCCCTTAGGGAACGACCTCACTGAATTTTAGAGCTAGGAAAGGGTGCCAAAACGAGAGAGATGTTATGCTCCATGCTGAACGCTGTCACTTGTTTCTCCTGCTGTGAAAGGATTAACTAGCAGCTGAGTACTAACAAAGGCACTCAACATTCCAGCTGGCAGCTAATTTTAAAAGTTTCCACACTTTGAAATGAGCAAGGGCAAAAACGATAGCATATTAGTTCTGTACTATGACTTACTTGGGACAAGCTAAGCTGTCATTGAGGAGCTTTCAGAAATTACTATCCTTGCAGTGTGAGCAGAGACAGAAGCATGGCTTGGGTTTTCCACTTTCTGCATCTCAGCTGCTTACTCCCATTTGTCTGTGTTTGAGCTGAAGCACAACAGTGAGTTGCTGATTTGTACACAGGGCAGAACTCAGATGGAGTCTCAGCTGCTGACTGTGCTGGAGAAAAGAGTGCTGAAGAGCCCTTCAGCTTACAAGGAAACTGCAGAGATGTATCACATTTATGTATAAAGTGCTGAGGGGCTTCGGTAGAATCAAAAAAGGCAGTGCTTAGGGCTACAGATCCCGGAATCTGCCTGGTCTGTGGGTGAGATATCTAGGAATTGTAGCCAAAAAAGAAAATTTCGCCAAGCTCTGGTTTGGAGACATGATCAAAATTAACTACAATCTAGTAGTAAGTCACAACTAGAGTAGGGCCATTGAATTAGTCAACTCCTCCATAACTTGACTCACCAAAGGATTGAATGGGTCTATTATAGTTACAACGGACCACTAGATTTCAGTCATTAGATGAGGAACCTTTAGAAGCCACGATTTGCCCTGTGGTTTTCATCTGCATCCTGTGAGTAGTATAGTAATCATACATACTGCCACTACCATTGACAACAGGAATCCTGTAAAAGCCCTTTTACTTCCATGTGGTAATCTTTTAGATCCAGGCTGGCTGATTGGTCTGTAACACCTCCATATCCTTTCTTACTTACATGTATCTGGTGGTGGCAGATTCAAAATCCCACATCATGATTACACCATTTGTACTTGCAGTGGCCAACAAATTGTAACCTTCTACTCTCAGCAGATCAAAACAGGTCACTTCTATTCCACAAGGAATCTGAAAAACACATGCAAAAAAGTTATTCGTTACTACTAATAAGGCATTTGGTACTACTAATAACTATTAATTTTGTACTATATAATTCCTATATATAGTACCTTATTGCTGTATACTAGCTTCAAAACAACTTAATACTATACATATTTTTGAAAAACTGAAACTGCCCAAAGACACAGAAATCATTTTTTTCCTTTCTTTCTTTATTTCTCTCTCTCTCTCTTTGAATTTATATTTTAAACAATACAAACATAGGACTATGTAAGCATGATGGATTTAAACATCCATGTGACTTATAAACAAGCAAAGATGTCATAGGATTAAATTAGATTGTAATAAATATTTCCATCATCTGTTCCTACCCCATATCAAACAAAATATTTGAAATTTATTTGGAATGTATTTTTGCTTTACCTCAGTGTTAGAAAGACTGAAGAAAGCTGACAGGGGGGAAAAGCCCATTAAAAATGTGGAGTTGGAGGAGAGCTTTATGGATGCCATGGACTGCCAGAAACACAGATATATGATTCTGAGCGTGTATCGAGCCTGAACTCTCTCTCGAAACAAAAATGACTAAACTGAGGCTATCATACTTTTGGCACATCATCAGAAGACAAGATTGATTGACAAAGACAATAATTCTGAGAAAAGGAGAAGACAGATTTGTTTCAGTGCGAGCTTTCATGGATCAAATTCTACTTCCTCAAATGCTTTTTAGCTGCTGAAACAACAGAGTCCTATGAAGCCTTAAAGAGTAACAGATATTGTATCATGAGCTTTGATGGAGTTGAGTCCATTTGTCATAGATGGACAACTGATCGACAATAGGAGCCAAAAGGCTCTGCAGTCTCCCTTCATCCTTCTCTGCCTATGTCCTGGAAATGTTTCAAAAGTAAAAACTTAGTTTACTTTTCACGTGATTACTTTTGACATGTTTACTTTTCCATTGATGAGTTAGGCTTCCATCAAGCTGTAAGAAACAGAACTCAGAATGGCAAAAGGTGTACAAGCCTTTTCTTTCTGTGAGTATTCAGAAGTCTGGAAATAGTCCCCTACCTCTGGATTTGATGTCACAAGTTCCTTATCAGGCAACAGCTCAACATCTGGATAAAACCCGTTATTTTTCTTCGCATTGAGAGTCAGTTTTAGAGATATCAGTGGATTGTCTTGTAGAGCAAGTGACACAGCCTCAGGAAGCTCCCAAGTAACAGAAAGGAAAGACTCACCTTCATTGCCCTAGAAGAACAAAGACTGGTGGTATTTGTTTGATCCTTTTTAGCATTTGTATACTTACTGTTTTTAGCTTCTAACATTGTCTTTTAATGATGTAAACCACCTCCAGTCCTTTTTAAGGATAAAGATGGGGTAAAAATATTTTAAATAAAAAAAATAAATAGCTTGTAAATACTTGACAATTATTTAGGCATAATTTATTTTATCAAATATGGGTGGAAATTCTCAGCCTTCCAATTTATAAGACTTCAATGGTATAAATAGTGTGTTTCATGTTGGCTCACATAGCTCGACAGTTCTCACATAAGTGCCTTTGATGAGCACATAGTAGTATCAAATTTTGCAGGGGTTGCTCACAAAATTACAATTTGGCCCTAAAATGCAACCAATAGCCCAATAACCAAAGCTAAAATCTAACTACCAAAACGGAAATAGCAGTTTGCTTAAAACACTAGTTTCAGAATGACTTTTTATATGGGTGAACAGACATACCGAGTTGCACTCTGCACACTGGAAAACCACAATTTCTTTGATGGCAATTACCCCCCAGTGATTTCTGTCATTAGCAAATGGCTCCTATTTTGGGGCCTGCATAAGCAGGTGCCACTAATAAGAAGCTATGGTATAAAAGGAATGTGTTGTAGCTGCACATTTTAGGTGATGTGGTCTACCAGCTAGTCTTTGTGTTGAATATGGTCCTGGTACTATAATTAATTAAATTATTACTTCCAACCTTTTCTAACATATCTTACCTATAAGTGAGCAAAATACATTTGGTTAAGAAAAACCTTCCAGTGTCATGTGTTTTCTGCTAAGTGCTAAACAGCAGAAGGTGAAAAGGTGACTTACAATAAGAATACTCACCTTTCTATTTAGGAATAATTTTGTCTTACTCTGCAAGATATTACAAGATGTACTTGCCATTAAGTTACATTGTTATTGTAAGTTTTTCTCTCTGTGTGTGATTCCAAAATATCATTATTGAAAGAAATCAGCTGCTGTAAAAAGTTGATGGATCTTTTTCATGAAATATGTCCAACATTTTTTTTAAAAAGTTGATGAACTTCCCAATCACTTTTTACACATTCTTTGAACTTTTGGAAATATATTGATTTTAGGTATTTGTAAAAATGCTTGCAAAGTTGAAATGATCCTAGTTAGAGCCATTATTTTTCTTTACAAGCAATACAGACCAAGGGGAACATATTGGAAAGTTGGTGGTTTTCATTTAAGAAGAAAAAAAGTGCAGAAGACTTAGATATGTGGACAATATTTAAGTTCTCCAAATAATTTACTATGTGATCCTATTAATCTGCTTAAACCACAGCAGTGCAAACATTAGCTTGTCTTGCAATTTCTAAAAGAATGTCCTGTACTCAGAGTGATGATTATAAATGGCCCTTAGGGTACTGCATTGCGTCTGGCAGTAAGTGGCCTTGACCTTCTAGACTTTTCCAGTGCTCTGAACTGCAACAGAGGCACAGTGGTCAAGTCTCAGCATTGGTGATGCCTTGCAGCTATGGCCGCGTGCAGAATTTAAAAATCTAACACAAGCTCCTACGCTCACTTTGAAAGTACAGCAGTGTATAGCTTTGGGTGGAACAAAAACATTCCCAGACAATACAAATACATGACAGTAATATTTATAGAGTGGCAATTTGCCAAGTAACCGACAGAAATGTTTCTGATTTAATCAGCTTGCAATATATATTTCAGCAAGGATGGGGATAATGGTCCCTTGAGGCTTTTATCCTGTGAGATCCCACAATAGATTAGTGAAACCCCAGTCCTCATCCAGATTATTTTTTCTGGCGGTTTTCTGTAGATTCCAAGAATGGTCATTGGTAGCTGGGGAGAGTGCCTTCCTTCATCAGTATGCTGGTGATGCAGAGATACTGCTCTACATTTGCTATAGTCTGGAGAGTCTGTGCTGATTCTGATTCAGTGTTTGGATTCAGTCATGGACTACATAATGCTAACAAACTGAAATTAAATCCAGAAAAGACAGAGGTCCAATTCGTTAGGAAGTCTACCAGCTTACTGACAGCACATCAGGCAGTTCTCAATGGGTTGCAAACAAATGAAAGGCTCACATTAATAACTTGGGTGTTTTCCTGGACCCAGCCTGGATAGATGTTCAGGTAATGATGACTGTCACCAGAAGTGCTGTTGCTCTCCCTCCACTGATGCAGCAGAAGCATCTGTTCAAAACAGCCATATCCTTACATGGCATTAGTAAGATCTTGGTTGGACGACTGCAAATGCATCCTACGTGGGGCTGCCACTGAATAATGCTTCGGAATTTAACTAATGTAGAATTCCCCTGGTAAAATTTTGACTAGGGCAAAGTTGTAGAACCATGTGATTTCTTTCTGCACCATCTGCCTGGTTATTTCTAAATGCAGTTCAAGCTTCTTTTTTGCTGGCAAGTGGATAAATTTCTCTTTAACAAAAATTTAACTATGGTCTTGTGTGTTTTTTTGTTACCAAAGAAATAAACCTACTGATAGTTTAGTGTGTATGTTTGTGTGTGCGTGTTGTCTGCTACTTTTAACTTGTTAGCGTGTGCTAATTATTAGTCACTCTTTTCATATTTTGTAGACTGCCTTCTACAACTGATTGGTGTCATAACCTGGGGAAAAGCATCTGGGAAAAAGCAGCAGCAAAAATTAAAAACGGCAGGAGACCTTGGAGGGCATAAAGCTGGTAAAGAAGTCATGTACTGTTGCTTGTAAATGTGTCTTTAAATGATGTGCATTGATTGTGTTGGTTTAATTGCATTATTGTGTGTAATACAATGAAACTAACTAAGCGTGGAAACTTTGATTATAGGGCAATTAAGAAATAAAAGAAACTTAACACTAGAAAAATAAGGAGGACAAATAAATGAACTTATCCACTTACTAGATGTTGGAGAAATATAAGCATAGATCTGAGTGCATGAAAAACAATTTAAGCTCTGTTCTGTCTAAGATGTACTGCCAAATAAGTTTAATTAAATACTGTATAGTGAGATTTACTTCTAAGTAAACATGCATAGCATTGCCCTGTAAATATGTGATACAGCACAATAACAGGAAGCCAGCTGCCCAGACTGATAATTAGCAACAGTTTTACATCCTCACCATTGACAGATCTTTTTGAAAGGTGTTTTCACTTCCAAAACTGAGGACAAGATACTAAATCTGATTTAAAAAACAAACAAACAAAACCTGAACAATTTTGATCGTTCCACTGTACTCCAAGATCAAGATCACATGTTTACTCTCACTAGCCTTCAGGTAAACCATCTGCATCAGCCAGTGTTCATTATCCTTGATTTCTTTGCCTAAAGGCAATATTTTAAGTTCTTGGCCACTTCCAAAATCCCATGTTTTCACAGTCCCTAAATGTACAGCAAAACAGGAGGAGAGTCATTCTTTATGGAAATACTGGTACTAATATCTGAATGCTTAAGATGTAATTAGTAACAGAGAATGCACAGTTTTTACTCAGTAATGTGCAAGGTTAATTGGGGCTTATTATTTTGTTATTTAATTATTTTTTAAAATTTAGAACACGTTTAAGGATGAAGTCTCTCTTGGCACAGCTTCCAGAATACAATACAGTTAACTAGAAATGTTAGGAAGAACCAATCTAAATAACACTATCTGAACCACATCCAAGAAGATAAAACTGGCTTTTGGTGGTAGGGCAACAAACCTTGCCTATATATGTTTTGCCAGTGAGGTAAAGAGCTTTGAGAGAAAATTTGGACTGGAGGAAAATCTTTGAACAACACTTTCCAACACCAATCAAATTAATCCCTGTTAGCTTTCTAAAAATTATTAAAATACCATTAAAATAAATTCTGTTCTAACAAAATAAACCTGTAAAACATTATGATCAAAACAAGTCAAAAGATAATGTCTCATGATACGAAACATTGGGAGGTTTCATGACATTGAGAGACCTGATCTGATCACAGATCTTCCAAACCCTTTTCAGTTCGGTCATTAGGAAGAGGCTTTCCCTAGATATTTAAGTACATGACTTTTTGTTATTATTATTATTATTATTATTATTATTAAATGGGGGCTTTGAGTCTATGAGGTGGCACAAATCCAGTAAAACGTTAGCACGTTATACCAGGCCTAAGTTTTACATGGGGTGTATTTTTTTTTTTAAATTATCCATTACATGAGCATTGTAGAATTTACTATATAGAAGGAGTGCAGGCCATCTAGTATTTCACTGATAGTGGCTGAAATCCTATTGCTTAGGTACACTAGAGTAGGCCCACTGAATCAGTGGGTATTTGGTGAGTCAGCAACTCCTTAAGTTCAGTTGATTCAAATGCTAGTTGCAACTTACTTTATCGCAGTAAACTGCAACTAGAGTAGGCCTGTTTAAATCAAAGGAACTTAAAGAGAAGTTCACTCATCAAATCCACAATGATTCAATCAGCCTACTCTAATGCAATTTACTATACTAAGCAACAGGATTTCAGCCAATAATTAGTTCTGCAGTTTTCCTTTGAGAGTAGTGGTCAAACCCTTCCCCTGTTGTGTGAAAAGTCTTCATTCCACTGCTCCACTTTCCTATGAGTCACTGGTGCTGACACAGAATATCTCTCATGACTGGGCCATGCAGGCCCTCAGAGAGCAAAGTTGAAGCCTGGGGCATTCCACATTGTGAACCTCCCTCATTGTTTGGGAACTAGAGTAGAAAATGTTTTAATATAAAGGCTGGGCTGAGCTGAAGTGAGGTTCCTGTGAGACATGGCCCTGATATCTCCCATTCTATTTGGAGCCTGGGGCCATGTGACACAGGAAACCACTTAAAAATGTTAAGAGTCTGTATCACACATAAGTGTTTGTGGGCAACCAATATCTCCATGCAATAAATGAAGCACCTGCCAATTGGCCTTCATTATGAACATAAGATGATTGAAAGCAGGTTTGAATTAAGAACTCTCATAGGGGTCATCACAAAACGGTGAATTATTTTAAATACAGTTATTAACAAGATAATAAATCATTGGGTGCCATCAAATTAATTCTGAATTATGGCGCCACTTCTTAGGTTTTCCCGTTATAAAGTACTCAGAAGTGGTTCACCAGTCCTTCTTTTGGAGAAGCTTTGAGTCTGTGCAAATTGTCAAAAGCCACACAGAGGACTTGAACTCCAAGCAGCAGGCGCTGCAGTCCAGTAAGCAATCAAGCTAGAGTTATTATAGCCCATGATTGTTGTACCATCACATGCTCCAGTGGCAAGGTGAAATCCATTTTTATCAGTTGCTGCACATGTCAACTCCACACTAGGTCCGTGGGCATCCTTGATCTGATATATTACTTGTCCTGTTTCTAGTTCCCATACCTAAAAATAAGCAAATTATATGCAATAGTTTTGTAAAACTAATGTGGAATTTTTAGTTTCTATAAATTTCTGTACTAAACATTATGGTATCATAGAAACATTCCATCTTTAGAAGAAACAAAAAAGAGACTCAGTCCTCAACGTTTCCTCATGACTTAACACAAAAGCAGGACAAATTCTGTTGAGTTTGCAGTCCTGCAGAGAGGCCAAATAAAATATATCTTCTATAAAATGAAATAAATAATTGTATATGGTCTACCAGTTGTAAAGAAATGGAAGTCACCCCCCCCCCCCACAATGGATTTAAAATTCTCAAAGAAGTAACATGTTAGTTCTTGTGAGTATATTAGACAAAAGCAAACAAAATGAAACAAAGAACCCCCCAATATGAGACAAAAATGTTGTGGCATCTTAAAGACTGTTATATTTTAGTGTGAGCTTTCATGGATCAAGTCCACTTCCTTAGACATTAAAGTGAAATTATATGAATGGCATATTTAGACAAATATGCCACACATATATAGTGACAATGGTCAGTTAGTACAGGAATAGCATTAACAAGCTGTAAATAATCCAATTAGTAGTCACTAGATGTTGCGTTGTACAGTAGTCTGCTTACATAGGCTAACATGTCACTTTGTCCAGCATCTGTATTCTCACCTTGACATGGGGCTATATATAAATGTGCCAGTCATATTGTGTAACTCAAATGTCTGAGGAAGTGGATTTGATTCACAAAAGCTCACACTAAAATATAAGTCTTTAAAGTGCCACAACAAACCGTTTCTTTTGGTATGATATGTTTAAAAATTCTGAAATGGTTTCTGACGTGTATAACACCACTTGCCTAATTGCTCTTAACTGATTAATTCAAAATGAATAAATGGCTTGGCATTTCAAAGGCTAAAAGAGTTTATGCTCACCTTTACAATAGATTCTGAACAAATAGTAAGGACTTGATGAAAGACTTTATTGTAAACCAGTACGTTGATGCTCCTCTCATGTGTTTGAGGTACCTGTTTTGTGTCTTGTATCATACGTGTTAGTGGATAAATGTCAATGACAGTTGATCCTGTGCATCATACAATATAGACAGTTGCAATTACATTGTTTATGAATATGCATGCCATCAACATTTCTGAAAACAGGTAAAATCTTCATTGGAAAAAGATTATAATACTTTGTATACCAATACATAACACTGATCGAATGATTTAAAAACATAATTTTTTTGTGTATAAAATTAAACTATTGCTACAGTATTTGTTCCAGTGCTGAAGAAGCAGGGGACTGCTGCTCTACCTCTGCCTACCTAAAATAAGCAGTTTGCATGGCAGTATTGAAGATCAAACTGGATTGCTGGCTGATGCAAGATACAGAACGAGGGTACCTTGAAGGACACTTCCTTGATAGAGGATTTGTAAGATATATTAGGCAGTGCATCGAAGATTCACAGATCACATGCCAGCTCCACTGATTCCAATTACTATTAAGAGATAATGGAATAAGCACAGTTGGCATGAGTGATGCACTAAGAAAATGTAGCACTAACCTGCCAAATGCAAACAACCTACTATTTCGTTTTTTTTAATCAATTAAGGAAAAATTAAAAATAACAAAATCAAAACAAAAATGCAAACTCAGTAGTGACTATACACAATACAAATTGAACATCCCCCACCTGTGCCATCTTCACCCTTGGGACTAGGTGACCCAATAATATCAGTTTATACCCCCTTTCACCCCATACCTTTCAAAAATACATTGATTCTTTTGCTTGCATATAGCCTTTCCCTTCAAAAAGACATACTCCAAGTATACATTCCATACATCTTTGAAATCATTAGACTTTACCATTCCTCTTCTTATTTTTATTTCACGTCAACTTATCATTAATTGCTAAGCTCCACATTTCTTTATACCAATCTTCAAGACTAATTTGTTTGTCACTTTTCCAATTGTTTGCAAATATTAATCTTGCTACTGTAACCATTATAACAACTAAGTCTTTCTGATCTTTTTTTCAAATGGTCATTCTTAATTATGTTCAGGAGGGCAATAAACAACCTACCACTTTGATGTTCCTGTTCAGCCCTCTGAGTTAGCATTAAACTGAGCAAAGAAATGATGTGGGAAACTTTCTGAATGCTGAAGTGCTATGATGCCGGCTAACAATGAAGCTGAAATGCTCATCTTCTTTGATGTGTTTGTTTATGGTGATTAACAGGTACCAACCCAGACTAAAACTAGAAACTTCCTTGTGTAAATGGATGTTAGGTACCTTGAAGTGATTAATTCTCTGGTTGAACCTGAATTGCTCATATTCCCCAGGAGGGAGAAATAACGACTTTTTCTATTTTACAAATCGCAATTCATGGTCACTGTTCAAGGATCCTAGTGCTGAACAGAAAAAGAACATGACATGGAAATAAATGAGAAAAAGTCTGATGTGCAGATGGGACAACAGGGACAGAGTTTTGAACAATCATTTTCACACAGAACTTTTAAAAAATCTGGCACCCAAATTAAAAATGTTTTATATAAGTTTCATCTGCTTAAACTGAATTATTTCCATACAGCTGCATATAGAAGTACATCCCAAATAAATAAGGTATAAATAAAACAGTATGCAGATATGGTTGTGGCAATATGTGTTTTAAGAACATATACCAGTGAAACACTGAAAAGCTGCAAGATTGTATGCAATCTGAACAAGATATACTGAACACATATCCACATCATGATAAACCGTGATTCGGGTTAACCACGTTTTGCTGCTAAAGCCATAAAGTAGTAGACAACCCAACAAATTGTTAGTCATTTTACCAACTTCTAGTTTGTTTCTATGCAACCCATTTTGTCAGGTCATTTTTCAAAACAGCCAGCTGTGGAAACAAGCTATGGACAAGCCATGTTTTTGGATCCAGTGTCACAACAAGCTTTGAAAGCTAGGCTAAGCTCACCAGAGTTAAAACCTGTACCTTGGCCAAAACAGACAGTAAGTGGCTCTGCATTAGTGTACAATATATGCCTTCCCTGAGAAGTAGAGAGGGCATGTCATATAAATTTTGTTCCTGATGTACAATGAAGACCATTGTAGTTAATTAATGGTGGATAAATATGAACTGTTAATTAATTCCCCCCTCCCATGTGCCAGAAGGATATATGTCAGGGGAACTGTCAGAAAAAATATACTTGTTTTGATTTCTCAGCAAATATTCTCATGGAACAAAACTGATTGGTCTTACACATTAAGAGGCAATCACTAAGTGCATTTTTAAACTTTAACTGAAGGGGTGAGGAACTTGTGGCCCAAATGTTAGGCTGCAACTCCCATCAATGCTAGCTAGCAAAGCCAATAATAAGGGATCATGGAAGCCATAGTCCGGAAATATCTGAAGGGCTACAGGTTGTGCACCCCTGCTTTAGTGGGCATTCCCTCCAATTACAGCCTGAAAGAAGACAGCAGTGACTTCCTGCCTCATTACTATAGATTCTTTCATCTCAATTTTTACCTTAGGCTCGAACTACACATTTGCAATAATAAGCTGCAAAGGTATTTGCTGTGGGTTTTCTGCAAATAGCCATGAACCTGCTTGCAACATGTTTCCTGTTTTCATATTTTTTTTCTTGCATTAAAGCAACTAGCTCCCTGATCATGTGGGGAGGGACCCCAGGGTACCAGTACCAGGGTACCAGCACCAGGGTCAGGGCAGCATCTGAGAGTCTGGCACTCTCCCACTCAACCTGCTGCAAAACAGCCTCTGGAACTGCCTCCTCAAATAATAACAACATCAATGTTGTTATTATTTGATAATACCCTGTTTCCCCAAAAATAAGACAGGGTCTTATATTAATTTTTGCTCCAAAAAACACATTAGGGCTTATTTTCAGGGGATGCTTTATTTTTTTCATGTACAATCTACGTTTATTCAAATACAGTCATGTCATCTTCTTCTGGTTGCTGCACAATGGTGGAGGGCGGGCTTTCACTTAACTAGGGCTTATTTTTGGGGTAGGGCTGATATTACAAGCATCCTGAAAAATCATACTAGGGCTTATTTTCAGGTTAGGTCTTATTTTCAGGGAAACAGGGTAATAACAACATGCACCATCCATTACACCATCCCTGTGCAATGGATGGTGCAATGGATGGTGAGTATAGCAGATTGATAAATGACTGAACAGATGGTAGCCTATAGTCATGAGGCTTCCTGAATATCTCTATCGTAACCTCTGACTTGGCAGCCCCTTACCCTGCCATAGAGCTAGTCAAGCCCTACTGTGGAGTTTAAAAAGTACGGATTGGGAGCCATTTCTAAATCATAGTAGGGCTTGTGTCATGTGTAGCAACAGGAGGCACTACAAATTCTACCTGTTTTTTTTTTCTGGAGTGTGTAGTTTCAACCTGAGTTCCAGAAAAAAAACCTTACTGAAGTATTAATAAGCATTTCTTGAAAACAAAATACATGAGATTGCTGTGTCTCAGGATTGCCAGAATTAGAAGATTGGATCACTGTACCTTTTTCCAGCTGTGTGTTTCTCTTCCTCAATTTTCTGTGAGTCATCTTGGTCTAGAGAAGTAACTCCACTGGCAGATCATGCATTTATTTTCTACAGATATGTATCAGCATTTCAGTTATATTTTCAGAGAACATTTATTTCTCAAAGACTAATTAGCCAACTATACCTGCAATCAGTGTACCATGATTATTGTCAAATATCATAGCAAAGATTGGTGTTTCTTTGGGGCCCCCTTGGGAGTCGTGGAAGACTTGCAGCACTGAAAGTGTCTGGATATCCCAAACTCTGAAAATCTGAAAGGGAGAGAGAGAGAGAGAAAAGAAGAAAAAAGAGTTGTGAAGATACATGATCTTTATGTGCAATTATTCTATTGGCAGAGAAGAAAAGCATGTAAATTGCCGTTCCACTTTTCAGTTGTATTAAAAAAAAATAATGCAATAAAAAATTCAAGCTAGTTTTGCAACTAGAGCTTGCTGACCTCCTGTTGCTTTTTATCTTTTGATTTCCAGTGTCAATTTAATGTCCATTTCACTCCTATAACCACTATTATCTCTTGAGCATACCTAATTCCATCTGATTTTGGAAGCTAATCAGCATCAAGCCTGGTTAGGACTTGGATGCCAGACAACAAGGAAATATGAAGTATCTCCAAGTCAAGCTGGATAAAAAATCCTGCATGAAACTATTGGGAGAGGTTGTTTGGAATGTTATTTATTTATTTATTTATTTATTTATTTATTTATTTATTTATTTATTTATTTATTTATTTATTTATTTATATGCTGCCTTTCTCCTAAAGCAGGGGTCCCCAACCCCCGGTCCGCTGCCTGGTGCCGGTCCATGGGCTTCCTGGAACTGGGCCGCGGAGACGGATCTCCGCCCCCCCGCACGCCGCATGGTGGGCGTGTTGCGCTCGTGGAGGGGGGTGTTGCGCTTGCACGCATGCATGCGAGCGCAACATGCCCCTCCACGAGCGCAACACACCCCTCCGCAAGCACGACACGCCCCTCCACGAGTGCAACATGCCCCTCTGCGAGCACAACACACCCGCTGGTGAGTGTGACATGCCCCCCATGAGCGCGGGGGTGCCCCCGCCCGCCCCCCTGCACGGAGCCTGCACCCCCCAACCGGTCTGCGGTCCCAAAAAGGTTGGGGACCGCTGTCCTAAAGGATCCAAGGTGGCTTACAATATTGAAAGAAACAAGGTAAAAAGCTAAATAATAAATTATTACAGTAATTTAAAAAAGCATTAAACAGGTATATTAAAACTCATAAATAAGAGCAATATTAAATGCTTATGTAAAACAACAGAATAAAATAGTCCCTTCAAAAAAAAATCACCTTTTTCAACCAGTTATTTGAAGGAAAGTCTGGCTGAAAAGAAAGGTCTTTGTCTGTTTGCAGAAGGACTGCAAAAATGGGGTCAGCCTGGCCTCCCGTGGGAGGGAGTTCCAGAGTCTGGAAATAGCAACAGAGAAGGCTTTCTCCCATGTCCCCACCAAACGCATCTGTGGGGCTGGTGGGAGCAAGAGAAAGGCGTCTTCTGATGATTTTAATAATTGGGTGGGTTCATAAAGGGAGATAGCTTTAGGTAGCTTGGAAACAAGCTGTTTAGGGTTTTATAGGTTAAAATCAGCACTTTATTTATTTATTTAGTCTGTTGCAATTAATTTTAATATAATTTATGTTTTATATACATTTTGTTTTTTACTTTCTGTTGCACACCGCCCAGTCTAGCAATTTGCTATATAAATAACATATAAAATGAACAAACAAACAACTGATGGTTGTTGTGAGTTTTTCAGGCTCTTTGGCCATGTTCTGAAGGTTGTTCTTCCTAACGTTTCGCCAGTCTCTGTGGCAGAGCACAGACAGAGTTCTGACTCCTGTCCTCTGAAGATGCCAGCCACAGAGACTGGTGAAACGTTAGGAAGAACAACCTTCAGAACACGGCCAAAGAGCCCGAAAAACTCACAACAACCATCAGATCCCGGCCATGAAAGCCTTCGAGAATACATTGAACAAACAAGTTCTTCGGATTTAGATGGAGAGACAGGGTTGCGTGTCATCCGTATATTGGTGACACCAACTCCCCAAACAACCTCTTCCAGCGGTTTCATGTAGATGTTAAATAGCACAGGGGAAAAACAGAAGCCTGAGGGGCACCACAGGCCAATAACCAGGGTGTCAAAGAGGAGTTCCACAGCAACACCTTCGGGGTTCTCTCCTCCAGGAAGGAATGGACCCACCATAATATGTCTCCAGGTTCCATCCCAGAGAGAAGGGTCAGAAGGATAACATGGTCGATGATATCGAAAGCCACTGAGAACCAACAGGGATATATTCCCTCTATCCAGTTCCTGGCATAGGTCATCTACCAAGGTCTGAAGCTAGATTGAAATGGATCTAGATCAGACCTGGGCAAAGTCCGGCCCGCCGCCAGTTGCTTATTTTTAACATACCGCAAAAAACCTCTTTAGTATTTGTGAAGATTAACAAGTTTAAAATAAAAACAATCATAACATCACTGTTTCATTTTATTTTTAAGTAAAGTTGGTTCGGCCCCCGAACACAGTTCAGATTTTTCATGTGGCCCCCTATAGAAATTAATTGTCCACCCCTGATCTAGATACTCCATCTCATCCTGGAACCCCTGGAGCTAAGAAGCTAAAACCCGCTCTCTAGCACCTTAATTGTTCATGTCATCTGTTATAGGAATAGAAAGTTAGAGACTGGCCATTACTTATCCAATAATGTGGGTTCCAAGGAGGTATTTTTCAACAATAGTCTTACTACTGCCTCTTTTAAGCATGCTAGGATCCTACCCTGCTGCAAGAAGGCATTCACCACCCCTTGTACCCACTCGGCCAGTCTCTCTGTGGCGGCTTTTACCAGCCAGGAACGGCAAGGGTCCAGTAGACATGCGATAGCCTTCACCTCTCCAAGGGAGAGGTGCATCATCAGGCTGCAAAACCTGGAACTTATCCATTAACATAGGACAAGCAGGGGCAGAGTTACATTCACAGGACCTGTATCAACAACAGCATCCATGTCAGAATGGATTCAAGCAATTTTGCCTACAAAGTGTGGTGCAAATTCTTCACAGCAAGCTACAGTGTGGCTTGCATTCTCTTCCTGCAGGCTGGCAGAAAGAGTTTTGGGGTTCTTTGTCATCAGAATGCTGATGACATTCAACTTTCCATCTCTCTTTTCCATCTAATTCCAAGGAAGCACTCTTGGGTCTACACCAGTGCCTGGCATCTGTTATTGACTGTATGAGGATGAACGAATTGAAGCCTAATTCTGGAATAACAGAGGTTTTCCTGGTCAGCCGTAAGGCAGAGTCATCCTGTATTAGATGGGTTTACATTTCCCTTGAAAACTCAGGGTCACAGCTTGGTCCTGGAGTCAGCCCTGAGCCTGGATGCTGAGGTTTCAGCAGTAGATAGGAGTACATTTGAATAATTAAAGTTGGTGCTCTCATTCCTGGAAATATCAGACTTGGCTACAATGACACATGCCTTGGTTGAATCCCATTTGGATTACTATAATGTGCTCTGGTTGGACTGCTTTTGAAGATGGTTTGGAAACTTCAGCTGGTTCAAAATGCTGCAGCCAGACTGTTGACTGGAGACGGTTTCAGGTGTCAAGATTGCCTTATCACACCCCTGTTACTAAATCTTCATTGAGTGCCAGCCCATTTCAAAGTGTTGATTATGACCCATGAAGCCTTATTCAGCTTGGGCTATGTGAAGGACAATATCTCCCTATATAATGCACCCTGGTTATTGAGATCTTTGGTAGAAAGTTTTCTCTCAGTCCCACAACCATCCCAGGCACATTTAGTGAGGACCTGAAAGAGGGCATTTTTGACAGCTGCTCCCAGCTTATGGAATTATCTGCCTTGAGGCGCAGGTAAAAGCCTTTTTTTGTCCTCTGAATGCCCTCGAAAGATTGCATTTTTTAGTAGGATGCACAATACTTTTATCAGCATATTTTAATTACATTTTTAAAAACTAATGGTATTTTAGCACCCTTCTAGTTTCAATGTATTTTAATTTAATGCCTTCATTGTGATTTTAAATATTTTTTATACGCTACCTTGTGCTGCTTCATTGGAAGAAAGGAAGGATGATGATAATCCTCCTCCTCCTCCTCCTTGCAGGGGCATCCCAATCAGAGTTAACAATAGTGGGTTAGGTGGACCAACAGTTTGTCTCAGCATAAGGCAGCTTCCTATCTTCCTATGCCCCTATCCTAATGTTCGGTGGAGGAGCATACCCCATTTTATCCTTATAACAACTCTATGAGAGTATCCAGTCCAACATCAGTGAACATCATGGTCCAATTGGGGATTAAAACTGTATGTCTGTAGCTGTTCTCATTACTAACCCCTTTTAGCATTACCTCAAAGTGTGATGAGAAGCACTCATCTGTACTTTTTTTCCCTTCCACTTCAATTCATTGGGGAAAGCCATTTTGATTTCTAGATTTGCCGGTCTCTTAGTGGTTCAGAAGGAACTCACAGCCTTTTTGTGTTAAGTGCACCATGAACAAAAGAGACAAGACTTGTGTGGCGTTCACCCAGGTCATGAATATTCATATGCTATTTTGCATAGACCAATGGGAGTGCTGGAGGGGCGGAGTCACGAGGTATAATAGACTCAGCAGGAGGAGGAGCAGTTTAGATAGCCATAGATAGGGTTTAGAGATAGGGAGTTTGAGGGAGAGTTGAAGGGTTTGGTGTAGTTTTGGAGTTTGGGCGGGAGAATGGTGGTTGAGGTGGAAAAAGAAGAATGTTTGTTTAAGAGTTAACAACATTGCTTGTTCTGTCAACACCTGTATCAATAAACAATTTATATTTGGTTCTTTTTTTAAATGACATATGGCCTGGACATCTATAATTAATAATAGGTATTGTTGATGAAATCAACTGGTGGCAGCTGAGGGGCACATAGCGTGAGCTCTGTTTGGTGAAACAATCAGGGGCCATGTGGAATCGTGACAACTTGATTTACCTTGATACGGGACTGCAGCATGGTCTTTCAAATAACCTGGGCTGAAACTGTTAAAAATTTTGAAGGTCAAAACCAGCATGTTAAACCAAGACTAGAAATAGGCAGCCAATGCAGTTGGTGTTGTTTTAGAGTAATATGATTGGGACATTTGCCCCAGCCAAGCATCCTAATGATTGCATTTTGTATCAGATGAAGTCTCTGCAATGCATCTCTATGTAGAGACCCTTTTGGTCATCTAGACTGGGTATAACTACATGTATGTAGTTGATGTCAGGTCCCCTTTCTCTAAGTAGGAGTGCTGTTGCTGAACCAACTGAACCTAATAAAATCCACTTGTTTGCCTTTGATAATTTCACACTGTACATAAAGTGTGGTGTGGATGGCTTGACATTCTTTATCCATGTATTTGGGCACAATAAGACCATTACTTTCTAACAGAATTGGTTCCTTTTTTTCAGCAGGAATTAGAGTGTCAGAAGACTAACAACTCTAGTCTCATGTTTCAGTGGTACAGATTTTTCAATCAGACCATCAATTAGACAGTGATGATAATGATTGTGTCAAAATAATGATTCTATTGTCACTAACAAAATCCTGCCAAATTTCTGTGCCCATCCTCAGAACCAAAACAAAGCTGATCCCACCATGCCTGGGCAGTATTAAATTCAATGCCTGATACACTGTGGTCACCCGATACTACAGTCACCAATGACAAATTAACAGATGACATGAACAATTAAGAAGAAATATAACCTGATATAAATGGATCAACTTCATATGCTGTGTTTTTTCAAAATATTTTGTTACATGGATAGATATGCCACAGTATGCATGCTATCATTACAATACATGACTTAAAAAACCCTTTTGTTTAAAAGCATGTCCAGGAAAAAAAATTAAAAGGAAAGAAGATGCCTTTTAACATGCAATTTATTAAATTAGTCATGTTCTGATGGCTTTTTGCCAAAATAGAGTTAATCTGATTAGAATCTGGGACTTGTCCTGAGAGCCAGATGGCTGCCTAATACCTTTGTTTGGAGTCCTAGTATTAACATATTTGCCATAAACTACTTCTTTTTGGTCCCTTGCTCCATGCTTCCCAAGAGAGTCAAAATAATCAGACACTTGCAGGAACACAAGGTCAAGACTAGACATTACAGAGGATGAGTGGTTGTCATCCCAAAGAGTAACACTGGCTGCCCCTGTAGTGTCTAATAACACAAAATATAGGATGTGAGTCCATTACACTCCAAGTTTATCTCTCCCAATTGATTTCATTGTTTTTAAATTCAGAAGGAATACAAATATTTCATTTCTACAGTAATGCTACCACATTTATCATGATTTCCTACAGCACAGAAATTAAGAGACGTGAGCTGTTGAGTAATATCACAGAAAGAGAAATAATTTTTCTTTCAATAATTGAGTATTGTTTGAATGTAGGCACAGGAGACTAATTCCAGCACATTAAATACAGGTTTGATCCACAAGGTATGAAACAGTTCCAATTTCTTCAGATTAATCATGCAGTTAATAGTATTTTGAGAAAATATGGCCTACTTTAGGAACCAACAATTATAGCTAAATTACTGAACTGCTACACAGATCTGTCAAGTAAACTCTCTCCTTGGGAAAGTATGTGCAATCTGAAGAGACTGTCAAGGTAACAAGGGGGCTTTTCAAAGGAATGAGTTTTTCTGTGACATTTGACAGTGGATGGGTAATTAGAAGAGGAAGAGTGATTGCAACAAACCTGAAGTATGGCTATTTTAAAATTCATCATCAGTGGCAACTCATCCCAATATAGATTCAAAGAAAAACTAGGATAGATGCTGGTCATGTGGTACATTGGTTACAGATTGTATCTGTATCTTTTTGTGTTGTGTGAAGGGTAAACCATCCTTGTAGATCATCCCATATTACCCTGAACAAATTATAGGATGTACACTACCATTTACAATTCCTCAGAATTATTTGAAAAATTTGGCAGATTATAAAGATTTGTAATTGAATTTTAACTTAAATTTAAATAGCTTCATATGGAGCAGCAGGATGTGCCCTATCTTGTTTGGTAGGCTATGAGATATTCTGAGAATGGTGATATTGACATAACTAAGATCTTGAGAAAATGTGATGTTTGAAATGCAGTTCAAAAAGAAGTGCAAGACTGAGATTTATCCTAAGATCCATCTTCAGTCAACATATTAAGGATCTGTGGGAATAGCATTATGCATTGGGTTGCAGTCTATGCATCATCGTGAGAAAAGGGAGACCTTGCCAAACGTCTAGCTAGGATAGCAGGGGATGGACTGGGAGTAACTGATGGCTGTCTTCCTTCATTGGGCAGGGGCAGTACACCCCCCAGACATTCTAGTTATCCAATTGATAGAAAATGACTTTAAACACAGAACGGTGTCAGCACCATTTAAACTACCAAATTCAGATCACAACCATTTATATGCTGGCCAGTCTTACCGGAGAGGTGGAAGTGGCAGTGAACCCTCAATCTGGAACTGGTTGACATGATAAGAAGAAATAGAACCAATAAAATGAGGGAGATGGTGTTGGGCTTTGGTGGGCTGGTTATTGCACATCCAGAATTGTCATTCAATGTATCTGTCCTTCCTGGTTGGATGGCATAACCTGTCAGACTGTTAGCAAGACATGTGACTATGTGATGTATGGAATGGACTCTTGGGGTATTATAGCTTCAATAATTTTAAAAGGAGGGAGATGGGGTTTTGACCCACATCTTGAGGCACCTGGGAGAAGGGGACAGATCCAATGGAAAAGGGAGGAGCCTGCCAACACACCTCTATGGGTGGAGATCTTATTAAAAGGTTTCTGTGCCATGTGAATGAAGGCTACTGGTACATGCCTAGCTTCAGGGAGTTGTACTCAATTAACTTGTGTCCCTGTGGCTCTCCATCTTCCTGTCATCCCACATTTCCCCTTCAGGACATGGACTGGAGTTGTTGTCCATTGGTCAACAGGTGCCTTAGCTGATGTCTGGATATATCATTCATGCTGTACTGAAAACAGTAGTAGCTGTGATTGATAAAATTGTGGCCTGTTTATTCCAGATATGATAATCTGGTAAGTAATCTTTCCATGCCTTTGACTTCACCTCTCTGGCCATTCAAGCTGCAAATGGGGAATCTCTATCACTTTCTGTATTAAGCATTACAACTTTAATTGTAGATCCTTTTTCTCTATGTACTGTATTATGATTCAAGTATATTAATAAAAGAAAATTCTGAAATAAAAAAGAAAGAAATCCAAACTTTAAACTTCTTTATTTTCATTATCTGTGATGGAAGGGCAGCTAATCAACATCAGGTTCTGACTGCATCATCTTATTGCTTTATTCCACGTACAAAGTAATTTTTCAAAAACTCCACACATTCAATTCATATTGTTTCTTGATTTTAATCTCTAGCAATTGGTATTTTTTGAACATCTCAATTACATCGTATCAGTTAAAGGAAAACAATTTTCTGTTGTCCCAATGCAGTTGTATAATTTAATACTAACTTTTCACATAGAAGCTAAGAATAAACTCGGCAATGAACCACTTAGAGCTTGTATTACATCATACCTGACCTAAAAAAAAAATCCTATGAGATTCAAGAATGCTACCCCTAGGAGGCAGCTGACCTAGAATCTCTTACAATTTGTCAGGAGAGTACAGATTAAACTTTGATTAAAGTCAGTGATTTCTAAAACTGATTGCTTTTTAAATCACTTCCTCATGCTCCCACAGAAAAACAAGAAGCAAAAACAAAAATATCTATATGGCATTTCTCAGTTTCGTAAGGAGAAATCTAGTGTTAATGTTGACATGGGTACACTCTACTGAAGATTGATTCTTCCTCTAATGTGCCAAAGTAGGTTTAAACAAAGAAACAATGCCTTTACAAAAACAAACAAACAAGATCTAATACAGGGACAGGGAAGATATTAATGAACTATTCCATTTGAAGTACGATCTGAAGTGGAATCCAGCAGCATCTCAAAGGCCACAGAATCTTATATGCACTTAACTCATTCCTTTCGTACTTACTATTCAATATACTGTGCATGAAAAACATATGCTGTTTTCATAATCAGTGTTTAATTTGGGTTTGCAGTTTAAGGCAGTATTTCAGATGTAAACAGGAGATGATGTGCATTACCTTTCAAAATCTCTCTCATTTGTTAGAATTATTGTATTAATATTCACAAATGACATTAGACATGAAAGGTATTATTAGCATCACTTGCAAAAAATCCACAAATCTCTATATTGAAATCCTGTGCAGGTTTACTTAGAAATTAAATCCACTTATTTTAATGAGATTTACAGTGCAGTCACCAGGCTTGTCTGTTCAGCTGTAAATCCCAGTGAATTCAATGGGACTTAGTTGCAGATAAATGGCCATAGGATTATGAGGTTATTTTCTTAGTAAGTATGCATAAGAAAGCAGCCTTAGAGCTTTTGTTAAATCCTTCTAAAATCCTCCACAGTCTCATGGGAACCTATGGAAGGATGTACTGGGAGAGAGTGAACATAGATGTCATTGTGAAATCTTGATATGACCTATTTATGTAAAATCAAGGAAATCTAACACCTCTGTATTCAATATCCTCTATTTGATTTACTCTGTTTTACTCTTTCCAATTATATCTTATTATAAAAATAATAAAAAGGCATTTTCAAAAATTAGAGTCCTGATGCATAATTTGTATTGTGGACAAGAAGCTACAATTAGGACAGAATATGGAGAGAGAGAGTTGTTTCCTATAGGCAAAGGTGTGCATTGTATCCCGTTATCTGTTCAGTCTGTACGTAGAACATAACATGTGGAAAGACAGACTAGTTTCAGATAAAGAATGAGTGAAAATTGGTGGAAGAAACATCAATAATTTAAGATATACAGATGACACAATTTTACTAGCAGAAATCAGCAATGACTTGAAATGATTTTGATGAAAGTGAAAGAAGAAAGTGCCAAAGAAGGACTGCAGTTGAACATTAAGAAGACAAAAATCATGACTACAGAAGAACTAAACAACTTTAGCATTGACAATGAAGAAACTGAAATAGTGAGAGATTTTGTATACCTTGGTTCAATCATCAATCGAAATGGAGACTACAGCCATGAAATCAGAAGAAGACTGACTAGGTAGGTTAGCAATGAAGGAATTAGAAAAGATTATCAACTGTCACTGGACACCAAGACAAAGATTGTCCACACCCTTGTATTTCTGATCACCATGTATAGGTGTGAAAGCTGGACAGTTAAGCAAGCTGACAGGGAAAAAAATGATTCATTTGAAATATGGTGCTGGAGGACAGCTTTGCAGATACTGTGGACTACCAGAAAGATGAACAAGTGGGTCCTAGACCAAATTAAGCCTAACTTTCACTGGAGGCAAAAATGTTGGCGATTCTCTGAAAAGGAAAGTAATGCTAGAAGATCAAATACAAGATTGACTCCCTAAAAGAAGCTACAGGCTTGAGTTTATAAAAGCTGAGCAGGGCAGTTGAAGGCAGGACATTTTGGAGATCCCTCATTCATAGGGTCACTATAAGTCAGAGGCAACTTGATGGCACATAACAACGACAACATGCAGGATATATAAGGCAGAAATTTGTAAAGGATTGTAAAGATCTCATCATAGCCTAATTAGTACAGGTTAATGCAGTACATTTATGCATATCATGCCTGGTAGACCTACACAAACACATACCATAAAGACTGTTGTATTCCAGAGTTATGCTCATAATATTGTTGAAAGCGTTATTGTAGAAAAAAGTATTTTTAAAAAATCATTACTATTCATTTAATGAATGAGAAATCATCTTACTATTGATAACTGCGTGACAGGTAACATTCTGTAACATCCTGATGACATGATATTTTTGACATACCACTTTTATATCTGTCAGAGGAGAAACTGGCTGCTGATTACAGAAATTCCAAAATGTCTGTTGAACATGAGTAAGCATTTCCAAAGAGGTAGCTATGTTAGTCTGTTTCAGCATGTTGGCAAAATTAACGGAAGGGAGGGAGGGACAAGAACACAACAAATTTGTTTCTATGTCAGATTTTAAGCAATTAACATCTTGATACACTCAGGTGGCAACTATAAATGTTGTGAGTACTTGAGAAAGTGGATTTGGATTTTAAAAAGGTCACACTAAAACCAATCTGTTGGTGTTTAAGGAGTCACGATATTTTGTCCTTCCCTCTATTTTAATTGAATCAACATGAGTAAACAGTTCCAGCCTTCACCTTGGTTCCTTTCCCCAGAATGTGGCTAGGGGCTCCTGTGATTATGTAAGCAACCGTTTCAGACATGAGTGACTTCGACACAGTTTGCTGCAAGCAAGTGCCACCACTGTCTATCTGGAAATGCATGCATGCATGATCACGGGCACTCAGGCACAAAGAACAGCCAAGGAATTCCAGCACATTTGCTTGGAACATTTGGAGGTGACTCGCAATGAACCCCTTGAGCGGCTTTTTTTTTAAAATTAATAGCAACAATGCTATTCTAGGTCTGGCAAAGAAAAGAACTTGCCCTGGCAAACTGACCTGTGACCCTCCCATGTAGCTACATCAAGCTCCACATGTGCACTGGGGGCAGCTATGCAGGTCAAATACATTATTCTGGATTGGAGACAGAAAAGAGATTCTTACTTGGATATTTTTAACAAATATGCTCAGAACTGCACCTAGGAAACTCTATGTTGAGCTTCCGATGGGCAGGCAGAATTATAACGGTTGAAAGAGACTTTAGTCTCCAGAACTGGTCTCTGTAAATGGCTTTTACAGAATGTTTTGCACTGGGTTTTAGAGTGTTTTTAATTTATTTTTAATCATTCTGACATATTGTAGATAACTTCGGGAGCTCATGTGAACAGAAAGGTGATAAACAATGCTTTGAACAAATGAAGTCTTAAAATATATGATAATGTGAAGTTATCAAGGTAAGGAGTTTGAATGCAATTACATATTCTGCATCTGCTTGTCACTTGTGAACTGTATGCACCTCTTTTTTCAGAGGCATTACCTATAAAATGTCTTTTACTGAATTAGACCATTGGTTTATCTAGTCTAGCAGAGACTCTACTATATTTGGCAATATCTCTCTAGGGATTCAACCACAGAACTTTATCACCGTATGGCAGGCCAACACCCTTTCACTAGAAATGATGCAAATTGGACCCAAGGCCTTGAAAACCCTGTGTTTTGCAAGGGAGCTATTGCTACAGTGCCTCAGTTCTGTTGTGAACAGATTGCAGGCTGACAGCTAACACAATGGCTTAATTACAGTGAATGTTTTAGTGATGTTTTAGAAAACTACAGAACTCTGATCCCTGCATCAAAGTCAATATAAGCAAAACAGTCTTTAAGTGTTATTGCTGTTGCTGTTCTTCTCATTAAAGAGGATGCCATTTGCCCATTTCATATTGTTTGCCTTTTTCTTTTTATTTATTTATTGTCACTTTCCTTTGGAAAGTTTGTGACTCTGCACTGGAGATCAAAGCAACATGAAGCATTGTCAAAAAGTCCCAGAGCAATATCTGAAAAGTCCATATCATTCCCATTCTTCAGTGTATTTATGGGAATTAAAACTCTCAAAGGGCTACTCTTTGCCTCAAGATCTTATGATTACATGTGCCCAGTGTAAGATATAAACTTTCTGTATGAACATGGGAACTTCCTCCTCCTCCTATTGTGACTAATAGTCACTGATAGATCAATAAGTTTTATCACGGAATGTGTTTGAAAATGGAATGAGTCCTTTTTGTTTACAAAATAAGATTTCAACCAATAGAAACTGCCAATAATGAAAGATGTGTGGAGTAGACTTCCACTAGCATCTACCATGCTACCTTCTACAATGTTCTACAGCAGTGTTTTCCATCCTGGGGGTCATGACCCCCAAGAGGGTCACAAAGGTTTTTCTGGAGGTTCACAGGTCACCTTACATATGTTGCAGCCCTTGTTAAATAATGTACTCCTTGAACTTTTGGAGCCAGATATCAAAGTTAGCATGTAAGTGCATGTATGAGAAACAGGCGCTTTGTGGGGAAAAGAAGCCTCTCCTCCATTAAAAATGCCTTTTTATGCAAACGTGGTGGGGGAGTCACAAGTTACTTGGCTATTATAAAAGGGGGTTGAGACTTGATAACCGTTGGGAACCACTGTTATAGAGACTCCTTTGCAGTGCTTGAGGGTAGCAGTGCAGGGTGTGGGGAAGAGGGTGGAAATTGCCCCCTCATTTCTCCTTCCAACAGAACAATCCCACTGGATCAAAAATCCTTCTGTAAACTGAAGGAGAGAATTGGATGCACACATTTAAAAACGATTCATTAATTTTATAGTTTGATTTCAATTTGTTTGAAGTGGTTTCTTCACTCTGCTTTTGGTTTGATTAGATGGTTCTTAATTTTTCTTACAAATGAAGATGGAGCATTAAAATACTTAGCTTTCAACCTTGTCCTCAGAACACCTCCCACATCAAGTATTTTAGTCTGCCTATGTCTATTATTATTATCCTTCATTTTCTATACTGCCATGCTTTAATTAAAAAATTCAGAGCAGTTTACTGTCATAATATTTGAGATGCGTGGTTAGATATCTATGAAAGTACTGTAATACACATGCATGATGAGATCAGATGTCCCAAAAGTCTTTATTCCAGTTATCATGATTGGGATCTCACAGTACATAGTCCATTCCAGTTATAATCAAGAAGGTCCTCCCCCCCCCCCCGCTAGCATTTTTTTTTCCTGTTGGGCTTTTCTTTTGTGAAGGATAATACAGCAAATCTTCTGTGAATACATCCTGGAAACAATATGACTTTAAAAACAGAGTAAGCATTAACAACTTGAATTCTCTCAGAAAGGGATCAGCCAGCTTCATTCAGCTTTTAGGGCACAACACATGACCTCAAAAGGGATTGTGACAGAAATATATTAAAGAGCCTTAAGTGGAGAGAATGGTGCTTCAGTAAAGTAGAATTCTGAAACAAAATACAATTGCTATAGCATTGCAACTAATACTGTTGTATTGTTTAGAAACTGTTAATAATAAACAATCAGAATATATTACTACTCTGACAGTATATTACTAATACATTGATTATGAATGTTGTATTGCTTATTAGTTGACCTTTTGTGTTTTTTTAAGTATTGTATTTAAAGTACCTCATTTTTGTCTAACAACCTTTCATACCAAGTGTCTTTTGAAATTTGGGGGCAAAATTTGGTTGGCATAAATTTATGCCAGCATAACCTGGATCAGGCCTGGGAATATTTTAAGATAATGAAAAGCTTCCTATTGCTTTAGCTTCCAAGGCTCCGTAGGCTCCCCTTTGCACTGAGGGAACTTTTTGGAGCCTTGGGACAAAGAAAGCCTTTAATGGCCAAAAAATCACCACTGGATCACTGATGATGATTCCAGTCCTGAATGGGGGGAATAAGATGCTTTCCATTAGTTCAAATTAAATATTTCCAGTGCCAGACCTGGGTTATGCCACCATAAACCTATGTCAACAGGACTTCCCCCATTATATTTGTTTCTGTTTGGTTTTAGCTGACTGAGTTTCCTTTCTTGAATAAATGGATGAGGACACACGGGGCTCCCTTTGCAGCTGAAATTGTGTATGTGAGATTAGGGAATTTTGAAGGAGTTTATACATCACAATACATAGTAAACTATCTGGGTAGCTCAGTGGCTTAGGTATCTGGCTATGGAGCCAGAGCTTGATTCATCGCTGTGCTTCCTCTGAGTAGAGCCAGATTGTGTGGCCATGGGCAAGCTGCACAATCCCAGGGCATTCCCAGAAGAAAGGAGTGGAAAACCACTTCTGTATATTTTTTAACTAGAAAACCCTGGAGAGGGATGCCATAAGTCAGAATTGACTTTATGGCATGCAAGTATTTATTATAACTATTTTAAGCTTCACAGTAGATAATATTTGAAAATAAATAATATTATATACTTGAAAACAATGTACTCTGTACCTGCTCATCTTCTTCATTAAAGGAATGTTATTTCAGATATGCATTTTTGCTGACATGACATGTCATGTTTGAATTTATCAGAGTCATTACAGATGCTCAGTGCATTTGCTGCAGTGTTCAGAGTAGCTGAAGACTATCAGAATGCCTTGGATCTGCTCTGAAAACAGTTTAATGAAGTGAAATGTTTCAACTGGATTCTGTCTCACTGCTCTGTTTTCCACTGATAAGTGAGCCTGTAAGCTTCACTTGAGATGTAAATAATCCTGTTTAGCTGGTTGCTGTGTTGAGCACAATGGATCAGAACTCATGCAGTATGCTTGTCTAGCATTCTGATATACAATAAAAGGACAATGAAACAGACTACTAGAAAACAGTACAATACATTGATACCTAACCTTCTTGACAGTATGTCCAGAAAGACTCAGACATAGTGCTCCTAGGAGGAGAAAAATTGTGGAACTGGAGTTGTGAAGATAAAGAAAACACCACAAATAAGTAAATGTCCAGGAGACACCCAAAAACCCACAGAGAAAGCTGCATGTGAAATACATCCTATTACTTTTTGGAATATTGCTATAAATTAACAGAATGCCACAGCACTTCAAAAATACTTTTAACAAGTTTTTTTTTTTTTTTTGCTTTATAATGTTTTCTGATGTGTTCCCAAATTCTCCAGACCGCTTCATTAGGCAGAAGATGGTATAAAACTTGGGCTGTCTCATGTGGAATCTAAACTCCGTTGCGCTTTATTGATAGTCTGGTTTAATGAACTAAGGATTAGAGATGGGCAGAAACTGCTGGTTCAGCAGTTTGGTGCAGTGTGTTTCACGGCCAAACAGCTGATCTGTGGCTCAGCACCCCGCCCTGCCTCCTGTGGGCATTGCAGCTTATTAGGTGCCTGCTGGAGGGGGTGGGGCACTGAACTGTAGATCAGCTGTTTGGCTGGGAAACGAACTGCAATGAGCCCCCAAACCAGCGGTTCGCGCCCATCTCTACTAAGGACTTCCAGCCTAATTTTGAACTATTTCACTTAACTCAAATTTTTCTTTGTCTGGTAAATAATTCCCGAGAACTCAAAAGCACATCTTATAAGTAACTTTCTTGAGATCCTATGGCTGAAATTCAGTAATAAGCCCCAAAGAGAGTATGCCTATGAAATCAATCAAACATATGGAGAAGTTGACTTCTCTGTCTTTTTTTTTTAAATTATTATATAACAGACAAACAAACAACACATACAAAACATACACTCAGAGAAGTGTTGACAATACTACAATATCTAATATGTAATCTTGACTGCATAACTGTGTTTTAGTACTAAAATCTTTAACCTATGTTATATTCTCTACTCATGTTTATACATATGTTTACTATATCTATCTATCTTTCAAATCAACACTTTCTAATATTATATTCAGCAAGAGCATTTCTAGTTTGAAGTGTTTACCATAGTACAATATCTAATATATAATCTTGACTGTATAACTGTGTTACAGTACTAAAATCTTTAACCTATGTTATATTCTCTACTCATGTTTATTTCTGGGCTCAATCAAAAAACATTTTTCAGTTTTCTTTAACATAACTTCTCAAATTCTCAGATAATATCTCTAACAAGCTATCCCATTTTATTCCCAAATCAACCTTATAACTCTAAATATTTATAACCACATATGTTTGCTATATATATCTTTAAAACATTTTTTCTCAAATTTACTGATTTAATCCATCTATAATTATCATTCCACATTCGAATCCAATCATATATATTTAAATTATAGCCAAGATTTTGTACCCCTTCCATCATCATTGCTTTCACCCTTTCCTTCTCTGAATTCTCTTCTAACAAACAAATATACATTTTTTGAGTAATCTTCTCATTAGTATAAATCCACAGCTCATCCACCTGGGCCTTCCTCTCATAAAAGCCCATTATTTTATCTTCCTTCAATCTTGATTCTAAAGTCTCTTTTTCTGCTGCTCTCGCTGCTCTGGTGAAATGGTCTTCCTTCTGAATATTCCTTTCCACATCCTCTTTAAATCCTGAAGTTACCGCCTTAATCTCCAGCGTCTGGGCTTTAATCTGATCCTTAAACTGATTGATAATGTTCATTTGAAACTCCTGTATATAGTTCTTAAAAGAATCTTGCATTATTAATTTTGATGGACTTGTACATTGACTAAAGGCTGTCATTTCTGTTTCTTGGGTATAGATTTATTGTAGAATAACACTTTCCACTGAAAAATAAAACAATTCAGCTTTTAGAAAGTTCAGATATTTTGATACTGCTTCTTATAATCCAGCAGGCCCGTCCCTGCTTCTGTCTTCTCTCCAATTCACACCACGTCCACCAAATCCGTTTTGTTTTCCCCCCTTCCTGTACTCCAAATTCAGTCAGGAGCCATAAAACAGTAAAACCATCAATCAGCCCATCTTCGTGTTAAATGAGTCAGTCCAGGCCCAAACTCCCACTTAACACATTCAATTGTGAATCCAACTTCGGCCAGGGGCAGTTTTAATTTATAATCCACCATTCGCAGCTCACAGCAAGGCTGCTTGGGTTCCCCCCCCCTTTATCTATCAGCACCCAGAATTCTCCCCAAGTGCCTCTGTTAAACACTCTCTTTAAGAACTCAAGTCTTCTTAAACCTCTAGTATTATGGTATAATAGTCTATGCCAGAAGTCCCCAACTCCCGGTCCGCAGCCTGGTCCCGGTCCGTGGCCTGAGCTGGACCGGGCCGCGGAGATAGACCTCCCACCCAACCCCCGCACGCACTCCCTCCCTGCACAGCCCCTTTGTGCATGTGCGCACGCGCCAGTGCCCACGTGACCACTTCCCCCACCCTTTTGCACATGAGCCTGAGCGCCCGTACGAGCCCCCTCCTGCTCCTTTGTGCATGCGCACGAGCGCGCACACTCCTTCATGCATATGCGCGAGCGTGAGGGGTGCCCCGCCTTCCCCAGCCGGTCCGTGGGGTTAAAAAGGTTGGAGACCCCTGGTCTATGCCATCGAGGGAGGATGGGGGATGAGAAAGTGATCTCCGTCCATGTCTTTTAACTTTAGTTTCTCTTTCAAGTGTGACAATTGTGTTCAATTTCTTCTCTGCTTTTAAGTCAGCAGCTTGAGTTTGATTTGTCCTTGCTCATGCTAAATAAAAGGCCAGTTACTCACAGTTCATGTAGTCAAGCAAGAATCTTCTTCACACTTCCCACCTTGGCAAAGTTAGGCAGCTAATTCACCAGAAATGGCGTCTCCTGAGCCAGATGCTTTGAGAAGGGGAACTCTCACGAAGTCAGATTGCTGTCTGAATTCGGAGTTTTCCCAGCTCTCCTTCGCTGCAAGTCCACTCTCCTGTAGATCTTGCCCCCCCTTCCACTACTGGGGGGGTGTCTGCTGACCCGGAGTTTACACAGGGGTCCCCAGAGCCCTGGGAATTCCCTCTGCTCTCGCTGCCGTCGGTCCGCCCCTCGAGAAGTTGACTTCTCAACTCTTGCTATTTTATTATTTAATATTCTATATGAAAACCATTTGTAAGCCTAAATGAGAATACATTTAATGATATCAAAATAATTGCCTGACATTAATTTATATTCTCTGTTCATTCTGTGCTACTGAAAAACATTAAATAGCAAAAATAAAAAGAAACAACTGTGGATAAAACTCCTGTATAGTTTCTAACAAGCATCAATATGCAAGCCAGGCAGTAAGAAAACGTTAAGCATTAACTGAAAGCCAATGTATGTCAGCATTGTAAGAAGCTGGTTAGATTTTCTTGAGGGGACTGGCTTGACAGGGACAGTGGGATGTACTCCTACCATCATTCTCTAGTTCGTAATTTTCAATGAGAAATACATGGAATAGCCTACTTCACAGAACCCGATTTTTTATTTAAAGCACGCTAACATTTTCTGTCTCTCTATTCTGCTCCTAGTAGACCTATTCTGGAGACTGCTAGTCCTACCTCTGAGCATTCATCCCAATTTGAATTCTCTGCCATCATCCATTATTCAGATGAGAATCAGACTCTACCTCGTTTTAAGGGTTTAAACACAACATAGTCATTAGCCTCTGGTAAAGAGGAAGAGGGCCTAAAGAAGAAAATTGTATAACTGTTTTGAACAATGTAGAAATGGACTCTTTACCAGACAAATAAGCCCTGTGTTTTGTTTTCACTTGACATTTAAAAGACTTCCTTGGTAGATCTTATTAATGAAATGTATAACTTGAAACAATCAGATGTCTGCAAAGGTGAGCACCTGATTAGGCCGGAGAGGGTCGTTTTAAAGGAATGATTTCCCTTTAAGTGAGCATTCTGTCTGTAGGGAAATCACTTCACCATAGCCCCCAAAAGTAGAAGCCCCACAGCTAACCAAAAAGTGCATGGATTGGGGTTGAGCTGGAGCACGTTTCTCCATGTGTTGTGTGATCACCAGGAAAAAGAATGTACTGGACTGCTTCACAAAGGGTCCAGATCTATTTCTGTGATCACAGCCTTCCAATCCAAGCTTTCCCCATGGCAGCCCGTACTGATGAGAAGTTTTATTTTTGCAACTATAAAGTACATTATCTAATTTGATTTGATCCAGCACTTGTTTGTCTTTCTGGTGTCCTCCAACACACTTTTCAAGTGAACATTTTTTTTCCTGTCAGCTCCCTCCACTGTGGGGCTTTCATGTCTGTACATAGTAAGACAGTAATGCTGGGAAAAATAAAAGGCAGGAAGAAAAGAAGGAGACTCAATATGAGATGATTTGACTCAGTAAAGGAAGCCATGGCCTTGAGTTTGTGAAACTTGAGCAGGGCTGTCAATAACAAAGTCTTTTGAAGGTCATTATTTCAATAGAAGTAACTTGATGGCACACAACAACAAATCCAAGTCTGGATGTTTATGGATAACTTAATATGTGCAGAACTTAAAATTACAGAATCATTGAATAATTAAGATAGTGAAAGACTTTCTTTGGGGATGCTATTGTAAAATAGTTAGGTAAAGGTTCCCCTTGACATTTAGTCCAGTCGTGTCTGACTCTTTCTTGTAAATGGGATTTTTGAATTCAGTTGTTCTAATACTTATTGAATGGATGGAATCCTGTCCATAGCTATCTCATAGCTAGATTTACAGCTAAACTACTTTCATTCAGTTTCTGTGAATGGTTTAATACAGATATATGTACACCATAAGTAAGATTCTTCAAGGACTCAAAAGAAAAGAAGAAAAAGAGAGAGTGGGAATAGGTTTTCAGGGAAAGCATGGCTACTTAAATGAATGTGTGATAAATTATATACAGAATGACCTGCTAAACTCTTTCATGACAGGTTTCACAGTTCTGACTTTGATGGAAAATGGGTGACAAAGGTAGGCCCTTCAGCAAAAATTAGGTTGAAACTGAACCAGTTGGTGGTATAATTACTACTTAAAAAGAGGGTACATGTCTAAACATTATTTTCTGTTCAATGGAATTAGTACGGGTCAGACCAAATGTGATTTTGATAGCAACAGTAGAAATGACAAATGAGTTTTAAAAAATTAACTGCCAAGCACCATGGTACCTGATCTTCCCTATGTCTGGAGTAATCTAAATAAAAACAGAGCTCATTTACAAGCCTATGCGGCTAGTATGAAAAATGATAGGGTCTTAACTATAGACCTTTTCTGTAATAAACTACTGAGTTGAATAGAATTGCTAGGAATTGCTCTATAAAGTCCAATCCTCTGGATTAGGGACAAGGGTTTCCATGTATTTGAGGCCACTTTCTCCCTTCTCAGTGGGTAAGTCCCAGAGCTGGGTTGTTTAACTGAAACAAGCCCTAGTGAGTGCTAGTCCCATTTTAGAGATTTGGATTTTTGTTTCAGGCTGTGGTTTGCCCAAGAACTCGTGTTCATTTTGTACTACAGTTTTGTGGCTTTGATAAAACTAGCAAGTGCTGTGGGCTACAGTAATTTCTGATACCATTTTACTGAGTTGTTGTGCAAAATACATCCAAATGGACCTGATGTTGCTTGATTTCTCTTTAAATCTAAGCACAACTGGATTTCAATAGTCCCTGACTAGGGCATCATTTAAGAAGCCTTGTAAACAGCTTTGAGTATCTTTGAAACCAGTTAAGACACAAAGAAACAATTTGGAACAAAAACTATATAATGTTTAACATATTAAATTTTTTGCAGATCAGAATTAAGCACATGCTGAAGGCTGTAATCCAACATGCATTTAGCTTGGAGTAAATCGCACTGGTAGGACTGAGTAACTTGTATAGGAACTGTTGTGTGTGTGGCTAATCACACCTAGAGGTTTGTTCTCTCCTTGGGATTAGAGGCAGAACAATAGAAAGGGAGTGAGGTGGCCAAAGCAATTTATTCCATGTAGAGATTCACTCAGTATAAATACCAAGATGCACAAAAACAGGACGTTTTCATACAGCTTTTATAGTATCTTTGGACAGGAGAGAGGCGGATAGCAACTAATTCTACAAATCAGCAAGTTACATTTATCTCTTCACCAATAAGCAAGTTGCATTTAACTTGTAAGGCAGGTGTGTCCTGGTGGGTTTCAGACTTACTGGCAATGGAATGAGGAAGTGGTTGCATCAAACTGTGTAAGTCTGTAGCCCAAGTCCTTTGGTCATGGAAAACGTGTAAGTACGTTGTTGACTCAATTCTATTGAAAGCTAGGCTGATTGAACCAGTCTTAGGCAAGTCGGTAATATTTCTTATTTAAAAATTATATCTTGAAAATAATGTGGTAATGGGTAAAAGTCAGCATGGATTTTTCAACAATAAATTCTGCTGGCCTAAGCTCATCTTTTTTGAATCAGATATTTAATTTGATGGATTGTCTGAACGCTGTACCTGCAGTTTATGAGAAAATGTGGAAAGAATTTGATATATTTTGTATGGAGAGGAAAAGACTGAAGGGGAACCAGAATGATAACTACTCCTCAAAACCAAAAGAGTTTTCACATGGCTGCTTAACCTGCTGCTACTGTAGCAAGGATTTAAGATACCACTGCTGCTGCCAAAACCATACCACAGAGATTTGACAGCAGTGTGACTCCCATCATTCTGGCATCTTATTCTAAAAAGGAAGGCATCATATTGTCCTGCCAGTCAACAGACTGTACGGCATCACAGACCGATTCCACAACTGCTTTTGAATTTCAGTGGCAGCATGGCAGCAAATCTAGGGTTTCAATGTTGTCAGTGCAGCCCCTGTTGTGTTGAGGGTTCAGTGGGCCTCCTGTCACCAGGAAATGCAGCAATAAAGATCTGTTCATTTGCTTGCAAACGTAATATAGCTGATTCAGCACAGAAAGACCATGATTCAGGCTAGCTATTAGAGATTCAGAATTTATCCCATTCCATACACAACCCGAGTTTCTGGATGATGACGACAACTGACTCTTGTATGGGAAATTTCATCTCAGTGTAGCTCAGGTTCCAAAGAGCTCCCTTTCTGTAACTAGAACATGTCCGCATCCTCACGGGAGCAGATGGTGTAGCTCAAGTCTCACTGAAATCAATACAACAAAACTTTCATTGGCCAAAATGCTGCTCATTTTCATGTAATGTTGAACTATGCCAGCACAAGTGTGCCAGGTGTGCCGAATGCTATGCCCAGGCAGTCTGGATTTCCCAATCTGATTGTACAATTGACCAAACAAGTCCCATTTTGCCTGTTGTGCAGCATGTGTATGGAAATGCGTTCTGAATAGCACTTCCGCCCTGATGCACTTTCCCCTAACATTGCTGCAGCTTTGCATTGTGCATGTGGAGCTGTGTCACAGAATTTCATCCATTATTTATTAGAATATTTTCATTTCCCATCACTGCCCTTTCCTATATAACAGCTTTTTTGGTATGTTAATGGATGTGCAGCATGACACAGATCAAAAGTATATAGCACTACATTCAGTGGGATTTAGACTAGACATTATTGTTAGGACTGGAGATGAATTCATATTTCACCATCTAGTTGCGTTCAGCTTATTTTAACAGCAACAGTTATGCGGAATCAACATCCATAAATAAGAACAGCTACCCAGCAGCAAAATCTTTCACAGTTATGGAGAATAATTGGCCAGAGGTACAAAGAAAACCAGTAAGAAATGTATGATTAGAACAGTGGATTCTCTCTCTCATCTCCCCAAACTTTTACAAACTGTGGCAAGTATCCAACAAACTGCACAATCCTGCATGACCAAGGAGGGTTGGGCAGAGGGTCTTCTTGAACCATAGCTTCCCCATATTATACTCAACCTTCTTCAAAAGGAGGAAAATGGGGAGTATGTTGTTCAAAGAAAAAACAGTTAAGAAGAAAAAATAGTAAGAATTATCTGGCATGCCTTAGTTCTTATAATTAATTAAATCAATTTATTTTCATTTTTACCTCCTTAATCACCATAGATCACTTCAAAGAAATAATCTGACACGTATTGCTGCTGCTATTCCGCCACAGGAGAGAAACCTCATCAGGGCTGTAACTAGGGCAGGACAACTGGGTTTTTGCCCCCAGGGCACCAAAATTGAGATGTGAATGTACCAGCAAGTGTTAGGAAAATAACCTCCCAGCACTATTCGCTTTCCCTTCTTTGAAAGCAAAAAGCGTCTCTTTCTTTTTGAGGACATTACCTTTTCCTCTTCTTTTTTCTTGGGGGGCATTTCATACCCGTGCCTCAGAGCAGAGTAGGAGAGAGACAATTCCCCTTGTTCTGAGTGCCAAAATTGCTAGCTATGGCTCTGCATGTCACAACAGGGAGTGAATGAAATATAAGCAAGCTACCAAATAGTGAAATGTAGTGGTCAATCTCACTGACATTTTAGCATACACATGAGGCATGTGAACGCAAGGACGGCTGCGTCAGTTTTTATGCTCCTCTGGCAGAGGTCTGTTTACTTTGTGGCGGTTCCAAGGAATCAATGCTACATATGCGAATGCCGCTGCTGCTTAAAAAAAAATCCTGCTATCTGACACAGCACTATACTAGATAGCAGGAATTTTAAAAAATAAAGTAAAAGCACCACAGCAGTGATTGCCTGATCAATCACCTCCCCTGCTTACTCAACTCCCACTCTCACCCCTTGGCCCCACTTTCCTTCTCACCCTCCTCACCCTCCATTCTCCCCAGCTAGCTACCCACCCCATTTCTTTTCCCCTCATTCACTTGACCCCCTGCTTGGCTCCACCTTGCTCAACCACCCCCTCACCCACCTTGGTCAACCACCCCCTCAATCACCTGTCTCTGTGCATCTCAACCTCATCCCTTGGCCCTTCTGTCCCTTTCCACCCCTTTTCTCAGCCTCTTCCCCCTCCATTCTCTCTCCCGATCACTCTTCCCCTCACTCACTCACCCCCCTCTCAGCCACCCATTGCTCAACCTCTGCTGGCTTATTCCCAGAGTGGGACAGGCCCTATAGTCCCCTACTTTAGCATCACACCTGCATCACTTAAAATTAACTAAAGTAACCAATTCCTAATTCATATCTGCAATAATTTCCATCAAGCATGTGATACTCCTTGATACAAACAATTAATTCAGTGAATGAATATTGGGCTTGCCAACACCACATTCAGCCAATGGTAGGCAGGGATATTGTCAAGTCTTTGGGTCCGGGTCCCAAGTACCAAGTCTCGAGACCAAGTTGCAAGTCCCTGCTTGTGGAATTCTGGGAGCTGTAGTCCCCCCTCCAAACCTTGTAAGGTTCCCCCGCCCCACCCTCTTTCTCCCTGGCCATCCCAGTGGCAGCGATGCCCTCCGTCTCACCTTACTGGCCGAGTCCACCTCCATGCTGCCCAGCGTGGCAGGAACCACTGCTGGTGATGGCGCCAACAACAGCAGATGCCATCTTGGCTGTGTGTGTCCCTCTGCAGCTGCCGTAGAAGCCTCCCAAGCTGCAGCAGTGCACGTGTCCAGGTGCGGGGCCCTTGCTCAAGATCTAGGAGAGGAACTGGAGCAGGGAGGGCGACTGTGGGAGTGCGTCTGTCCGTGTCCTCCCCACTGCCTCCCCCATGGGTATTGTTTAGTGATCACCGGGAGGGAGGGAGGGTGCATGGGCTAGGGACTCGAAAATGTGACTCGGAAAAATGGATCCAAGTCACGAATGGAATCTTTAAAAAAAAAGTCAAGTCCAAGTTACAGTGAGTGATGAGTCCCCATACCTGATGGTAGGCTCACATTAGTAAAGAAACAGCATTGCTAATACTACAGGCAGGCCTCCTGCTTCTGCCCCCTCCCAATATGTTGGACTTCCAGCCTCATCACTCCAAGCCAGCAAGCTAAGAGCCATACTCTCATGTGTATGTAGTCTTGTGAGCAGAACTGAAGGGGGAATAGTTTGACTCATCTTGGGGAGTGCTGGGTTGCTGAAATACATTACAGGGTTATGTAGTGTACACAGGATTTGTCTTTGCTTCACCTGATTGGTATACTTCTGTATAAGGAAGCCACCGTTGTATGTCAACTAGATGGGCCATGCCATACGTACACATAAAAATAATATATTTGAGATTATTAAAAACAACCTTATATGAAAGAACCTGAGGTGAAGCACAGAAGATGAAGATTAGAAAGTATCTGGCAAAATACCTGCCACTCTTGCTGTACACCCTTGACAGCACACATACGTATGCATTTCATACTTAATTATATATTTTCAGCTAAGGAAAAATAGATCATCTGTATTGAATGGACAACTTCTTTGGCAAAAAGGTCATTCTGCATAGTAATATCATAAGTGTTTTCACAAGGTTAAAGAAAAACATACCTTTGCAGTACAAAGGCTAATAATGTGCTGATCCTTTTCATTGGTGACTATCTCTGTGATGCTAAATAAATGACCCAACAGTTTCCCCACTGGCTTGGTGTTAATGTTAGGATGCCACAAACGAAGAACTTTATCATCTCCTGCAGAAAGAAATCAATCAGTCAGCTTCTTTTTCACTCTTGTTTATAGAATGCTGGCAACTAAACCAGACAGAAAACACTTCTTAAACAGGGATGTCCAATGATTTCATACTATTTTTTATTGATCTGCTCTCACATCATCTATTGATCTGTGGTGAAACAAGGCTGATATGTTCATGTAGAACCAATGTGCTGTCATTTTTAAATGTTAGAATATTTCTGACCATCATGAAACACTTCAGAATGTTAAAATGTTTCTGACTGTCTAGGAGATTGGAAAGCTCTCAGGCTGAACTGTCAGCCATCAGAAGCTAATCTATGAGATCTGTATATTTTTATTTGTTGCTGTGCTGATATCCACTGTATCCTATGGGAGATCCTAACTCTCACTCTGTGTGTGTGTGTGTGTGTGTGTGTGTGTGTGTGTGAGAGAGAGAGAGAGAGAGAGAGAGAGAGAGAGAGAGAATGTTTCTTTATTGCTGTTGAGAGCTATAATTGTAATTATCTTTGTAAGACGTGCAACTGTGTGATTGGGGCAACTATACAGCTTATGCAATTGTTGCGACATCAAGGTTTGACTCTTGCAACTCATGGAGATCTGGTCATCATCCCTCAATTGTACGAGCCTCTTTATTTTAACAGAAATCTTGTCCTCTCTTATGTGGATAGCAACTCTCTTCTTTCTGTCTTCTGCTTCCCCAGATATGACTGCAAAAGCCATGAGACTTTAAGAAACCTGATTCAATGTTGAAAAAAAGGGGGGGACAACCACTAGAAACTAATGAAGAATATATAACTTGCTTGTGATTGGTAGTCTCAGAAAGGGTGTGGAACATTTAATGCAATGTTTTCAGTAAGACAATTCTTGAGTTATTTCTCTAGCACTTCAACAGGCTTGGACCTGAGCAAGTTTGCTTGTGTTCCACTCCTGATTAGTTACGTGAGAAGCAACTAGTTTCACCCTGAATTAGCTATATGTTTGGGGAGCCAATTATAGCACAGGGGCTTGAAAAACAATGGCACAGCTTTCTGCTGGAGGTCTCGTCTTGTGCCCAAACTTATGGGCTACCTTTTTCATTTTTAAATATGAAGATACAGACAGCAGCGGACACAGGCAACATCAAGGGAATGTATGACGGTATCAAGCAGGCTTTAGGTCCAATACAGAAGAAATCTGCTCCCTTGAAGTCTGCTACAGGCGTGATCATCCAGGACCGAGCACAGCAGATGGAACGCTGGGTGCAGCACTACTCTGAGCTATATTCCAGAGAGAATGTAGTAACCAAAGGGACATTAAATAACATCGAGTGCCTGCCTGTCTTGGAAGAGTTGGACAGCAAACCAACTTTAGCAGAAATAAAAGCGGCTTTGAATTCCCTCGCCTCCAGCAAGGCACCTGGGAAGGATAACATCCCTGTTGAAGTGCTGAAGTGCTGTAAAGAGATCATCACCACTGAGCTGTATGAAATCTTTTGTCTTTGCTGGATAGAAGGTGGGGTGCCACAGGACATGAAGGATGAAAACATTGTCGCATTGTATAAAAACAAAGGAGACAGGGGCGACTGCAATAACTACCGTGGCATCTCTCTTCTCAGTGTTGTAGGGAAGCTGCTTGCCCGTGTTGTGCTGAAGAGACTCCAGGTGCTTGCAGACAGAGTCTATCCAGAATCACAGTGTGGATTTTGAGCTACTAGATCCACCACTAACATGGTATTTTCCCTCAGACAGTTGCAGGAGAAATGTAGGGAACAACGACAGCCACTCTTTGTGGCCTTCATAGATCTTACAAAGGCCTTTGATTTGGTTAGCAGGGACAGCCTTTTTAAAATACTTCCCAAGATTGGATGTCCACCTCGACTCCTTAACATCATCAGGTCCTTTCATGAGGAAATGAAGGGCACTATAGTTTTTGATGGCTCAATATCAGATCCCTTTGACATCCGAAGCGGAGTGAAACAGGGTTCTGTCCTCGTGCTGACCCTGTTTGGGATCTTTTTTGCTGTCATGCTGAAGCATGCCTTTGGAACTGCAACAGAAGGTGTCTATCTCCGGACTAGATCAGATGGAAAGCTCTTTAATCTCTCTAGATTGAGAGCGAAGACCAAAGTCTAGCTGAAATGCATGCGGGACTTCCTCTTCGCCGATGATGCAGCTGTTGTTGCATCTGCTGAAGACCTCCAACAACTGATGAATCATTTTAGCAAGGCCCGCCAAGACTTTGGATTAACAATTAGCCTGAAGAAAACACAAGTCATGGGCCAGAGCGTGGACTCACCTCCCTCTATTACCATCTCCACACAAGAATTGGAGGTTGTTCATGACTTTGTGTACCTTGGCTCGACAATCTCTGACACTCTCCCTAGATATCGAGCTGGATAAACGCATTGGCAAAACAGCTACCATGTTCTCTAGACTCACAAAGAGAGTATGGCTTAATAAGAAGCTGATGGCATATACCAAGATCCAGGTCTATAGAGCCTGTGTTCTGAGTACACTCCTGTACTACAGCGAGTCCTGGACCCTTTGTGCACGGCAGGAGAGGAAGCTGAACACATTTCATATGCGTTGTGTCTGACGCATTTTTGGGATCACCTGGCAGGACAAAGTTCCTAATAGAGTAGTCCTAGAATGAGCTGGAATTTTTAGCATATATACATTACTGAAACAGCGACGTCTACGTTGGCTTGGGCATGTTGTGAGAATGGCTGATGGTCAGATTCCAAAAGATCTCCTGTATGGAGAATTAGTGCAGGGAAATCACCCCAGAGGGAGACCACAGCTGCGATACAAGGATATCTGCAAGCGGGATCTGAAAGCCTTAGGAATGGACCTCAACAGATGGAAAACCTTGACATCTGAGCATTTAGCCTGGAGGCAGGCAGTGCATCATGGCCTCTCCTATTTTGAAGGGACACTTGTCCAGCAGGCCGAGGCAAAGAGGTAGTCCCGAAACCAGCAAAATGAGTGAGCTGGACAGGGGACAGATTGTATTTGTCTTCAGTGTGGAAGGGATTGTCACTCTCAAATTGGTCTCCTTAGCCACACTAGATGCTGTTCCAAGTCCTCTATTCAGAGCACGTTACCATAGTCTCTCAAGACTGAAGGTTGCGTAATCTAGAATGCAATTTTAAAATACTTATTATTTTGGTTGCTTGATCAATGTGCTTACATACATCTTTTTATGTATTTTGATTTTTTTTTAAAATGTGTACTGTTTATGTCAATATATGTTAGGAGGCTTATTTTAATGTAGAATGTCTCAGCTTTGTTCTCCCATCTAATCAATAGAAGGATGCCACTGAATTGACTGTATCAATACAAGGCATCTTTACTTGTCCTTGCTGGCTGATCAAGTCTGACTCGAGTTACAGCTGGATCCTGGCTTCATTTTGGAAAGATACATGGTCGATTATGCCATGTGTTCACTGCCAAAGCAACCACCACAGTTTGATGTACCTGAAGAAGCCCGTAATCATGTTGAAAACTAGGTGAGCAAAGCCTCACTTGTTTTTCAGGTACCTCCAAAATTATTCTCCTCATCCCATAAGAAGGAGGGTATATAGTGGTGTGGATGACTAGAGAAGAGAATGAGAAATTGAGCAAAATTGCACAAATAATCTTTTAATGCAAATAATACAAATTGGGCAAAATGACAATGGTTTTTGCTTTTTTTGCGTGGGCTTTTAAGGATGAGAAGCTCTGAGGGGGTTATTAAAATAACTAGTCAGTTATCCTGTGCCTGCTGGGGACACTTTGCTTCTCAAAAGGAGAGGACAGAGGCATTTTGCACACGTTACAGAGAGGCTGATGGGGGGGGGGGGAGGAAAAAAAACCCAGGGCTCATTTTCTTGCTTTTGCCTGAAGGCAAGAAATCTTGCAGGGCTTGGAAATAGCTCAGTGAGTATTCCATCAAGTCTGAACAGCCTAAATCAATAAGAATGAAGAATGCAGTGGACATTCTCAATATATCTAATTGAAACTTGATTCTATATCTTGGCAAGGGTTTGGTGTTCCATCTATAATATGGAATAATGAATTGGGTTTCCCCCCTCCCAGATTGTACCAATCTACATACCTGTACATACAGCAATACATACTTTGATTACAAAGGCTTAATTTACTGAACTGAACATATTTTACTTACCGCCGGTAACAACAATGTTGGCTTTTCCACAATATGTGAAAGCATTAACTCCTTTTGGTACTGAAAAATCCCTGACAGGCCTGCAATCAGAACAGAACATTTGAAGAAACTGGGATATCAACGGTAATAGTTCCAGTAGGTTATACATCTAGGAAACTGCTTTCAGAAACAGCCTGCAATGAAAGGCTTTGAACTAGAGCTTCAAAGGCACTACCACTTTAATAAAAGTGGGAGAGACTTGTACAATAGGTCATTGGAGTTTAGGTTCTTTTCCTCTTGCTGGCATTTCCACAGAAGAATCTTGGTCAGTCTTTTTCAACCTGGAATCTTCCAGATGTGTTGCATCACAACTTCCACCATCCAAAGCCAGCACAGTCATTGCCCATGGTAGCTGAGAATGATGGGAGTTATGGTCCAATATATCTGGAGGGGCTCAGGTCAGAAAAAGTTGATCTAAGCAGATGAGGAGCAGGTATAAAGAAAATAACCTTCTCAGTTGTGTACACTTTCTTCTCTTTTGTGCAAAAAGAAAGGCAAGGACTACCACAAGGGAATGGGGCTCAGGTTTAAAAACTGGGAAATCCCTTCCTTAATATCCTACCAAGCTACCACTTCAGTTCTTTAGGGCTTTTGGAATGTCAGAAAACACGAATGGGAGAATGTGAATAATAAACCTGATTTTTTTCCCCTTTCACATAAAATAAAAGGACCACTCTGCATACATACACACACAATACAGAAATGAAAGAGACACCCCTTGAAAGAACCCCAGAGGAAAGAAATATGAAAATTTTCTCTATGCACATGCCTACTGAAAGTTTCAGCTGATGGGGCTTGTGGCACACAAATCATCAGCTTATAATTGGGAAAGATAAGCTGACCTCATTGCCTCCCTGAAATGGAGCAGAAGAGTCCTAAGACCTGACCCTCTTACCCAGAGATGAAGAACCCCTGGCTCATGTGAGATACACTATCAAAGCACAAACATCTTTCATTGTAATCTGATCAGTGATTTGAAATAAGAGATAAGACATTATCGGAAGTCCTAGAATCTATTTGTTACTTGGGTCCCACTTTTAGGGTCTACTCAGGATAAGACCTATGGACATATAGCTACAGAGTCATGGACTTACTGGACTACAGATATATGGACCTATGGAATGAAACGGACTACCTCTTAAACAGAATAGAGGACATCTTTGGTTTGTTTCATAAGCAGCATGTTTGACTATTTCCTGTTAGAAAGAAGGGCAGAGGAATTCTTTCTACCTGCACTTTCGGATTGCAGAATAAGCAAAAAGACAGATATATGGCTGCTGAGATGGAAAGGCCATGAACAAGCTGAAATAAATGGAACAATATGGATAAGCTACAGAGCTGAGTATTTTGAATGGTTTTAGGCCAACTGTACCTGGTAAGTACAGTCAACCCTCGACTTACGAACGGCTCCAGGTACGAACATTTCAACTTACGAACCACTCTAATAGGAAAAAACAGACTCGACTTGAGAACTTTTTCCGAGTTACGAACAGGGAAAAAAACCCACGGGGAAGGCAGGGAACCTCCCTCCCCCCTCCCCCCGCAGCAAGCGCCACTTTCAGAAGCCTCCCAGGGGCAGGGGAGAAGCACCATTTTTTTATTTCCCTGCCTTCCCGGCAGCCATTTTGTGTTCTTCTCCGCTGCCGCCCCCCTCTCCCCGCCTCTCAGCTGATCGGCGCTGGGTCTCAGAGGCTTGCCCAGCAGGTAAAAAAGGCAGCGGCGGGCGATGGGGGGGCGCCAGTCCGGTGCGCTCCCTGCCCATTCCTGGCACGGGTCTACTCGCGAGTAAGCGCCACGGACAGCGCGGGTCTACTCGCGAGTAAGCGCCGCCGAAGCTGCGCAAGAGGAGGAAGGAGAAGCCGCGGGTGCTGGTGCTTTGCTAGGGAGGCTTCGGACGGTAAGGTGCTGCTGTTTTTTCTTTTAAAAAAGTTGTTCTGGGTGGGTTTTGGAGGGTAGGTTTGGGCTGGGGGGGTATGTTTCTGTGTTGTTGTTTTTGGTGATTTTTTTTGCAGTCCCACCGTGGGACTTGCTCAAATGTTTATTTTTGGATGTTTTTGTTTTTTGTGTGTGTGTGTTTTGCAGTCCCAGCGTGGGACTGCAAGTGTTTTATTTTTCATTTCTTTTTTGGGGGGGTATTTTTTTCTTCGGCCGGAACGGATTAATGGGTTTTCAATGCATTCCTATGGGAATGCATAGTTCGACATACGAACTTTTCGACATACGAACGTTAATCCGGAACGGATTAAATTCGTAAGTCGAGGGTTGACTGTACAGTTGTAAGTACACAACAAAAGAGCAGGAAAAGCTGTACTGGGATACAATCTCAAAAATGATAGAATGATTTCAATACGAATTCAAGGCAGACCTTTCAACATCACAGTAATCCAAGTTTATCCACCAACCACCGATGCTGAAGAGGCTGAAATTGACCAGTTCTATGAAGACTTACAACACCTTCTAGAACTGAGATCAAAGAAAGATGTTCTTGTCATTATAGGGGATTGGAATGCTAAAGTAGGGAGTCAAGAGATAAAAGGAACAACAGGTAAGTTTGGCCTTGGAGTTCAAAATGAAGCAGGGCAAAGGCTAATAGAGTTTTGTCAAGAGAACAAGCTGGTCATCACAAACACTCTTTTCCAACAACACAAGAGGCGACTCTACACATGGACATCACCGATGGGCAATACCGAAATCAGATTGATTATATTCTCTGCAGCCAAAGATGGAGAAGCTCTATACAGTCAGCAAAAACAAGACCTGGAGCTGATTGTGGCTCTGATCATCAGCTTCTTATAGCAAAACCCAAGCTTAAACTGAAGAAAGTAGGAAAAACCACTGGGCTAGCCAGGTATAATCTAAACCAAATCCCTTATGAATACACAGTGGAAGTGAAGAACAGATTTAAGGAACTCGATTTGGTGGACAGAGTGCCTGAAGAACTATGGATGGAGGCTCATAACATTGTACAGGAGGCAGCCATGAAAACCATCCCAAAGAAAAGGAAATGCAAGAAAGCAAAGTGGCTCTCCAACGAGGCCTTACAAATAGCGGAGGAGAGAAGGGAAACAAAATGCAAGTGAGATGGGGAACGTTACAGACAATTGAATGCAGACTTCCAAAGAATAGCAAGGAGAGACAAGAGGGCCTTCTTAAATGAACAGTGCAAAGAAATAGAGGAAAATAATAGAAAGGGAAAAACCAGAGATCTGTTCAAGAAAATTGGAGATATTAAAGGAACATTTTGTGCAAAGATGGACATGATAAAGGACAAAAATGGTAGGGAGTTAACAGAAGCAGAAGACATCAAGAAGAGGTGGCAAGAATACACAGAGGAATTATACCAGAAAGATCTGGATGTCCTGGACAACCCAGATAGTGTGGTTGCTGACCTTGAGCCAGACATCCTGGAGAGTGAAGTCAAGTGGGCCTTAGAAAACACTGCTTACAACAAGGCCAGTGGAGGTGGTGGTATTCCAGTGGAACTATTTAAAATCTTAAAAGATGCTGCTGTTAAGGTGCTACACTCAATTTGTCAGCAAGTGTGGAAAACTCAGCAGTGGCCAGAGGATTGGAAAAGATCACTCTACATCCCAATCCCAAAGAAGGGCAGTGCCAAAGAATGCTCCAACTACCGTACAATTGCCCTCATTTCACACGCTAGCAAGGTTATGCTCAAAATCCTACAAGCAGGCTTCAGCAGTATGTGGACCGAGAACTCCCAGAAGTACAAGGTGGATTTCGAAGGGGCAGAGGAACTAGAGACCAAATTGCTAACATGCACTGGATTATGGAGAAAGCCAGAAAGTTCCAGAAAAACATCTACTTCTGCTTCATTGACTATGCAAAAGCCTTTGACTGTGTCGACCACAACAAACTATGGCAAGTTCTTAAAGAAATGGTAGTGCCTGACCACCTTATCTATCTCCTGAGAAATCTATATGTGGGACAGGAAGCAACAGTTAGAACTAGATATGGAACAACTGATTGGTTCAAAATTGGGAAAGGAATACGACAAGGCTGTATATTGTCTCCCTGCTTATTTAACTTATATGCAGAATACATTATGCGAAAGGCTGGACTGGAGGAATCCCAAGCCAGAATTAAGATTGCCGGAAGAAATATCCACAACCTCAGATATGCGGATGATACCACTCTGATGGCAGAAAGTGAGGAGGAATTAAAGAACCTCTTAATGAGGGTGAAAGAGGAGAGTGCAAAAATGGTCTGAAGCTCAACATCAAAAAATCTAAGATCATGTCCACTGGTCCCATCACCTCCTGGCAAATAGAAGGGGAAGATATGGAGGCAGTGGCAGATCTCACTTTCTTGGGCTCCATGATCACTGCAGATGGTGACAGCAGCCACTAAATTAAAAGGCACCTGCTTCTTGGGAGGAAAGCGATGACAAACCTAGACAGCATCTTAAAAAGCAGAGACATCAGCTTGCCGACAAAGGTCCGCATAGTCAAAGCTATGGTTTTTCCAGTAGCGATGTATGGAAGTGAGAGCTGGACCATAAAGAAGGCTGACCGCCGAAGAATTGATGCTTTTGAATTGTGGTGCTGGAGGAGACTCTTGAGAGTCCCCTGGACTTCAAGGAGAACAAACCTATCCATTCTGAAGGAAATCAACCCTGAGTGCTCACTGGAAGGACAGATCCTGAAGCTGAGGCTCCAATACTTTGGCCATCTCATGAGAAGAGAAAACTCCCTGGAAAAGACCCTGATGTTGGGAAAGAGTGAAGGCAAGAGGAGAAGGGGACGGCAGAGGACGAGATGGTTGGACAGTGTCATCGAAGCTACCAACATGAATTTGACCCAACTCCGGGAGGCAGTGGAAGACAGGAGGGCCTGGCGTGCTCTGGTCCATGGGGTCACAAAGAGTCGGACATGACTTAATGACTAAACAACAACAACTTGGTAAGATATCATTTGCTTCAAAATATTGGTTTGCTTTACTTATGACAGTAAGGAAATGTGGTGCAATGCACTTTCATCAGATGTGCCCTCTATCAAAACAGAACTAAATATTAATGATGAGCAGAGAGGGGCCAATCAGCAGGATGTTTTAAAGGAACAAAAGCATCATTGCTGTTACATTTCTATTTCACCCTATGTCCAAGTACCTTAAATGTTTGTTTGTTTGTTTGTTTATTTGCCACCTTTCTCCTCATAGGGGACTCAACGTGGCTCACAACAGATGAAACAACCGTTTAAAAAACACTATATAAATATTATATTTTATGAATAATTAAATGTATATTAAGATTTTAAAAATTATGTTTAAAAACATTATTATTGCGCTCTAAACCAGAGTTCACTCCAATAAAATAATGTACAAACACGCAACACTACATTTAACCACAACCTTAATATTACTTATATGTGTGTGTGTGTTCCTCTTTAAACATTTATTTTCGTATGTCCTTCAAAGATTACTTTGTAAAATGGGTCAAGTGTATCACTAGATCAGACGTAGAATAATTAATTTTGAGCGGGCTTTCCAATTGACTATCATTTAGACAGGAGGGCCTGGCGTGCTTTGGTCCATGGGGTCACGAAGAGTCGGACACAACTTAACAACTAAACAACAAAATCATTTAGAAGAAACAAAACTAATGTAAATTAGCATTTATTACAATATTGTAAATGTACTTAAAGCATACATCAAGTGATCTGTATGAGAATCAGTTTTTGATAGCAACTTACATGTTGTCTTCTAGTCTTTTCAGATCATCCAAAACTAAAGAATGAACACTGTCTAAGGAACAGGATCCAAAACAATTCAAGGCTGGAATGTACTTTACTTTTACAACCCAGTCATCGTGCAGCTTCCGTTTAATACTGAGGATGGTAAAAACAAAAGATTTACTTAAGCACACATCTTCATATGTCAGGAAATGGTTCCACAAGATCCAAGATCTGCTTGGAGTCCACCAGATGTATAAGGCCTTTAGTACATTGGCTCCCATCCTTTGGAAGTCCCTTCCAATTGAAGTCAGGCATGATCTTACCCTTCTCTATTTCTGTTCACTGTTTCATTAATGTATTCCTTGTTATTATAATTTTTGTATTTGTTTGTTCCGAAATCTCTAAAATAGAGTTATTTATGAACAAAATAAAATACAAGAAAAATAAACAAGGGCCTGGCTTTGTTTGACACTCTGGCAGGATATGAAGAATGGTACGTGAGACCCTAAGTAGCTTTTGTGAGACCATAATCAAAATTCAGGATACGTAATTCTGGGAATATCTGGCATATGAACATCTTGCCTATCTCAGGCAAAGGGGAGAGACTTAGGGCACCACTTTCATACCTCAACAGTCTCATGTTTGTTCAGAGTGTTATCTCAGGTAAAGCTGCACTGTTGTGGAATTTTGCATTATAGCTACGGTAGTTCTGATAAAAGAAGTTGTAACTTTACTGTGATGTGTGTTTTTATCATGGAAGACCATGCAGACATCCTGCAGTCTTCTTCTTCTTCTCCATTTTGTCTTCACTTTATCAGTTAATTTAATATATACTACAGCTGATTATGCACACACATAGCTTTTCAATATTATCATTTGCACTCATTTCCAAATGTCTTTTTCTACTTTAGTGAGCACAACACTCTTCCTGGCTGTTTCTCCATCCTATGGGAATGACCGCTCTTTCAGGAGAGACAGGAAAGGCTGTGGGGTTTTTTGGACTACAAATCCCAGAATATCTCAGCTAGCATAGTCAAAACACATGGTGGCTGGGATATTATTAGATCTGTTGTCTTAAAAAATATTTTCCCCCCATCTTTTCAGGAAGAGGATGATCTTGACTGTACAATATGCTAGCAAAGCAAGGAATGACCATGTAGTTTCTGTCATTTTTGTTAGGTACAGCTCAGTGGATTGGAGCACCTCATCAGGGCTTCAAACCGCACTGTGTCCTAGGAGAGGGGCTAGCTGAGATCACACAGAGCATGTGCGGCTGATGAGCTTACGTGCCTTGCTGCCTGTGTGGCCTTGGGCAATCTGTGCGGTACCAGAAGGAGGGATTGGTAAATCACTTCTAAGTATACTTAGAAAATCTGAAAGGATCATTGAAGTTGGAATTGACTTAACAGCACATAATTATTATTCAGCCCACAACTGGTGCTACACACACAATCCTCAATTTTGCTAACAAACTTAGCATATTGGATGTGTGCACGTGTGTTATTATACTAACAGCAAAACTTCTTCTCTAAGTGTGGATCTTAATGTTGCCAAAAGGGCACCATCCAAGCATATTAAGGAGATATTCGCAGGCTTGGAGGAATTGCAAGTTTTTCATAAATACTGAAAGAGTTGGGGCAGAAATACAATGACGACAGAGCTTATTCAGTTGTTAGGGAATGACAGCTGACACTTGAGAGGAAAAAGGAAGAATTCTGAGGGATAAAGTAACCATTCTAAGATAGCATAGCTGCCTAATCCCTTGAATAAGAAACATTTATATTACAACATTTTGTCGCACCATTGAAATAGGAACCTTTCTTAAGTATTTTTCTTTCTAATTTGCTGTGTTCCAGAGATACTGCAACTCCAACCCATTCTTCCACATGTGGGGGTGCCATTCCCAAGGTTGCTAAGCCACATGGGTGTTCTAGTGAGAGAAAACTCTCCTAGCAACATGGGGCTGCTTCTGAGGGGAGGAGCTGCCACCATTCTTCCTCTTTCTCATTATCATAGAGAGCTTGCCATAGAGGCCTTTCCTTAGGCCAATCAGAGGGCTTGATTAATTGCCTTTCCCCAGACCAATCCTAATAACATGATGTAACCATTGTCCTATCTGAACCCTGTCTACTATCTGTAATGCTGTCACTACCTGTGACCTTGTAATGTTAATAAAAGGACAGTCTCCAGGGGGCAGGGCAGAATTCATTGGGAACCCATTCTGTGTTATTCTGCCTCTTCTACTAGTCGCCCACCAGCAGTACTGCTGGCAGACATCCATCTGTGTGTGTGGCAGACTTCCATAATCTATTGCTAAGAGACTCTTTGCTATCTTATTATCTGGTGATCACCACAAAGCCCATCAGCCTGTTCATTGCCTGAACCCAACATCCACATGATGTTTATTTCCTCTTATTGTTAGGCAGCTACTTTCTATCAGAGAATCCAAACATCATAATCTCAATAATTCTCAATAATGAGAATTCTCAATCCATTTTAACTTACTTTTTGAATTTCTTAGAATCTAGAACCATGATTTGTTTTTGCTTTTTAGATTTAGATTGTTTTAGACCAAAATCGTCACTGGTCATGGTAAACAAATTTACATATCCTCCATCATCTCCCAATAAGATGTCATCCTTCACTAGGAGTTCTGCCGGTCGCTGAACTGCACAAACACAGAGGAGACAGTGTTCCATGGGTTTGATGATAAAACAATTATCCTATGAAATAAAGCAAACAGTTTATTAGATGCTTTGATGTTTAATTTAGCAAAAACAATCATTGGTTTCAAAGACAAAAATATGTTCAGAAAGGTCCTATCTGTAACATGCTAGAAAATTCTGGAAAGGATGCTTCTCACTGGTTCTATAAGGGGATATTAGGATATACGTATAAATGAGAATTCTCAGCACCCTCACCAAGCACAATCCCCACTACACTTTGGAAGAAACTATGACAATAGATCTGGTCTATAAATGCTATGGATTCCCAGTGTGGTGTAGTGCATAGAGTGATGGACTAGAACACTGGCTAAGGGGGGGGGTTCAAATCTCCACTCAGTCATGGAAACTATATGGGAGAGTGGAACTATTAAAGGTAAAGGTTCCCCGTGACATTTAGTCCAGTCGTGTCCGACTCTAGGGGGCGGTGCGCATCCCCGTTTCCAAGCCGTAGAGCCAGCGTTTGTCTGAAGACAGTTTCCGTGGTCACGTGGCCAGCGTGACTAGACACGGAACGCCGTTACCTTCCCACCGTGGTGGTACCTGTTTATCTACTCGCATTTGCATGCTTTCGAACTGCTAGGTTGGCAGGAGCTGGGACAAGCGATGGGAGCTCACTCCATCACGTGGATTTGATCTTACAACTGCTGGTGTTCCGACCTTGCAGCACAGAGGCTTCTGCGGTTTAACCCGCAGCGCCACCACGTCCCTTCAGAACTATTAAAACTACTCCTTAAATATCTCACTTACCTTGAAAACCCTATTTGGGTTGCTATAAGTCGGTTCTGACTTGATGGCACAGAACACACATACACAACTGTTACAAATGTGTAATCGTATTATATCTTTGTTAAAAGGACAGAAGGTTTGAAACTTAGAAAAAGTATTATAGCCAGATCATGGAAAAGGTACTTTGTGCAGTAGTACTCCTAGAGTCCCCCGAGGCTGTCTGTGGAATTCTGACAGTCACAGTCCCAAAAAGTAACTTTTCTCAGCTCAGGTACCAGCTTAATAATAGAAAACATTTTTTGCATGTGGAAGGTCCCCAGGCAAATCCTTGACATATCCAGGCAAGACTGTGGAAGACTCCCACTAATCAAATAAGTGTGTTGCTTATATGCCATCTCATAGAGCTTAAAGCATTATCTGGGTGGGTTACACATTATTTATGCAGGCTACACATTGCCCCACCTCTGCGAGCTGAGTACTCAATTTACCTACCTCAAGGATGGAATGCTGAGTCAACCTCAAGGTGGCTACTTGAGCCCATCAGGATTGAACTGAGGTTGTGAGCAGAGTCTTGACTGCAGCATTGCAGTTTAGCCACTGCACCATGAGGCTTATATTACCATCATACCTGAAGCTGATATGAGTCACAGAAGGGCTGGGAAGGTAATATATGGGCCCCTACCCTTCCCCAAGTTGGTTGAATAGCTCAGTGTGCAGCCAGAGGTTGGAAGTTCAGTTCCCTACTGTGCCTTCTGGGAGAAGGCCAAATATTATAACCTTGGGTAAACAGCAAAGTCCCAGAGTGCTCCCAGAAAAGGGGAAAGAGCACTCTGTACCTAGAAAACCATGAAAAAGTTTGCCATAAATCAAAACTGACTTGATAGCACATAATTACCTTATTATCTTTCCCCAAATCTGTGTCTTAAAGCAACCTTGGCCTTGGATGGTCTGCTGTACCTCATGAACTGTATAGTCAGTACAGTAGAACCAGGCTAACACCAAATCTAAATTAGACCTTCTGGGGCTACGTTCAACATAGACACCTAAATCTTTCTGAAGTTCTAGTTATGGATCTCCCATGTCTACATTTGCCCCAACTTAACAGAAATTCGGGCTATATTTTCCAAGTTTACATGTATTTTCAATCAATCAGGATATTTGCTGCATATCAGAATTAGTCCATTCTTAAGTCTATCTTCAGCTTACCAGCCACACTCCTTAAGCATTAAAAATGCTAATGTTCACAGAGTCAGACAGAGGGCTTTAGGCAAGGCAAAGCCTTTGCACAGCTATTCCAGCTTATTCTCAACATGTTTTCTATGTTAAGAAACAAAATATGGAAGAAACATTGGGAAACATGGGAATGTAAGTGGAAGATGACAATGTCTGGACCTTCCTCTAAAATTCCATAAATGAGGAAAGGTGGTTGCATACCATATAAAAACCTCATTTGGAAGTAGCCATAGGGGAAAAGCACAGCTGCTTTTACTGTTTATCTTTTGATATGAACAATGAGCTCTAATGCAGTAAACATGTTATTTGAAGATTTAAAAGAAAATAAATTAGCATGACTCAGTATTGTACCATGGCAGTTCCTTGTGTTTTATAATCCCATATGATGATGGTTCTTTCTGTTACAGCAACCACACGCTTGAGCTGACTAAGATAGTCGCATCCAGTGATCCAGGAACTGTCCTGATGAAAAAGGAATATTGGCACAATCAATCCATTTGTAAGTGTGCAAGGAAATAGCCTTTATCTATAAATGGTATCGGAAAGCCTTATGAATCTGATTGATCTAAAGAGGAAGACTTCAGGCAATGATGACAGCAAATTTTGAATAGCTGCTATAAAACATTGACTATAGTCTACATTTTATGAAGTAAAGTAACATTCATAGAATTATAAATACATTGCTTTTGGTCTAGAGAGGCAGATGTATATCAATATTTTATAACCAAATATTAATTACATATGCATCCCAATTTCCTACTAGAAGATGGAACGGAGTTATTTCAGAGTCAGCCCTCTTCTAGCCCAGGGACACAATTAACAAAAAGTTAGCAAGAATGCTGGCAGAAAATTAGGCCAGGGCATGGGCAGTCAGAAGTAGCTGACAGTAATTTCTAGGCAAGGAGGATTCAGGGTAGCCTCAGCTGGGCTACTGTTAGCTGGCTGTTGACTATTTTGTCCAGTTAGAATTACAGTGCTACCTGGAAGGAAGTCCCACTGAGCATGGCCTTTCTTTTGTGTGCACATGCATAGGCTTGTGCTGTAAAACACTACAAAAAACTAAAGAGACAAATTGCATGTTTCATTATATTCAGAAATGATTTTGAAATGTTGGCCATTTCAACTATAAAGTAGGATTGCAGTATCTGTGGGACCAGTACCACGGTTTCATTTATTTGCTGTAAGTCAATTTTTTTTAATTTTTGCTATTTTGTCCTTTAAAAAAAAAACACAAAAGAATACGAGTTTCCAAGATGTATTACAAGAACTGGCCACTAGAAGGAACCAAAGACTATGCTATATATAGCTTTTCTATATCCGTGCTTTTTGGCATCTGCTGGTATGTGTGTGGAACTGATCTCCCACAGATACTGCGGTCCTATTGTATTGCATTTTGCAGATGCATGGATCAACATGGATGCTCAAGTTATGATGGAAACTGTTCAGTAGTCAGCAGTGTACTGGGTCCAGGGATCACAGGGCCAAAGCATAAATCCTTCTAAACTAATAGAGATGATTGTGTTATGTGGCTTCCCCATTCCTCTTGAGCTAGCTGCGATCTTCTTAGCAATTAAGAGTTACTCTTGACAGAGAAGAAACTGTTGTTGACATAGATCAATTGAACTGGTTGCATTTTTTGATTTTCTTGGGAGCCTAGGTAAGACAACTGTCCCAATGAGTGGCTGCATGTCAACATTTAATACTCCTTCATTTGTATGTGTCTCTGTGCTTGAGCATTTTAGTAAAGCTATCAATCAATTCCACATCTATGTGATTTGCATTATGTAAGGAGAAACTACACTGTGCTCTGTAATTTCTGTGAGCAATCTGAAAAGTTAATCAGATTCTAAATCAAATTTTGGAGCCAGCAACAATAATGACTGGCAGAATTTATACCTAGAATCTCATGTTCTGTTTGTGACCCATGAAACAGAATCATGTTAAAAGTGAAATGGTCCAAGTCTGTTAACACAACACATCCAAACGAATATAGTGAAGAATGTATTCAATAAGAACAGAGTTCATGTAATTTGATCACCTAGAGAATGCGACTGGAGAAGATGATGCTCTTATAGCTTCAACAGGAGACTGGGAAAGTCATCCTCATGAGTTGATTTATTATCCATTTTGGCTCCAGCAGCAACTGTCAGGCCTTAAAGACACTAATCTCTAACTAGTAGGCTGGAACTGCTCAAAATAGACTCAGTCTGTCCCCAGGTAAAGGATCAGTAGTATCTTTAATTGTTCCTGTACAATTAGGATGCAATGTTTTGCAGCCTGCTAGCAAGGATCTCTTTCTTTGCACATTTATTAGCTTCTAAAAGTTACCACCATAGATGATTTGTGATGGTTTAGACTTTTCCCCTCTGAGTCAGATTGGAAAAGAGTGTTCTGAAATAGAACATGGAGTGAGATCTTTATTGTAGCCGGGGAAAATTTATGGTAAATTAACAAACAACATGAAAGCAAACTTTCTTAGTTAAGATCTGTTGGTAACAATGTTCGTGACAAAATATTGGGGGGGGGGGGCATCAAGAATTATATATGTATAATTTAGCCAGTTTTGGAAATAGAAAGAAACACAGCTATACAACTCATTCTCTTTGAAGCAATTTAAAATTGTGTTGGTATAGGCCTAAAGCATTTATAAACACATGTAGTTTATTCCTACTAAAGAAAAATTAGTGAGGGCAATTTGAACGCATTATAACAGAGAGAAAAACCCAAAACCAAAATGTTGCAAAAGAAGAATGATGATAAGAGAATCCTAATTAAGGACCCCAACATATTTAAAGTCTCATCTCTTCTTTTAAGGAACAGGAGGAGGAGGAGGAGAGATATACAGTGAAAAAGCAAAGATGAATCCAGAATTCCATGAGCAAATCTGCTCTGGTGAATGAAGAGGCAAATTCACATGGAAGGAGGGACAGGGTAACAGTGCAGTCCCAACTCAAAATTGTGCTGGGTGTAGTGGGTTAGAATTATGCCCAAGCTTTTTCTATCAATAGAAATGTAGTTCTGCTAGCAGAAGCCTGCTGGCTGATCTCACGATGTAGCGTTCACCCTGCTCATAAATATTCATGTTGAGATTTGCATGCACCAATAGGAGTTGTTGGGGGCGGAGTTAAGTGGGGGTGAAGAACAGAGGAGAGTGAGAGAGGAGAGGAGGTGGTTGAGAGTGGAGGAAGAAGGTTGTTTCAGTTGGGAGTTAACGACATTGACTCGACTTTTATCACTTGTAACAATAAACAATTTCTACTTGGTTCTTAAATGATACGTTGCCCGGACCTCTGTCATTAATAGTGAATAAAGTTGATGTAATCAACTGGTGGCAGCTGAATGACACGTAGCTTGTGCCTTTGCTTGGTGAAACAACCAAGGGACAGGTGAGAATGTGACACACTGATATGGCAATAAAACAACCTATTGACAGAGCAGCTTGGCTAAGATCTAGTTGCGGAAGAATCAAAGAGGTAGGGCAAGGGAAGAGCCAAGTTATTGCAGACTCAAACCTTCAGCCCACGGGTATGGCCAAACTGTTAATCCAAAATTAAGCCTGGAGGAGCGCACTTTCCAACACCCCTAACCTTGGAGGGGTTTGGATTCACTGAAGATTCAACTGGCCAGGTGTTGGCTGCCATTGGATCATCCTGGCCTGTTAGGGATACACTTCAAATTGGCAAAAAGAGTCCGCCCACCTCCATTTCTGTTTATGGAAGCTTTCTCTGAATCAAAGTCCTTTTGAAAAAAACAGAGGGATTTCTTCAAGAAACAGAAAGGCTTCTTTGTTTTCTTCAGATACACTATTTTACTTTATGTCCAAGAACTTTTTGCCAATACAGTAAGACCCCCGTATCCACGGGAGATTGGTTCCAGGACCCTTGCAGAGACTGAAAAACACAGATTATAGTCAATGCCATTATAATAGCAAATGCTGTGCACAGCATGGTCTCTGGCTTCCTGTAGCGGCCAGTTCTAGTAATGACATTGTGCATATATATTTCACTAGTGAATGTTATACATAGCATGGTCTCTGGCTCCCTCTAGTGACCAGTTCTAGTAACTTCATTGTTAGAAATATATATTTATGGGATTTTTCTTTTAACATTTTTAATATTTTCAGACTGTGGATAAGTCAATCAGCAGATACTGATCCTACAGATAAGGGGGTCCTACAGCACAGAAGACTAATGCATTTGAGGAAAACCTTTTCTTACTCTGACAGCACTTTTATTATCTCTTGCTAGTGCCCAAATGAAATAAATAACTAAGACTAGCATCCAGGTTAAATTATTATAAGGCACTATAATGGGAGGGCACATTGGACTGCATTTGAAGACTATGTGTAAACAGGTTCTGAATATGAATACCCAGTTTGTTAATAGGGCCTTGCCATTTTGAGCATATAGTAAGAGCTAAAGTAAAATCCCCAGATTGTTTCTGGGCACAATCCAAGGGGCTGGTTTAATTTGTTAAGCCCTAAATTGCTTGATTGGAGAATACACAGTGGACCACTTTTCTCTATTTGAATCTTCCTGATAGTTAAGACGTCTGGATGCCTTGCTGCAGGTACCTCCAGCCTCAGAGCTGAGATGAAAGGAGACCAGGGAAAGACCTTTTTCTATGATGTTGCCCCATTTGTAGAATGCCTTCCAGGATGCGTTATTTCACAATGCAAAATTGTAATGGAAGCTCAAAGGTAACATTTTACATTATTTTATTTTATTAAGTTCTATTTTATTTGCATTCTTAGAAAAAAATACACTTACTGGAATGCTTGTACTTGTCAGGATTCTCATCTAGAAGACAAAAATAAACATGGCAATAAATAGTTGGAAATTGATTTTAAAGTGATCCTGCTTAGCTTGAAGAAATAAAATGTCCTTTAACTTGTAGTTGTTTGTAAGAAAAGCCATGTGAAATAACAACATTCCACCCTGGCAGCACTTGTGTGCAACAGATTTATAGCCTATCCTGCAACATGCCTCCTGAGTTCAAAAGATGTAATTTCCAATACAGTGGCCAGATGTAAAAAAAATGGGGCTCCTGTATCTTTAACAACTGCACATAAGAAGATGTTAAGGGTCTCTTGAATGATAAGGTATATTTGCTCCAATTCTCTCTTCTACACAATTGGACAAAATCTTGTTGCTTTGTGTAGTAAATTGCACTAGAGTATGCCCACTGAAACAATGAGGATTTATTTCCTCCATACGTTCCATGATTCAGATGGGCCTACTCTAACTGTGACTTAAAATACTAAAGTAAGTTGTAGTGAGAGAAGGCCTATTTGAATCAATCATACTAAGGGAGAAGCTGACTCATTAAATCCCCATTGATTCTAGTGTTATTTACTATGCCAACCAATAAGATTTTGGCCAATGACTTAAAGGTGCAGTGGCCAAGTCCTCTTTTGCGTTTGGTCAAGCTATGCTTAAGTAACTATGCACAATGGTGCAGTCTAAGAGTCAAATAATAATTTATAGATATAGAAGCTTTAGAAGATTCAGCTGGGGACAAGCAAATCTGTTTTGGTTCCATTAAATTTCTCACCTTTCTGCAATAATTTTGAATCGGTGCAGATTGCCCCGAGGAGCTAATTGAGGTAACTTTCTCTAATCAATAAAACAAATAAAAAAGTCAATTTGCAAGATCTATAACCAGAGGGGGGAGATCCACCATTAGTTGAGCAGCATTGCTCCACTCCCATCTTCCTCAGTTGTTAGATAATACTGTGATTTGGTTCCAATTAATATCATTTGTCTGTCAATTAAATTTAATTTCCAACTTCTCTGATTATCACATCTCTGTGCGCCTCTGCTTCCACCCAAATAAGAAGTATGAACTTCCACACAAAGTTATGTAGAATGCACATGGTGATTGCAAACCCTTTGCTACAAAGATTCTTTCTTTCTTTCTTTCTTTCTTTAAAGTATTTTTATCCCGCCTTTCTCCTCAAAAGGACCCAAGGCAGCTCACATCATTAAAACGACAATATACAAAGCTAAAAAAAGTAACTGTACAAATATTAAAAAAGAATTTAAAAGGTATATTAAAAATGGTAAATAAAATAAATAGTAAAAACATATTAAAAAGCAACAGAGCACAAACCCCTCTCAAACTGCCAGTCACTAAGTAAAAGTCTGCTGAAGAGAAAAGACTTTGACCACTTGCAGAAGGACAGCAAAGATGGGGCCAGCCTAGCTTCCCATGGGAGGGAGTTCCAGAGTCTGGGAGCAGCGACAGAGATGATTCTCTCCCGTGTCCCCACCAACACCACCTGTGAAGATGGTGGGACCAAAAGAAAGGTCTCCCCTGATGATCTTAATGCCCGGGCAGGCTAACAGAAGGAGATGCGGTCTTTTAGATAGCTTGAACCCAAGCCATTTAGGGCTTTATAAGTTAAAACCAGCATTTTGAATTGTGCCCGGAAACAGATCAGCATCCAGTGGAGCTGTTATAACAGGAGAGTTGTATGTTCCCTGTAATCAGCCCCAGTTAACAATCAGGTACACAAGTTAGGGGAGACACCAATTCAACTTGATGAACCTGCCTGTAGTAACTCAATCTATTGAAACAAAGTTTTTTTCAATTCAAACGCTTATGTTGTGTTGTCTACAAAGTGCTGGCATATTGAAAACAAGCTTTCAGACATTTCTGAAATATTCATGAACGCTCCTGAATTCTAATAATTTTCCTCCAGCACCTCCAAGCTCTAACTGAGCAACAAAGGATGTACGTAGTTTGTTTTCTACTAACAAACAATACATCAGGAATCTGTTTCCTATGAATGGAACTTGAAAATTGAGATGAGCAGAACAAGATCTGCATATTTGGGTAACACGCATCTCCTTCAACAATGGGTCCACAGGCACTTTCCTAATGACCTGTGTTCGTTTTCTCTTCTGTGACAGACTAATATATGAACATTAAATTATATGTCTCTGTATTTTAGACTTGATAAAAAGGAAACCAGGTTATCTTTCAAATAAATTTGCTCAAGGATTTCATTCAGATATAAATAAAAGGCAGAAGCTTTTATGTATCTGTTTATTCTGTCTTTATATTACAAAGTGTTAATTTCATAATTACCTGACTGGAGAAAATAGACAACATTCCTTTCTGAGATGCTGTTACTACAAAATCCAACTGGGGTATCTTTACTATGCATTTTATTACGTCATGTCTCTTCACCCCTGCCAAAGATGTCAAAAAGAAAAGTTCAAAATCATACAATAAAACATTTAGAAGTTAGGGAATGCACACAAGTAAAAACAAAGTGAGTAATCAGGCTGCCTATGTGAAAAGTGGAAATAAGGAATACAGTGGCAGTTGTCTTATACATTTTTATTGACAGTCTGACATATGCCAGAACTCTTACAATCAGTGATCTTGATTGCCAGACTCTATCTAACCAGAAATCAGATTCAGGAGAGAAAAAGGAAGAAAAGGTTATATACCATATAATTAATATAGCTGTCTGGAGTTAAATGAAATCTGTGAAGACATGTATGTGAGTAATCTGTGTAGACATGCATGTGGTATCCTCGCTGTTCTTACAGGAGAGAGGATACCACCTACTGTGCCTCTGTATATGTGTATCTCTATAATTCTACCCACTGACCACTCTTCACATATCAATATTATCACATTATGTCATGTACCCTTGTAACACTGTATATTTCTGTTACATATTTCTTCTCCTTACCTTCAGGTAAAGCATTAGGCCATGGTAGACCTATTGTTCTTGGGTGCATCCATGAATCTGAAGACTACTATTTATTAATTCATATTATCATTGTTCTTAAGGCTTCTAAAACTACATATATCTGTTGTTTATGTTAGTGTAAAGAAATGAGAAATTATAGACTACTTGTTCTTTATCACTGGATGTTGTCTCTTGTTGTATGTACTTCTAATATTTTCTGGGTTGGGTACATCATATGCAACAACCCTGTATCTTTGCTGAAGGAACTGAAGCTTTAACATACATTGTGTAACAAAAGGAACAAAATGTGGCTTCTAGATTCCTACTTGGGACCAGCCAGTTCATAAACAATTACAGTGTGCCTGTCCATTTCTCTGAACAATTCAAACTATGGGTGATCACTTCCAAAACTCTAAATTACTTGGGACTTGGTTACCTTAAGGACATTCTTCAGTCACATGATCCTGTCCCAACTTCTCATTCTTCAGCAAAGGCCTTCCCTGATGTTTCTTTGAGTTCTGAAGCCAAGGGGGTAGCTGGGGCAAGGATCCTTACAATTGTGGCGCTGTATACATGAAAAACCAATCGCAGGGAAATCTGGCTCTGGAAAGGCTTCTTATTTAGCTAGGCTTTTTCCAATGTAGTAATGCTGTTGGTTTTTTATGTGCCCAGCTGAATTTTATCCTTGTGCTTTTGCTGCTTTTCATTTGTTGCTTTTATCATATTTGTTATTAAATTATTTTAATAATATGAGTTGCAGTGGGTCCTTTCAAACTGAAGGACATAAGCAAATAAATGTGACCCTACCGGCATATGGGTGAAAGAAAAATCCATAACTGAGTAATCCTCTTATGAGGATTAGTCAAAATGCCAGAAAAAGGTTCTGAGAAACTCAGGCCACAGTCACACCAGGGAAATGTTCCCGTTCTAACGATACTTTCCATACCTTTGTTGTATTGAATCGCGGTCATGTGGTATATATACCTGGACAAATGTCCCAATGTCACCGATTCATTTCCTTCTATTTGAACCATTATGGCCAGTGACACCATGGTACTGATTTATTTTCTCTCTCTTTTTCTGGGGCACTTCAGCCCCTTTCTTTAATTTTTGTTTTTCTTTAAAAATTAACAATACGTCAATATGTCTAGTAGAGGTTCCTGTTTGGTCAAATTTCCTCTGTTTCACCACTGCCTTTGGAAGAACTGCATTGCACTCAATGGACCCAGCACCCTGATCCATGGCTGTGTTGCTTGCCAGACAGTAGGTGGAGTGACGCAACACCTACCAATGCCCTGGCATACCTAGCCATTACCATATTTTTCCATTTATAAGACAACCCAATGTATAAGACAACCCCCCCTTTCCTAACCCCAAATTAGAACATTTGATCCCTGCTTTCCCCTTCCTTTTGCTAAACCACGAAGCTTAGCAAAAGGAAGGGAAAAGCAGGGATCAAAGGGCTCCCTTTGACTGCCGCTTTTCCTTGCCTTTTGCAAAGCCACGGGGCTTAGCCAAAAGGAGGGGAAGGCTCCCTTTGGGTAAAGGCTGCACGATCGCAGCCCTTTGATCCTGAAGCCCTTTCATGGCTGCTTCAGGATCAAAGGACTGCGATTGTGCAGCCCTTTCACGGCTGCGTTACCCACTTCCTAAGCCCCGTGGGGCTTGTTGTTGTATAGTCGTTAAGTCGTGTCCGACTCTTCGTGACCCCATGGACCAGAGCACGCCAGGCCCTCCTGTCTTCCACTGCCTCCCAGAGTTTGGTCAAATTCATGTTGGTAGCTTCGATGACACTGTCCAACCATCTCGTCCTCTGTCGTCCCCTTCTCCTCTTGCCCTCACACTTTCCCAACATCAGGGTCTTTTCCAGGGAGTCTTCTCTTCTCATGAGATGGCCAAAGTATTGGACATTTCCCTGGTGTGACTTCGGCGGTCTGCCTTCTTTATGGTCCAGCTCTCACTTCCATACATCGCTCCTGGAAAAACCATAGCTTTGACTATGCGGACCTTTGTTGGCAAGGTGATATCTCTGCTTTTTAAGATTCTGTCTAGGTTTGTCATCGTGGGGCTTAGGAAGTGGATAAAGCAGCCATGAAAGGGCTTCAGGATCAAAGGGCTGCGATTTACCCGAAGGGAGCCTTCCCTTCCTTTTTGCTAAGCCCCGTGGCTTCGCAAAAGGCAAGGAAAAGCGGCTGCCTTCCGTGTATAAAACAACCCTCAATTTTTTGTCTAATTATTTAAGGAAAAAGTGTTGTTTTATACATGGAAAAATACGGTACATGTTAACCTATGTATCAACATACTGGCCACACAAAGAAAAATTAAAAAAAAAATTTAGCACGGCAGCAGCATGGCAGTAATGGCAGCCACCTTCCCTAGAGACTTGGCTTTGGAAAAGAATCAATAGGGTCATGTGCACATGTCAAACCGCTAAGGAATATATTGAAACACCATTAGAACAAAATAATAGAAGCCTCCTGGTGAGGGGCAAATAAACTTACACTACTGGCCAGGAAAATGATTCGATAATAGCCATGTGTAGTGTGACCAGAAATTTCTACAGCAACCTAACAGGGGTATAGCTAGGGAACATTTGCCTTGTTTGATCACACCATCAGGTCTGAACACTTTGGGGGCATTTTTGTCTGATTCAGCCTAAAAGATGTCATAGAAATAAACAGGTGAAAAAGAGCATTGGCTTCTCCAGCTTACTAAAGTTCCACCCTGTTTTCTAGCTAAAAAAACCTTCAGCTCTTGCTCTGACTACTCTTGTTACAAATTGTTCTTCGTCATCTACTAGGCACTGAATGTTGCCCCATCCCTAAGGTTAAATTGATCATTGAGGAAATACAAGGAGTCATTAAGGAACATTAGCATTATTTTGTCAAAGGCCTAGGCTGCTTATTCAGAGTGCTGAAGTCATCTAGTCTCAAAACATAAATGAAGTTATCAAAAAGAATATTGCATTTCAACATTGTGAAGGACAGGAGGCTAGTGAGCCGTCCTCAACAAAAAGTGGACAGGAGGAAGTGTATGAATGTACAGAGGGTATGCTCATAGAAATAGAGGAGGAAAGAATAAAGGAAAGGAAGGCGATAAAAGTGTGTCTGGTGGAAGACAAGGAGGAGGACAAAGGGGAGGAGCAGGATCTGATAGTGTGGGAGGAGGTTATAAAAGAGTGGGGTGATGTGCGGGAATTTAGAGTGGAAACAGACCAGACACAGAAAAGTACCAAAGATTGCACGGTACAAACAGGAGAGGATGAGGAAGCGCCTGACAAGGTCTGTGACTTGTTGAAGGACTTCCCCAACCTTAAGACCGGTGGAGGCTTACTCCCGGATCCAGGAGTGCCTAGAAACGAAGGAAGAGGGGCGAGACCACTAGAATGGACGGTTGTAGTTTACCCCCGCAACCAAGGTGGAGGGAGGAAAGTGATCCGTCCCAGTCCCTCTTACAACAATCCACCACCCGAAGGGGACTGGGCGAGACACCCATGTTGTGGGACAGTGTGCGCAGTAAGGAGTACCCCCTTGAGGGTGATAACCGATCGCGAGCGATTTGGTCCAGCCCCAATGTAAGGGGTGACATATTTACGCCGGGAACTAAGATGTTAAGCTATAAGACAATTCCAGAACTGAGCTGTTTTGATCCATTTAATTTGGTTGATCCAGAAGTTGATGTTAATAAAGTTGAGCCTGTTGGACTTTCAAAACCATCTCCGTCTCTTATTCCCGCCAAAATGAGGGAACCGTCGCCAATTTTTGAAGAACCTGATCACAAACATACTTGATGGACTTTCAACATAATGTGAATTGTGGAGGAAGATGGGACAGTGCAAGAGATATTCACCACAGGTCACATCCTATAGGAAAAGATTAGAAAACCCCTATAGGATATAGCAAATTTGCAAAAGTACAAACTTCATCCATAATGTCTTTTCTGCTATTTATCAGCTGAAATCCTATTGCACAACATACGCTGCATAAGAATAAAGATGACACCAGCTGCAGCAGTTTTTGAGAAATTAAAGATTACTGACTGCCCTCCCCAGGTAAAAAGCCACACTTGAGATCTCTTTCATTGTGAGAGAGCCACTAGAGGCCATGAGATGGTGGGAGAATCCTTTAATTTCTGAAAAATTCTTTTGCTCTTACTGGCAACAGTGATTTTTGGAAATTAAAGGCTCCCCCATCCTGCGGCCCCCACATGATAAGAGGGACACCAAGGGAGTCTCAAGACCTGGTGAAGGATGGGAATCAGATCTAAAAAAAAATCTGAAAAGTCACTGTGGCTGAGGACATCATCAGCCTTATGTGGTGTAACTTCTGGCAAGAAAATTGTATTGACAGTCTGATTAGGATGAAATATTTGTATTTAAGATGGTTTAATTCCAAGCAAAGAAGTGAGGAGATGGAAACAACAGAATGTCCTATGTCACCTTAAAGCTAAAAGTACTCTAACTAGAGATGGGGGTATTCGTATACAAATACAAATATCTCCGCATAGGTGCAGATAATGAGGGTCCGGCCCCCTGGGGCCGGACCGTCTACTCACCCGTCCGCTGCTGCTGCTGGCTCCACGGAGCCTTCCTCTCTCTTCATTGCTTGCGATGGATTAGCCACTCTGCGACCTGGCAGAGAGGCTCATTATCTTGCCTTCTGCCAGGACCGGCTAATCTATCGCAAGCAACGGAGCGATAGGAAGGCTCCGTGGAGCTCGTGGCAGTGGTGAAATTGTGAGTGGCTGGTCTGGCCCCAGGGGGCCGGACCCTCGTTATCTGCACCTGTGGTGGGATATTTGTGTTCATATACGAATACCCCCATCTCTAACTCTAACACAAGAATTCACACACAGTAGCCCACTTTCCAGGTGATTTGATAAAAGAAAAGTTTTATGAAAGAGGGAAACATGAAAAAAACTAAAATGTTCGTGTTCCTGACTTTCATTTCAAGGACTCAGTTGTGTTTTAAGAGGCAATTGATGAAAGGACTTGAAAGTGAAAGTAAGAACCTCTTTTGTGTTGTTTCCCTTTCTTTCTAAATTGGCAGTCCCATCCCAAATGATAAACATGCTAGTGTTTAAGGTGCAGCCATTAATTCTGCTCTTTGTGCGACAACATATTAATATACCAACCACTCTGGAAATTATTACAGGGAATTAATGCTGTCCAGCACTTAGTTAAGCTGCCCAGTTTAAACAGCCAATCAGTGTTGGAATAAGTGAAAATTACTGAGCTGTAGCACTTCAAATTCCATCAAAAGGTTTACAAAACATGCAGTGCCATCTCATGCAAGAGGAGGTCCTATGGAGTTCAGTGGGACATATTCCTGATTGAGGGGATATAGGACTGAATGCAAAATAATTCCCTCCTGATCAAAAAGCAGCGTCAAGGAGAACAGTTTTAGTCTAGCCTTTTTCTGAATGTGCTCCAACCACCATGCTTTTCTGTGAGGAAGCATCCCATCACGTGGGCCCTCATCCTCTTTGTGACGTAATAATGCGCAGTCCAGGCACACAGAAATAGGTCAAGGTTAAACACCAGGCTGGAAGTTTACAAGCACTACATTAGTCAAACAGATGCTTTTATTAGGCTAAAGAAACATATACAATTAGAAAGGAACAGATGGCCGATATTAATTTACTCTGCCTTGCAGTAGAGCAACACAATTCATTGTACGATTCACAACAGGGCAGCTTGGATAATGAAACATGTCCCATAAAAATATGCACATACAAATACACAGCCTGATACTTTGAACAAGAAGCCCTGCTATATTAATAACATGTTCACCAAATTAGTTACTGTATTGAGTCCCACTTGCTGGTGTCACTGGAGCCAGGCAAGGGGTGGTCTTGCACTAGAAAAGAGTTGCTTTAATTAAAAGATATTGTGATTTTATTTAAAAACATTGTTGGTTTGTAAAAACAAAACAATAAATTATATAAGAAATCTGCTACAACAAATTAATAAAATACAGATGAAAGCCATGGGAAAGCTGGATACACAAACACATACTGAGCATATGACAGTGTGAAAAATTTACTTAATAATTGTAATACTATGAATAAATTATTCTGCCCACATTGATAGTATGTGTTGTGGGGGACATCAAAGATCTCACCTGCTTTAGTAATCCGCTGTTTTTTGGATACCAGGAAAACCATATTTTCTTCATCAAGTTGGGAAGCAAGAACATCACCCTCCAGTATATAATAGCCAAAGATCTAAAAGAAGCCAAACAAAGCATAACACAATGTGAGAAGAACATAGCAACTGAAGTGTACATGCAAATAAGCATATGTATCAGCATTTTCTCTCTTTCTCTCTTCTTCTGTAACTGTGTATATACCATGTTTCCCCAAATATAAGACAGGGTCTTATATTAATTTTTGCTCCAAAAATGCATTAGGGCTTATTTTCAGGGGATGTTTTATTTTTTTTCATGTACAACAATCTACATTTATTCAAATACAGTCGTGTCATTTTCTTCTGGTTGCTGCACGATGGTGGAGGGTGGGGTTTCACTTCACTGGGGCTTATTTTTGGGGTAGGGCTTATATTATGAGCATCCTGAAAAATCATACTAGGGCTTATTTTCAGGTTAGGTCTTATTTTTGGGGAAACAGGGTAGAAATCTCTGTACTTAATTTAAATATGGAAAGTGTATTATGAAGTTTGAAATTTTTGTAAGGCACCCAGTGTGGTGCACTGGATAGAGTAATGGACCAGGACTCAGAAGGCCTGAGTTCAACTCCCTGTTCAGCCACAGAAACTTACTGGGGATATGGAACTAGTAAGACCACTTCTTAAATATTTTACATACCTTGAAGTGTATTGTTAAGGTCACTTCAAGTCAGTTCCAACTTGAAGGCGTGTAACAACGACAACTACACTGTTCGTAAGCGTTTTCATAATTATTACCATCAGAATACAGACCTTAAGTAGAAGCATTTTCATGATCTGAATAATGCCAACAAACACATTAGGCAAGCTTATAAAGATAGTCAGATTTTTAATATCCAACACTTTATTTTATGGCTCCACTGAATAACAATCTTATTTTAATTGAGTTATTCCATGCAGACATAAATAAAAATGGGAGTTGATAGATTTGTAAGCCATGCTTTCTGCCTTGAGTGATGCACGTACTATGTTATCAAGTGCACAAAGTATGAAATTGTTGTGTTTGTTATAGTTAAGTTTCACTTTATCTCCAGGTAGCTCAAGAGTGGCATTTTAGACTTGAACAATAACTAAAAAGTGGGTAGGCTTAAGAAAGAAAGGCTTGTCCACAATCGCCACACAGTGAGCCTTGTAACTACAATCTGATTTTACAATATTACTCATTCATCCTTCCCACCACCATGGGAAGCAAGCTAGATAAATAAATGCATATGGCTTTAATATGTAGGTCCATATTGGGAATTCTTTTGTCCTTACAGGAAGCATATTTATTTATTTGTTTGTTTGATAGATCGATTTATGTATCCCCCCATTAGTGCAAGCAATTCTATATATTTTTATAAGTTTGTACTGCAATTACCTGACCAGAATCCAACTGAATAATTACACTGGTGTTAAGTCTATTGGTGTAATTTAAGCAATGAACTGCTATTAAGAAGTTGGTGTTTGCATTTCTTATGGTGTGCTAAGTCACTTGACTGGTGTGTGGCAGGCATAAATACTACTTGTATAGCCATAATGTTCAGGGAAGGAGTCTATATTCCACTAACAGCAAATTATGTCTTTAAAAAGACAACAACTGAAATCATGTTGCTTTGTTACACAAAAGGTATAACATTCCTGTCATTCCTAGTCAGCAATTAACGAGTCACCACTGGGATACTTGAGAGCAAAAGTGCCCACTGGCTTGATTTATGCTTGAGAATCTTAGTGGGGTCTTGTTAATTGTCAGCTAAATATGATGGGAATGTCACAGCTTTTGTGTAACAAAGCAACAAGATTTCAGCCAAAAGTGTTGGCTGTTATAGTTTTAAAATGTGGTTATAGTTTTAAAATGTGCTGTTTTTTTGGTGCAGGAAGAACTTTTATGTATTAAATCTCTCAAGCCAGCAGCACTAGAGACAAAGTAATAGAAAAATGAACTCTGGGAGATTTTCACAGTCAATGCAAAGGTCACCTTTAAAGTGCATTACCTCTAAATGTTGTTAATGCAAGACAGAAAAGTGTAAATACCAGATCCCTAATGGTTTTTTCCCCCCTTCTTGGCGTCCTCCTCTCCTTACAGCGTGAGTCAGTTCCCATGTGCATAAACACATTGTCAGTCCTTTTTCCTCAATTTTTTCTAAGCATTTTAGCATGGCTCAATCTCTGTCTTACAAGACCAGAATGTGCTTTGCTTGTCGCTACGAACACTAAAGATGGTTAACTATAGATTTTTTATAAAATTATCATGATTATTAGAAAATCAGAGTCACAAAGCATCTACCCATCTATACAACTGCCTGACTACTCATCAACATCTGTTGCCCAGAATGAAACAGAAGAAACAAAACAACCAAGAAACAGCAGCTGAAAACTGAACCTGCTTTTCACAACACTTCCTATGGCTCTCCCAAGTCCTGTATTTTAAGAAGAAAAAAGCATCAAGAGAGCAGGAAATGGCTGTCATTCCTTTGCTGATGAGGATTACTCTATATGGCATATGCAGGAAAAGGTGTGATTTCTTAAAAGCCAGCCACAGAACAGAATGAGCTTCCAAAATAACTGCAAATTAGGGGTGATATTTTAACCAAGAACTTTTAAGTAGGGATGGAAAACAATTTAGCTGGATTTGGCAGCCCTAACAAGACTAGCTTTCTCACCTCAAGAATTTGCATGTTTCAGAGAAATAAGATGTGCACAAGACGGAGTGTGCTTCATGAAATGTTAATTGTTAAAATGTGTATAACTAAAAATTGCACAAAAACATACCATACAGTAGGACCTCCCTATCTGTGGGATCAGTATCCGCGGATTCACTTATCCACTGCCTGAATATATTAAATCTTCTTAGGCATCCTTCAGTCTCGAGAGACTATGGTAACGTGCTCTGTATGGAGGACTTGGAACAGCGTCTAGTGTGGCTGAGAAGGCCAATTCGAGAGTGACAATCCCTTCCACACTGAAGATATTAAATAAAGTGCCAGAAATATATATTTATTCTTATACATATTTCCATGGTGTATTTACCAGAACCGACTACTAGAGGGAGCCATAGACCATGATATGTATATATTGCATCCATGAGGAGAGGCTTGGGACTGATGCCCCACAGATACTGTGGTCCTACTGTAGTCAGTGAAGGAAAATACATCAAGCAGAATGTGTTAAAAATGAGATCATGGGGGAGGGGAAGCAGTTAAAAACTGAATGAATTTCCATGCATAAAAATGCACATTAGTAACATGTAGTCAGATACAAAAACAAGAATGGCCAGAACATGAAGATGCAATTCGGGGAAATGTGATCGGATAGGAACCAAAACTTTCTGTTCCTTCCATTTAAGAGTCTGATGATTGCATGAAGCAAAATGGATGCCATGGCTAATGTGTTCGGGTTTTATTTCCAACCTCGCATGCTGAGTGTAGTTTGTGTGACTGGGATGGACTGATACGTTCATAGGCCAGCGCATGCACAGAGAGGGCTCCTTCCGAGAGCTGGGCCTGCTGTTTCTGTGCATGTGCACACCTATCAACTGACAGGCCAGCGCATATGCAGAGACAGCAGGCCTGGCTCCCAGAAGGGAAGCGGGGTCACTGTCTCTGAAGATGGCGGTGGTGGCAGAGGGAGCAGGACCAGGTAAGGAGGTGACGGGGGCAGAGGGAAGGGGGGGCATCCATTTTGCCAAAGCAAAACTAAGCACCAAGTGGAAAAAAGTTTGGCAATTTGTTTTGTTTTGGCAAAATGGGATCCATGAACATAACCATAAACCAGCCCAGTTCATGGTTAATTTAGGTTTGCAGTTCAGTTCATGTCCATCAGTAGCTGAGAATATATGTGCAGCAAAGAAAGCAGCATACACAAATCTGTAATTCACAGCAAACGTAAGTAATGTTTTTATTCTCTCTCCTAGAAACATCTCTGAGTGAATTATTGAGACTTTAAGTGCCAGTTAATGAGAAAGGTGTGAACTCTGGGGAACTTGTAGCTAATCTTGTCTGTACTTCTACTGTGTAGCAAAAGGGAATTTTACCAGAAATGCAAAACTGTGCAAGAAAAAGGTCTCCATAATCAGTAGCACATTAATCAGAAAGAGAGCTATATGGACCGTAAATGTCAATCAAGTCAATCAAATATGTCACCCTCAAATGCTTAGAACGTTCTTTGCTACAGAAGTATAATACTTTAAACATGAAAATCAGATGTAATACTTCAAAGGCAACTGATGGGATAATTCTAGGGTAAATAAGCTACTTTTTGTCATAACAGATCATAGCTCATTGGAAAACTGCTTGTAAACATTTATGATTTCTGAATATTTATACAGTTATCTTAGAAAATGTCAGTACAGCAGTGAGATACTATTGAGAATACCACCAGGAGGGATGCTTGCTGCTGCAGAAACTCATAGATTTCTGGAATCATCAACATCAGAGAACCATGAGGAATTTAGGCTCTTGGGAGAAGACAGCAGGAAGCTCTGATTGAGTGATCAAAATGGAGCTACAGCCAAACTCTTTGGCATGTCGGCATCTGAAGAGGCAGGCCGCAGGTTCTTTACTCAGTTGCACTAAAGCAGATCAGGTTCTAAAGCAGCCCTTCCTAACTAGCACTCCCTGGAGGTAAGGGACTACAATCCCTTTATCTGTTGTCCTGCTGGTTGGGGATGATGGAATCTGAAACCCAGCATACCTGGAGGGTTCATGGCTGGGAAGGCTGCTTTAAAAGTAATATTGTCAAGAGCCATAGCAGGAGTTCTGTTCGAAGGATCACACCATCACCAGTATAGTTGTACAGAACTGAATGCTACCAAATCAGAACTTATCTTAAAAGGGCCTGATGAAAGTGGACCAGTTTATTCAGATCAGCTGACTGTGAAATTATCTGGTTTTAGGGTTTATATAGGTGGCACCTATGAGAAACATACTTCAGTCTATAAGGCCAAAACACAGCTCTGAAAGATGTTGGAATTATTTCAGTCTCATATGCTGCCTACAGTAGGTTTGGCTGGAAGGGACCTTACTGGGCTGGGGTAGCCAATTGTTCCTTCTCTGCTTCTGATTTTGAAGAGAGCCACACTTCTCTGCTTAAGTGTTTTCTCCTTTCTCTTTTTAGTGTGCTCTTAGGCAGTCAATGCAGTTCAGTTGTACTGCTAATGCAGTCAGAATGTAGTCTGCAAGAGTCTGCTGGAAGCAGAGTTGAGTCCATTGAACCCTGTTCCTGTAAGCAGTAATTTTTGTACAGCGTGTTGTTTTGATTTGTTCATAACTGTGCATAAATGAAACCTTTTTATTCTCTCTCTTACCAGTGTCTCAGAGTGAGTTATTGAGACTAAGTGCCAGTTGATGAGACAATAAAGGGTGATCTACTCTGGGGATATTTGAAGCTAATCATGCTCTGTAAATCCCTGCACTTCTGCTGCACAGTTAGAGGTTCTTGGCCAAAATTCAATATTCTGCAACAAAAGATAATCTGCTGGAGCACTGGTATGTGGCGTTCAAGTCCTGGTGTTCTTTGTTGCATGCGCCCCCATACACACAGATGTATGTATTAACCCCAGTGTTTGCAGTAATCCTGGAGTCTGCTTAGTGTACAACCTGGCTGAAATGTTAATATTCTCACTTAAGGTTCATGGTGTCACCACCAGCCCCCCCCCCCCCCGTAAAAAGGGCTTTTAACTAATGATGACTACTAAGTTATTTGAAGCAGCATGAAATTAGTTAGCAACAATAAAATGACAGATGCATTCTAAGATATGCCTTTATGATTCAAAGCACTTGTCTTCTGTAGAAAAACAGTAATTTAGGAATTCTGACAGAGTTCACTTCCTTGATGAAGTTTTTTCATGCCCAGACAAGACCCCATCCAGTTTTTGTATAAAAGACTATTGAAAGCCAAGGCCTCCACAGAAGATGGGGTTGGATTGACAAATTACTGGCTATAAAAGGTACAGTTTAGTGAATGCTCTTTGTGTATACAACGTGGTGAAAAGCCTTTGTCAGCAGATCACGGGGATGAACATCTGATGCGACAACGGTGGATAGATAGATGCATGAGCACATTGAGGGCACAGTCAGTGAGAAAAGAGATTAAGACATCATTAAGGGGATAGAAGTGTCATAAGACCAAAACATAAACATTTCAAGGACAATATCAGCCTGTATCAGCGCATATACACTGCTTGAAATCCAGTTGGTACAATTGTACTCTGCAAATGGTGATGAGGTCATCACCCTTGGCAGAAATCTCTAATTTAATTAAAATTTAAAATTTCTTACCCCTCCTCCTTCAGGTTCTGAGGCTCCCTAACAGATATCTTTTGCCCTGGAAAGTCTTTGGGAACCTTGGGGTGGGGGAAAGCCTTTCATATCGGAAATGAGCTGCTATATTGCTCGCATGGTTCCAATCTGACAGGGGCATAATATTAAAGGTTTCCCTATCCTTGTCCCATGACTCCCACAGGCTTCCAAAGGGCAAAAGGGATTGCTGGGGAGCCTCAGAACCTGAAGGTGGGGAATAGGAAGATTTAAACGGGACTTACGATTTTTACCATGTGGTGATGATGTCATTACATTTACAATGCATAGTTGTGCCAAGCGGATTTCAGCCACTGAGTACACAGATTATATCAGCATCAGGAAATGATATATTATGGATGCAATACGGAATACCAAAATGATTGCATGGACCTTAATCTTTTTCTAGACTCCCCAAATGAGGAGCTACTGTCCATTTGGGCACTTGCTATTCATTTATTAGCAAATAAAAGGAATCTTGTTCAAAACATTTGTAAGGACAGATGAACATTTTCTTCCCCTTGCTGGGCCAGTCTCCAATATCCTGTTCATCAAGCAAATCATCACTTTCAGATCATTATATAGGCTCATTCTTCCTTTTATCAAGTTGGAATAAAATTCTGGCCAGAATCTTATTGCAGATTTATGCTCGCATGAGGCTCCTGGCAGGAAATTACTGCTCATTAAAAGGGTTCTGGTTGCATTCCTGGGCACATGCAAAAGGAATGCACCCAACACTTTCCCTTATGTACGTAAGCATAAATCAACAATACGATTCTGGCCTCTGTTCTGTTTTGATCAAAATATAGTCAGTTTCCAGGATCTCTCCATCCCTCCTGCTGAAGACTACACTAGCCCACCTACTGTATGTGGCTCTTGCAAATATAGCAATTGTAATGTAAACACATCAGTCTCACTTCTTGTATATGACTTCTGGTACTCCCTATGTCAGAATGCAGATCACGTTAGTCTGGCCTAATGTTGTGGTTCAAACATTTTAATGTGCCATAAAAAAGGAATGTACCTCACACCATTCTGTACGCCCATCTGGGTTGTTGCTAATTTTCCTGTAGAAGGTTTTAACATCTTGCGTTTTCACACCTGTACCAAAAAGTTCTAGGACTGCAGCGTAGAATTTATCATAATCCATTTCCTCTGCAGTGAAACAAAAGTGGTCCCATAGAAGGTAAGTACAAAATCTAACAAATTAATGCTACTGTTTTGCTACTTTCCCCATTACCATCTCATTTTGCTCACCACTGTCTGAAATGTGTCTTCATCTTCATTTTACTGTGCAGTTTGCCAGCATATCCTGTGACCAAGTATCTTGTAATTTCGGGGGGGGGGGGGGGGAGGATAGCCACAAATCCTCAGTTTCCTGTATTATTGAAAGGTAAATGCTGCAATCCCCTATACAATTACCTGCAAGTAGGTCCCAAATACTTCAGTGTGGCTTACTTCTGAGTAAATGCAGAGGATTGCATTAAAAAATACAAAAGAAGGGGGAATGAGGAATTATTTTTTGAGGTTGATTTCATCCCTTCTTAAAGGGTTACTCTCTCTTATTATCCCAAATGAACCTGCCTGTGCTATAATCAGTGCGAGAGCTCCTACTTAATGGTCAAGCTGTAAAATCCATTAGATTGGTGGTCACAAAGGACACAGCCTTCACAGTAGCGGTTCCTATTTCCTTTATCTCCAAAGAAATATATGGTTGTTCTCCTTCAATTGGTTATTTTAAAAGGTTCTGAAAATGCACTTATTTTGAACGGCTTTTAGTAGATATATTCTATTGGCCATACTGCTCTTCTAATTGATGTTTTATTTGTAGACTGGAAATAGTTAAATATACTGGCTAAGTTATCTTTTAATGTATTGCTAGGGTTTTGTTTTTGTTTTAATTTTAACAATAATTATTTTATTGACTTTTTTTACATCTGTATCTGTCAAGGTTAATTTCCACACTGAGGCAGAACAAGACCTATGATAATCAGCAGCCATACTTGACAGGTGTGTAATATGCTGAATCATGAAGTCTGGGATGATGCAATGTCCACACTGATTGGCTGTGCATGTGTATAACTGTGTGGACATGTAGAGAAGATGTACGGATCTCTTCTATGAATGTCATGCTGTCATGCTGCCGGTTTGTACTGCTGAACTTCTGTATATACTGTAAATACACTTGGTGTTGGAAGAAGCTGTCTTTGTCTGTGTGAATCAATTGGACTGCCTGGACTGGGACAAAAACTCTGCTAACTTACACCAACAAGGGGTTATTGGCGCAGAGAGTCTGCCTTGCGCCAGAGAAGCCGGTGAGTGCCAGAGCGTACCACAGAGGCCAGAGGAACCAGTCAGAAGTGGAGAAAGTCCAGGTCGCGGTGCAGCCAGCAGCTCCAGGGGAAAGCTCCCGGGAAAAGCTGGAACCGCCCGGTTTGGGGTCCCCTTAGAAATAAGGGGATCGAAGGAGAGACCAGGAGAGGTTTCTCTGAAGCATTTGGTGAGCAACAGATGGGGGAGATCGGGCAGCAACCCAGTATTTCTTCCATCTGTAAAATTCACTCGAGTACAGATCGGATGCGGGAGCCATCTTGGCACTGAGCTGTGAGTACCCCCCCCCCGGAGGAGAAGAGAACAAGTATTACGGCGTGGAAAATATATAGAAACAAAGTAAGTTGAAGCTTTTGATTTATGAACAGCCCCATTAAACTGAAAAAGAAAGCAGAGTGAAAATATTTGGCCGAAAGAAGGAAAGTAGCGGCGAATTTTTCTTTACCAGCCTGCTTCTTCAAAAGTGAATCTGACTCTTAAACAGCAGGCTGGCTCAAGGCCGAAAGAGAGACAGTGACGGAAAAGTTTTTTGTTTCTGGAAAAAATCCCAGAGGGAAATACCGTTGGACAGGATTTATGAGACTGAAACTTTGTGAATGTGGTTCAGCTTGGATCTCTCTACCTAGACTGTGTGGGACTCTGAAAATAGATGTTTGTCGGGTTTGTGGAGAAGAAGGAATGAGTTTCTTTTTTTAGAAGCATGAGAACAGACTGAGAAACAAACAAAACATCGAGACGTGACCAACTGGACTGAGGAGCCAGGAAAACCAGGACTGGAGTTTTTCTTTATGGATTCTTTGGACCAATAGAAAGAATATTAGTCGGATTATAAGGAGATCTGTTGGAGAGACTGAAACCTTGTGATCGCGGTGTAGTTTGGACTTTGTTGGCTTGACTGTGTGGGACTTTGATAATAGAATTTTGTTGGCTTTTTGCAGAAAAAAGGATATTTTTGCCACGGTTGTATTTTAAATTGCTGGGCTAAAAGTTGATTTATATATTATAACATCTGTGTATGGATGGGAGGAAGAACCTAGGGGAGGTTTATGATTGTGGGTTTGGTTTGTGAAGGATATAGTACTATTTATATAAACCCTACTCATTGGAAAGATCGAAATGGCTCAAAATTTGGGAATAGTGGCACAAAAATCATACAAGGAATGGCAGATTAACATGCAGAAGATAATAACAGCAGGATTTCAGCAAATAAATGAACGTCTTAATCAGATAGAAGATCAGATGAAAGAGAGGTCATCAGATGTTAAACAACAGTTAAGTGAAACTGTATTAACTCCAGAACAGCCCTTATTGAGTAAGATACCAGGTAACATAGATGGGATAAAGAGTTATCCAGTGACTTATTCAATTACTACAGTAAGAAAATGTGATACTGAAAATTGGATTGTTGTTTTGGATTCATCCACCTCTTTCAAAAATTGGAAGAAAGCAGAGTCACTGAAACAAGAGGAGCCTATTGAGAAAGTATGGGATGAGACAGAAATGGATATTTTTTCAGATGTGATGAATAACTGTCCAATTCAAAAGGAAATTGAACGATGGGATTTATTATACAAATGGCTTTGGTTCTCAGATAGTGTTGGAGTAACATAGATTTAAACTAAAATAAAGCTGTAAGTGGATAGCTGGAGGGCAACCAAATTATAAAAAAGCTGAAAGTGGATTTGTTATTGTAATATGACTAGATTGGATGATTGTATATTTTGTGTTCTCCTATCCCCCTAACCCTTTCCTTTTCCTTCCACTCCCTTTTACCTTTTGTATTCCCTACCCTATTCTTAGATAAGTTAAAAATAAAAATAATTTAAAAAAAAGAAGTGGAGAAAGTCCAGTAAGGTGAGCGTCCTGCCATTCAGAGACCAGGAGGGGTAAAGGACGGAGGATGGAGATAAGAAGGCAGTAAAATGCAGTCAGTTGGGGCAGCAGGAATGGGAGGATTCCCTCTCACAAAGCTAAATGAACAGAACTATCTGACTTGGTCAGTTAAGGCCGAAATGCTGCTGAGAAGGGAGGATTTGTGGAAGATTGTTTCCAATCCCCTCGCTGTCCTGAATGAGGATCAGACAAAGCAAAATGAGAAGGCTTTAACAACAATAGTTCTGTGCTTAGAGGACAGCCAATTAATACACGTGCGTGGACTGACCTCAGCTAGGCAATGCTGGCAAGCTCTGCACCGTGTCTATGTTCGGGACTCTGCTGGCAGCAAGGTTGCTCTGATGCATAAATTATACAGAGCGAGGCTTGACCATGATGGAAGCATGTCAGAACACTTACAACAGATGAGAAATCTGTTTGTGGAGCTTGAGCAGAGGGGCATGCAGTTCACAGAGAATCACAAAGTGTATGTGATTCTGAGCAGTCTTCCAGAAGACTTCGATGTGCTAGTAACAAGCCTTGAATCCATGCCAGAGAGGGACTTAACCCTGGAGTATCTCACAGGCAGATTGTTGGAGGAAGAGGAAAAAAGGAATGAGAAGTCCCAAGTCAGAATGAGAGATCCCACAGCAGAGGAGAGCTGCTTCCAGGAGCGACGGAGAACAGACGGGAAAGGCTCTTGCTGTAAGACGCTGTTTCAAGTGCGGATCAGAAAAGCATTTACAAAGGAACTGCAGAGAAAAAGAAACTAGCCAGAGAAGCGGAGGCAAGAAGCAAGGGAGGATTTCTCTTGTACAGGCTTCTGATAACTCCAAGGTCAACACCTGGATTCTTGACAGTGGAGCTATTTGTCATTTAACTCATAAATCTGAGCTATTTTCTTCCCTAGGTGCTTCAAACCACAGCTATGTGAGCCTGGCGAATGGAGAAAAATCGTCAGTAACGGGAGAGGGAACAATTTACGTTCCAGGTTTGGAAAGGGAATTACATGGTGTATTGCATGTGCCCAATTTAGATTGTAATATCCTAAGTGTCTCATGTTTGGACAAGGAGGGGTTTACAGTTACATTTGCTGATAGCACATGTGTAATTAAGAAAGGGAACAGGGTGTGTGCCACAGCAAAACTTGAAAATAATTTATATGTACTGAAGGGAAGAACACAAAACAATGTAACACATGCCATAGTCAAAAACACACCACCACATGACCAGTGTGCTCATTTGATGCACAGGAGACTGGGTCATGCTAATTTCAGGGTGGTGGAAAAAAATGCAAAGGATGGCAAAAGGTTTGAAAATGAAACCCTGTAAGAATTTTCTGGATTGCAATGTATGCAAAGTTGAAAAATCAAAGGTACAAAAAATAAGCAAGGAAAGTAACAGGCAAACACAGAGGCCTTTCCAGTTAGTCCATGAAGATATAATAGGGCCTCTAGCACCATCTATGGGAGGAGCTAAATATGTTTTAGTCTTGGTGGATGACCATACACGTTTTTCATTCTGTTTTCTCATGAAAAGTAAGGCAGAAGTGTTTGATCATTTCAGGGCATGGGTGAACTTTGTGGAAAGACGTTATGGCCAAAAGGTGGGCCAGTTGCAGACAGATAGAGGGTCTGAATTCAAGTTCCAGACGTGGCTGACAAAGATAGGGATACATCACAGAAAAACAAGTCCCTATTCTCCATTTCAGAATGGTGTGGCAGAACACAGGAATGGGGTCCTGCAAACCATGAAAGACGCCCTGTTAGCAGATGCTAACATGAGTAATTTGTACTGGGGAAAGGCGTTTCAGACGGCGAACTACATAGTTAATAGAATTTGGTCTTCTGCCATAGAACAGACCCCATATTTCATGTTATATGGCAAAGAACCTTCCCTGCAACATATGAGAGTGTTTGGATGCAGTGCCTGGGTACACATTCCAAAAGAAACAAGGAGAAAAGGGAGACCAAAAGCCAAGAAAATGAGGTTTCTGGGGTATGAAAAAGCATCTAAAGCATATAGATTCCTAGATGGAAATAGAAATGTGGTTATTTCCAGATCAGCCAATTTCTGTGAACATGAAAATTGGGACAAAGTTCATGCAAACTCAGAAGTGTTCATACCCATAAACAATGATGAAAAATCTCAGGAAATAGAGGTGGTTCCAAAGCAAGAGGCTGAAGGAAGCTCAAGTCCCAGCAGCTCAGAGGAGGAGGATGGGGAATGTAGTGAGGCAGAGAGTCAGCCTGTTAAAGAAGAAAAGAGGTTACCTACCTGTAACTCTGGTTCTTCGAGTAGTCCTCTGTGAATTCACACTAATGGGTTAATCTGCGCCTGAGCAGAGCAGCCTCCGGAAACTTCCACAGCTTTAAGCACTTAGTGCTGGGACCTCCCCTACACCTGGCTATATAACTCCACCCCCAGCCCAGTGCTGCAGTTCTTAAAGAACCGACCGCCGCTGCCCAACATGCCATGGCACACGTGACGGACAGCGGGGAGGAGGGCGGGACGTGTGAATTCACAGAGGACTACTCGAAGAACCAGAGTTACAGGTAGGTAACCTCTTTTCTCCTTCGTGTCCTCTGTGAATACACACTAATGGGTGACTGGCAAGCTGACCAACCAGGAGGAGGGACGTCACGAAAGTGCAGATCCAGGACAGCTCGCCCTACTGCAGCCTGAGCATTCAGCCGGACTACCAGGCGGTAGGGCGAGATCAAGGGAGACGGCGTGGCACACGTGGCAGCGCAGCAGACATCTGCAACGTCCACGTGATAGAGAAAGGCCATTGAGGATGCCACAGCTCCAGTAGAGTGAGCTCTCACTGATTTTGGAAGAAGAGTCTCTGCCAAATCATAAGGAAGGCGGATGGACTGGACCATCCAGCTAGACGTGGTCTGAGAGGAAGCCGGTACTCCAAAGGAGAGCCAGCAAAGGTGACAGACGTTGTGAGACAGAGCACGCTTCACGTCTAGAGCGTGCAGAGCTGTTTCAAGCAATGAAGATGGTGTGGGAAAGAGACCAGGAAGGACAGCTGGCTGGTTGAAATGGAAGGCAGAAAATACCTTAGGCAAGAAGGTAAGGCCTGGCCGTAAGGATGCTTTGCAGAAAAGGAGGACCGGCTCTTAGTGTAGCCGGCCCTGCAAGCTAAGGATAGTGCCAGGAGCAAGGCAGCCTGGAGGGTTGCCAAAGAATTAACTGGAAAGACCACTGAGGTGTCAGTGGTCTATAGGCACGGCGCATATTCTCCGGGCCACGGAGAAATAGCGTGCAGGTAGAACGGGCCAGTCCCAGGCAAACAAGTGAAGGAGAAACCGAAGGAGTGCGTCCAGAGACATTGGCCTAGTAGGCCAATGTTGTCGTGATGCAAAGGGACAGAACGCCTACCCATGAAAGGAGTAGGTCAAGGTGGTAAAAGGTGTGCAAGCATGATGGAGCACGTCCATTACTGTCGGGGAAGACTCCAAGCCGACAGGTAGGGGAACCCGAGGTCCGGATGAAACCTCCGACCCCTGTCCCGAGGCAGTAGGTGAGGGACCAGGTGCAGTGTGATGTATTCTGCAGGTCCCGGGAGCAGGATCGAGGACCATGGCTAGCGAGGCGACCAAGCCTGACAGTCGCACACTCATGGTGGACTTGAACAACAGGCCTTTGAAGAAGGGGAAAAGGTTGAATCTGTAAAGGAGGCCCCATGACCAATAGGTCAGGAAGGCATCCCCTAGGGAGGCGCGGCCGACACCGGCTCGGGAGCCGAACATGGCACACTTCTTGTCCATTCAAGATGCGAAAGCATCCATGCCTGGAGTCCCCCACCAGCGACAGAGGCAACGAAAGATGGTATCGTCGAGAGCCCGCTCGTGAGAGCAGGACTGGTCTGCCGAGATGGAGTGCCATGGAAGTGTTCTCGCCTGCCAAATGTACAGCCACTCGATAAATGTGGCGAGCATAACACCATCTCGAAAGGTAGATGGTGTGAAAAAGAAGGCGTAACGAGTGAGTGCCGCCCTGCTTGTTTATATAATAAACTGCAGTGGCATTGCCTAATGCGACCTGGACCACCCGACCCCGGAGCAGGGACTCAGAGGCCTAAAATGCATTGGTGAGTGCCAGGAGCTCCAGCACAATGATATGCAGGCTGGCTACTACCATGAACCAGCGGCGAAGGGCCACGTGGTGGCGTGGACAAGCCCCCCGCAGTGTGGCGGGCTGGTATCCAACAGTGACCGAACCAACTGGGTCAAGAGACCAGAGGGTCCCCCTGTCCGTAGGGTGTGGGGGCAGGGGGGTTCCACCCATCCAGTTGAGCAGCGTGTTCCGGAGTCACCTGGAGCAACATGGATGGACGGTCGCAAGATATCTGAAAGAGTGAGAGAAACCAGGCTTAAAGGGACCGCATCCTCGTTCGAGCAAGCTGTCCCACATCTGCAGTAGATGTCATCAGCTCCAGGAGTTGCTGGACCTGTAGGGTAGGGAACCAAGCGCCTGAATAAAAAGGGAGCATAACAAATTATGCATTGTCACAGACTTGATGGCAGAGGAAAAAGCCTGCTTCAAGAGAGCATCCAAAGTCACATTAACACAGTTTACACAGTGTGTAGGTGGTAACGTCAACTTCACTATGTTGACCTATAGTCCTAATGCTGACGAAAGGGACAGTGCCAAGGACGTATGCTTACCAGCCTGTGAATTGGACCCCGCGACCGGGAGCCAGGTATCCAACCATGGGTAAACAGTGATTCCCTCAAGTGAAACCCTGAGAAAGCGATGACGGTCTAACCAGATGCCCGCATGAAAGGGAGCATCTTACGAAAAACCAACCCCCTGGACGTAACCAGTGAATAACAGAGTCCAAGGAAGCCATATGGAAACTATGCAGAGTAATAAAAGAATTCAGGCTTCCAACCCCAAGGACGGGCCACAGGCCTCCATCCTTGTTTTTTTTTTTTTTTTTTTTTTTTTTGGGGGGGTGGGGTGGGGTTAGGGGTGGAGGCGGCCATAACACGGCCTGTGACAGGGGCACATCGAATTCAGTGGCATAGCTGGGAAGACAAGGAGTCAAACGGACTAACTGGTCAATGACAGAGAAGTAAAGAGACCGCTCAGTCTTGCGGTCCTGCCTGCAATCCTGCCGGTCAGGGCACTGCCTGCCCACATGTCTAGGGGCGGCGGCTGGTAACTTTGGGGTTGAGGCCATAGACATTCCCGTGATGCCCTAGGCTGATAGGACCATCGTCAGGCTCTTGCGGTTGTTACGCCGCAAATAACTGTGCCGCCGGCTAAAGCTTGAGCAGGTTATCAAGAATAACCAACGGCAGGTCCCAACGCATCAGTTGTTTAGATGCTGGCTTAAAGGCGTAACGAGCAGCAGTGCGCTCGTGAGGCACCAGCAACAGTGCCTCCTAATGACGTGGGAGGCGTGAACTGTAAAGGTGCACAGGAGCTACCTGCAGAATGGGCAGCACCAAACTCCATAAGTGGTGAAGATGGCCCCATGGCAGAGGAGTAAGTGGCTACATGGCGGCCAAAGAACTCCTCATCTGTTAATAGGAAAGGAGGGTGACCCTTTGTGACAACTGAGAGGGGTGTAGGAAGATTGGTTGGGAAAACTTCCTCCCCCTGTGACTCCCAATCTTGAATAAGGTAAGCCCTTCTGACGAACAAGGGAGAAGACTTCCCTAGCACGAGCCCGACCAAGCTCAGGCTCAACACAGTTGCCAGAACGGAGAAGCCGAAAGGGTTAACAGCAGGTTCGGTTGAACCTGCGAACACTGTGCTGCCGGAGCCGAGTTCGAGGGAGCACTACACCAGTGAAGCGTATGTGGAGGCGTACAGCACTCCATAGCCCGTGGCTCAGAACGATGCCAGGCGGAGCGGGATGGTGGCGGTGGTAGAGAGCTCATAGCTCCTATACTGGATAAAGGGACTGGTCCTACACAACTTGTCAGCGTGAGAGGACCTACCTGAGGAAAATTTACCCCCCAGCGGCAGGGTTCTAGGGTGGACTCCTGTGAGTCCTTTACCTATGAGCCTATACTGGCCCCGGCAGCTGAGGCAGGGCCGCAGGCTACTGCGTAAACCAGCCCATTGATAAAGAGGGCTGTTTTGTGCCAAATTATCAGCCACCAAATAGGTGCTACCCCAGCCAGGGATATCACCGACTAGCAGGGCTAGCGGTGGGAGTTGCAGCCCCCCCCCCTTTTCAGAGGCAAAGCTAGGGCTGTTAATGTTGCCAGAAAGCTCTTGCCTTGGCACCTAACTGATTTTGGAAATAGCAGCTGCGTGAACAAGCCCCTTGATAAATGAGGGCTGTTTCATGCCAAACCACCCAAGGGTGTTAACCCAGTCAGGCACATCACTGACACGTAGGGCTAGCTGCGGGAGCTGAAGGGGCCCATACCATCCCCCAAGGCTTACCGCATGTCGCCGGAACATCTACAGCCTCGGCGTGCAGCTCTATCCGGAATCGGCAGCAGCATGAACGCGCCCACGAAGGAGGGCTGTCGTGCGCCAATCACACGCAGAGGCTTTGCCCCATGTCAGGAGAATCACTGACAGGTGGGGGAGGCGACCGGCGCTGCAGGAGGCCCTTTCCTCTTCAAGGGCAGGGCTCCAGATGCCCAACTCACTGCAGGTTAACAGCTGTATGAACGAGCCCCTTGAAACAAGAGGGCTGTTCCGCGCCAACCTCCAAAGAGGCTGTACCCCACTGACAAGCGGGGAGCAGGAGCTACGGAGGCCCTTTCTTCTTCCAAGGGCAATCCTAGGCCGCGCAGAAGCCCAGCTCACTGCGAAACAGCTGTAAGAACGAGCCCCTTGAAACAAGAGGGCTGTTCCATGCCAAACTCCGGAGAGGCTCTTCCCCTGTCAGGAGAATCACTGACATGCGGGGAAGGTGACCAGCGCTGCAGGAGGCCCTTTCTTCTCCAAGGGACAGGGCGACAGAGCCCTAACTCGCTGCGGGGTCAACAGCTGTATGAACGAGCCCCTTGAAACAAGAGGGCTGTTCCTGCGCCAACCTCCAAAGAGGCTGTACCCCACTGACGAGTGGGGAGCAGGAGCTACGGAGGCCCTTTCTTCTTCCAAGGGCAATCCTAGGCTGTGCAGAAGCCCAGCTCACTGCGAAACAGCTGTAAGAACGAGCCCCTTGAAACAAGAGGGCTGTTCTATGCCAAACTCCGGAGAGGCTGTACCTCAGTCAGGAGAATCATTGACAGGCGGGGCAAAGCTCAGAAGCCATCCTCTTCAAACCTGCTAGGAAGAGGAAATTGCAAACAGACAGAAAACTGTTGCTCTTAAGCCTGGGGGTAATTTTATAAAGAAGGTAAAAGAGACCTTATGTCTTTAAGAGAAAAGCCCTGAGGGCTGCAAAGCCGGCTTTGTAAAGGCTTTGTAAAGTTTTACAAGGAACAGCTAATGCCGGCTAATACCTTATCCCCAGGCAAAAGAATCAACTTGTTACAGAAGAAAGAACAAAGGGAGGTCAAAGAAAGGAACAGAATCATTTCTACTTGCGAAGTTCCAATGCGAAGTTCCAAACGAAGCTGCTGCTACAGCGAAGCTGCTGCTACAGCGGCGGTCAAAAAAAGAACTGCAGCACTGGGCTGGGGGTGGAGTTATATAGCCAGGTGTAGGGGAGGTCCCAGCACTAAGTGCTTAAAGCTGTGGAAGTTTCCGGAGGCTGCTCTGCTCAGGCGCAGATTAACCCATTAGTGTGTATTCACAGAGGACACGAAGGAGAACCAGAGGTTCTCAGGTCAGAAAGATCTAACAAAGGAGTACCTCCATCAAGGTTTGGCGTGGGGGAAATAAGAGTTTGTCACGTGTTCCATGAACCTGAGAATTATGAAGAGGTGTTGCTTCTGCCTGAGGCAGAGAAAATGAAATGGCAACAAGCCATGAAAGAAGAGTTACAATCCATGGATGACCATGGAGTGTTTATAGAAACCACATTGCCACCAGAATATAAAGCAATTGGAAGCAAATTGGTCTACAAAAGAAAAATACGGATCAATGGGGAATATAGGTACTAAGCCAGACTTGTGGCTCAGGGATACACACAAAGAAAAAAAATGTACACTATGGTGAGGTTTTTCCCCAACAGTAAAGGCAGAATCTTTGAGGCTAGCATTAACTCTGGCTGCTTCAAGAAATTACCTAGTTAGTCACTTTGACATAACTACAGCATACTTGAATGCAGATCTGCAAGAAGAGCTATACATGGCTCAGGCACCTGGGTTTGAGAGTTCTCAACCAGGAATGGTGTATAGGTTAAACAAGGCGATTTATGGGCTTAAACAGTCGCCCGAAATTCAGGTTTCACAATAAAGTTTGCTGAGACATTGGTGGGATGGAAATCAAGGAAGCAAAGTTCCGTTGCCACATCCACTGCTGAGGCAGAGTTTCCTGCTCTTTCAGAAGTATGTTCAGAGCTAGTGTGGTATAAGCAATTGCTTATAGATCTAAAAATTAAAGTGGATCAGGGCATAACAATGTTTGAGGACAACACCACATGTATACAGATGGCAACCACAGAAAAAATGAGAAGTAGAAGCAAACACATTGATATTAAATATCACAATGTTAGAGAGGCAGTAAAAGAAAAACTAATTCAACTGCAGTATTGTGAAACAGAAAAGAATGTGACAGACATTCTAACAAAACCACTGAGTGTGCAAAGACACAGAGAACTAACTGATGAATTGGGAATACATTCTGCTCAGGTGTAAATTAGGAGGGGTGTCAAGGTTAATTTCCACACTGAGGCAGAACAAGACCTATGATAATCAGCAGCCATACTTGACAGGTGTGTAATATGCTGAATCATGCAGTCTGGGATGATGCAATGTCCACACTGATCGGCTGTGCATGTGTATAACTGTGTGGACATGTGGAGAAGATGTACGGATCTCTTCTATGAATGTCATGCTGTCATGCTGCCGGTTTGTACTGCTGAACTTCTGTATATACTGTAAATACACTTGGTGTTGGAAGAAGCTGTCTTTGTCTGTGTGAATCAATTGGACTGCCTGGACTGGGACAAAAACTCTGCTAACTTACACCAACAGTATCTATTTGCTGCCTTGAGTGGACATGGTCCAGAAGACAACTTGTACCAATTTAAATAAAACATTTTTTAAAAAAGTAAAAATATATGGAAAACACAGTGTTTCTTACCATCATCTTTTACATACAGGCCTATCCTTTCCTCCCTCTTTTGAACCACTGTTTTGTCAACTAATCTCTGAAATAGCTTCAAGGAATTTTTAAAGGTGGCTTCATCAGGAATATCTGGTGAATCTTCATCATCTTGCATCATTCTTTTGGATATTAAATTTGATGGTTTTTGGGTTGTTTTCGTCCTAACTCCCAGAGTCAATATCTGAGGAAATGACAGTTATACAACCTTACATGCTGCTCAGGTGGATGCAAAATGGCCATAGGACTTTGCATGCATATGCTCTGGCAAGCCAGTGTGCCATTATGTACCTGATGTCATAACCCCTCATTGAGCCTCATTGGTCATTGAGTCAAGTTGGATCACAGATGAGCAGACCTAGCAAGCTGCTGAGCTCCCCTTCACCAGAGGAGCAAAGTGCTCCAACAAGACTCAGAATGCCTTTTAGCTTTTAAAAATAGATATCTATGGAATGGAAATGCCATTACCTTCCACAAGTCAAGAAGCATAAGTGTCTAAAGCTAGCCGAACTACTTTGGCACCTGAGAAAAAAAGTCTCACCCACCTCCCACACCTTTCAGGGAGTAAAACCACCAGACCAAAAAACACACACACAAAAAAACCCCCCAAAAAATCCCCCACAAATTTAAAACCATTCGTCCCCCTCCCCTTTTATGGCACTCAAGAGCAGCTGCTTGAGGCAATCAGCTTAATGCAGTGGCTCTCAACCATTTGGTCTTCCAAATGTTTGCGACTCCAGCTCTCAGAACATCCTAGCCAGCTTGGCCGATGGTCAGGGATTGTGGGATATGCAGTCCAAAATATATGGGAAACAAATGGGTGAGAACCACTGATCTAACAGGAGGGCGAGTACTGTGTCCCCCCCCCCCCCACTAACTACTTATTTTGCCATATACATGTCCTGCTTTCTACAGAATCAGGAGTAGCCATCAATCTCTTACCTCCTGACAAAGCAGAGAATTTTAAAAGTACAGGAAGTTGCATTTTATGTGACTGTAGCTTTTACAGTGCAGCTTTGCTGACAGCATCCAGACTGCAGTTGCTTTTTGGATGGGGTTTTTACTTTGTTTTGTTCGAGAGAGTAAAGGGGTAGTCTGGTGCCCTTTACATAAATGGTCCCTTCCAGCTCTGCAGTTCTAAAAAAAATTTATGTGCTTGACCCCCTGAATCACAGACCCTGATGTTTACAGGGTTCTTTTCTCATGTATGATGAGGCGTTGAGGGAGTCATTAATTAGTTACAACAAGCTGTCCAAAACTGACTTTTTATTACAGTCAGTCCTGCCTCCTGCATCCATTTCATTTGGTGACTTCCTTGTAAAAAGAATTTGATGAGACCAACTGGACTTACTCTACTGTTTTTCTCATCATTTTGCTTACAGTATTGTGCTGTTCTTCGTATGTCACGGCACTTTCTCCCTTTTTTCCTTCAAACCTAACTTCTGGTCATTGTCTTTCTTCTTATAAGCTCCCTTTTTTCTGATCTCTATGGAACTGTCCATTTGTTATTATTAACTTAACTAGCTGTACTTCAGGATCTATGCCCCTGCCTCCCCCACCCCCAATCTCTACTTCTTATGGCCCTTATCCTTTGACTTTGTTCCCTCTCATAATTGTTCTGTTTCTAACATTTCTGTCACTGGTTTCTTACCAGATCACTATCTATCCTTTAGTGTCACTTATATTCCACTTCACTGGAACATTGATATGGAGGCTTTTTTTGGAGACATGATTCACTTCTCTGGCTTTGTTATCTTTGCTGGTCCTTTGGATACTGCAATTTCTTCACTTGATTCCATTTTCCCATCTGCTCTTTACATATTTCTGCCATTTTTCACAGGCACTGTTCACTCTATTTGCCCTCAGCCTTGGTTCAAAACCCATTCCGATACTTCCATTCTTGTGCTTGAGTGGCTAGCTGTCTTTGGAGAATTAATATATGGACTGATTATATTCATTACTAATTTGCTTTCTTTTATTTTTTCTTCTTCATCTCAACAGAAGTATTATTCTACATTAATTCATGCTAACTTTAGGAATCCACAGCACCTTTCCACCCTCTTTAATTCATTCTTGAGGCCAGCTCCACCACCTCTCTCCCTGCCTCTCAGCTTAAGATTTTGCCAGCGCTTTGACAATAACTACTGTATACTATTTGCTCTTCTCTTGCTTGTGACTACTCTACTGGCATTACATGCTCTCCCTTCTTGAATTCCTTCAACTTTTTCTTCTTATACTCCTTCCTTATTCTTCTTGCTTTTTGACATGGTTGAATTTTGTGATTCTGTTCTAAGACAATTGACTCTTCATTTGTTGGGCCATTCATTCAATATATCTATAGAAGCCTCTTTTTTGTCTGCTTTTCCTCTTGCTGTGAGGATTTCCCACAACTCTGTATACAATGCTTTTGAGTTAACTTGGTAGATACCATGGATTTCAATGTCATTTGTACAGTGATGATTCTGAACCCTGTCTTCAAACCCCAGACCTTTCCCCTAGTGTTCAAATTTGTATTTCAAATTTTGTCTGATTTTTAGTTGGATGCTTCTTCTTCATCTAAAATTCAGTCTGGCTAAGAGTGGGTCACTATTTTTCCTCCTAAAAAGTTTTCTTTACATGTATTTTCTATAACTATTAACAATGATATTAACCAATGCCTGGAGCATGCATGCATTCATGTGTGTAGCCTTGCCCTTATTTTGAATTTTTTTCTTTTTTGTTTCAGCTGCTTAAGCTAGTTTTAAAACTCACTACTTCTTTCTTTATAAATTGCAAGATTTCATCCCTTATTTCCTGTTTCTTCAACTAAAACTGGTCATTTCTCATTTAAAGTATTACAATCTTTTCCAAACTCATACAAACCTTTTTGTTTCTGTTCTAATTCAGTGCCCATCGTGGTACTTCCCTTTTGAAGTGTTTTCACTGGCTTTCTCATGGTCTCCTTCTTCTGTATTTTTTAGCCCTGGTTTCTCACTAGAGGCCAAGTCATTCCCTCCATTCAACCATCTCTTTGCTTCTTGACTGAAGATTTCCCGCTTTTTAATGAGTCTTTCTCCTTTCTCCCTTGGGTATTCATATGCCTGGAACAATCCTCATGAACATTTGCAAGTGGTCTCTTCATTTATTCGAATCTTTTAAAGGCTTATCTCTTTTCTAAGGTTTTTGATTCCATTCAATTTTATTGTGTAATTATTTGTTTTTTATTTGAACTCTGCATAGTCGATTGTTTGTATTAAATTGTTATTCCTCATTCTTCTCCTATTTGTTGGCTTTTGTTTCAGATTGTACGCCTCTTGAGCAGCCTTCCTTCTGTCAGAGTTTTCTTTACAACATTACATGCTGGCTGTAGTTTGAGCGACTGGGAGGGACTTTTCTGGACTGTGGTTTGTCTGTCTATCCAGCACTAATCAATCGTTCCTTCCAGCTTTTGAATTTGAAGAGATCTCCACCTCTTTGCTGAGTGTTCTATCTGTGTGTGTCATTGGTTGGTGGCAGCTGTTTGTTGCTATTGATCTCTTCAGTTAGTTGCTAGTATGTGTGCAGTAAAGACAACAGTATACATAAGTCTGTAATTTCAAGCAATTGTAAGTAAAGAAACTTTTAAAAAATTCTTTCTCCTACAAATGTCTCAGAGTGAGTTATTGAGACTTTAAGTGCCAGTTAATGTGAAAGGGGTGGACTCTGAGGAACTTGTAGCTATTTTCTTCTGTGGATAGTTGTACTTCTACTGTGCAGCAAAAAAAGAAAATTTTACCAGATATTCAAAACTCTGCAACCCTTTCTTCATTTTAACTTTGTACAGAGTCATGTACGTCAATAGCCTTTAAAAAATACCTAAACAAACAGCAGCAGCAACAGGAGTCTCTGGGTTGCAATCTGGCAGTCTTGGTACAATATAATCAGAAGCACGGATTCATTGGACTAGGTGGTTCTTTGGTGTAGCAGAAAGAATAAAACTTGGGATCATTGGCTGTCTGATCAAAATCATTGAAACCAACTGTGGAATAGGCATTTGCTCTGATTCCTTAGAGTTACCCTCTTAAATTGTTTTTTGATTGGTCCTCTAGTTCCCAGTGTTCACATTCTTTAGAATTCAGTGGACCCCAACATCCAGAATTGAAAGGAAAAATCATTTATATAGTTCATAGTCCAAAAAAGATTATCAGTGTGATGTCAGTAGAATATCTGGAACAGAATTTATGTCATCAAGCTCTAACTTGTTACTCAAGCTGTTTTTTAAGTCAGACATCACTCATGCAAAAGCACCTTATGTTATTTACTTGCAGCAAATACCGTCAGCTACCAATGTGTAGTTCCTGACCTCAGAGCTTTTTTGAATTCTTGCATATATTGCATTTGCTACTACCATTTGTTATTCAGAATTGTATTATCTGGGCTTTTTTTTAATATCACAAGAATTAATTACATGACTGGAAACTAGCTGCTCAGTGGAAATTTGCGAAATTAATTTCTACAATTATAAGCTTAACATCTGTAGATAAATATTTATATCTAGTATATTTGCAGCAGCAATACTTTGCAGGGTGAATACCTGCTATGGAGCCACAGCAAAATACTCAAAAGGTTTCCTTCATTTTTTAAGCCATGTTTTTCATGCCTATGATTCAGTGCAGTTATTGATCATGATCTCCCCAAAGACTAACAAAATAGTACAAGGAAAAAAGCAAAATGTTAATTGTAAAGTGTAGGTAAGGAGTTCAGAACCTTTTGTGTGTGTCACAGAACAAGTATCATAGAGAATCAGAATCATGGCTGCTAATGATTTTTCAGAAGTCATGTCACAGAGCAACGTAAGGAAAACAGTTAGATCCTCTTTCTCTGTGTGACTTATGAAAGGAATAGCTAGCTTATCTTCTTCCTTCTGAAACTCCACTTAATATGACAAATAAGTTTTAGAATTTTATAGAATCTGTAAAATCGAAAGTGATTTTTTCCCAAACATGGAATTTTATTTTGGAAGGAAGTAAAAAATACAGACAAAAGGAAGAACCGTCACAAAAAAGAGAGAACACTACAAGTTAGTCAGTTTAGGGGAGAGAAAAAAATTATTGATTATAATTCATCAATTTTATGGGAGTTAAATGGGGTTCAATGTATTATAACATTTTGAAACATTGGGATTCCTAGCTTGTTGCACTCACTGAGCACCCATTTCTATATAATTGTGGTCTTTCAAGGTGTAGGCAGCATGTACTTCAAAATAGTGGGATGCATGACTTTGATTATGTATAGCATTGCTTTAGAAAGTATTTATGCAGGAATCCAGGGTAATTAGGTTCAAACTGATTAAGAAGCACTGGGATTACCTGCTGTCTACTGTGGAGAGAAAAAAACTGACAGTAATTAACAACCATGCTTCAAGAATCTCACACTGTCTAAACTGATTTAAGAAAAAGAAAACATTTAACAAAGGAAAAGATGAATTACCAGTGTGGTGGAGTGGATAGAGTGATGGACTAGGACTCTGGAGAACAAGGTTAGAATCCTCACATAGTCATGGAAACTCACTGGTGGTGCGGAACTGGTAAAACCACTCCTTAAATATCTAATGTACATTGAAAGCCCTATTAGTGTCAGTATAAGTCAGTTCCGACTCGATGGCACAGAACACACACACACCTCAAGAAGAAGCATGAGACAAATATGTAAATTGGAAGAACTGCTAGCAGATGCTAGATCTGGATAGATGGATAGATCAAGTGTCAGGTGGATACACAGTTAGCTACAGAATCATACTCAGAGGGTGATGATTAATGGGTCCTTCTCTAACTGGGAGGAGGTCACAAGTGGGGTACCCCAAGGCTCAGTCCTGGGCCCAGTGCTCTTCAATATCTTTATTAATGACTTGGATGAGGGAGTGCAGGGAATGCTTGTCAAATTTGCATATGATACAAAATTGGGCGGAATAGCTAATACCCTAGAACAGCGGTCCCCAACCTTTCTGGAACCGTGGACCGGTTGGGGGGCGGGCTCTGCGTGCGGGGGGGGACACCCCTGCGCTTGCGGGGTGTGTGTCGCACTCACGGGTGGGCGTGTCGTGCTCGTGCACATGCCTGTGAGTGCAACACGCCCACCCACGAGCGTGACACACCCACCCGTGAGCGTGACATGCCCACCATGCGTGCATGCGAGGGGGCAGAGATCCATCTCTGCAGCCCAGTCCTGGGAAGCCCACGGACCGGCACCAGGCTGCGGACTGGGGGTTGGGGACCCCTGCCCTAGAAGACAGAAACAAAATTCAAAATGACCTTGATAGGATGAAGCACTGGGCTGAAAGCAACAGAATGAAATTCAACAGGCGTAAGTGCAAAGTACTGCACCTCGGAAAAAGAAACCAATTGCACAGTTACAAGAGATACCTGGCTCAGCAAAATTACGAGCGAGAAGGATCTTGGAATTGTCGTAGATCACAAGCTAAATATGAGCCAACAGTGTGATGTGGCTACAAAAAAGGCAAATGCTGTTTTAGGCTGCATTAATGGAAGTATAGTTTCCAAATCCCGTGAGGTGCTAGTCCCCCTCTCTTCAGCACTGGCTAGGCCTCACCTTGAGTATTGTGTCCAGTTCTGGACACCACACTTCAAGAAGGATGCTAACAAATGGGAACAAGTTCAGAGGAGGGTGACAAGGATGATCAGGGGGCTGGAAACCAAGCCTTATGAAGAAAGGCTGAAAGAATTGGGCATGTTTAGCCTTAAGACATGAAGTCTGAGGGGTGATATGGTAGCACTTTTCAAATATTTGAAAGGCTGACATACAGAGGAGGGGCAAGATCTGTTCTTAATCATCCCAGAGTGCAGGACACTCAACAATGGGCTCTAGTTAATGGAAGCCAGTTTTTAGTTGAATATCAGGAAAACTTCCTAACTGTTACAGCAGTACGACAGTGGAACCAGTTACCTCGGGAGTTGGTGAGTGCTCCTACACTGGAGGCATTCAAGAAAAACTTGGATAATCACTTGGCAGATATGCTTTGATTGTATTCCTGCGTTGAGCAGGGGGTTGGACTTGATGGCCTTGTAGGCCCCTTCCAACTTCACTTTTCTATGATTCTGTGAAACTCAGCAATAGTGGCTAAAGGTTGGGCATGGAACCAATGAATGAAGGTGAAATACAAGCTTGCTAAACACACAACCACCACCTCATTCCAATAAAGTTCTTTCAAAAACTGTGATGGAAGAACGCTTATGAGATTGTTGTCCCAACCAAAGTGGAAGTTTGGGATAAAGGATTTCTCTTAAAGAATGGCTGCCTAAAATGGTGTTCTTAACACAGGATTGTTGCGTTTTTGTTGGTTTTAATGTGTTTTTAGAAATATTTTTATCTATAAGCTTAATATATTTAATTCTTTTTTAATACTGTAACAATAGATTGTTCTTAACTTTTAATGCAGTCTTTATAATACTGTAAGGCATCTTGGGATCCTTTTCGGGAGAAAGGCAGGAAATAGATAAATAAGCAAGCAAGCAAATAAATAAATAAATAAAGCTCACTATATAAGACTTTTAAGATTCACATTTCATGAAAAGATTCAATGAGAAAGGCAAAAAGAGGACTAGGGCAGGACTATTCAAGTTAATAGGGCAAACGTTTGGAATTTAAGAGACAGAGATTCAGACTAATCATAATAATCAACAACCATCAAGACATTCACTACAGCTTTTTCAGTGGTGTGCTATTAGCAGCGAAAAACCAGAACGGAGTGAAGAGTTTCACGAGAAATTCAAATATAAAGCTTCAGTGCCATTACGGCGTTCCCCCCTGCAAGCTCTGTGATTGCAAAATGAAGGTGAAATTCTTGTCTGAAATGGAAAGTTATAGCAGTGAAGAAGCCAAGTCTGGCTACCCTCTTTTGCATCCTCATTACAACACCCTGTCCAGAATCACAGTGTGGATTTCGAGCTAATAGATCCACCACTGACATGGTATTCTCCCTCAGACAGTTGCAGGAGAAATGCAGGGAACAACAACAGCCACTCTTTGTCGCCTTCATAGATCTCACAAAGGCCTTTGATTTGGTTAGCAGGGATGGCCTTTTTAAAATCCTTCCCAAGATTGGATGTCCACCTCGACTCCTTAAAATCATCAGGTCCTTCCATGAGGGAATGAAAGGCACTGTAGTTTTTGATGGTTCAACATCAGATCCCTTTGACATCCGAAGCGGAGTGAAACAGGGCTGTGTCCTCGCACCAACCCTTTTTGGGATCTTTTTTGCTGTCATGCTGAAGCACGCCTTTGGAACTGCAACAGAAGGTGTCTATCTCCGGACTAGATCAGACGGAAAGCTCTTTAATCTCTCTAGATTGAGAGCGAAGACCAAAGTCCAGCTGAAATGCATGCGGGATTTCCTCTTCGCCGATGATGCAGCCATTGTTGCCCACTCTGCTCAAGACCTCCAACAACTCATGAATTGTTTTAGCAAGGCCTGCCAAGACTTTGGACTAACAATCAGCCTGAAGAAAACACAAGTCATGGGCCAGGGCGTGGACTCACCTCCCTCTATTACCATCTCCACACAAGAATTGGAGGTTGTTCATGACTTTGTGTACCTTGGCTCAACGATCTCTGACACTCTCTCTCTAGATGTCGAGCTGGATAAACGCATTGGCAAAGCAGCTACCATGTTCTCTAGACTCACGAAGAGAGTATGGCTCAATAAGAAGCTGACGACATATACCAAGATCCAGGTCTATAGAGCCTGCGTCCTGAGCACACTCCTGTACTGCAGTGAGTCCTGGACCCTTTGTGCACGGCAGGAGAGGAAGCTGAACACCTTCCATATGCGTTGCCTCCGACGCATTTTTGGTATCACCTGGCAGGACAAAGTTCCTAATAGAGTAGTCCTAGAACGAGCTGGAATCTTTAGCATGTATACATTACTGAAACAGCGACGTCTACGTTGGCTAGGGCATGTCGTGAGAATGGCTGATGGTCGGATTCCAAAAGATCTCCTGTATGGAGAATTAGTGGAGGGAAATCGCCCCAGAGGGAGACCACAGCTGCGATACAAGGACATCTGCAAGCGGGATCTGAAGGCCTTAGGAATGGACCTCAACAGATGGGAAACCTTGACATCTGAGCATTTAGCCTGGAGGCAGGCGTTGTATCACGGCCTCTCCCATTTTGAAGAGACCCTTGTTCAGCAGACCGAGGCAAAGAGGCAGTCACGGAAGCAGCAAAATCAGGGAGCTGGACAGGGGACAGATTGTATTTGTCTTCAGTGTGGAAGGGATTGTCACTCTCGAATTGGCCTTCTCAGCCACACTAGATGCTGTTCCAAGTCCTCCATACAGAGCACGTTACCATAGTCTTTCGAGACTGAAGGATGCCTAATACATACATACAACACCCTGGCATTTTCCTTACGTGGTGCATGTCTGCAATACTGAAGACATATACCATTTCCTGGTATGAAAGGGAAAATATTACTAGGCCTTTCTGCAACTGATGCTCTGCAAGGACCATGGTTCACCTGCAGCTAAAGAGCCATTTTCAAGCCGGAGGATAAAGGCAAGCAACCTCCCAATCCCACAGGACATGGAGACCAGAAAAGGCTACATCAGGTGGCTACCCAGCACAGGAGCATGCTGCTGAGAGTCTAAGGAAACTCATGATTAAGTACTCATGATTAAGTAGCTCTCTTACAGCAAAGGAGCTCTGAGAGCAGAACTAAGCACTTGCAGCCAGAGCTGAGTAGTATCTGTGAGATCAGCCTACTTAACCCTCTGTTGAGGTCCAGTAGCTGTGAAACATTCCCTTATAGATCTCACTCTCCTGCCAACCAGCTCACTTGGCTCTGTTCTACTTGTTGAATGACCCCAGTGCTGCTAATTCTTGCCCCTGTTTAAGATCCTACTTCTCTGACTAGGTTTGCTTTTGGGCAGCTTCCTTACATTCCTCAGCTTCACCAAACACCCTTTTCACAGAGGATCCTTGTTTCTGAGTGATACCACTACAGTAAATTTCTAGCCTCAGTTTGCTGTAGACCATCTTGTGTGGATTTGCCCCACCCCTCTCTTCAAGGACTGCTGTGATTCAGCTATAGCAGGACATGCAGAGGCAATGGGACCCCAGAGAATCAACAGCCTGCTAGTGTGTGAAAGCTAAAAACAATCTTAAAACCATGTCAAATTATTTGTTAAGATCAGAGCTTTAAAAGATTGAGATGACTGGGTTTTAATGTTATATGCCATCAAGTTGCCTCTGACTTATGGTGATCCTATGAATGAGTGACCTCCAAAATGTCATGTCGTTAACAGTCATGCTCAGCTCCTGCAGACTCAAGCCTGTTGCTTCTTTTATAGACTCAGCCTACCTCATATTTGCTCTTCCTCTTTTCCTGCTGCCTTTAACTTTTCCTAGCATTATCCAAAGAACAACAGCCTCAGTTTCATCATTTTTGCTTCTAGAGTGGGTTCAGGCTTCATTCAATCTAGGACCCACTTGTCTGTCTTTCTCGTGGCCCCAGGTATCTACAAAGCACTCCTCCAGGAACATATTTCAAACGAATCATTTTCTTTTCTTGTCAGCTTTCCCCACTTTTCTTTTATATACAATACATGTGCATCATGCTTAGAACAATTAGATTTTAACATGTATTTTCTTGGTGTCATTTATAATAGAAAATAAATTCACAGAAAAGCTGGCTGCAGAATGGAGGACTTAATCCAGTGGAAAGACCCCCATATGCAGAGTTCCCTGAAAAGGACAGGAACTTCCTTCGTTTTTGTTATGCGCTATCACTTCTGACTTATGGTAAGTCAGCAAGTGGCTTACCATTACCACCCCTTTCAGTGAGTTTCCCTAGCCAATCAACAACCTCTCTTCCGAGATAGTCTGATAGCCTGTCCATTACAGTATTATACCATGAATCTGGAGGAAAATTCCAGCCAAATGCTCCTTGTGGGAAAGTTTGAAACCTCACACTCAAAAGCCGTTTGCAGGCAGTGTTTGATCTCACTTTAAGAAGCAGATCTGGCACATCCATCTACCATTCATTTTTGGGATCTCTCTTTTTTTCCTGGTGCACAGCCTAAGGAAAACAGATAGCCATCAGAAGCTAGCTACTTTGACTGATTTTTTTTTAGTGGTCTAATAAAGGGATCACCTGCTCTTGCATCTGTATTATCTTAAGGACCACATAGCTTTTTTCAATTTTGTTTCCTAATTTTTACAGATATGTTGTTTTCTTTATGCTTCTCCTCTAAAATAAATTGCAAAGACAATGAACACTAAAAGAATGGGCTATAGGGGTAAACCTATTATGTATTAATTTCTCACTGGAAGATTATATTCTCTGAACAAAACAAAAAAAATGCTGGACACACTCCAGAGAAGAGTTTAGTGTTTGTATATTGGCTGAAATATACAGATAAGTGCACCTAATTCCCTGTTTGATTTTGGTCTCTGTTTTCTGTAGAAATTAAACTACCTCAAAGTGATAAGAATAAGAGAGATCAAACCAAACTGCTCTCCTAATATTAGTCCAGAAAGACTCATAGAACTGCAGTTCACAATGCTATTACCTAAATTTATTCCCTCCACATGTGCTGACAATTCAAATTAAATCAAAGAAATTCATTTAAACAATTTAAAAGACAAAATCATAGAGAAGCAAAAAGAAAACATATTCATGCAGAAGAATAGTGTTGGCTACAGCTGTATAAAATTATAACACTTTTAGTCTTTTGGAAGTATCTTTCCAAATGGGTGGTTCCAGGACAGCCAGTCTATTTCAGGAGAAACAAAAAAGAATCTTCTGAAACCTTAAACACCATTTAATTTATTGGAACATAAGCTTTTCTGAATTATAGCTTACTTTATTTGGTGCATGAAATTACAAGCAGAGCTTGGAAGTGATGTAATCGCCTGTAACAAGTAACTTCTTTGAAGCAATGATGTGATGTCATATTTGGGAAAAGACAGAAAGAAATTGGGGAGGACAAAAATATGTTTTCTAGTTGCTTTTAAAGTCCATTTAAAAAGCAATTAGGAGCTGATTTTTTAAAAACATTGTATATTATTAATCTTAGGGGGTTTTTTAAACACAAAGGAAGCAAAATGCTAAATTAACCCAAGAAGTCAATTTAAAATTGAGGGATTGGTAAACAGTAATGCATCACTGTTATAGTGGCGATTATAAAGTTTCATAACAAATCACCTGTAAATGTAACTTTTTAAGTTCTGGTAACAATTTTATTTACCAAGATGGTTGAGAAGAGTAAACACTGAGGTCATAGGGAAATGAAATAGAGAAAGAGTCAACCAATTTTAAAAAATAAGAGTCAGGTTCTGGGATTCTCCCTCGCTTAGTATCTCTCTCTGACTGCTAATAAGAGAGGACCCTGTAGACCAGTGGTCCCCAAACTTTTCGGAACCACAGACTGGTTGGGGGGCGGGGTCCATGCGCGGGAGGCACCACCCACATTCACGGGTGGGCGTGGCAGGTTCACGGAGGGGCGTGGCGCGCACATTCATAAACCAAAAATAGCAGAGTAGTGTAGAATCTTATCAGCTTTCCTGGAATGTACTCCATTTCATCTCATGCACCAGATAAAATGGGTCACAGTCAGTGGTCATATCAAATAAAACATGTTAGTGCTTAAAGTGCATGAAGTACCACAGGCATTGGACACATAATAGTTAATACTCATGTATAGATGTGATTCACACTGAAAATTACTCTGTTTTGAAAATGTACATTAGGAGATTGTAATGTTGTTGTTATAATGTGTGTGCTGGGTATCATACAAGAATGAACTCAGTCAACCCTGGATCAACAATATGCATTATCTGATCCAGTCTCACTCCCAGTTCATGGTACCTAAGCAATGTGCAGAGCCCCCCCCCCCCCCCAATATCCAGGCTATGTTTAGGAACCAAGCCTGAGACTGTAAGAGTACAGATAGTTCAGCAGACCAAAAGTGCATCTAGTTTTGTTCAGCATCCTGTTTCCTAGTGAGCTCAAAATGGCATGCATAACTCTTCAGCCATGACCTTCTCTTCAAAATAACCCTATGATCTGGGAGATGGATCAGACTGAGAGAGAACGACAGGCAAGGTCATCCAGTGAGTTCCATGGCTCAGCGGTTACTTACCGCATATGGGTGACAAGAAGGGTAAACAGAACAGTGGGCAAACCTCATGGACTTTTGGGTGCTAGTTGGTGGAGAGGGAACCCACATTCTTTGCAGACATCTGTCAAGGGCATCTACAACATCTTATTGATTCATTACATTTATACCCTATCTTTCCTTGCCCAAAATGGTATACATAACCTCCCTCCACTTTCTCTTTATGACAACCTTATGAGGTAAGTAAGGCTGAGAGAGAATTACTGTGCTTCCCCTCTTCCTCTTAACTTTTTCTAGAAGGGTAGCTGGGTATCAACCTAACCTCCCTGTCATCGTTGTCAAGCACTCCTCTATCACAAATGTCTATCTGGGAATCCCGGTGGCTTTTCAGAAGGTGTTTTAAGGTCTTTTTCAATCTGTGCCTGGCCTTTTAAGGGCAAAAAGATCCAATAGATAAGATCTATTTCACTGTCCTTGTTCAATCAATGATATAATGGCAGAAGTAAGGGCCAAGGAATACTTAATACTCATTCTCTCTGTGGCACTTCTCTCTGTCTCTCTGTGGCTTCTCTCTCTCTCTTTACCTCTTCCCTCTCTTTCCATGTATGGAGACAGATTCAGTCCCACCTTCTCTTTTTTTCTGCTGACCAAATCTGAAAAATAAAATTGAAGACCAGCAATTAATGCAGAGTGACATTGTTCAGTAAGGGCTACAAGCAATTTTGCAGGCATGGACTGCGCCAGTGCAATTGGCACTTTCTGGCCAACCCTCCCTACAGCCCCAAGGCTGCTCAAGGGTCCGCAATTCTTCACAGCAGATTTCAGGCAGGTGGTGGAATAGAGATCTGCTCTGCTTGCAGGTGTTACTCCATCAGCAATTCACTAAAATTAGGATTCACTTAATGGTGGTAACAGTAAAGTGCATCTATACTTAGTAATATAATCCGAGCGCTTTTAATGATTAAATATGCTACTGGAAAAATGGGTCACAGATGGCTAGTGATCATCAGAGAGTCATGCACCTTAATACTGTGCCTGTCTATGCAAGAAATAAATTCTTAACCACAGCTGGCTGGCCACTGTGAAAAACAACTTGTGTTGGAGGAGAGGAACTCAAATATGTTCCAGTAGGGTTATGTTCCTAGGAAGGGTGCATAAGAATGAAGCCTTAAAAAACGCTTCATTCGAACAGGTGGTGAGCTACATTTAATGTTTAATTTAATTTATAGCAGTTAGTCTTTAAAGTGCCATAACGTTTTTGTCTTCTTGATTTTTTACTTTTTCTTTTTCGCCTGATATTCTTTTTTTTTTTTTAAAGGAGCTGACTTCAGGGGGTATTTTTGTTCAGACACCTGAGTCCGCCTCCACAAAATAAGGGGAAACCCTCATTCAGGAAAGGATCTTATCAGCCGCGAAATGACTGACAATCCACAGAGTCAGGGGGCAAATGCACCTTTCCACGCACTTTCCCTCAACATGCCCGCAGCGGGGTCTGCATTAGGTTCGCACGGGAAACCGCACTCTGCAGTTCCTTCCAGGCTTCAGCTCCGAGTTTAGAGGCGCGGTGTTCGGATCACGGCTGCGGGCGCTGCTTCCCGTCACGGCGGGGCCGCTCGCTGCTCATTCTCTTGCCCTCTCGCCCAGTCTCACGCCCGCTGACTCGCCGGCCTCCCTCCCGGCGGCTGACGGAGCCTGACGTTCTCGGCGAAACGCGCTCGGGCGGGAAGGAGGACTCCAGCGCGCCCCTGGGCGGGAAAAAGGCCGGCCTTAGGCCGTCCCGCCTGCCCGTCCACTCGCTCGCTCCTCCCTCCACCGCCTTTGGCGCCAAGCGCTCCGGAGAGCTCCAGTTCGCTTTGCCAATGAATTCGGGGAGCGCGTGAGGCAGCCTCGCGCGTCCCCCCCCGGAACCGCCGGCGTGGAGCCAGAGCGCAGCCAGGCGGGTCAGTATGCGAGAGGAGGGTGGCAGGCGGCGAACCCCCGAGATATGTACTCCGGGAATGGCAGCAAGAGCAGCAGCCTGGAGCCGACGCGAGGGGAGCAGGACTGGGAGCAGAGCCAGCGGGCAGCCGAGGACGCGGGCCCGCCTTTCAGCGGGGGCACCTACGAGCTGCTCGCTCTGCTGATCGCCACCATCGGCATCCTGGGCTTGTGCAACAACCTGCTGGTGCTGCTGCTCTGCGCCAAGTTCAAGCGGCTCCGCACGCCCACCAACCTCTTCCTGGTGAACATCAGCCTCAGCGACCTGCTCGTGTCGCTCTTCGGCGTCTGCTTCACCTTCTTCTCTTGCCTGAAGCAGCGCTGGGTCTGGGACGCCGCCGGCTGCGTGTGGGACGGCTTCAGCAACAGCCTCTTCGGTAAGGGAAAGGAGGGCTGACGGGGCAGTGGAGGCGACCGGGGTGCCTCCGAGCAGGTGCGGGGCGAGCGGGGCGAGGGGCTTCCAGGCGCGCGGCTCTCTCAACCAGAAGAGCGACCCTCTGGGCCCTTTGCCTCTGCCAGAAACCTCTCACAGTTGGGATGCTTGTGAATACATGTCAGTGCTTCTTAGAGAAAGTGGCCGGGGTTCAGATCAACACATTTTTTAATAGCTAGGAGGGGGAACGCGAGCTCCAGCCTGCTAAGCCATTGCTTCCTCCAGCCACTCCTGGGGGGAACGGGACTCCTTTCCTCTTGAAATCCATCCCGGTGATCCCCAGATCAGGTCATGCATTGGCTTCCCCCCTTCCCCTCCTGCTAGGATTATCACGACTTGAAGCAGGCAATGCATTGAACTCTGAATCTTTTATAAAGGACAATACTTTGTAGAAGAGGATGCCTCAGAACATGGGCGGAGTGCACTTGTTCACATAACTGAGTAACTTGCAACGTCTGTTTGCCCACTTGATTTTAGGAAGCAGGGATTCTGGGCAATCAGTTTATTACCAACCTAGTATTCACTGTTCATTTCAATCCCCCATTTATCATAGAGGCCCCTCTTCCATTTCATATCTCTCCCTCTGATAAGCGGATGTTCCTGTTTCTCATCCATCCATCCATCCCCTTCAGCTGTCCTTACCTTTCACTCTGCACAGTAGGAAGTGGGAGGAAAGTTTCACTGACACATGAAACAAGAATCAATTGGCCCCTGGCAGTGCCAAGCCGTAGGCACCATGGGCTCCTACACAGCCCTGCCTTCATTTGTGCCTCAGGGTTGAACCAGTACAAAGTTGATAGTATCAATCTACAGAATTAACCTGGAGGCATAGGCCTTCCAAGACACATCTGTGTATTTTAAACAGCTGAACACTGGCTTCCTATAGCTGAGTTGGGGCACCTGGCTGCAGAAGTAGGTGCTAGGACTTCAAAACCACCACTGTGACTACCTGGAGATGGGTCAGACCATCACTCAGAGCATGTGTGTGGCTGATGGACTTACATGTCCTTCCACCTGTGCAGGCTTGTTCCCAGAATCCCACCAGAAGGAGGGGCTAGTAAACCACTTCTGAGTACCTGACATATAGAAAATCCTAAGAGGGCCTCCATAATTTGGAATTAATTTGGCAAGCCATAATTACAATTATTTACTTTGTAAATTCCCTTCCAACTCCTTATGCTCTATAGACGTCCCCTGTCAGCATCATTCTGTTTTGCAACCACTTCAGTCACAACATTAGCTCATCTCCCTTCACTAGGTCTTTACTTTGCCAGTAACACTTAGCAGACTGCCATTGATCTTATAACAACAACAACGACAATAATAATAGCATCATGCGTGGCTAGGTAACTGAAAAACTGAACAGGAGTGCTTCATGCTGGAACATTTTGTTGCACATCCCATTTGTAGTAGTTGTAATATACACATCCTTATCTAGCCAGTTTATTTTGACTTTTTGCTTCTCCTGCCCCAACCCATCTCTTCAACTCTGTACTATCCAAGCCTGGAGAGGAGTTCTGGAGAACCTGAAAGTTTGCCTTGTATGCTGGGTAGCTTAGTGGTTTAGGTGTCTGGCAGTGGAGCCAGAAGTTGGGAGTTCGATTCCCTACTGTGCCTCCCTGACAGAGGCTGAACTCAGGGATCCATAGGATCCCTTCCAGTTCTGCAGTTCTAAAATATTTATTTATTTATTTATTTCCCCATCTTCTCATTCCTTCAATTCTCTTGGCTAACTGTCCTCCTTCCATTCATATTTCCTATTTCTCCACATGCATGCACTTGTATAGTACCTACAACCCACTTCAAACACAGGTATGCAATAGGACTGAAGAGTATCTCCCATCCCTAACAATTTTTAAAATAATTCACAGACTGTAGTTACTGTGTTTCAGATATATTAAATGTGACACATGAAGCAAAACCAACTTATACAGTGTTATTTATGACTATATTTCCTCCTTAACTCCCCGTTGAAATGTGGGTGATATTTCCTTATAGAGATATGTTTTTTTGCATTCAACCTAACATACTGATTAAGTAAAATGTCTGCACATACCTTGAGGCTATCGGGAAATAATCAGGAAAAGCTGATGGCTATTTACTTCCTCTCCTCCATATTCCTTTGCAGAGGCAAATAATCATAAATCTACTTATAAATAAGCATGTTTGTTGAAAATTATTTTGAGTTACCTGCTGGGCAGAAAGATAACAAACAATTGCTTCAAATTAATTATGCAGCAGTAGCTCAGTGGTTAACTGACTGGATAGCTCAGTGAGTTAGGCATCTGACTGCAGAGCCAGAGGTTGGGAGTTCAATTCCTGACTGTGCCTCCAGAGCCAGCCTGTGTAGTCATGGGTAAGCTGCACAGTCCCAGGGTATCTCCAGAAGAAGGGAATGGGAAACGTCTTTGAATTTTCTACCTAGAAAACCCTGGAAATGGTCACCATAAGTCAGAATTAACTTGACAATACACACACAGCTCAGTGCTTTAGGTATCTGGCTGCAGAGCTAGAGGCTGGGAGTTCAGTTCCCCGCTGTTCTTCCTGTGAAGTAGAGCTTGCTTGTATGGTCTTGGGCAAGTTGCACAGTCTTGGAGAGCCCCCAGGAGAAGATTCATCAAACCCTGATGAATCTGTGGCTTTTATATGTGTAAGATTTTTTTTTAATGCAGCAAAGTACCCAGATTCACAAACACACATACACCAGCATGGTAGGTCACAGCAACAGGTACATCAGATGGGGCTTTTGTGCTTCTGTTCTGTTCTGTATCCCAGAAGCCACATTTTGAATTCATGAAAGGATGACCCTGAGAAAGAACACATTTGAAGTGACAGCATGGGATAGGAATGTTAGAGCTGCAGTGTTTCACTGACCTAGGCAAGACACTGCTTGATGTCATAGACATCAAATAATAAATACGCAAGTGACCTTAGCTCTAGTCTTAAGTAGGTTTAATTGAGCATTCTATTGAAAGCCATGTGATTTATACAGATTATCCCATGTTGTGAAGTGCCACAGTAAGATGAGGGTTTAGACACACTCTTCCACTAGGTGTCCAATCTTTAATGTTTGGATTAAAGGCCTATAAGTGTCTAGTCACGTGGGCTGTTTTTGCATGATCTGCCCATCTCAGAAACAGTTAGATGAGCCTGAGCCCACTTGTGGAGGCACTTAAATATATAGTCCTGATTAACATTTTTTAAAATAATACAGGGTTGAGGTGGTGACAGGAGAGATCAGACTCAGAGCTAAGACTTTTTCTGCACTCAGTCACAGTGTTACCCTGTACAGTGTAGTAGGCTGTGTGTAAATTGACCCTTGCTCTAGGCATAAGCCATGTTGCCTGGGCTATTTGAAGAGTTGTAGTTTAAAAAGGCAACTCTTCCCATGAGTTTTCTCAAAGTTTTACTATTTTTGTGTAGGTTGTATAAGCTGAAATCATCAGCTTGTTAGAAATTCTGAAGAATTTACTGGGCAAAACTTTTTAAAATGCTAAATGTTTATGTACAGATCTGTGCTTTCTTCTCTAAAGAACTCCAGCAGTGTCTGTTCTTATGCAATACAGAAACCACCAGTCAGTCTTGCATGCTATTTTCTGCATCGTGACAAGAACTAGTCCTCTGAAAACTACCAGTACAGCATCTTCCTTCAGTACGTAGTGCAGATTGTTGCTTTTTGGAAGTCTGCAAGGACTTCCATGAACATAAGAGCATTATAATAACAGGATTTGATACTTGTCTTATAAGTCCTGTTTTGGATGGGCATACAAAAATCAGTTATCAAACTTGTTTTTAAATGTCTGGATAAAATAAGGTACCATTATGAAGTTTTACTTTTTAAAAAACTGATCTAGATTATAAGATGTATGCATTTTTTTTTTAGTTCAAGGAGAGCTAAGCAACACTCCCTAAAGACAAATATGATAGAACATACACAGTGGGAGTTACTTTCTATTAAGCATGTGCAGATTGCATTTTACAGCCTTTAATAAATGTAATTAATCTGTGCGATTTAGTGGCATTTATCCAGCTCTATTGTTTTGGATTTTTTTGTATGTGTGTGTTCATGCTGGAAGTATTTTAAATATTTGTAGTCCAGATAATGGTGATGCTACTATTTTTGTTGTTGTTATGTGCCATCAAGTCAGAATTAATATATAGTGACCCTAATAGGGTTTTCAGTGTGAGACATCTAAGCAGTGGCTTTAGCAGTTCTACTCCCCCAGTGAGCTTCCATGGCTGAGTAAGAATTTGAAACCTGGCCTTCTAAGTCCTAATCTGTCACTCTTTTCACTACACCACATTGTGTATCATCCATTTATTATTTGTATATGATCATCTGTGAGCCATGTCTGTATTTAACTTGCTTAATTGCATAACATGCAGTTGATATTCCTTGTCTTGCATCCGGACACACACACACACAAAAGTATTAACTTTTTATAGGCAGTATGAAATTGGCTAGATTGTTAAATGTAACCTAGTAACCTATGAGGTATTTTGGGGGTACAATTAATGGAGTTTGTTCTTCTGGCTATGATAAAGGGGGGGAATGAAAACTGACTTAGCTTTCAGCAAATAAACTTCACTAAGCTGGATAATTATAGTAACTTCTGTTTCTTCAATAACATTTCACACATTTAGACAACAGGACATCTTCCATGCCTCTTCTTCCAAACACTGACCTCTGTATCTAAACTATGAACAGACAAATCTGCTTGTTATAGCTACGTATATTGTGCCACATGAATTGATTAGCTGTCTAGTGTTTAAAAGTGCTAGAGATTCATTTAGAAGAGGATACAGGTGACGCAAGCAGGTAAGTTCAGGGAAGTTTTAAAATGAGATAGCTGCTCCTAGAGAAATGAAAGGAAATTTACAAGGTATTTAGAAATTGGGTCAGTCTTTACACACAGAATAAGTGATGTGCGAAATTACTTTCCCATACAATTTCCCATTTCTATAACGTTAATTCCAATAGTCAAAATTATTCTTATTGGTATGCTATCCTAACATTGCAGAATGGAAATAGAAAAGTGAATAAACCAGTCTGCTTAATCTAACACACAATCTGCTGCTTTAAAACATGGGGGGATTGTTGTTGTATAACTGCAGAATCACTACAGTTATATTCCCCCCACCACCGCCAAGCCTGTCTCTGCAGTTAAAGTAACAGCAATATATTAGCAGAGCTGAACGTTCAGCTGTTGAAGATGTCAGTATGACCTTAAAGTTACATGGATGTGCGCTGAATGCCAGCATAGAAAGTCAAAATTGGGGCTTTGGAATTGGTGATTAATTATCATGATGAACTAGAAAAGGTTGTTGGAATAATCCCTATATGTAATACTAAAATGTTTTCATGCCTGTGGTATTAACTTAACTTTGCAATAGCAACTACCTTGACTACTACCCTGTTTCCCCAAAAATAAGACCTAACCCGAAAATAAGCCCTAGTATGATATTTCAGGATGCTTGTAACCCTACCCCCAAAATAAGCCCTAGTTAAGTGAAACCCCTCCCTCCACCATTGTGAAGCAACCAGAAGATGACATGACTGTATTGGAATAAATGTAGATTGTTGTACGTGAAAGAAATAAAACATCCCCTGAAAATAAGCCCTAATGCATTTTTGGAGCAAAAATTAATATAAGACCCTGTCTTATTTTCGGGGAAACACGGTACGACACATGCTGTTTTTCCCTGCAGAAAATGTTCTAGCTATGGCACAGCATGCATCTTGTTCTGTTCCTTTCCTTTCTGTTGCTAACAGGTGTGCTCCAAATGAAATGAATTCTGGACACTCATGACAGTGACTGTGGCTCACTTGCTGGGTTACTGGGAGTGCAGGATATAATTTGACCTCTTTTGTGCAGGTTTTTTTTATGATTTGGATGCCAGTTCCATAACAATATTTCACTCTTTGCTATTATTGGACATCCAAACCTGTTTTCCAAATAACCCCCATATAACTCCACAACATGGCTTTCACTGTATAAGAAACAGAACAACAATCATTTTATGTTATGCCATTATCTCTACAATTGCTATTGTAGAACTGCATGCTAAGATTTTCAAAAGCAATCATGTAATCATGGATACCTGCAAGCTCCTTAGTCTAAAAACTCTTTTGTACAGACCTTTAATTCATGTTCTTCCCATCTAGAGCATTAAAAAAAATCAATGAAACCTGTAGTTTGCTTTTTCACTGCCTCCATGTTTAAATAGTCCAGCAACATCCAGAGGGCACACATTCACAGCCCTTGTACTTAAAGACAAGAACTGGGGACGTTCTGTTCAAATGGAGCAAGTAATATCTCATCCTGACATAAATCTGAGGGTAGTTCTGAGCATATCATGAACATCGGAAAACCAGTGGCTTCAGGTCCTTGGAGAATAAGCTTGGTTTAAATTATTTATTTATTTGTTTAAATGTTTACCCCACCCCTCTCTCTCTACTCTGGCCATTTTACAATGTTACGACATAGACGTAAAATAAAACTTAAATGTAATCTCACTGGCTACATGGAGCTACTCAAAAAGAACTGCATTTGGATCTGCCACAAGAGAGGCACTGACTGGGTTATTTCTGTTTGAGATTTCTTTCAGGATTTCCTGAGGCATAATCCCTCTAAAACTCAATCCCAAAAGATTCTTTGGAATATATTCTTTTTAGGAATGTAAGCAATATACAAAACTTCACTGTTTTTAGTATTTTTTTTCTACACATCAACAGAGATGTGTAGAAAAATAATACTAAACTTGGTTTGGTTTGGTTTGTTTTTTAAAAAAACAAAATAATAATAGTAATTGATTGACAGTTGGGTGAATGTTGCCTGTGCGTTAGGCAAATTTCCAAATTAGCAATATGCAATATTGTGCTTTAAAAAGTTTCTTTTTTATGAGAGATGGGGATTGGGGATGACAAGTGATGCCATCTAGAGAGGATGTGCAACAAGCCAGGCCCTGGGGAAGGTATTTAGAGGAAAGTGGCAGCAAAGATGATTGGGCTGCTGGAGAAAAGTGGACCAGACAGTGTTGGAGAATGGCAGCTCAACAGAGGAGAAATTGAGGTATTGAAAATGGAGATGGAATCATGATGAGAAGAAGAGCAAAGGGAAGAATTATTTTCAAGAGACACTTTTGCAATAGTAGAACAAGTATGGGGGAGTGTTTACAAATGTAAGCACTGCAGCCATCTCTTCAGTGTATACACTGTATCTCTTCTGCTCAGGCAAGGAAAACGCACCGATTAATGGACCTTTCTGTCTCCCACAAGCATCTGCTTTGGAGCAATTTGTGCTATCTGCAGGAAGTCAGTCTCTGTCAATGATTTCTGCTACCAAATTGCCGTGCTCTATAAATAGCTGCCTGATTCTTCTTTAGAGTAAAGTGTGTTACAGATAACAAGCAAAGTCTAAAGACCTTAGAAAAACAGAAGGACGTTCCAAGATAAAATCAGTCAGTCCTGCTTCCTCGTGGTAGGCAGAGTCGTACTGCAGCCAAGAACTGTACAGGAACCGATGTCGATGTCTTTTGCATGAATACACAACAAAGGGACAATTTGTGACATTAAAAGGGGGAGATTAGCAGCAAGACAAAAAGAAAGGAAGAGTTAAAGCCTGAGGAATCTCTGAAAGGATGGCTATGTTGGGCAGCTGAAGATAGTAGTTCAGCTGCTTTTGACGTACTGAATTTAATTGAGCATAGCTTTCGTTGAAGCTAGTAGGGCAGTGCTTGCTTAAAACCCAGCTATCTTTAGCTCTTGCATCCCTAAGCCATGGGAAGCTTTGGAGCATTAAGAGTAGATACTTGCAGGAGGTTGTGCAAGGGATAAATCCTTACTCCAGACAAGCACTCGAAAGAAGGCAACGTGCCCTCCCAAGCAAGTTGACAGCTTTTCTTTTGTTGATGCTTATCTCCAGTCTTCAAACAGAGCTTCGGGTCTCCAAAAGCAGCCACTATTTGTTGGCAGTGCAGGACAGTAGTAGGAGTGAGGATTCCCTACTCTCTGGTTTTGCCAGGCAGACCCTCACCTTCGTTTATCTCTGTTGGTTAAGATGATAAAACTGCACACTAGGGTCTCAAAACCAGAATTTCCTCATGCCGTATGAACTGTGCTTACTCCTTGTTTCATCTGAAGAATGAATGGATAAGTAGATAGCTCCTAACGGACGCTCCCAGGCACGATACTCCTAAATCCAGCCTTGTATGCTGATTAGTTCTGCACATGTAAATGAACTGAGAAAAGATGGCTCATATTTACTTCATCATGTAAAAAGTGGCTATATGGGTTCAAAGACTACTTGAATCTTCACTTATCTTGAATGACTGTTTAACTATGCTTTCTCAAATTACTTTAGTTTACCCATAAGTTCCCTAATAGGTGCATGGGTATATCTTTTATCATGGGTATATCTTTTATCATGGAACAAATATCCTACCCAGTTTGATTATTTCCTCATGAAGTGCTGATAACCTGCTACCTGATTGAGTGAGTGTTGTCTGTGCTGAGCTGAGGCACGTATGGTAAGAAACACACCTTAAATCATTCTAAAACATCTTTACCTAATCTGGTACTATCTAGATGTGTTGGATTACAATCTCCATTATTTCTTGCTAACATAGATGGTGGTGATGGGAGTTATTACCTGGAGTGCATATAACAACAGCTCAATTGATCAATGTTGTTCTTAAATAGTATCTGCTGTATTTGTAAGTAGAAATGGGAAGCCCTGGAAAAAAACTGGAAAATTTGTGGGGAAAAAGAGGTTTCTTTCCATTTTTTCCAAAGCTGTTTTTTGTTTTTCCCCCTGGAAAAAACAAACAAACAAAAAATGAAGTGTGGAATATGTTCTTTTACAATGATAAATAATATGTCTATGACATGGTGTTCAAACTGTATAACATGAAGTCCTTAATGAAAGACTTCTCAGACTTTATGTATTTAAGTTCTCTGTAAACTATTATTCCATATGTGGAGTGCTGGATTCAAAAGAAAGCATGAAAAATGGCATTTTGGTGATTTTGCTCAATCTGTCTGTTTCACAGAATTCACCACAGGGCTTTAGGACTTCTGCTAAATGCATATTCTTTTGACATTCCCTTCAAGGTTTTGCCAAACAATCTCCTAAACTGTGCATGTGCTACTGGATAGCAGCCTTTTCCAGTCCAGTAAGCTCTGATACATTGGTCTACAACTCCCATCAGCCCCAGTCAGTCTTTGTGTCTATAATGACAGAGGGTTTCTGAAACTGCTCATAAAACATGAAAAGTTTCCTTATTCAGTTAGTCAAATACTGGTTTTGACCACAGTGCACTAGGTGTAGTGAGAAATAAAACAAGCACAACAAATCACAACAAATAGATTGTTTTAAATGATTAACCGATGTGTGCTTTCTTTTATGTCACCCTGCAGGCATAGTTTCTATCATGACCCTCACCGTCCTGGCCTATGAACGTTACATTAGAGTTGTGCATGCAAGAGTGATTGATTTCTCATGGTCTTGGCGGGCAATCACATACATCTGGCTCTATTCGTTAGCCTGGACGGGAGCCCCTCTCCTCGGCTGGAACCACTATGCACTAGAAATACATGGATTAGGCTGTTCGGTGGACTGGAGGTCAAGAGACCCCAATGATTCCTCCTTTGTCCTCTTCTTCTTTCTTGGTTGTTTAGCAGCGCCTGTAGGGATCATGGCCTACTGCTACGGACATATTCTTTATGCACTACGAATGGTGAGTTGACTAGAGCCTAGACTTTAAATGAGCAAATACAACTTGGTTTGTTGAAGACTGAGCAAATGAGAAAATGTGCCTTCTAAGGATAAAATGCACAATATTCAGATTAACTTTTTCTAGCAATATCTTACTGTTACGTTTTAATGACTAGTATAGCAACAAAATGTAGCAGATGAATTGATATGCTTGATTTATTTTGTTTATAGTTTTATTTGGAATAACTTTTTCTAATATACACATTTAATGTGGCTTTGGATTTTTCCTACTACAGCCACACTTGTGTAAGGGAAATGGAACAAATCAGCAGTCAGTGAGTAGCACTGGAGACTGGAGTGGCTGCACAAAGTGATCTTAAACAATGTAAAATGTTGTTCACTGTGTGTTGTACCACAGAGCACAAAGTGTACTGCTTATATACTGCCTCATAGTGTTTAAAGCACTCTCTGGGACGTTTACAGTTTAATTATGCACGCTACACATCCCCCTCCCCCCATTAGCTGGGTACTCAGTTTGCCTGCCTTGGAAAGATAGAAGGCTGAGTGAACCTCGAGCCAAGTACCTGAGATTGAACCTGGGTCATGAGCAGAGTTTTGGCTGCAGAACTGCAGTTTAACAACTGTGCCATGAGGCTCAATGCAATGAGGCATAAAGAAAGATTCCACAAAAGGAAGAGATGCAAATCAATAAAATGCATTTAAAATAAATCTGTAATGCTGAATGTATTTTTATATTGGTAAGTCTCATTGTGATATTCACCTCTGAGTAAATATGCTTAAGGATATAAGAAATTGCTTTATATTGAGTCAAAGCATTGTCTGTTGATAGTCAGCCTGTGACTGTCAGCAGGTCTCCAGGTTTTCTGCAGAAAACTTTATTTGCCCTACCTGGAATTCTCTCATGGTTTCCCATCCAAGTTCTAAGCAGGCTTGACCCTGCTTAGCTTCCAAAATCAGACAAGATCAGGTATGGTCAAATTAACACACTATTTGGGACTACACTGTTAACTAAGCTGATGTGGCTACTGAATATGGGGAAAGGAATCAATTAGTAATTCTGATTTTCTACAATATCTAATTGTCCCTACTATGTGTTTGTGTGTGCTCTAGAGATGGGGACTTTATATTCGTATACAAATATGAAGCCCCCCAGCACAGGTGGCCAGCCTGATTACCTCCCACCCCCAAATCCTGCTGGATCATGCGGCGTGCATGGCCAGCGTAATTTTCTGTGCCCCAATCATGGCAGTAGCTTGGCCGTCACAGCCCCTCCTACCTGCTCACCCAGCCATTCCATGGCTGAGTAGGGAGACTCATCCTCCCGCTCTCTTGTCAGAGTGGTTGGGTGAGCAGGGAGGTGGGGCTGCGGCAGCCAAGCTTCTGGCGCGATTGGGGCACAGAAGATGATGCCGGCCACACACACTGCACTGTAAGTGGTCTGGCGGTGGAAGGAAATCGGGCTGGCCACCTATGCCAGGGGGCTTCATATTTGTATACAAATATGAAGCCCCCATCTCTAGTGTGTGTTCACTGTGTGCGCACATGTGCAAACTTTGGAAATGTTCTTAAAATACTTTAAAAAGTTGCTATAGGCATAATTGTAAACATAGTTACGCACTGAATAATGCAGGAGGTCATACTAGATGACTATATTTGAGATGGTGAACAAAATAAATTGTGGACATTTCAAACAGTAATGAAAAACACCGGTGTGCTCTTTATGGAATAACTGAAGACATAGTTTTTCAATGAGTATGGAGTGAGTTTTTTCAGTATATATTGTCCGGTGAATTGCTAAGGCGTTAGTAGTTCTTGAGCAATAACCAGTCTTCTTTACCATAAAGACTAATATTTATTGTAGCATGTATTTTCATGGACTTCATAAATATGTCTATGAAGGTTTATGCTATAATAAATCTGTTAGTTTTTAAGGTACTACATGTTCTTTGTTTTTGCTGCCATGAATTTATATGACTAATTATCTGGAAGTTGGCAAATGAACTGAAATTATATTGAAATGAATCTGGGATATGTTCAGTGTATAGGGGATAACTATCATCATGAAAACATCACTCCTGTAAATGGGAGTGAATGGATGAGATTATGCCCACTCATTGCTACATGCTGAGTTTTCACTTGAAACTTTAACCCTATTCAGGCATTAGGAATCTGGTTGTAGCAAATGTATGGTGAGTGGGGAGATGCACTAGTCCCACTCCCTTCACCTTTGTTCCATGGTTTCCTACAGGTCAGGAGAGACTTTCTGAAAGGGAGAACGTCCTGTATCTGTGAAGGCTCCCCACAGGGTTCCCAATTGCATGGTGGGCCACCCTAGATATGGAGGAGGCTTTTCTTGTTAGGAAGATGTTCTCTAAACGTAGAGAGTATCAGAGGGAAATGATGGAGGATAATGGGGCCAGCAGGCACCCCCTCCTCACTTGTTTTCTTTCTCAGATTCTTGATATGGGAATAAGGCTTTACTGATCTTCAGCACACTCTGTCCTATTGATTACAGTAAGACTGAGAATTCAGGTGGAGGGTTATACAGAGGGTCTGGAACTATTAATTCACATACTGTTTATAAGCAAACCTACCTTTTTTTAAATCCAGAAAATAATTGACCTACCCTTGGCTTCTAATTATCTTATTCTTTGACTGCTTTCTTGCATTTACTGTATTTTTCCGTGTATAAGACCCCCCCCCCAATGTATAAGATGACCCCCAATTTTGACACTTGCTGGAAGCGGAGGCAAAGGAGCAGCGGCGCTCGGCCGCCCTTCACGGCTGCCCATTGACTGCTGCCACTGCTGCCTGATCGCCGCTTCCAGTGCCATTGCTTGGGCACACCTCCAGCTCACGCCTCCGCCTTGTCCCTTGCCCGAAGGGAACCCACGAGTGGTGCTGGAGGAGGTGATCCGGCGGATACAGCAGCAGTCAATGGGCAGCCGCGAGAGCACGGCTGCTCCTTTGCCTCCGCCTCCTTCCATGTATAAGACGACCCTCAATTTTCCTCTAATGATTTTAGGAAAAAGTGTCGTTTTATACATGGAAAAATATGGCAGCGACTGCAGGACAGCAGCCATGTCTTTCATTGTGCTGAATGGCTCTTGCATGGATATGAAACTGTACTTCTCTGCCTAAGCACTCATCCTTCCAGTGTTCATGGAGCTAGGCATGGAGGGAGATTTTCATAGGGCCCAGTGGAGCCTTCCTTACTCATCAGTTTTGCAGGCACACACTGATGTATTGACCTGTCATTGCAACAGGAATATGGAATGCTTCCCTGCATCCATTTGCCCCTCTTCACTACTGGTCCTAGTCCAGAGTCTGTTTCAAGCCTGAGTAAATTTTGACTGGAAGTGGCTGACAGGCAAGGGGCTGCATGGGAAAACAAGGAAGTCTTCAATGTCCTGTTACAGATAATGGTGATTGTACTATAAGTACACATAGGAAGAAGGATCCTTTGAGAAGTGTGGGCTTTGTGAAGGGAATGATTATGTCTTAATACTGTAGAATGAAACAAGAGTAATATGAGAAACATAGTCAGCTAAGGTGTCCTTTGATGGTTTTCATGTTTTTTCTTTCTTTTCCAGCTTCGCAGTGTTGAAGATTTGCATACTATCCAAGTGATCAAAATCCTCAGATATGAGAAGAAAGTGACTAAAATGTGTTTTTTAATGATAACCACATTCCTTGTTTGTTGGATGCCTTATGCTGTAGTCTCTCTTCTAGTAGCCTATGGATATGGTCACCTTATAACTCCAACAGTGGCTATTGTCCCATCTTTCTTTGCCAAGTCAAGTACTGCCTATAACCCAGTTATCTACATTTTCATGAACAGAAAGGTAAGCCATGTAAAGGAGCATTACAAGCGCAATTCACAGGATCTTGTCTCCTTCATTTTGTATTATAGGACTTCTTTTGGTCAAAGTGAATACAACAAAATGAAACTTATTACCTCATAAACACATGTTCTTATTTAGTGGTAGGCCTTCCTCTGAAGAAACCAAGGTTAGCTGAACTCTAGTGGGTGGTGTAAGCAACAAAACCTGCCTGTGGCCACATATATCTCACCACAGGTGCTGAACGAGTTCCCACGTTCCTTTTAGCACCACTGCCACACAAGGTACCTAAGAAGAGTTGTGTCAGCTACTAGCAAACAGGAACAGGTTCCCCATAGCCTGCTGCAGGCTGGCCAAAATGTGATTTTTGTTTTTTTAATGGAAATAGGGTATACAAGGATATTTTTCATCTTTCTCATTCTTGAATAGACATTGGAAGGTTTAAATAGCCCCTTCTTGTTACTTTTCCACTGCTGGTGCCCCCTACCATATACTTGCCTTATATGAAGATCTACATTTTTGAATGTGCTAAGTTTTTTAATTACAGTTGTCAATTGACCAATGTTCTTCAAAAGCCTTGTTCTGTGCCTCAAGTCAGAACTGACTTAAAGTGTCTCTGGTAGGACTTCCAAGGTATGTGAGATATTTAAGGAGTGGCTTTACCAGGTCCACTCTCCCCACCCCCACCCCGTGAGTTTCCATAGCTGAGTGGAGATTTGAATCAAGGCCTCCTGAGTCCTAGTCTGTCACTACACCACACTTGGTATCCCACATTATAAATGTGTGCTGTCAAGTCAATTCTAACTTATGAACAGAAGGGTTTTTTGGCTGTTTTGCAGTGACTATAGTAAACTATTGTTCAAGCCTCAATTTAAAAGCACTTTCAAGGCTGCTTTTAATAATAATGATGATGATGATGACGATGATGATGACGATGACTTATAGCTATCCTTTTGAGGGTTGCCCAGGTAGAGAATACTCAGAAGCGACTTACCATTCCCTTCATCTGGGGGCATCCTGGGACTGTGCAGCTTGCCCAAGGCCACACAGGCTTACTCTGCTTCATAGGAGGCACAGCAGGGAACTGAACTCCCAATTTCTGGCTCCCCATCCAGATGCCGAACTCACTGAGCTATCCAGCCAGCCTTAGAGGTTATTAAAAGTCAGTTTCAGCAAGGAGAAAGTAATTTAAAATTAAAAATCTATTAGTCTAGATATGAAAATTTGAAAGAGTCACACCTCTCCCTGTTTTTCTTTTTAAGTTCAGGTAATTTCATTAGTAGTTTTCATTAGTAGTAGTAATTTTATATAGTCTGTCAAAGGCTGGTTGGCAAAGAAGATGGATTGTAAGCCGCAAACCAAGATAGTGATCCAAGATGGGAACCTCTTCATTCATGCAATATCAAATTCATCATCAATACTAGTGGTGTAAAGTTTCCAGAAACATCAAGGCGTGGGAAAATGTTTTGGAGCCATTTCATGTTTTTTTTTTCCAGATAAAACCAGACATTTTGGAGAAATTATGCAGTTGTTGTTTAGTCGTTTAGTCGTGTCCGACTCTTCGTGACCCCATGGACCAGAGCACGCCAGGCCCTCCTGTCTTCCACTGCCTCCCGAAGTTGGGTCAAATTCATGTTGGTTGCTTCAATGACACTGTCCAACCATCTCATCCTCTGTCGTCCCCTTCTCCTCTTGCCTTCACACTTTCCCAACATCAGGGTCTTTTCCAGGGAGTCTTCTCTTCTCATGAGATGGCCAAAGTATTGGAGCCTCAGCTTCAGGATCTGTCCTTCCAGTGAACACTCAGGGTTGATTTCCTTCAAAATAGATAGGTTTGTTCTCCTTGCAGTCCAGGGGACTCTCAAGAGTCTCCTCCAGCACCACAATTCAAAAGCATCAATTCTTCGGCGGTCAGCCTTCTTTATGGTCCAGCTCTCACTTCCATACATCACTACTGGAAAAACCATCGCTTTGACTATGCGGACCTTTGTCGGCAAGGTGATGTCTCTGCTTTTTAAGATGCTGTCTAGGTTTGTCATCGCTTTCCTCCCAAGAAGCAGGCGTCTTTTAATATCGTGACTGCTGTCACCATCTGCAGTGATCGTGGAGCCCAGGAAGGTAAACTCTGTCACTGCCTCCATATCTTCCCCTTCTATTTGCCAGGAGGTGATGGGGCCCGTGGCCATGATCTTAGTTTTTTTGATGTTGAGCTTCAAACCATTTTTTGCGCTCTCCTCTTTCACTCTCATTAAGAGGTTCTTTAATTCCTCCTCACTTTCTGCCATCAGAGTGGTATCATCTGCATATCTGAGGTTGTTGATATTTCTTCCGGCAATCTTAATTCCGGCTTGGGATTCCTCCAGTCCAGCCTTCCGCATGATGTATTCTGCATATAAGTTAAATAAGCAGGGAGACAATATACAGCCTTGTCATACTCCTTTCCCAATTTTGAACCAATCAGTTGTTCCATATCCAGTTCTAACTGTTGCTTCCTGTCCCACATATAGATTTCTCAGGAGATGGATAAGGTGGTCAGGCACTCCCATTTCTTTAAGAACTTGCCATAGTTTGCTGTGGTCCACACAGTCAAAGGCTTTTGCATAGTCAATGAAGCAGAAGTAGATGTTTTTCTGGAACTCTCTGGCTTTCTCCATAATCCAGCGCATGTTAGCAATTTGGTCTCTAGTTCCTCTGCCCCTTCGAAATCCAGCTTGTACTTCTGGGAGTTCTCGGTCCACATACTGCTGAAGCCTGCCTTGGAGGATTTTGAGCATAACCTTGCTAGCGTGTGAAATGAGGGCAATTGTACGGTAGTTGGAGCATTCTTTAGCACTTCCCTTCTTTGGGATTGGGATGTAGAGTGATCTTTTCCAATCCTCTGGCCACTGCTGAGTTTTCCAAACTTGCTGGCATATTGAGTGTAGCACCTTAACAGCATCATCTTTTAAGATTTTAAATAGTTCCACTGGAATGCCATCACCTCCACTGGCCTTGTTGTTAGCCATGCTTTCTAAGGCCCACTTGACTTCGCTCTCCAGGATGTCTGGCTCAAGGTCAGCAACCACACTATCTGGGTTGTCCGGGACATCCAGATCTTTCTGGTATAATTCCTCTGTGTATTCTTGCCACCTCTTCTTGATGTCTTCTGCTTCTGTAAGGTCCCTACCATTTTTGTCCTTTATCATGTCCATCTGTGCACAAAATGTTCCTTTAATGGCTCCAATTTTCTTGAACAGATCTCTGGTTTTTCCCTTTCTATTGTTTTCCTCTATATCTTTGCATTGTTCATTTAAGAAGGCCCTCTTGTCTCTCCTTGCTATTCTTTGGAAGTCCACATTCAATTTTCTGTAACTTTCCCTATCTCCCTTGCATTTTGTTTCCCTTCTCTTCTCTGCTATTTGTAAGGCCTCATTGGACAGCCACTTTGCTTTCTTGCATTTCCTTTTCTTTGGGATGGTTTTTGTTGCTGCCTCCTGTACAATGTTACGAGCCTCCATCCATAGTTCTTTAGGCACTCTGTCCACCCAATCTAGTTCCTTAAATCTGTTCTTCACTTCCACTGTGTACTCATAAGGGATTTGGTTTAGATTATACTGTACCTGGCTAGCCCCGTGGTTTTTCCTACTTTCTTCAGTTTAAGCTTGAATTTTGCTATAAGAAGCTGATGGTCAGGGCCACAATCAGCTCCAGGTCTTGTTTTTGCTGACTGTATAGAGCTTCTCCATCTTTGGCTGCAGAGAATATAATCAATCTGATTTCGGTATTGCCCATTTGGTGATGTCCATGTGTAGAGTCGCCTCTTGTGTTGTTGGAAAAGAGTGTTTGTGATGATCAGCTTGTTCTCTTGACAGAACTCTATTAGCCTTTGCCCTGCTTCGTTCTGAACCCCAAGGCCAAACTTACCTGTTGTTCCTTTTATCTCTTGACTCCCTACTTTAGCATTCCAGTCCCCTAGAATGAGAAGAACATCTTTCTTTGGTGTCAGTTCTAGAAGGTGTTGTAAGTCTTCATAGAATTGGTCAATTTCAGCCTCTTCAGCATCGGTGGTTGGTGCCTAAACTTGGATTACTGTGATGTTGAGAGTTCTGCCTTGGAGAGGTCTGCCTTTGGAGAAATTATGCAGTACCCAAAATCTAAATTCATCTTACTGTTTTAACAATATACAATACTTCTCTCATTATCTTCATGAAGTATATGGCACTTCATGAGATTTAAAAAGTTAAGACAATCCTAACTGGCCGAGAACCTCAGTGAAGATGCTGAGGATCAATTGAGTTAGTGCTAGGCTAGCTGAAGCTGTGCTGAATCCAAATTCTTCCCATCTTACGGTTGTTGGAAATGACTTAAGGCTATCCTCACTTTTGTCTAACTTTGCCCTGGCATTGTAGCTGCATCCCTTGGCTGAACAAGGTTTAGCTGTGGTAGGACTACCCCTTCTCTACCTTTTTCTTTCCTCTTCTGCGGAAGGATCTTACCCAGATTTCTGAGATCAGGTCATAGCAAAGGCTTGTGCCAGTACAAAAGGCATGTCTCCCAGTATAATTTATTTATTCATTCATTTTATTTTTAAAATATTTGCCCTGCTTTTATCCTTAATAAGGACCTGAGACACCTTACATCACGAAAGACAATATTTAAAAGCTTAAAACACTTATAAAAATATTTAAAAAGAATCAAACAAATAGCACAATAGAAACAGTAAACAAAAGCAACACCAAAAACACATTCAAAGCAGTGAGGCACAACAATCCATTAACACCCTCGGCAGCCAGTCCCTGAAGGGAAGCTTGCCTAAAGAGAAAGGTCCTTCTCTTCTTGCAGAAGGAAAGCAAAGATGGGACCAGCCTGGCCTCCTGTGGGAGGGAGTTCCAGAGTCTGGGAGCAGCAAGAGAGAAAGCCCTCTCCTGTGTCCCCAATAATGAGATGTTTGTCAGAATAACTTTCAGTCTATTCTTAACTTCCTGTAACCAGTCCATCTTTGAGTGACCATAGCTGTCAAATGAAATAGGGTTTAAGATCATTATGTGGTTTCTAAGAATTATTTTAAAAATATGATGTAAGGTAGGGGTGGAGAACATTTAGGTGTTTGGGGCTTCAAGTAATTTCTTACCATCTACTGCTGTGGGTAGGGTCATCTGGTGAGCCAAGGCTTATCCATTTCTGGGGTAGGACAGGTGGTGATATATTCACAGGAGAGATCAGAAGGAAAGAAGCACCCTTGACAAAACATGCTGCCTTGAAATTTCTTCCTTTCCTGGCCTTTTTCAGGACAGCTGGCTGATCACCGAGGGGAAGGGACTCCACCATCACTCCAGACGTTATTTACCATGCACTGTTTGTCATGGTGTGCCAGTCTTCTGTCTGGCCCTGGGAGTTACAGCAAAAAAGGATAGATTCCAGCATGGTTGCCTGTGTCATGCCAGCATGCCCAAATTTGGCATCCTCTCAATGTGCTGAACTAGAATACCCTTCATTGCCAGCCATCATAGCTGGTGGTGGTGGTGGATGAGGATGATGGGGGCTGTAATTCAGGACATCCAGAGGTCCCAAAATCAGTTTTTTGGCAGACTGTCCTATATTATTATTGTAAATTAGCCTTGTAATTACTGCCCATTCAAAAGTGCCCATGTGGGACATACTTTCCACCCTGATAATTGCTTTGCATTAATACAGGTTGAACATATAATCTTAGATCCAGTTGATGATTTGAAGCATCTCTGCAAATGTCTCACATTTAATAAGGGTCTGGATATAACATAGAGTTATTAGATGGACGAGGTGTGGGAGCATCCTTCTCCAAAATTAGCTTGCTAACTGTCTCATTGAGACAAAAACCTCTGCATCTAGCCACTAAAAAATTGAAGTGTTAATTTTAGTACCTGAATCTCACATTAGCTGTTATTGGAGCATTACTGCTGATAGCAGTAATGGAAGGAGCCAAAATTATAGCTGCTAAGTGCTGTAAAATGGAAGGATGTTGCAGAAACTGGAAATGGTCTTTGTCCTAAGCAAACAGAGCCCAAATGCATGAACTCTTTAACACCTTTAAAAAGGAAAGTGTCCTTGCTACTTTGACGGCATCTTTGCCCTTATCCCATGGGAGGGGATGGGCCCAAATCTCTATGGTGGAGCACACTCTTTGCATACAAGTGTCCCATGTTTGGTCCCCACCATTGCCAGGTAGGCAAATTTCTCTCAAAGCCTGGAGAGCCACTGCCAGTCAAGGTAGAGGAGGAGTGGGCAAGCTCCACTGGCCAAGGGCCATTTTTTCCGCTTCTGGAATCTTCAAGAGGCCACACCATCCCCTCCCCATGAATGTGGAAGTGACTGCTGGCTAAGGGGACTGTTGCAACAGACCCCCAAAGCTATCTGTTATCTAGAAGTGATCCAGAAAAGTAACATTTGCAAGCTCTCAGATTGTATGAAAAATAAAGTTGGTGCTGATATTGTTTTTATGGGGCACCTGCGTCACATGTGAACGTATTGTGTGAAAATTGTGCCTTTGGAGCACTGACTTGTCCCTGTATTTCTTTTTCCTTTTCAGTTTCGAAGATGTCTTATGCAGCTTTTCTGTGTTCGGTTCCTAAGGCTTCGGAGGAGCCTGAAAAAAAGACCAGTGGAAGAGAATGACAAGCCCATCCAGCCCATAATCATGTCCCAGAAGGCAGGAGACAGACCAAAGAAGAAAGTGACTTTTAGCTCTTCCTCTGTCATTTTCATTATCACCAGTGATGACTCGCAACAGATTGATGACAGTACCAAACACACAGGCACAAAAATAAATGTGATCCAAGTGAAGCCGCTATAGCAAGGGATATTCTTGGGACTTAAATGGACTTCTGCTAACAGAACTATTTTGCTTTGAAGACGGCTTCTGTGGTACAGTTGGTAAATCAGGCATCCTCTTTGAGATGTGAAATACAGAAGCAATTCAGGCTGTAATCCTCTGCTTGCTCACTTCCTGAGTGTAAGTCCTGTTGAACTCAGTAGGATTTACTTCAGGGTAGATGTGCACAGGATTGCACTCTCTGTGATTGGGAGCTGTGTACCGTGTGGATTGTTATGAAATAATGCCATATGGCTGAAAGTTGGATTTTTTTTTACGTAGAGTATTTATTTTTCCATGTCATGTGTTGATTACCCAACTACTTGCTGCAGCTGCACTGTAGCCATGCCAGAGAATAAAAAAGCTCTTCAAATAGGCAGTAGTTTCTTCAGCAGAGCCTCACTGATTTTCTTTTTAAAGCAACATCTGGTGCTATATATTTAATACTATGTGATGTGATCTATGATTCATTGGGCCTGTGAAACATTAGGTGAAACACATGCCTTGCAGACTTTTGTGGGCCAAGCTTGTGACTTGTTGAGGTGACTTCCGTTTATACAACAAAGGGCACTGGCTTGTTATAGAAAATTGTTTCTTGGTGTGCGGCGTCTTTCTGCCTTATACTAGTTGTCTTTGAAAGATGGGGTGGGAAACCTTTTGGGAGCACGGCCATCTTAATTCCAGCTCTGCCTGTGCAGTGGTCATGCTGAATGTATTCAGGCAGGAAAAGGTAACACTTAAAAGCCAAGAGACCACAGCACGTTTGAAAAGATGAGTGAAGATTTGATGTCAGGTCAGTGGATGTTGTGCATCTTTCTTGGCGCCAGTGCCAGAGGTTCCAAATTTGGCATGCAGGTGCTCTTGGTGAAAGTCCTCAGAGCTACCCCTTCCCAAAAGAAGATATGAGGAGATCTTTTGTAAAACGAATGGGTCTTAATTGCCCATTTAAGACCAAAGCCACCTTCAAATACTTTGCATTACAACAGAGATAGCTTGGAAAAATACCTGTTCATGGGGAAATCCATTTCTGTCCCAGCTTAAGGGAGGATTGCAGCTAAACTCAGAGAGAAGCCTGAACAGGGTGGCAGGTGGTGTCATAGTCCTTGCTACTTGAGTCCTGGGGCACTGAAAGGACCAGACTGTGATGGTCTTATCCAAGGATCAAACTGAATGAGTTTGAAGTGCTGTTGTTTTTAAAGCAATATAGTTGGAAACATCTGTGAGGAAGGGGTTAACTGTTTGCTTCCCTACAACAATACAACAAAAATCCATATCTTTCTGGTGGCTGTCAGCTGCAAAGGGCAACCTCCTTATCTTCCAGGATTAATAGCTGGTGAGGGGGTGGTTTTTGCTGGCAGCTGGGTAGGAGGGGAAGAATCCCCCCCCCCCTTAAACATGCATGTGCTTTGAACAAGATGGAAATGGGGTGGAGTGTAGCATGTGTATGTGTTTGTTTAAAAAGGTCAGTACCAAGTATATTGACACAATTTTAGTTTGACACAAATTTGTGTAGCTGAGCCACACTAGCTTTTTGAAGAAAGAATGCTTCAGAAGGATTAATCTGGAGAAGTGTCAGTGTATATGTGCAGTAGGACTCTGTTTATTTTGCTGCCTTATGTCCTTCTACTCCAGAGTACGCCTGCCACCACAGGATCTCAACAATTGCTGTACTCTACTTTAATGGTTCCAAATAGAGTAGTCCTAGAACAAGCTGGAATTTTTAGCATGTATACATTACTGAAGCAGTGACGTCTACGTTGGCTTGGGCATGTCGTGAGAATGGCTGATGGCCAGATTCCAAAAGATCTCCTGTATGGAGAATTAGTGCAGGGAAATCGCCCCAGAGGGAGACCACAGCTGCGATAGAAGGATATCTGCAAGCGGGATCTGAAGGCCTTAGGAATGGACCTCAACAGATGGGAAACCTTGACATCTGAGCATTCAGCCTGGAGGCAGGCGGTGCATCATGGCCTCTCCCAATTTGAAGAGACCCTTGTTCAGCAGGCCAAGGCAAAGAGGCAGTCCAGAAAGCAGAAAAATCAGGGAGCTAGACAGGGGACAGATTGTATTTGTCTTCAGTGTGGAAGGGATTGTCACTCTCAAATTGGCCTTCTCAGCCACACTAGACGCTGTTCCAAGTCCTCCATACAGAGCACGTTACCATAGTCTCTCGAGACTGAAGGATGCCCACACACACACTTTAATGGTACTCAGCTTCCCTGCTGCCAAAGAGTATGGAACACCTATAGTGTAGAGGTTTAGAAGTCCTCTGGCCATATATTCATCATCACAACCACCACCCAGCAGGGCTTCTTTTTAGGCCTCATCATTTGCACTCACCAGTTTCCACATGGGATGAAATATAAAAAACATGGCTAACTGCTCTGCTCAGGTCAATGCTATTTGCTGAGCCATAGCCCCATCCACAAGGAGTTTTGTGGACTTGAAGGAGGCAATGGGTTTCTTGTGTTAAATATATGGAGGCTTCTACACCTACCTTGTGCATATACAGATCTAGGGGTGGAGGACGTCCACACTGTACTCCTCTGCAAGTTTCCCTTAGCACCCTTGAAACAACTCAGTACTATGGATTAAATCCGATTGTTAGCCCCGCTACAGTAAACCCACTGAACCAATGGGAATTACATAAGTATTGACTGAACAACTCCCATTCATTCCATGGGTCCACTCTTAAGCCCAATGAAAAAAAAGCAGGCTAAAGAATTAACACAGTAAAAGGCAGAAGTCAATACATTGTGATAATGTTATTGTCAATCAGTGTAGCCCATCTATACGTCCTTACATTGGCTAATACTAATCATTACAATATATATGTGTGTGAGAGAGAAGTAGTGATGCCTGAATATTGCAAAACATGGACTGGGGAGTGCATTTTTTAACTAGGGAGAAACATTACATGCCTTTTTGCATGATCCTTTCCTGTGATATGGAAGGTAAACAGCTGTCACTGTTTTCTCTAGTTGTAAAAAGATACAGGACAAAGCAAGGGAATCTGTGTGCTGTCCTTGCATTTAGGATATTTTATTTTATTTATGACATTTATAAATTATCTTTCCCCAGATGAGCTCACAGTGGCATAGGGTATGTTGCTCCTCTTATCTTCATTTCTTCACAACAGTCCTGTCAGGTTTTTGTTGTTTAGTCGTTAAGTCGTGTCCGACTCTTCATGACTCCATGGACCAGAGCACACCAGGCCCTCCTGTCTTCCACTGTCTCCTGGAGTTGGGTCAAAGTCATGTTGGTCGCTTCGATGACACTGTCCAACCATCTCGTCCTCTGTCGTCCCCTTCTCCTCCTGCCTTCACACTTTCCCAACATCAGGGTCTTTTCCAAGGAGTCTTCTCTTCTCATGAGATGGCCAAAGTATTGGAGCCTCAGCTTCAGGATCTGTCCTTTCAGTGAGCACTCAGGGTTGATTTCCTTCAAAATGGATAGGTTTGTTCTCTTTGCAGTCCAGGGGACTCTCAAGAGTCTCCTCTAGCACTACAATTCAAAAGCAAAAGTCCTGTCAGGTAGACAAGGGTTACCAACTCAAGGAGTTTCCTGGCTCACTGGAGATGAAAGCCTGGATTTCCGAAGTTCCATTCCAGACACTCTAACCACTACACTCCTCAGACACAGCTCTTCAGTGTTGGGAAATAAACATATAACCGATGCTGTTTCTAAGTCTTCCTGAAAGACTGTGATGAACAGCCCATTTCTCTTAACATTCTTATCAGAATCAATCGCTCAGGGAAATGGGTAAAGAAGAGCAGTGGCAGGTCAGAGGGGGAACCATCAGCCCATAGACTCTGTGGCTACCTGCTAGGAACACGGGGGGGGGGGGGGAGCGAAAAGGGGAGAGGTGAACTGCAGCGTTACGGTTCCTCAACGAGAGAAGCAATGGTAGGTGTCACGTTAGTCCTCCGTCCTCAGTGAAGAATTCCTTCAGAAGAGAACAAGGGTGAAGGGCTCGTGTTTGACTGAAAAGTGGCCTTTCAGCACAAGAGAGGAAGAGGTGAGACACAAAATGCAGTCCGGCTGGCTGGCTGCTACCAATCCTCCTCGTGAAAACCAAGGAGTCTAGGGGAGTTCCGAAGATAAAGGGAAGGGTGCGATGACACGGAATACTAGGTGGCAATAGGGACTACTTGGGGTACATTTCAGTGTGAGATCTATTTCCCAGGGATGATCACACACCGCTCTAACCCGACCTCTCCGCTCCATCTTCAAGCTGGACGTTTTGGGCCCAAAGGCAGGACTCCTACCGTTGGGGGCCGGGCTGGGGAGATTCCCCAGCGGGCGAAAGGGTGGCTTTACGGGAGATGGCGCCCACTAAAGGGACCCGAGCCCGTGCGGTCAGGAACGCGCTTTTGCAGCCCCCTCACCGCAGCAAATTGGGACTAGAGACTTTGGAGAGAGAAATATGTTGATTCGTAGTACCCTCTGCTGGACGGTACGTGGTAATACACGACCAACAGCTCCTTGGCCCTTGTTTACTTTACTTTACTTTACTTTATTAGATTTTTACCCCGCCCCCCTAGACAAAGTCTACTCGGGGCGGCTTACACACACACACTGTAAACTGCAGACGGATAATTTACTCACGATGAGTTTTCTAGGAACACTGATCCTAGGTTATGTGAGCAAACGTCCTAGACTATCAAAATGTAATTGAAGAAAAATAATGCATTACACTTTTAAATCATTGGAAGACCTGTGAAATCCTCTTTTCCTTGTTACTGCCTCGAAACAAAAGTTTGTTTATGTCCCTCTGCACATAAACACATATATGTCTGGTCTAACATACCTATCATTCAGTTCTGCTGCAACAAGTAACATAATATCCAACAGCCATGAAGTATGTATGTATGTATGTATGTATGTATGTATTTTTATCCCACTTTTCTCCTTAAAAAGAACCCAAGGCGTCCCTCCTGCCTAGCAGAAATATATGTTTGTACAGCTCCTTACAATTAGGGAGCCAGTTCAGACAATAGGCATCAGGATTTCTCTCTCTCTCTTCACAGCACTGTATCTCCAGTATGACAGAAATGTATGTTTGTTGGTTTATTTGAAAGACAGTTTTGAGTGGCATCAGGCAAAATCCAAAGAAACAAAACAAGATAAAAACAGGTGGCATCTTAAAGACTATTATATTTTAATGTGAGCTTTCGTGGACACGTCCACTTCATCAGACATATGGAAACAGAATGACATGTTGAATGAAATACCAGTTTCATAAGAACATTCTAGATATTCATTGGCTCCTGGGTGTATAGTACATTTACATGCAGCAATTGGCTTATGTTGTTTTAAGGTTCTGTTGCAAAATTTCCTCCAGGAGGCAGAAAACAGACACCAGCCTTACCCAGCTGTGGTGAAGAAGGAGTTGGAATCTTTCAGTATCCGGAGGGCTACAATTGCTTGCCCGTGTTGTAGAGGAAAGGGACTGGAATGAGGGGGCACGTACAAGGCATGCAGAAAATCTGAGGTTTGATTCCCAGCAAACCTGCTTTGTAGAGCACACCTCAAGTTGAAGATAATGGGAAATAACTTTTTCTGCAGGACCTTTTGGAGAGCCGCTAGCAGTCTGAGCAGATGCTACAGACTACTACCCCTGGTGGTTTAATTTTGCACAAAAGCCAGTGGTTCAACTTTGCCCAAGACAGATGAACATGACCATAGATACAGCAAAACACATTTCATTACTTGTACTCCATTGCGATCTTATCCTTCATCAAGAAAGAAAATCCCATAGGTAACTAGGGACGTGAAAATCTCCTTGATTCCATTCCATTGCATTTCTCTGAGTTGCATTTCCAGTATGTTGTTTCAGGTTGTAAGACTTTAGTGGCAGGGAGGTATGCATGGCAGTTTACATGAGATGTAACCATATACCCCAGACTTGCATGTTTTGAATGTTTTACTTTGTGAAGTCTGTATTTTATTTTATTCCATATGTCTGAAGAAGTGGACTTGATCCACTATTAAAATATAATAGCTGGTCTTTAAGGTGCCACAAGGTTTTTGTCTTTTTAATTTTTAATTTTTGTTCTTTGGATTTTGCCTGATATGCTTGCACAGACTAACACAATTACGTCTTCTAAAATGGCAATTTATCTGGATGTGTTTGCACATTTTTAAATGTGTGCATTTCATAGTTTTCTTCATTGACTACAGCATGTTTTCTATGTTTGTTTGTGTGTGTGTGTTTTCAATTGTGTGGATTTTAGCCAAAATACCTTGCAAGCCTTGTGAACATACAAATTCTCGAGGCAAGGTGTATTTCTTCTTGCAACAATCTCAGGAAGGGCATAAACATCACTTCCATCATGACTGTCAGTTCTATGGAACCACTCTTTTATTCAGGTAATAAACAGCCAGGATGAATCTATCCTTCCTCTGAACCCAGGAAAATAACTGTTCTTGCCTGCTGTGAAAAATCTTTCATGTTGGATCATCACCTCCTGAGCTAGACAAATAAGAAAGGCATTGCATCTGCCCAGTGAGCTTGTTAAGAAGGAGGATGATTTCCAAAGGGGAAAGCATGTTAGTCTGTTGCAACCAAGAGTCCTGCAGCATCTTAATGTTCATTATGAAATCAGACTTAATGGAATAGATGATGGTGATGATGATCTCTCCATCATAACAGCAGGCTAAAACCAAGTTTATGGGTGTCTCAGGACACTTAGGAGGGTTGCACATGATGTCGGCCGGCCAAATGGATTTATTGAAAGACAGTAAATCTGTCAACGTGGAGGAAAAGGAGGGAAGGAAATAAAAGTTGGAGAAAGTAGGGGTGGGGCAGGGGGGACTTTAGGTAAATGCAGGCCACATATGTTGAGATTTCGCTAGTCATTGGCTCAGCTGCTCGGTTGTCAGAGAAAGCAATGCTCGTAGCTGCAAGAGCTCCGGCCTCATATATTTGAATGGGAGCTTAACCAACCCTCATCACGAGATGAACAAAATGCCAGCATGAAGGGCAGAGGGAGAGAGTGCAGAGAAGCAATGATGTATTCGCAATTGATAGAATTGGGAAATATTGCTATGTTGCACCACAACTCCCAGTATCCCCCAAATAGCATAAGTGGGCTAACTGGGCAATTCCAGGCATGGTACTTTCCAAGCTCTGTGCTACTACTGTGGCGGATCATGGGCCTATCAGGTGTTTGCCAGCACTATGAGAACCCCTGAAGTAGAAAGGTGGGTACACAGCACAAAGAGAGCCAAGGTGGGAACCCAAGACCCGCACCCCACCCAAAAAAGTCTCTGGGCCCAGAGTTGCATTAAACATCTGCATGCACTGAGTACACAGTATCTGTATTAAGGGCTTAACATTGGTACAGATTCCCCATGATTGCAAACACTGCCTTAGTAGAATTTCTGGCTTGCAAACAGGCTCAGCTGAATGCTCTTAGAATCCCAATTCCAATTTTTAATATTAGCACAGGAAAATCTTTAATGCCGTTGCAGACAGGGGGCAGGGCCTGCATGGTCACAAACCTCCTGCCCCCTCCGCCAGCACTGTTTGGAGAACAGGTGAATGCCTTCCTGGAGCTCAGCTGTTGGGGGAGCCTTGGAGTTCCTGCCTCCCAGCATCATAGGTGCTATTCACTCTGTCCTCTTACTACAGCCTATGTAATTAGCATCCGTTGTACCAATTGTCACATACAGAAATGGAAAGAGTCCTTTCCTTTCCTTTTTGTTTTTGAACTGCAAGAGTGCCTCAGCCAGTAGCCATGGTAGTTCAAGAAAAGAAACGTGAACTACAACTGCTTTGTGTGTTTGTAATGCAGAAATACTTTGAATATGCCTTACAAAATTGTATGCTATTTCTCTGTAGGTACATGGCAAAATGTCCCTTTCTAGAGGACTGTCACTCCATTACTTCTTTTAAAGAAAGCCTGGGATTTTTTGTTTTGTTTTCTGTTTTACTTTTCAAGGAAAAGCTGTCTTTTGATGGTTTCTGTGACCTTTCATGATCCTCCAAACATCTCTCTTCTTGGACCATGAAGCTGCAACAATGTATCAACTTTGGAACACTCTTGCTGGTAAGCTTGTTCCATGCATACTCATATATAGTCGCTGTTTTATCTTTGTATAGTCCTTATATAGTCACTGTTTTATCCTTTTGAAAAACCTTTTTTAGGATCAATATTTCAACCCCTGCAGCCTGGATTATTTCCAAATAAAAAAAGCAGGTGGGACTAACCATTCTCTTTCAAGATAAGTAAGATTGGTCTTTTCAATTCATATGCAACATGAGTTATTTTAAATCTGGGGGTGTTTAGGGTCTCTTGTTTCCACATGGGGGGATAGGGTTTTTTTGTTTTGTTTAAATCATAACACAAAAACTCTTTGCCCAACCCCCAACCCCACTCCCAAATTTGGCACAGAGCAAGAGCAGACTGTCTGCTACATTTGTGCCATATTTGGTGCTATTCTGACATCCAGTTTCAAAGTTATAATGTTTTGTTTGGGCTTCCCTATTTTTTGAATTGCCTTGTAGAATGTTGATTTACTCTGCTGCACAATAACCTAGTTGCACTACTGTGCAGGTATAATGGCATTGGCATTACCTGTCTACCAGCATTTTTTACAGTGCAGGATCTCCCTCTAGTGGCAACAAGAGCTTCTCACAGAAAAGAATAAAAATGTGCAAAAGGAACAAGGCTAATGTGGAAATGTCTTTTTATTAAGCAATATTTTCCAGGTTTAAGGAGATGCATGCATTTGATTTACAGGAAGTGAACTGTTTGAAAACTGGTTAATGATTCAGAAAAAGTAGAACATGTGGAATCTAATACATGAACAGAAGCATCACACATCATCATTCCTTCTGAGGAGGGCATCACTACCCCAGCATTTCCACTGGATTTTTTTTTTAAATGTTCTTTTAGCACATTTTTTCATTGCCTGTGGCTTTCTGGGTGGAAAGTTGCAGCCTTTATGGATTGTGATTTGTTGCTGGGTTACTATGGGCATGACTATAAAAGCAGGTGAAGACTCTTTGCCCTCAATCTCATTGTGTGTGTGGGGTGGGATGTAAAGCCTTCCTTCTATTTTGCTCCCAAATGAGGAAGAGGAATTGCAAACATATTCTCTTCATCTGGTGAGAGGGCAAGATGTCTTTTGGTAGGCATGGGTTTTCAGAATTGGTGTACTACAGCCACCAGAGGTCTACAGGAATTCCCCTGCTGGACTTTTGGGAGCTTTAATCAAGAATAAAAAGTCCCAACTGGTGTTTTCAAGTTCTTAAGCTAATGAATTCAGATTCCAGCAGCTATTTTTCATGCTGCAGAGAAGACAGATTGTGTTGTGGCAGCTACACAAGATTATAGATCTGGCGTGTGTGTGTGTTGGAGATGCTTCCTGTGCAGATCCTAATGGACAGAGCCAATCACAGCTGTCTTCTCCACACAATGAAAATGCAGCTCCCTTGCAACTTTCATAAATTTTAACCTTGTCCACTCATTTCACAATTCTTCTTCACATTTTTCTCCTCCTTAGTGGAAGAGGAAAGAGGAAATTACCCTGGGAAAAAATGTTATTGTCTGTTCTGTTGATCCAAAAAGTAGAGGTGAGTAGCAGAAACTCTCTCTTTCTTTGCCTTCGTACATTGGCCAAAATCCTCTTGTGTAGTTACGCAAACATAATGCTAATAGTGTAACTTTTGGAAGTGAATTGTCTCTAGCTAAGAAGCAGTATCATTCTCCTACTGAGTTGCACAACTTGGTAAGCAAGTTAAGGTCTAAGATGGTTTCCTAACTTAATGCAATTCAGCTCCCAGTCTTATGCCATTAGCATTGTGTTGGTGCATCCTTCCTCAGCTGTCACTCTACTTGCCAACACCATCCAAACAGGGACCCACAAAATAAACTGAGGGTCAAACTGGATTTTAAAGGAAATATGTATTTCCTCTAACTAGCCCGGTTTTCTTTGGATGATAGGATTTGCTCAGAAATCCATGCCTTAACAAGCAGATCTGCATATTAGGTTCATGTTTACCTTGCTAGCAGAGCAAGCAGCAGCTAAGTTAACTTGTAGATTCTGTCCATAAAAACCAGAATGGTTAGCCAAACACGTCTTCTTTGGGTGGGAAAAATCACTTCCACACTTCAAAATCTAGAAAGATAATTTAAATTTAAATTTCCATTTCAATCGGGTTTCAGGCCAGGTTTTGGTACGGAGACTGCCTTGGTCGCCCTGTATGATGACCTTTGCCGAGAGAGAGACAGGGGGAGTGTGACCCTGTTGATACTCCTGGACCTCTCAGCAGCTTTCGACACCATTGACCATGGTGTCCTTCTGGATAGGCTGGCTGGGTTGGGAGTTGGGGGCACCGCTTTACGGTGGTTCCGCTCTTTCCTAGCTGACCGTGTCCAGAGGGTGGTGCTGGGGGACAGTTGCTCTGTCCCATGGCATTTAAGTCATGGAGTTCCTCAGGGCTCGATACTGTCCCCCATGCTGTTTAACATATACATGGAACCGCTGGGAGAGGTCATCAGGAGGTTTGGGCTGAGGAGTCAGCAATATGCTGATGACACTCAGCTCTACCTCTCGTTTTCCACCAATCCAGGTGAGGTGGTTTCTGTGCTGAACTCGTGTCTGGACCTGATAATGGACTGGATGAGGGTTAATAAATTGAAACTCAATCCAGACAAGACGGAAGTGCTGTTAGTGGGTGCTTCGCTGGACAGGCTGGAGGGCCATTTCCCTGCCCTGAATGGGGTTACACTCCCCCTAAGGGACAGGGTCCGCAGCCTGGGGGTGCTCCTGGACCCCGGTCTAACTCTGGAAGCCCAGGTGGACTCAGTGGCCAGGGGCGCCTTCCTTCAGCTGCGGAAATTATACCAGCTACGGCCCTACCTGGACAAGCGGAGTCTCATGACAGTTACACACGCACTGGTAACATCTCGTATAGATTACTGCAATGCGCTCTATGTGGGGCTGCCTTTGAAGACGGTCCGGCGACTGCAACTGGTCCAGAATTGAGCTGCGCGGCTGGTGAGTGGTGGGGCCGCTAGGGGACACATCAAGCCGATTCTGTTTAAATTACATTGGCTACCAGTTGCTACCCGGGCCCAATTCAAAGTGCTTGTTTTGACCTATAAAGCCCTAAACGGCTTGGGCCCTGGATACCTGAAGAACCGCCTCCTTCCATATGAACCTACCCGGCAGTTAAGATCTAGCCAGGGGGCCCTTTTGAAAGAGCCGTCCCTCAAGGAGGTAAGAGGGATGGCTTGCAGACAAAGGGCCTTTTCGGCAGCTGCCCCCAGACTATGGAATGCCCTCCCAATTGAGATTCGTCTGGCGCCGACACTGATGACATTTCGGCGCCAGGTCAAAACCTTCCTGTTCCAGAAGGCTTTTAATTGAAATAATATCAACTGTGGGTCCTGATGGCAATTTTTAGAGTATATATTTTAATTGTATTTTAATTGTTTTATCTTTTTTATTGTATTTTAATTGTTGTAAGCTGCCCAGAGACCTTTGGGTAGAGTGGGCGGCATAAAAGTTAAATAAATAAATAAATAAATAAATAAATAAATAAATAAATAAGCTGTTATTTACCAGAGAAACATATAGAGAAGATAATAGGAATCCTACTTCCAGCTAACTGAAACGAAGGTAGAGGAAGCCAGGGCTGCTCCATCACTTCTCACAGGAGCAAAGACAAGAAGTTTTGTTTGTCTTCCTCCTAAGAGGCTCGTAAAGAAAATGTGAAAAGGAAAGAAGTGTCATTAGCAACCCTGCCTCTCCTCCTCCCCAGGCAAAGATATGCATTTGCAGCATAAGCAGAGTTACACCAGATCACCTCCAGTATATTTTGCAATGACCAATCAAACTGCAAAGCATACTCAAGACACACACAGACTAGAACTATGGGCTATGACGAACAAAAATAATTCACCTGGTGAGAGGCCACTTCTCCTAAAAATGCGCTAAATGTTACTTCTTTTCACTGGAAAATAGTGCATGGAGGTGATATAATCTGGTAATCACTAGCTTGCCTTGATTTATCTAGCTGTGTGTTCTTGTTCCAACACTAACCCAGAGGCTTGTGCCTCCTGCTCCTTTCCTATTGACAGCAGTTTGTGTGGGGCAAAACTCCTTACGGATTTTAATGAGGAAGCAGCCTGAAGATAAGAAGGTGGAGAGTCCCCCCCCCTCAGCTCCAACCCCCCCTCTTTATATGAAGGATACAATTTATGGAAATGGGCTGCCCAGGAGGACACAAGTGAAAAAAGTTTGGGCACCGCTGATGAAGGGGAAGGCATGTCAGTGATACATGAAGTCATCCCCTCATGTCATCCAGACCACAGGATGGGTCTAGGCCTGCTAACTCACACCCATTTCCCACCCCTTATCCATCCTTATCTAGCCTGAGTTTTAGAGAACTCTAAAGCTTGCACTTTTACTGAAATGTCAAACACAAATGCTTTGTTGAGTTGATTCCCGTGACAGTTGAGTTAGCGTAATAGAAGCTATTGCCCTAACATGGAGTTTGCATTTTTCCTAGTCACCAGCATGGCTAACATAGCTTTTGGTTAAGCTAAATTGCCTTTGCCAGCCCGCTGTTCATTCCTTTACTGTTTCTTTCATAGTCTTTCTAAAGCCATTTTATTTTTAATCTTTACCCTGGCCAAGATTTTAAAGAAGAAAAATAAGGGGAAATCTATTTACCAAGAGGAAATAGATAGCAGGCTTTCTCCTTCTCAAGGAAATGTTTATTGGAAATGATAGATTTGACACATTTAATACACCTCAATTTGTGTATCACCTTGTGGCATGAATGTCTTTTTTTTCTAGGTGTCCTATACACAGAGCTTTTCAACAACTCTGCTAAGTCACAGCACTTGTTTCTTGGGAACCCAGATTCCCTTCCTAGTAAATCAAGGAAGATTACCTTCACGCTTGGTGGAGAAATTATTTGGTAGCAGCTGTGCTTTGGTTCAAGAAAGGTTTCTAAATCCTGCTGGATTTAAACCTTTTAAAAATAAAACAGATCCCAGTAATGAAAAGCAATGGATTCTCATTCCAACACTGGCAGTGTACTGAGGGATGCCCCCAGAGTTACTGAGCCCTACAGGAATGGATGCCGGTATGCAATTCTGTTTTCTTTCCTTGGAACGAAAGATAATTCTGTCAGAGGACACCACCCAGCCTTTGTTATTATTTAAAGACCGTTAGGTTTTGTGTAGCTTTCATTTTCCCTTCAAGGACAGCCAGGAACCCATGGATTCAAATATGACCTTTCCTGTACACAAAGCACACAAGACAGACAATGTCCAGACACAAGACAGAAATTGTTAACAGGCACACTGAAAACATATTACTTGAAGTCAGGACCATTATATGTTTTGGGAACATTTTTCTCTACTTCAGCAAAAGTTTTAGTGGAGAGGTGGGATGCAATAGATCCAATTATGAATAAGAGATCCAAGTCTCAGGATGTATAGCTTTATTACAATTTAAAAACAGCCCAATATGTCTTGGCCTGAACAGTTTATGGCCTTCTAATTTGTGGTATACTGTATACTGAATCTATTTTTTGGTTTGTTACACAACATCTTCCTGTTGGCCAAGGTCTGAATGAAGCCTCTCCTGGCAGCTGATTGGCTTGGTCTGTGCTCATCTCTAGTAAAAACCCTGTGGGTTGTGGCAAGAAAATGGAGGATGGAGAAACTCCCTCCCCGGTTTTAGCTTTTAAAAAATATTTCCCTAACTGATGCAGCACAATTCTCACTTATATATCTCCGACCTTCACCCCAACAGTTTCCCTTCATGCCTGAAACCATTGCTGTTAGCTTGTCCCGCCACCACTGTCCTTTGCTGCTGCTTCCTTAGTAAACTGGGTAAACCTTACTTGCGAGTAAACTGGTAATTCAAAGACCTGTGTGGATCCTTCTCACAGGAAAATAAACATCTCCAGTGTGAATGGAAGGGTTGCCCAAGTGAAAGATAAAACAGATCATATAGAAGACAAGAACCTTTTAGTGCAAACCAGACCACTCCAGATTTCCCCTGTCTGGACAGGCCCTATTATTTTTTAACATCCTTTGACTTGAAGAATGAAAATCAATGAAGACAGGTTTGCACTTTTCCTGGCAGGCAGTATTAATGTCAAAGTGTCAAGGAAGAGATGTATTGCTTTAAAACCCACCGAGTTTGCTTCACAGTTACACAGAGGCTCCTTTATGGGCTTCACAGGTAGAAATAAATTAGAGTGGTATTGATTTCCATATCCCACCAAAGAGGAGGTACACCATTTGGACACTGAAAGCAAGCTTTAAAGTTATACTTTGTTGGATGGGAATTGTGTGTTTGTCCTAACTCTCCAAAGTGTTTTAACTGTTTTAGTTTTATAATGTTTAATGGAACCCGCCCTGAGTAGACTTTGTCTAAAAGGGCGGGATAGAAATCGAATAAATAAATAAATAAATAAATAAATAAAATAAATAAAGTGTGTCACTGGGGTTTAGACTGTACTGTATATGTGGCCTTCAAAGACTGCTAAGGACTTTTGACTCAGTCCAATAAAGAGGATTGTACACTCACTTGTTCTTAAACAGCTGTATTGTTTCCATGCACTTATGAGTGCAATGCAAAATGTCTGTGCTTACCTTAAAGCTCTGATGTATCCAACAAAGTAGCCTGCAGGCCACATGGAAACTAGAGGTGTGCAGAAGCCCTCATTCACTCCTTACCCAACTAATGGGTTTACAGATTGGAGTCAGCCCTGCCTCTACCATTTAGGAATCATTCCAACCTATTTGTCCCCAGGTTTGTGACATCACCTGCTGGATCTCCGTTAGAAAAAGCAAAAACAAGCAAGCAAACAAACAAAAATCATTTCCATTAAAGAGGAGGAATGCAAATGAATATGACTTGGGGGAGCATTCAGCACCCGAATTGTGTGATCTCTCTACTTTAAGCCTCAGTCTGAGCCCTATGTGGTGCCTCAGTGGTTGAAGTGGCCAGGGATATCTTCTCCTTTGTATTACTAGCTCAGTCTACTATACTACGTACTTCTGATTTCCTCTTTCAATCGTTCAAATTGCTGACCATGTTTTTAATCATACAGACACTGAATGGGACATGAAGGACCTGTTGTGGTGTTGCTCCACCTCAGGAGTGAATAGCAGCTCTTTGCTCAGTGCAAAATCACACAACACCCCTGATTCATTCCATCTTTGCATACTTGCTCAAGGACAGTGCAAATGCCTAGCTTCTGTCAAATAAAATGCATTAGTCTTTAATGTCTGAAGACTCCTACTGACTTTTCTGAAACAGTTGAACATGGCTAGCCTCATAATTCTTTAAAGCCCAAAGTGTGGTGCACTAGATAGAAAGATGGACTAGGACTCTGAAGAACAGGGTTCAAATATCCACGTGACCATGGAAGCTCACTGGAGGAGTGGAACTGGTAAAACCACTCCTTAAATATCTCACTTACATTGAAAGCCCTGTTAGAGTCACTATAAGTCAGTTACGACTTGATGGCACAACACACACACATACACATTACTTAAAGAAATGCTTCACAGAGTTCAGGCTTGATAGGATATAGCACCACTTTGTTTGTCTTTATGGCTATCCATGGTGTAAAGGTCTCCTCCAACAACAGATTTTGAATGAATCAATCTTTTTCCTGTTCCCTACTTCAGCATGTGTTGTTTCAAGTCATTGCTTTCTAATCGGTAACACAATATCATCTGCATATTTTAAATTATTGATGTTTTCCATATTTGGTTGCATGTCCTTATTAGGATTTTGAGTTGACAGATTCAATTTCTGTAGCTTGAAATAGTTCACCTAGTATCCCATCTACTCTTGACGATTTATTTATTCCAAATGCTTTGAGAGTATCTGTCACTTTGCTTTCTAAAACTGAACATTTTTTTAATTGCAGAATTCTTCTTCAAAGAAATGTATCATCTTTGCATCTCTTCTGTACAGTTTTTCTGTATACAGTTTCCATCTTCTCTTTATTTCTCTTTATTATATTGATAACACAATACGTTTGACTGTGGATTTTTCCACATCCACAATCCAGGCTTAAATTTTTCTTTTGATGTTTTGGATCTTATGGAAGACATTTCCTGTTGCTCTTCTTTTTTATTCTTTGCACTGATTATAGTAATGTTGCTGCATGACAATTGCTGAAAAGCTGCATTTAAAGTCTGACACTTATTTCTGTAAGCTTTTGCTTTTGCTTCTGATCTGTTAACAATTTTAAGAGTTTCATCAGTCACTAGTTAGGTACTTATCTTCTTTTTACTACAGGAATACTCTTTTGACTTCTTCATTGATAATATCCACCATTCTTCTGATTCACTTCAATTGAGTTTAGTAATACAAACCTGTTCTTCATATGGAACTTAAATTCATCAAAAGTGTTATTTAATTTACATTTTGGCACTATGATTCTTCTAGTGTTCTTCAGTTTTACTCTAATTTTTAATATTAATAGTTCATGGTCTGTGCCACAATCTTGTCATGATCTTATTCTGGCAGTGAAAACAGCTTTGCCATTTTCTACTTTAAATTATGCAGTGTATTTAATTTATGTATTAGCCATCTGTTGATACTGTATTAATCATTTCCCTGGTTAATTTTTTTACTCCAATAATATTTGATTCTGCTTTATTTCACATTCCACTTCCCTCTGATCATCATCACACCCTGTTTTGGTGTGTGATCAGTTTTCTCTTAGACATGTGCACCAAAGCTTTCTATTTCTTCTTTACCATCTCTAGCTGAAGCATACAGTTGAATGGTTGTGTTAATATGTTCTCCAAGAATCTGATTGATATTCTCATTATAGACCCTAACTGCTTGTGCCTCAGTATTACAGCCACACAATTTTTTCTCTGATGTTTTCATTTCCAGAGTAAAACACTTCAGATTTATATGGCTTAAAAAGCCTTATTCCAGTCCACTTTAGTTTACTCACACCAAGTACTGTAGTGTTTAAAAGTCCCACTTCTTGATTTATGGCTTTACGTTTACCTTGATTCATACTTCTAACATTCCATGTTCCAAGTATACGTACTGTGCAGAATTAGAATTTCCTTTTGGTTCTGTGCACATTAGCAACTAGACATCCTTTTGGTTTTAATCTAGTTGCTTCATGAGAAGCAACAGTGTTTATACTTGTCCTTTGCTGTTCTCCAGTAGCTGATTGAGTGCTCTTTGACTTGGGAGTCTTGTCTTCTAGTACTACACTTAACATGGTAAGAGGGGTTTTGGTTATCACAGAAGTTGAGACAAAGCTGACAGGAGGCTAGACTCTTTTACAAATCTGAATGCATAGCAGGACCATCTAAGGCATAATGGCATAATAGTAAAATCTGAAACACAAGAGTAAGATGCATCCACCATCTTCAGGATTAATATACACAAGAGAAATTATCCTTCCAGTGGTGATGAGGGTGGAGAAACCCCTGGAGGGCAGCTGCCAGGCAGCAGTAGTGGAAGGAAAAACAAGATCTTTTACATACAATAGCAATGACTCTTGATATAACTTTTGTTGGTTCTGAGCAGAAGAAGGCGATGGTAAGTGGTAAACCACTTCTGAATACTTCTACCTTGAAAACCGTACGAGACAATCCAAAATGAAACAAAGACATGCTGTAGCACTGGTGAAATGATTGCTATATTTTTAAAGTGTGTGCGGGAAATCTTCAGCAGTCTTGAACCAGTGCCAGGATGAGTCTTAATTAAGTGAAATATGAGTTACAATATAGTGTAAAACTCCGTGCAAAAAAGAGGACTCCTTCGAACTCCTGTTGTACTTTACTGACTCTTGGCTAACCATGATTAATCCCATGTTTTCTTGATATTTTTAACCGAATGCGAGAAGGCTTTGCCAAATGTCCAAAACAGCAGATGACAAGAAGACACAGAAAAGCAGCTGTTGTTTGGAATCCTTACACTGGAACAGCCTAATCAGACAGCTAAGCTGAAAGTTATAATAACTGGCCCTCAGTAGCAACTGTGATGACTGTGAAAGAAGAGTGGAAATGCAGCATTGTTTCACACATCCTTTAGAATTCCTGATCAAGGACCTCAATACTGAGCACAGCAGTGGAATCAAAGATTTGAAAGATTCTTGCCTGAAACACTGGAAAACCACTGACAGAAAGTAGAGGCAACACTGTCGACACCTGTCCTCCATGTCATGAGAATGGGGGAAGGTGTGCCTCACAATTGCACCAGAGAGAGAACCAGCAAGGCCATTAGGCCTGCGAGTTCAGTGCTGGGAGAGAGCATGCTCAAATGCAAGTCAGATTTGTGTAGAAGAACAATGACTGGCAGAGGCAATTATTACAGAATTTTGCCCTGCCAGGCTCAGGCTACCTCCAGTCAGCCTATACATCCCAAAGTCTGCTACTCAATCCTAAAAGAAATCCATCAATTTCCTCTCCCCCCCCCCCCCCGCCACTAGCTGAATCTGACGGTGGAGTGGCCAATCCAAGGGTGAGGGGCCGTGCAAGGGGAAAGCTGCCTGTGCTCACTGAAACTCTCAGAAGGCCTGAAGCATGCAGACTAGCCCCACTGCTGTTGCTGTACACAGTGCCCCTCCAAGTGCAGTTTTCAGCTGCATGAACAGGGGTTGTACACAAGTATTAAAGTATTACAGATACAAAAGTTACTTTTTCAGACTCCACCTAGAATACCCCAGTGGTCATGCTGCCTCTGTGTTCTAGAAAGTAGTCTTTGCAATGAGCATGACTCCAGTCCCTCTATGCCAAGGTCTTCAAGAATGGTCCCGAATCCCAGAAGTCATAGACTGGTGCATTAGTAGAACCCCTGTATATGCTCACAGGTTGTGAAGATGATGGGGTAGGTGATAATTGCGTGCATTGGGGCAGGGGGGAGGGGGAGGAAAGATTAGGTCACACGGCCTAATGGCCAACCTCATGTATTCTTTCAATGAATGTGTTGGTTTGATAGCACCCAAAATGCTCTAATAAGGAATTTGATGAATCGTTGGTCTGAATCATTCTAAGGCTCCTTTCTATGTTACACGCGAATGACAATGCAAAGTGCTACATGGCTTCATCCAGGCAAACACTCATCTGGGAGGAACTTGTACTTCAACCAGCAAAAGCCTGAATTTTCTATTGGTACCTTCCTGACTTGCAGACCACTGACTCTTTCTGGCTCCTGCAGCTTAAAAAATCCATGTGGGTTGGATGCACCTACTGAACTCAACACACATTCCAGGGAAATACTCTCTTTGCAGAGTTCTGTCTACATTGGGACCTTCATGTGACTCAGAGTAACCACGCTATTTGACAATACAAATTAAAGAAAGGAAGCTACTATGAACGAGGGAAACAAATGTGCTACGTCGTCTCTTTAAACAAATGGGGCATTCTGTGCTCTCAGGGAGCTCCGGTTCTCCCTCGGAGCTCCTGCATGTGCTCCAGTGCTGCTGAGCCAGGGATCTTCCACTGGAGTATTTGCAACCACGTTTGCTACTTTAGCAAATATCAGTTTAAACCTCTGGGTTTTGAACAGAAGTTTGTACTAAAAAGTCTACAACATAATTTACTGCAAACATAGCAGGATCCCTTGAAAGTTCTTTCTAATGCTGGGAAAATATTTTAATTTAACACATTTGCACAGAGTATGCATCTGTTTAGGCTACTGAGCTGTGCCCTTTAAATTCATCTTCCTGTATTTTGCCCAATTGCTTTGACATCAGTTATGAAACAACAGAAAAAGAAGATAAACAAAAGCCTTTTAGTATTGTAGAACAAATTGGGTTTTAATTGCTAAAAGGCAGGAGGCTCCAGGGCACACTTCAGAGCAAATGGGGGCAGAATGATTTTTTTTTTAATGTACAGAACATGCTGCAATCACCAGAAAATATCAATATTTTTTCCAGGAACTATTACATAGTTTTCCCTGAAAACAAATTCTACAGAAGGACAAGAAGAGATATAAATATGATAAACCCACTGAGTTAAGTTCTTCAATATTGTTATTTATCCACTAATAGAGAAATCCCCCCCTTTCAATGCAAAAATTATCATGGAAGTTTCCAACATAATTTAAAAGCAAATAATAACATTGTATGGACCAAATAACTCTGCCATAGTTGCCTTTATGGTAGAAAAGCAGGATATTGATTTAATGAAAAAACAAACCCAACAACCTCTAATTGCTTCTATTCAATCGGTATTTTGCTTTGTTAAATCCCCTGTGCTTTAATCCAGCAAGGTCAATCTATATGTGGATGACCTTCTAGACTGCCAATTGCTTGCATGTCAAGTGGTTACTGGAACACAATTTCTTCTGTGGGGCCTCACATCTAGCCTGTGCTGCATGTGGAACTATATGTTTTTCTGCATCAGTCAAGAAACACAAATCCAGATGTGAATAGATGAGGCATTTATTCAAGCTTTCTATATGCTCTCCCACCTTTACAACTAAGGTTCTCTTCCATTCACAACTTCTCTTGCATCCTTTTCCTGGGAAAACAAGTCAACGTGCCTGCTCTGTTCCTAATTCCTGCAAACAACAGATGAAGTAATAAAATTGGTCCTTAATAGAACCGTTTCAGAAGACAAATGGAGAACTGCACACGTCAGCAGTCCTTCTTATAAAAATACACAATGTGGCTACATCAGTGATAAATTCACACTTTCTGTGGTCATCACTGTGGCCTCTCACCTTCTTTTCTATTCATAAAATCCTTTGAATTTTCATCCTCTCAGAAGAACACATTGACCTATCCACCTCATACAAAGATACAAAGTGATGAGCTTGGTGGCATCGCTGCAAAACACAAAAATAATTGCACGACTCTTATGTTCCTCCAGAAAAACATGAAGAATTCTAGATGGAAAGGAAAGATGTTTAGCCACTCTCTTTTCAGCTTGTTTTAAAAATGAATGAAACTTCTTTTCCTGGAAAAATATTTAATGCTGGGATTCCATGCATGCAATCTAAAGTAACATAGTCCAGAAATGCTTTTGTTACCTCAGTTGCCATTTGTGTAAATCAGATATGAATTATTTTCCTGCTTATGCCTGAGCCACTTTCTTCAATGTCATTTCTCAAACCTGCAAAAAGTTCATATTCCAAAGAAGGTATCAACCATTCAATGTATGAATGTACAGTGAACAAAGCAACACTATTCCTCTGTCAACACTGTTTTCCATTCAGGGGCTTCTATTGTAGGCTAGTGGTCTATTTTGACAGAAAGCAACGTCACGCTGGCTTACATTTGTTCAATATGCTTTTATTTAATCTCTGATGATACTTGAATTCCAAACAGTTTAGTCTCCAGATAAGATATGATGTATCACCCAGGAGGATTAGAATCAGGGAAAATGTCAGCTACTAAAAAATTATTTAAAGATAAAACAACATGTAATTATTTTGCTTCCTGTCTGTTAAGTGGCTTTGATTTTGACCTTGATAGATTGAGATGACATGTGATACATTAAAGAAAAAACAGCATTGAAAGAGGCATTTAAAAGATTGGTTATATAAGTACTGCTCAATGATGTATCCCGCATTCTCCCTCTTCATCCTTTTCATCAAGGTTAACTGAAGGATAACAGTGTAGTGCAGACATAACCTTCAACACCCTGTCAAACAAAGCTCATCTGCCACATATGGCTGCCCAATGGGAGCTTGATAAAGCATTTGGCTTTGCTGCCTGTCTGAAAAAATTCTGAAACAACAAGAGTAAAACAAACTGATAATATGGGTGAAAGATCTACTGTGCCTCATCCAAGCAAATACAACTCACTGACCAAAGATATGGCCCAGCAGGTGAATGTTTTCAATCCCCAAGGAGAAAAATGTCAGTCTGGTGACCCTCACACCCCATTGCTAAACCGTGCATGCTTTTATGGGCTGCAAGCAAGGCAGGCCTGTTTTGGCCCTTGGATTTTCCTGGAGGAAATAATCTCTTCTATTGTGGAGACTTCAGACCTATTCAGTTATTGAACTGAATATGTGAATATGGCTATATTTCTAGTGGGATATAAATGTCAGTCCACTCTTAACATTTTCCCCACTTGGAAGTTGGTTAGATTTTCACACACCAAGCTTAAAGCACTCCTGAGTTCAGGAATCCTGGTTATGGAAGAGCACCCAGTCACAAAAGCTGTGCACATATATTCAATCAAACAAGCTTGGAGTCTCCTTTTCAGACCAGTGATGTTCAACAGGTCTGACTTCTGTGTAGTGGTGGTATTCAGGCATGGGGCTTTCATGTATGGTCACCTTTCCACCACACATTTATCCCTATCCACACATTCATGCATGCGCCTAAATAGAGCTTATTTCACTTTATGTCCTTTCCCCACTGCAGAGACAAGAGTCAACAGTTCAATTCCACACATTGCTTCCTGCCCATCAAGCACCACAGACCTAGAATGCCCTCAGAAGGAGGGAATGAAAAACCACTTTTGCATAGTCTACATATATAAAACCTTAGAAAGGGTCACCATAAGTCAACTTTAACAACAACAACAAAACCTTTATTGACTTTTGATAGTGTGCTGTTTACTTTTTGTTAGCCGCCCAGAGTGGCCTGGTTGCCAGATGGTGCGGGGTATAAATTCAATAAATAATAAAAATAATAAATGATAATAATAACAACAACAATACCACGAAAAATCGGAGGTCGTGGATTACTGCAAATACAGCAGGTAGTAGAGGAGGAAAAAAGAAGCCTAAATGATTATATCAGTACAAGCAGAGAAAAATTACTTAAGGCAGTGAAAATGGAGAATATTTTGAAAACAACAGAAACAAAGGCTCAATATAAGAAACAACTATTTGAAAATAAATTAAACAGCTGGAAAAATAAACCACTACGTGGACAACACCTGAGAAATATTGATGGAAAGCATGATCATAATTCAACATGGGCATGGCTAAAACTGGGAACCCTTAAGAAAGAAACCAAAGGTTTGATCTTTGCTGCACAAGAACAAGCACTCCAAACCAACGTGATGAAAGCTAAGATTCAAGGAATTAGTGCTAATAGCAAATGTCGACTCTGCCAAGAAAAAGATGAAATTGTATCACACCTCATCTGTGAATGTCCATAGATTGCACAAACAGATTACAAAGTTAGACATGATAGAGTGGCAAAGTTAGTGCACTGGTCATTATGCAAAAAATATAACTTGCCGGCCTCCAAAAACCCGTGGGAACATCAGGTAGCGAAGGTGCCAGAAAATGAGGAAGTCAAGATCTTGTGGGATTTCCAGATCCAAACGGATAGGCACCTTAAACATAACACACCAGACATAGTAGTAATAGAACAACAACAACAACAAAAACCAAACCAAAACAAAACAAAATGTCTGAATCGTATTAGGCATCCTTCAGTCTTGAAAGACTATGGTAACGTGCTCTCTATGGAGGACTTGGAACAGCGTCTAGTGTGGCTGAGAAGGCCAATTCGAGAGTGACAATCCCTTCCACACTGAAGACAAATACAATCTGTCCCCTGTCCAGCTCCCTGATTTTGCTGCTTCCGTGACTGCCTCTTTGCCTCGGTCTGCTGGACAAGGGTCTCTTCAAAATGGGAGAGGCCATGATGCACCGCCTGCCTCCAGGCTGAACGCTCAGATGTCAGGGTTTCCCATCTGTTGAGGTCCATTCCTAAGGCCTTCAGATCCCGCTTGCAGATGTCCTTGTATCGCAGCTGTGGTCTCCCTCTGGGGCGATTTCCCTGCACTAATTCTCCATACAGGAGATCTTTTGGAATCCGACCATCAGCCATTCTCACGACATGCCCAAGCCAACGTAGACGTCTCTGTTTCAGTAATGTATACATGCTAAAGATTCCAGCTCGTTCTAGGACTACTCTATTTGGAACTTTGTCCTGCCAGGTGATACCAAAAATGCGTCGGAGGCAACGCATATGGAAGGTGTTCAGCTTCCTCTCCTGCCGTGCACAAAGGGTCCAGGACTCACTGCAGTACAGGAGTGTGCTCAGGACGCAGGCTCTATAGACCTGGATCTTGGTATATGTCGTCAGCTTCTTATTGAGCCATACTCTCTTCGTGAGTCTAGAGAACATGGTAGCTGCTTTGCCAATGCGTTTATCCAGCTCGACATCTAGAGAGAGAGTGTCAGAGATCGTTGAGCCAAGGTACACAAAGTCATGAACAACCTCCAATTCTTGTGTGGAGATGGTAATAGAGGGAGGTGAGTCCACGCCCTGGCCCATGACTTGTGTTTTCTTCAGGCTGATTGTTAGTCCAAAGTCTTGGCAGGCCTTGCTAAAACAATTCATGAGTTGTTGGAGGTCTTGAGCAGAGTGGGCAACAATGGCTGCATCATCGGCGAAGAGGAAATCCCGCATGCATTTCAGCTGGACTTTGAATCATTGGACTGTCTGAATCATTGATATTACAATTCTAGGGGATGCCAGAGTTGAAAATAAAGAATTGGAAAAACTAACAAAATACAGAGACCTGGCAATCAAAACATCTCGCCACTGGAAGAAACACACTTCAGTGGTCCCCGTAGTCATTGGGGCTTTGGGAACAATATCAAGAAATTTCACACAGTATGATAAGCAGTTACAGATCTCAGAAATCACACCATCAGAGCTACAAAAACGACAATAATAGGAACAGCATACATACTACACTGATATTTAACAGATACTTAGGTTTTTGGTTAAACATCAGTCAATGTTTTTATACTTTTGACTGTGCCTGGTGTTTTTGAACAACAACAACAACAATACCTCCTTGGGGCACAGTCAACTATCATATCAGTTTATTACTATTTTCTAATTACTGGATTGTTAGTGTGTAAAGTACATTGGATAGGAACAAGCCCACATAACATATGACTGTCCAGTTAAATTCAAGCATTAATTTAATTTAATTTAATTTAAAATATTTATATACTGCCCTTCTTCTAATGGACCCAAGGGTGTTTACAGTATTAAAACAACGAAGTTAGAAGCTAAATAATAAATTATTACAATATTAAAACAGATATTATGTAAAGGTTCTTGTACCCTAAATATGTTTGTACCAACATCATGTTTGCCAGAAGGATAAAAAACACCACTGAGGGAACATTTACTAGAATAGCCTCACTCCCTGCTTGTTGCATGGAGCTCTTTTCAGAAGAATAATATGTGATGGAGGCTACAGGTGGGCAGTAATTTATGGCAGCTCAACAAGGGCTTGCTAAATCTTCTTTGCCTCCCATCTGCTCAGAAAGGCTAAATGGGATGATGGGTCATGCAGGGCCTCCCTAGACAACGCACTGATTCTGTATCTAGAAGCAGTGCACTCTGAAGAGGAAAATACCATCTGCTTTATCTTGTGCTTGCTTTAGTCCACAGATGATATATGAGCTTGCTTTTGTTTTGTAACTGGTCAATTGGGAGATAGCACAGCTTTGCTTGCACAACTAATGTTTGTGAAAGTAACAGTGAAAGATTTCTATGCCTGGAGGGATAACATTGTAAAAGAATACACTTTCTTTTACAGGAAAATACACACTCGCTGTTACATCTGATCTGACTAGCCTGAATGCAGAACATGTTCAGTAGGCCTGGTGAGTAGGCTGCAAGAAATATCCACAATCTTCCACAGTCTCCCACACATGTATCCTTAAAAACTCACAAATAGAACAAAGTTGTGGCTGCAAGTCACACATCATACAGAAAGCTGGATTACATTCAGACGAAGAATGAATGAAAATGGAAGAAACATCTATAATTTAAAATACACCATGATATTGGCAGAAGACAGCAATTACAGTGGTGCCTCAACTTACGAACTTAATTGGTTCCGGAACTCCGGTTGTAACTCGAAATGGTCGTTAAGTTGAAGCACCATTTCCCATAGGAATGCATTGAAATGCAATTAATCTGTTCTGGCTGAAGAAAAAAATCACCAAAAAAACCCAACACTGCAAGACCCATCAGAAACGCGATTAATCTGTTCCAGTCGAGGGGGGGGGGAACGAAAAGCAAACAAACCGTGCAAGACCCATCGGAAATGCAAAAAAAGCAAAGCAAAAAGCAAACAAACCCCGCAAGACCCATCGGAAATGGGGAAACCCCCCCCCAAGCAAACAAACCCTGCAAGACCCATTGGAAATGGAAAAAAAAACCCCACCAAAAAACAAACAAACCCTGCAAGATCCATCACAGCATAGAAACATAATCCCACCACCCAGCCCAAAACCACGCTGCAAAACCCACCCAGAACAGTTTTTAAAAAGCAGAAAGCAGCACCTTACCTTACCAGGCAGTCCGAAGCCTCCTCCGATTGCACTCACTCTAACCGTTGGGGCGGAAGAGCTACAAAGAAGCAGCCTCTTCGCCTACCAACGGTTAGCAATTTGAATTCCCCGCCTTTTTCCCCTGCCTTTTTCTGTTCGTAACTGGAAGCTCCGGCCGCAAGTCGAAGCAAAATTTTGCGGCCGGAGCTGGTCGCAACTCAAAATGGTCGTATGTCGGGACGTTCGTAAGTCGAGGCACCACTGTATTTGAAATTACTACTTAGAAAGCTCAAAAAAAAAGTGCAAAAACTGATTACAGCTGAATGTTAAGAAGACCAAAATCATGACTACCAAAGAATTACAACACTTTAATGTTGACAATGGAGAAATTGAAATAGTTAAAGATTTCTTATGCCTTGCTTCAACCGTCAGTCTCAATGGAGACTGCAGCCAAGAAACAAAAGGAAAACTTGGAACAGCAACTGTGAGGGAACTAGAAAAGAGCCTTAAGAATAAGGATGTATCACTGGAGACCAAGACCAAGATCATCCATACTGTGTGGTATTCTCATTTGCTGGTTCAGATATGAAAGCTGGACAGTGAAAAGAACTGTCAGGGAAAAATATAGATTCATTTGAAATGTGGTTCCAGAGAAGAGCTTTGTGGATATCATGCAGCTCCAGGAAGACAAATAAGTGGGTGCTGGATCAAATCAAGCCTGAACTCTCTCTAGAAGCAAAAATGACTTAACCAAGGCTAGCATATGTCATGAGAAGACTCATCTGGAAAAAAAACAATAATGCTGGGAAAAGGGGAAAACTGAATATGAGATGGATTGACAAAATAAAGGAAACCACAATGTTGAATTTGTGAGACCTGGGCATTTACAGTAACATGCAGTGCACAGATTACAAGCATAATTTGAGGGGACAGGAGTTCAGTGCAAATTTATAACATGGAATCCTACTGCAGACTTCTCATCCACACAATTTCATGAGTCCACCAAACCAAATTTCTACTTTAATTGTGAAATGACACTTTTTAACAAGTCTAAAATGGCACCATGGTCCACAATTTGGTTATTCCAGCATGTGCTAGAACACCTCCACTCTCTTTTGGGGTGTTTTTAAACAAAATATTTTTTTTCTACAAAAAGGCTCTAAAATGCTTGCTGGTTATTTTTTAACATGCTGATCAGTGCAAAGGAAGGGGGAACACAAGCCAACTAATCTCTTTGATCTCCTAATGGCCTTTGACAGCATCAGTCACAGCATTTACCTCAACTACTTCTGTGGAAGTGGAGGAGGAAGCATGGTGACATGGACATTCTGCTCCTATCTTCAGGGTCTCTTTCAGAAAGTACAATTGTGGGGTTCCTGCTTTTATTCTTTGCGGTTCTGCAAAATGCTAACCTCTCCTCCATGTTTTTCCCAATGTACAAAGGGTGCTGCCATCACAGTATTGGAAGTGAAGCACCATCTGTATGCTGACACTATTCAGATCTGCTTCTTTAAGTCAGACATACACAACCCACTTTCCTAGCCCCCTTTTTCATTCAGTCCACCAAGACCTCATTTTTATTCAAAAACTGAATCAGCTCTCATATAAAAAATACCACCCTGACCTCATTTAGGGCAGCCATTCTCAATGAGGGTCATATGCCCCCCTGGGGGGTTCTGGCACATTTGAAGGGGGGGTGCAGAGATTGGAAACAATTCTTCACACACCACCTTAGAAGGTTTGTTATGCAACATAAAATCCTGATTTTGCCTACATTTCTTTCATATTCTGTTTATGGCCATCTAGGGGATGGCTCACACAAAGGCCTCCTTGGTGGCCAGGAGGGGAGATTCAGCTGTGGAGTTCCCCCTCTGAGGCTGGAGCTTGATCAAGCATTGCATATTTTGCAGGAAGAGACCCACTCCTTCCTATGGTTCCTGGGACACACAGAGCTAGGATCAGGCAGTAGGCCAATCCTAGATCAAAAAAAGAATACCTTGTTGGAGAAGTGAAGAATCAAACAACCACAGAACAGTATTTATTACAGCTGTACGCAATCATTACCTACGCCATCACCCACTTAAGGAGAAATGAACCATATAAAATTGTGGGTTTCACGCCAAACAAGTGCACTCATACTGGCAACAGTGTCAAGCCACCAGTTACACCCAGCAATTCCTTACCCATGTTACGTAAAAGCTTTACCAGAAAATGAGTCAAGTTGTTCTAGATAGAACAAAAAAAGGTAGCAATTAACAGACAGCACTTTTAGCTTAAAAAAGAAACACGCCTGGCTTTAATTCTATGCATTCCTCCTTGGACATCTGCTTCTTTTAACTCAGGGAGTCTTCCTTTGGAGTAAACATGAATAAACTGTGCATCTGTGTGTATTAACTTGCAGATCTTGGAAAAGCCGCGTTGGCTGTGGGATTGTAGGAGCTATAGTAATTGTTCCAAGCTCTGCTTATTCAGAAGTTCTCCTAAAATTTGAGGACTTTCGAATACTCATGCTTGGGATGTAAGGAAAAGAGAGGATACTTTTCTTATAAGGTACGCAAAATGACTTTATAAATAGTTCATCTCTATTTAGTATGAATATTAAATAAACAATGCTCCCCACCCCATCAAATGAACAGCACAAGTAACAAAAGGATGTTGAAATATGGGTTTCTGGGATTCCAGTGACAGTGCTGAATCTAAAAAGTGATTTATCATTTGTACCAGAACTATTATAAGGATCCACTATTATTTGACAAAATATATCAAGTTTGTCATCAAACATCCAATGAGATCACAAATCACTAGATAATAGCCACTTTTTTTTAGCACCCAGCTTATCATCTATTTATTTCTTAGAATGTGCTATCACTGTATAAGCAGCAGCTCTTGTATCAGAATTCTAGAAGCAGACCCTGATACACAGAAGTATATACTGTATGTTGACTATTTCTATGCTTTATGAACCTGGGGGTAAAGAATATGTCTGTATTGGTTGCTGTTTGACTGCTTTGCTTCTAGGGCATGACCCAGTATGTAACCTCTTGAAATGAACAAATGGGAGCTGTCATGAACACTACTGTGCCCTAGCACAGTTCCTGTTCTTTGCAATGGACCACACATGAGATTTCCTTGCTAAAGTGTGCCACTAGAGAATATGTTCATTTACTTGTGATGTGTCCATAAACTATTGTGTCACATCTTAATTTGCCTTCCTTTTAAAATTCATAGCCATCTCTTGACATCCAACAGCATCTGTCTGTTCAGCCGGAGGAATGATCCCTCCTTCCTTCTCCCCTGCAGTCCCCCTGCTGTAGCATCATCTGTTCCAGAGGGGAACACCCACAGCTGATTTTGGAGATACAAGATGCTGCAGGAGGAAATGCAAGATTTATTGTAGGATATTAAAATGTTGCCCATTGATTGTAGCTATAGATAGCAGCGATAAATCAGTAAATCATCAAACATATTTGAAACCCAGCTGAACGATACATGTTCAAAGGAAATGCTCTTGATATATTACAATTTGAATAATTACTAAGAATTATTCTCTAATTAGAATTTTTTTTTTTTTAGCTCTTGAATGAATGCACTGCATTTACCAGTGAATTAAAGTATCTCACTGTTGTAATTTACAGGGCAGGATACACTTCTTCCAGGTTCTCAACTGTCTGATGTTCGTCACCTCATTTTCTCCAAGTGAACTTCTGGGAGAAAGTAGAAGAAAACACCAAAAACTAAATAGAGCTGGTACAGAATATGCAAGCATCATCTCATATATCCACATATCAATCTATATCAGGGGTCTCAAACTCAATTTACCTGGGGGCTGCTGGAGGCAGAGTCTGGGTGAGGCTGGGCCGCATCAGGTTTTCCACAAGAAAAGCTTTGTTAAAAAAAATTCCAGTCTTCTCAAATCTCTTTATTTTTATTTTTAACACAAAATAAGATGAAAAAATAAATAAACAAATTAAGAATTAATAAGAAAATAAATAAATCAATCAGTAATAAATAATAATAATAATAATAATAATAATAATAATAATAATAATAATAATAATAATAATAATAATAATAATAATAATAATAATAATAATATGTGACAAGCGAGAGGAGAGTATAGAAGCTCTCGTTGGAGTGCCGTCCACCCGTAAGATATCTAAAGAGGTGCAGACCACTCCTCCGCCAACCCCTTGTGAAAGAGTACACCAGGGAATAGACACCCGGGAGCTGGAAGCAAATCTACGGGGCTTGACCGTGGCGACTCAGACGGAAGGAGATTTGGCGGGAAAGGCAGAAACATGGCAGAACATGGCTTCTCTTGCCTACTCCTTGCTGCTAGAGACCTGGCAGCGCTTCCTCTTGCATAGCCGAGCCACATTTGGCTTGAGGGAGGAAGCAGTTAAGACCCTCAGTATGGCTTGAAGATGATCATCAGTAAGTCTGGACCTGTACTTGGACTTATTGAAGTTCAAGGTGGAGAAGAGCTTTTCGCACAAGTATGTGCTCCCAAAAAGGCACGTGGTCCGCTTGAACATTCGGGAAAGCTCAGGGAAGCTGGGGGTAAATTCTCTCAAAAATTGCCCAAGCTTGTCTGCTTTTCCACTCACCTCCCTGAACTTCGCTTTGAGTTCAGAGTTGCACTGCAGGTCAATGAGCTCCATTTGAAGCACAGGAGGGGCATCTTGCACATCAAAGGAGAAGGGGTCCGCAAAAATTTGAAATGTGGCTCTGTGCGTCTTGAAGTCTGCAAATCTGTGATCAAATTCCTCCTGTAGCTTCAAAATGACATCAACATACTTCTCACCACTGAATGGTGTGCCTGCATCCACGAGTGCCTTGCATGCTGGGAAATGGCAAAGGTTTGTCTGAGAGAGCTGGGCTTTCCATAACACAAGTTTTGTGGAGAATGCTCTCACGTTGTCATAGGCAGCACTGACAAGTTGCCCCTGGCCTTGTAACTTCTTGTTCAGTACATTAAGCTCATGTGTGATATCAACAAGAAAAGCTAAGTCCATGAGCCATTTGGGATCACTTAGCACAGGAACAGCCGCTCCATCCTTCTCCATGAAGGCTTTCACTTCTAGTCTCAACTCAAAAAATCTCTTCAATACATTTCCCCTGCTGAGCCAACATACCTCGGTGAAGTAAAGCACATCCCCATATTCTGACTCCATTTCCTCTAAAAAAGCACGGAACCTTCGGTGCTTTAAGCCCCTGGATCTGATTTGGTTGATGCATTTCACGACAGACATCACATTGTCAAACTTCAGGCATTTGCTGCAAAGGGCCTGCTGATGGATAATGCAGTGCAGAGCAATGGCTTCCTCCACACCCTCCTCTTCCAGTTTTTTTTTTGAACAAGTGCCACCAGTCCATTTTTCCTCCCTGTCATTGATGGCGCTCCATCGGTTGTTATTCCAACAAACCTCTTCCATGGCAAACCGGCATTCTCAATGGCATCACACAGCTGGTGAAATATCTCCTGAGCGGTGGTCTGGCTATGCATTGGAATTACTGTGAGCAACTCCTCCATCACTTCAAAATTGTCATCAACACCACGGACATACATTGCGAGCTGGGCAATGTCGGTGATGTCTGTGGTCTCATCAAGAGCGACTGAGTATACACCAAAACATTTGGCTTTCTCACACAGTTGGTCATAAATGTCACTTGACAGGTCAGAAATGCGCTCTGCCACGGTGTTGGCAGAAAGGCTGATGTTGCTAAACTGACCTTTCTTTTCCGGACAGAGTATACTTGCAGCCTGTAATATGCACTTTTTGACAAATTCACCTTCTGTGAATGGCTTTCCTGCTTTAGCAATCATCTCACTAACCACGTAGCTAGCTTCGACTGCTGCATTATTCTCTTTGGTTGCTTTCTTGAAGAAATCTTGTTGCCTCAGTAGACATGTTTTAAGATTGGCAACCCGGTAGGCTCTCTCATCTCCCTGGTATTTTGCATACTCCTCAGCGTGTCTAGTTGTGTAATGACGTTTCAAATTGTATTCCTTGTGCACTGCAACTTTCTCTGTGCAAATAAGACACGTCGGTGTGCCCCTGTGCTCAACAAAGAAATATTGCATTTCCCACTTTTTCTTAAATTGTCTGCGCTCATCACCAACCTTTCTCTTCACTGCAGGCTTTGAAAAAGACATGTTTGGGGCTGTGTAATATATATAATTCCACTTGGTGTCACTGTAGCATTGAAGTTTCAATCAAGCGTTTAGCTGACGCACAGCGAACGTCTCAACGCATGGAGAACATAATTTCTGCTTCTTTTTCTTGTAACCGCAGCATGGCGGTCGGTGGATAAAAGCCCGGTAGCAGTCTCCTTTGTTTTTACGCTCGATGTTCATGTCTTTCATGATGACATGAACACCATGGCATTTGTAGATGGTAGAAAGTACTGGGATAGCGAGCGCAAAAAAGGCGACTGCTCACGGACTGTTATCCGCCGTGCTGTTGTTACAGGAAGAAGAAGCGGAAATGACACCGTGCTATTGTTGATGTCATTTGTTTTGACTACTTTTACATCATATAGAAATATATGTAATGTTCATTGTGTGAGGCAATGCAAATAGCGCAATGCAAATAAAAAACAATGACCCACAAATAACGGTGCGACCCTATAATTGGTCCAGGTTACCGGGGACTGTTATTGCCGATGGACAGGTGTCGCTATGTGACTGCAGACTACATTAGGCTGCATTGAGTTCCTTACTTTTCTTTTATCCTGCCGCGTACACATCACTTCGATTTATTTTTTCAGAGAGACCTCATATTAACTCTCTGCCATTGACGTGTGTGTATAAATATATATATAAAAATATATTTATATACATTTATATACGTATATATACGTATAATGTCCCGCTGGGCAGCAACTTAAAAAAACTTTTTTTGAAGTGTTGTGAACGCAGCGTGCTGGGACGAATGTCCGCGTGTGCCCAATAGAAACGAGGCAGCCAGCCAGGCATGGAAGAAAACACTCTATGGCAACGCTGCTGTAACTTTCACTCATTGAGAAACGTATCTCTGCTTGCATCAAGCCCGGCCGATGTCCCGCCCCCGAGACCCATATACCCCACCGTGATTGGTAGGTTCGTTCAGCTCCGCACATAACACTGTAAAGTGCCATACATATCAAACTCGCGGGCCGCACTAACATTAAACTTTCATATTAAGGCGGGGGCCACAAACTATCATCCCGCGGGCCGCAATTGGCACGCGGGCCGCGAGTTTGAGATCCATGATCTATATTGATATGCATACCAATATAACTGGAGGAATTATATCAGGTACTGAAATAACTAAAATTACTAGATGGCTGATGGGAGGTACTCATCCAATAACAGCTGGAAGATAGCCAACGTAGCTGGCATCCTGAAGTATGAAGATCTGACACATCAGAACCATCAGCATATTGGACAAAAGGATATTGTAGTGATATCAAATTAGTTCAACATGGCCATTCTCCCTTAGGTTAATCACCTTTGAGGCAAACCATTATTTTATGCATTAAGCATAAAATTACTTACTTACTAACTTTGTCATGCAAGAAGTTCTTGAATTAAAGGATGGTTGGCAAGAAAGAGGAAGTGTGCTGCTTATATACTGCCCCACAGTGCTTGAAGCTTTCTCTGGACAGTTGACTAATTATGTAGGCTACACATTGCCCCCTCAGGGAGTTGGGTACTCAATTTGCTGACCTTGGAAGGATGGAAAATTGAGTCAGCTTCAAGCTGGCTACCTGAGCCCAGGATCAAACTCAATTTGCGAGCAGAGTCTTCACTGCAGTACAGCAGTTTAACTACTGCACAACGAGGCTCCACCAAAGGAAGACAATGGTCTGAAAGTAGAGGTTGGTCACAACTTTTATTTCACATTCAGCATAAATGAACAACGGATCTGAGACCAGAGGAGCTGTTGGTGGTAAAGGTAGCTATGTTGTGTACTGATCAAGCTGATAGAAGTTGCATTCCTGTGACATCCAGAGGGCTGTACATCCTCAATTCCTGTTTTAAATTACAGCCCAAAGCTAAAATATACAAATACAGTAATTTACCATTGGCTACCACTGATTTTTGCACTTCCCTCAAGACCACAGTACATGGTGAAGAACAAAGATCCAAGATGAAGGTAGGTAGGTAGATGTGTGTGTGTGTGTAAGCACACTCTGAAACTGAAATCTGGAGTAGACAGAAGTGGTGCAAGTTTCTCATGTTGTTTCTGGCTGCTCAAAAGCTCAACACAATGTCAAAAAGTTTCTCACCCCTCCTAAGCAGTCTGTGAATCCAAAGGATCTGTGGGAGGCATGGTGAGTTCCCCATGTACTGCTCACTTTAAAGCAGAAAGAGGTAGAGATGTGTCCTCAAAGTTCTCAGCAATTAACAGAGGAGGGCAGCAGTCTACGTGCTGTAGGACATCCTCATGAGAGGGCCAGACGGAGCCCTACCGCTAGGACTTTATTCTCTTGAAAGAGGTTTTAGAGCAGAGATTGGCAACATGTAGCATTTCTGACCCTCCAAATCGATTAAAAAAAAAAACCCTTGGCCACTAAAAGGCACAGTAGAATATATTCAGTTAAACAACCCCACTACCATTTTGGTAAGAAAAATTTAGGGGTGGATGGGGTGCAGCCCTCCAAGGTCCAAGGATGAGTGGGTATATCCCAGAGACTTCTGGAGGTTGCCCGACCCTGTTTTAGAGTATCATGGGCATAATCAAGAAGTGTTAAATACGCAAGCAATACAGAAGGGCTAGAGAAGCGGTAGCCTTCCAAATGTTCATAGGCTGCTACTTCCACCAGGCCTCATCATTTACTAGGCTGGTAGAAGATGACAGGAAATGGAGTCCAGCATCTCCGGAAGGCCAAAGGTTCCCTAGAACCACAATGCAGCATAATACATGATAATAAAAAAAAAGATCCACTAAGAAATCCACATCAACTGACAAGCAAAGAAGAGCAGTCTCCGAAACAATATTTCAAATATATATAAAATACCCAAGCCATTCACTGCGACCCCATCTTGCTTCAAGAATCTCTCTCACAGCATTGTTTACAATGTTTCATCTTCACAGCAAGACCAGTCCTTTATTGTTGCTTTGTTTTCGCATTGAGAGGCATGGCATAATAGTGAGAAATAATATGAACAAGGATCATGCAGTTTATAAAAAGGAAAAGCAAGCCTGCCAGCCATATGAGCAAGAAAGTGTTCTGCCCTTGAAACTCTAGAAAATAAGCAGGTGCCAGCCACAGGCCTTGCCCAGTGAGCCACGCCAGAAGCAACAACACAGCTCGCCACCAGGACATCCTCAACAGAGGCATCACTGGTGGAAGGAGACAAAGGTACCACAGAAAATACTGGGAAGTGCACACTTTGTTAAAACTGACAAACACAGTAGTGTGCAAGAAGCAACAAAAGACAAGATCTCTGTAATAGGCTAAGGAAATCACAAGCAACAGCAAGAGCTGAGGCAGGAAAGCTGCAAGTCCCAGAGCAAAACTCCACTCGCTTTCTGCAGTCAAGTAGAGCATGTAGAAATAGGGCGAGAAGTTGTGGCGGATGTCTCTCCTGGTCAGGTGGTAGAGATAGGTGTGCTCCAAAAACTCCCAGCCATAGCCAACATAAAATGCAAGGCCCAGGGCAGCAAAGGTACCACTCGACACCATCCCAAAAAGCAGAACATCATGATTCAAGAGCCTAAAGAAAAGCCCCAGAACATCATCCAGCAACATCATCCTACGCTTCTGTGGAGAGATAGTGCCTGCTTTCCTTTTCTCACCATCTCTGGTGCTTTGCAGATGGAGAGCTATCGGCAGCACATAAGTCACAGGGTAAATTTTCATATGTACAGAAAGGCCATAAAGAACGGCTGCCTTCACCAGATGTCTCTTTTCCATACAATACATGGTACCAAGGACAAGACTTGCAACTAGAGACTCGGCATTTCCTCGGCTGGACACTGTCATTGGCAGGGGATTAAGGAGCCAAAATGAGCAACATCCGCAGGCACTCTTACTGTCCATCCCTCGGAGGAGGAGAATTTGATACATGAGGTATGCAGCAACCATGTCCCCTATAACAAAAAGGAGCTTTCCATAGAGATTACTAATGTAAATGTTTGGTGTTAAGATCCAAGCCAGCAGTGGAGTGTAACGGTATGTAGCTCTCAGGTAAGGAGACTTGCCCTCCGTGATGTACTTGGCAGCATCAGTAAATACCAAATAGTCGACATCTGTATATTTTACCAGCATGGTTCTGTCTTGATAAATTCCATAAAAAACAAGTGCAAGCCTGATGATAAAAGCAATACCAAATAGAATGTCTTTCCTGAGGAATCCTGCAAGCATCTCTTTTCTTAATAGCTGATGGGATGTCATCTTTGTTCCCTTTCATGGGCCTTAAAAGGAGAAACAGAGCCTTGTATTGACCCAGACCTGAGCTGCCATCTGTTGACTGTGCCACGATCTGAATAAGTGTCTCTCCCCTTCCATGCTGTTAATTTCTTAACATTTATACAGAATCTGAAGTGGAGTTCCACTTAAATAGCAAACAATCCTGTCCAAAAGACAAATACAAAAAGATGAATAAGTATAGTTGGCATTAGTATTGCTGCTGTTGTCACTGTCATCACTATTCTGATTACTACTACCATGGCTTAATTTAAACAGCTAATTGTTTTCCTCTGCATGGAGCGGAGTGAGCACGGGTCTACTTTACCTCTAATGTCTGAGGAATTCTCAAATATTCCTCAGAGAAATTCCTCAAAGATGGAAAAATGCTTTTTGGTTTAAAATAAAAAGTTATTATTAAAGCTATATCCCTAGAAGAAAAGAAATTGAAACCACAGAACAAGCTCATCTCCTCACTCAAAACATGAGCGTATTAATTATTCTTCTATGTACTTTAAATTCCTGCCCCTACAAGTACACACCACAACCCACCCGTAGTGATGCAGAACTGGTGAAATTAAAGGTAGGCTTTGATCCTGTTATTGTCTACAAACAGCTGATTTCCAAAACAGTCCTATTCACAGTTGTATCATTTTTACTAATTTGGTCCAACTGATCTGTATTTGTGGTAAGAAATCTCCTTGAGTTTATAGGCTTAAGTAAGCAGAATTGTTTTCTTCCTTTTAAGGAGTTCAAACGTGGAACTCAACTGTTCTGTTTATGTGGGCCAGAAGTTAAAGGTACAGGAAGACTGCATCTATGTACTCGCGCTTTGATTGAGAAGGGAGCTTGCTTTGTGGTCTACATTTCTTTGTTTTGGAGACAGTACAGTTTAAGCATAACTTGAACCTCAACTTTTTGGTTTAAAATGAATGTTTTTTCTTTGGGGGGAAGAATCTCCCTGCTTTTTGGAATGTAGGAATACATAAGCATCAATGCTGAGCAAATAAAGCCTGCCTTTCCTGAACAACCCAAAGAGCCATTTATTTTTAAAGGCACCCTAAAAATAAAGCGAACAGAAGGAACATAATATCTTATACTCACTTACAACAAGCCATCATCTCCAAACTAGCTTCTAGCTGAAGGAAGTTACAACCACATACAAAAGAGAGAAGAGAGTTGTAGGTGGGGTTGGAAGATCCCTCTTTTAGCATATAAATATACTGTAAGGAAATCCACACCTGGCAAGATGATAAGAAATAGCTAATTCACATGAACTACACTATTACTGTACAAGAATGTTTTTTTCTTTTTAATAAATTCCTCTGAGAGCATCTTTTGGAAAAAGAACAAAATATCAAACTTAAAAATTAACAGAACACTGGAGAAGCCAGTTAGCTACCAGATCAAGATGACAATAATGATGATGGAGAAGAAATATAATCCTTTAAAAAGGACAATGTTCTACAGCAGGTAGAATGGCTTTGGACAAGTCTCAGGCTAACCTATCTTGTCAGAGTCTACATGGACAACACCCTCATATATTTACCTGCCCTAGAGGATGGGTGGAATGCAAATATAAAAAAGAAGAAAACAGAAGACAATAAGAGGAGAAAACAGAAGAAAACAAGAGGATGACAACCTTTGAGGTTCCTCCTCTGAAGAAAGAGACCTTTGTTTTATTGGCAGCTCTTAGAAACCTGGCTAGAAATGGAATTAACTTCATATTTCTGTTGTTTTAAATGTATATTTAGTTCTGCTTTTATCTAAGAGACTTTTAATATTAATGTTTAATTTCCCCCCCCCCCAAATATTGTAATAATTTATTGTTTTTCATTTTTAATACTGTTCATTTTTAATGCTATATGCTACCTTGGGTCCTTTTTAGGAGAAGGGTGGGGGTAAAAATATTTTAAATAAGTAAATAAGGGGAAAGGGAAGAACCCTAGCAGACAGAGGACTGTGGTGCAATTCCATGCACCTGCAAAGGAACGCCATTTGCTCAACAATTTGTCACACCTAGAAATGGGTTCTGGGAAGCTTTTCAGGTGTTGCTGGACTCCAGTGCTCATCAGTCTGACCAGTGATGAGGGCTAATGGGATGAGCAGCACATCAACCTCTGGAGAGTTACGCATTCCCCACCTAAAAAGAAAGGAAAGAACAAAGCAACAAATGTAAACCATGACTGCGGGATGTATGTGAAGCAGCAGATACTGCTCGGACTGAGCGCCCGGACTACCTGTTGGCCGCCAACTCCCATCAGCCCCAGCCGCCAGTAGCGAGGGATAATGGGAATTACAGTCCAACAAGGGCTGGAGGCTCGCACTTTCTCCCCTTCTTCATCAAGTGAGACGGTGAGACGGTAGGGAAGATTTCCTTTTGGGATTGGGGGAGGATATTTCTGCCTCTTCATGGGGCACATCAGGGACTCGGGCGGAGGACCGCCTCGCTACCTGGGCGCAAGGTATCAAGGCTGGACAAGCCTTCCTGCAACCCTGCTGGTCCGGCACGGGGAGGAGGGGGGACGACTACCTGTGACTCCCCGGCGATCTCTCTGAGAATCAAAGCCCGTTCCTCCCGGAAGAGAACACCCGCTCATTGAAGCGATGCAGCCCTTGCAATTCTGAAGCTCCTCCTCTCCTCCGGGAAGGGAAATGGGCGGATCCCGCGCGTGCGCTTTAGCAGAACTGAAGTCCACACCTTTGACCGCTTCTCGTCTTTCCAGTTTCCAGCGGTCTGAACCCCTGCCGTGGAAACGGAAGGAGGAACTACTCGTCCCTGCACGGGGTGCGTGCATGCCCGGGACGCTGAAATTTCATACGGTGGTGATGAATCGAGCACTTTTTATTTTAAAAGTCAGTTTGGTGTTGAAACTATGTAGCGTGGGGAGGAGGGGGGGGGCTAGGATTTAACGCTTGGAAAGGAAATGTAGCGGAGGGCCCGGTTCAACGTTGATGTTCCCGCGTTCCGACTTTTCCCCAGTGCAGAACGGAGACAAATGGAATTCCATTTTTAAGGACAAAAAGGCAGAACTGGGAGGGGTTTTTTTTTTGTTGTTGTTGTTAAATTGCATGTCTATTTTATTCTTTCTTTCTTTTTAGAAATCCTGTGTGTTTTACTCTCTCTAAACCCACAATCCCACGTTTTTGTCGCTGGGATACATTGGCGATTCATAAGATTTCCTGTCCCTTTTTATGTATATAAAGTGTTGGGAAATGTTGCTGTTTTCCAAATGTGGGTCCCTTTCAAAGATTGGCTGGGTCGCTCAGTTGCACAGCCTGATTGCGGAGCCAGAGGCTGGGAGTTCAATTCCTTACTGTCCTCTGTGGAGAAGAGTGTAGCCAGGCCCGGAGGAACCTTAGAAGAAGAGGAAGGATAGACCATTTCTGGGAACTTTATTTCTAGAACACCCTGGAAAGGGTGGCCATGAGACGGAATGGACTTGAGGGCATACAATTCTTGTCCCCTCCTCACTGCCACAATGGCCAGTAATTTTCGACTTATGAGAAGTGTTTATGATAAACACTTTTGTGGGCATAACATGATAGAAGCAACAAGAGGAGGGCCAAGCCTGGAACTAGCATAAGGTTCTCGAAAAGCAAAACAGCAGCAACAAAAACCAATGGAACCCACAGCTAGGCTTTTGGTTATTGTTACATCAACCATCCTGTCTGTCTTGATGATGACAATGATCATGAGAGTGATCGGATTCTAAGCTTCACTTCTTGGTAACTGACCACAACTCTGTCCAGCTTTATTCATTATATAGGTGATGTGTACAGCAGCACAAAGGTATTATTATATCAGATATGTAGAGGTATCTTAAATTGTAGAACTTGTATGTTTGATTAGAAGTTTAATTTAATTTCCATCATATTGTATTGTACTGTCTTGATTTTATATTGTGTATTCTGCAAAGGCCCGTGTGCTATGCAATAAACTGAATTCAGTTCCGTGTTCGGTATTTTGCCAGTGTATATCCTCTCTGCTGGTACATATTTGTCTTTTATCATGCAAAGGATCTAATAGCAATCTCATCTTCATCCAGGAGATGTAACGTTTGGATATGATTGCACTGACAAGGCTTTTAAGTCTTGTGTAAGGATCAGTACCTTACACAAGACTTAAAAGGATCATTGCTTGTGAACCTTGATTTTCAAGGACTTTGCTATATGCTAAGTCTTTCCTTTCATTGCCTGTACCTGTGCATATTAACAAGCAATCCTTTTTATTACATATGAGGAGAGCAGATGAAGGAATACAAAATCTAGAACTGGGTTGATCCAATAGAAAACAAAGTGCAACATTGTGTAGATCATCATGTGCTACTACCACGTTTTCCCCACTGTGTTTATATTCTGTATATTTTCATAGTCACTTCCCTATACTACCATGTTTTCCCCACTGTGTCTGTATTCCATGTATTATTATAAGTCACTCTCCTTGAACTGGACATATGCCTTGTTTCAGTAAGACAGTAGTGATTGCATGTTATTTGTGTGTTCTTTTAGAGCCAATGTCACCACCATTAGCAATATCCTGTTACTGAATTTATTTTACCAATAACAATGCAATAGCATATCTTGTGGCTTTCCCTGTTGTGGATTTGGGATGTTCTATTTTACAATTCTCCTTCAGTGGAGTCCTACCCTTTTTACAACCCCCATCCTCATGGAATCTGCTTCCATTTAAAGGTTTGTTCTCAAACACTGCCAAACAATTGTCAGTGGCATTATATTTCTGCTGGTTAAACAGTAAAGACAAAGCTCTTCTGCAAGAAATAAAAGATAGCATCCTGTGAATAGATGGTAATTCAACACGTATGACCTAACAATGGAGATACATCTATTAATACTTCTGGATCAGATGGATGTGCCCTTTCTCAGATTTCACACTTATGCATATTGTGAACATTCAAGTGCCAATGATTGTTATAAAAAATCACCTTATTTAATTTTTCTTATGGAAAGTTATGTAGTACCTCATAGGGTCTACTGGGAGATGTGCTGGTGATGCATATTAGAAAGAGTGCTAGCTGGCTGCCTTAGAGCCTTTCTGGAAAACAGGATTTTTCACCTAGTCTAGATGGTACACTCTCCCAGAAAGATCAGGTACTCAGCTTGAGGGTGCTCCAGGACCTAGCTTTATCAATGAAGGCCCAGGTTTCATCTGTGACCAAGAGCACCATTTGTCTACTTTGGTTGATTGCCCAGCTGTACCCTATTTGGACAGAAAGTGCCTGAGGAAATAATACATGCTTTGGTAAGCTCAAAGACTGGCTACTGCAATGCTCTGTACATAGGGCTGCCCTTGAAAACAATATGGATGTTTCAGAAGGTCCAGAATGTGGCAGCCAGACTTATTGAAGGGACTAGTAGATTCGATCATATCTCTGCAGTTCTGGCATGCTTGCAGTGTTTATTTGTGTGCCGCTGTGCTCAATAACAGATGGAAAACGTTGACATCTGAGCATTCAGCCTGGAGGCAGGCGGTGCATCATGGCCTCTCCCATTTTGAAGGGACACTTGTTCAGCAGGCCGCGGCAAAGAGGCAGTCCCGAAACCAGCAAAATCAGGGAGCTGGACAGGGGACAGATTGTATTTGTCTTCAGTGTGGAAGGGATTGTCACTCTCGAATTGGCCTCAGCCACACTAGATGTTGTTCCAAGTCCTCTATTCAGAGCACTACCATAGTCTCTTGAGATTGAAGGATGCCTAATCTAAAAAATGTGCTAAATTCAAGGTGCTGATTTTCACCTATAAAGCCCTAAATGTTTTGGGATCTCAATATCTAACAGAACATCTCTTCCTAAAGTAATCTGCTGGTCCCCTTCACTCCTCACAATATTTGTCATTGAAAGTGCCAATGCCAAGGAAGGCCAGAAAGTCCACAACTAGAATCCTTGAACTTTCTGCCCTGGCCCCTTATTGTAGAACAATGGATGGCTGGCAGTTTGCCAAGCACCATCCCTCTTGACTTTCAAAAAGATGTTAAAGACTGAATTTGTAAAGACTGCTTTTAGTGGTCTTACATCCATGAGAACTTGCCATAGCATTCACCATTTTATTCTAGGCAGGTAGTTTGGATGTTAGACTGAGTTTTAATTTTAATTTTACTATTTTCATTCAGCAAATGATATTTTGTCTTTTGTGTTTTTATTACTATGCTTCTCTGTTGTTCATGTAAGCCGCCTTGGGTCCTTTTGGAGAGAAAGGCAGCATAGAAATATTTTAAATAAATAAATGTTTAATGGTTTTGATGAAAACTTTAAAATGATATACACTTCTTTCTAATAGCCACTGTTTATTTAATTTATATGATTATTTTGTATGTGAAGAGTATTTCATGAAGCAGTTGGACTCGGAATAATCTGGTGTGTCTTTGCTGGCAATAACTACACAGAAGCTAAAGAACCATCTGTCAGAGATGTTGTGAGTGCATCCTGCACTGCAGAGCTTGCATAGACAACCTGCAAGATCCATTCGGAGTCTAATTTCTATAACTGTGGCCCAAGTCCTCTTCATAGTCATAGTGGCTTTGCCAAATAGCATAGCTTTTAGAGGTGAATTGCCCCGTGTTAATAAATCACCATAGATATTATCAGTTGCATACTGAGATGTATGACTCAGCATGCAACTGATAATGCCTGTGATGATTTCTTAGCTTGGGGCAATTTGTCTCTGAAAGTTATGTCATTTGCGTAGCTAAGCAAGAGGATTTCAGCCTATGAATAAAAAGTGTATCATTGTGAGCATATGAGTGCAAGCAATTTACCTATTTCCCCCCCTTAACTGTGTGATTTGCCATAGGTCACAAATCTCGCAGCATATGTTCCATCAGGTGACAGAGGAAAGCACTGGGTAAAATATATGAACATATTGTGAGCATATAGGTGTGTGTGCGTATGCATCTACTGATTTAGAAATAGCATGTTAGGTTTAGAAATGTGGGACTTCAGATGCTGTCTTTTGATCATTTGATTATTTTAGCGATGTGATCAGTACTTGAAGAATATCTTCTCTGTATCTTCTCTGTAATTTTCCAAGTCTTTCCCAGGTCTTGCCATGCCAAGACTCCCCACCAAGACTTCCCCACTGCCACCAAAATTTCCAAACTTTTACATAGATCTGGGGAGTCCTATGTAGGATTCAGCAGAAAATCTCTCTCAGACAGATGGCACTTTACATTGAAACTGCTAAATTCTGGGGAATCAGCAGCAGCTCAGTGCCCTATCTGGGGAATCCTGAACAAGAAAGATGCCACATACAGTGCATTATATTAATTTAAATAAGATGTATGTGTCACTATGGCCAGATCAGAATTTCCAGGAACAAGAATGAAAGAAATGAAAACAAAACAAACAAACAACCCAACCTGCAGCCCCTTACCCCATTTCCCCCCTCTTTGGGAAAGGGAAAATCCCCACCTGATTTTCCCCACTTGCCTTTTAGGTCATCTTTATCAATGCAGGGAAACCTGGATTCTAATTCTCATTTATATATAACGATCAGTATCTTTTACTTTAAGTCATCTGACAAAATAATCGTAAGGTTTAAAAAATATCTACAGGGTAGAGGTGTAATTTATCCAACAGGACAACAAACGTGGGGAATGGATGGAGTCAAAAGTACATTGGAAATGAATAAAATACATCTTCATAAGAGAAAATGCTTGTTTAGTTATTCCTCCCAGGTTTTTAATGAAAGATGCTGAAAAAACTCATTTCAAATGTGTAATAAAATCCAATACAGAATTTCTGAACCTTTCATGTCAAAGGTGGTAATTTCCACCTCTAATGCTGACCATTAAAAGAAAGAAATAAACCACTGTGTTGTGAAAATTAGCCTTGAAACTGTACAATGAACATAAGAAAAAAAACAACTTGTAACCTTTCTTTGAAAGGACAAAATTTATTCACATGTTTCCTGAATTCTGTTCTTTCCACTCATGGTTTCTAGCTAGAGATGGGGGTATTCATATATGAATACGAATATCCCCGCACAGGTGGTGATAACGAGGGTCCAGCCCCATGGGGTCGGACGGTCCACTCACCGATCCGCCGCTGCCGCAGATGCTGCGATTCTTCCAATGGCTCCGCATATTGCGATTGGCTAGCCACTCGTGGCAGGAGGTGGGAGGACAGGCCTCGCTGCAAGGTCGAAAAGTGGCTCGCAGATTGCGATCTGCAGAGCCATTGGAAGAATCGCGGTGTCCACGGCAGTGGCAGATCAGTGAGTGGACCGTCCGGCCCCATGGGGCTGGACCCTCGTTATCGCCACCTGTGCGGGGATGTTCGTATATGAATACAAATACCCCCATCTCTATTTCTAACAGCTGTATTCTGGAGAAATAAAAAGTATAAACAGTTGCATTCACATGGTAATAGTTATTCAGAAGCAAAAAAAAAGGTGTAAGAATGTTCAGATAACATACATGTAAATTGTTAAAGGACAGTTTTGCTGATTTCTGGCAACAGTTCTATAGTTTTGCACAAGTGATCTGGAAGAGTGATCTCAGACTGTGTGTTTCCATTGGCTTTTGTTCCAACCCTAATTATCCATTACCAAATTAGTTTTATTTTGTAACAGTACCTTAGTGATTAACAATGTAACCACCACAACCACCTTTGAACTGCAGAGCTGGAAGGGACCCTATGGATCATCGAGACCAGCCCCTGTCAAAGAGGCGCAGTGGGGCATGAAACTCCCAATCTCTGGCTCTGCAGCCAGACGCCTAAATCACTGAGCTATCCAGTTTACTTGGAAGTACCTCCTTTTATTTTTAGTATGGCTTACTCCCAGGTAATTGTGTATAGAATTGTAGCCTGATAATGCAATCTGATAGGTGTCTCCACAAAAGCAAATCTCACTGTGATTAGTGGAGTTTATTAGTTCTATTAGTTTTAAGTAATTCAACTGCTGCCTAGTTTTTAAAGCTGGCAGCTTTCAGATGCCATGCCAGCTTCTCTTTTTACCCTAACTAGGGCAAATGTTGCTGGTGTGCATTGACTGTAATTGCATAAATTCACTGCTTATTCAACAGGAAGGAAATGTTCAGTTCACAGTGTTTGGAGCAGGACTAGTGTGTGTGTGTATGTGCATGCATACATATTTATATATGTGAGAGAGAATGAGAAAGAGAAGGATGGGGAGATGTATGAATATTAAATATATGTAAAGTTATTATTCTTTTATTTAAGGAAAAAACACTGAAACATACTAGATGTGGGTAATAAGCTGCAGGTGATTCAATGTTTACTTGGATTGTCTCACCCACAGCTAGTTGACTGCTTAGACTAAGGCAGGAGTGGGCAACTTGTGGCCCTCCAATGTGGTTAGACTGTGCCTTCCAAACCCACCTGTCTTAGCTGCCAGAGCTGTTTGTGAAGGATGAAGAGCACAAGTCTAACATTATTCAGCAAACAGAAAAGCTGACTCAGATCTGCCATCTCCTTTTAATGCCATAAATTCAAGTTGTTCACATATTCAGATTAAAGCATTAAAACCTGATGGGTGGGGGCAGCACTGCTAGTGAGTAAAGAAGATGCAGGATGCCTTCCAGTCTCTTTATACCTCAGCAGAAACATAGGACTGTGTGCATATCTGTTACATTTGCCCATAAATGTTTTCAAGTAGTAGCCATATTAACTTGTTTCAGAATGTGCAGTATAACAAAAATAAAACACAGACAGAAAATGACCATGTGATTCATTCATAGCAGCGAGGCTGGGCAGTAAATTTATTAGCTTAATAAATACAAGTAAGATGAACTTTTGATTTCATTAGAAATTTGCATCAAGCAAAGACTGGTATAAAACCCGGTGTTAAGGCAAATAAAAAATTGGAAGCCAGGCTGCCGATGAAGCAAATGAATTTTAGATTTTATATGAGACACAAATGACAAAGGTTAACTATTTTTGTTTATTCCACCTCTGCAGACAAAAGGCTGGCTTGCCTTCCTTCAGGCATAACTGCCACTTGTATGTATGTATACTGCCTAATTTAGGGCAAAGCACTATGGCTGGTTGACAATCATGCAAATAATCCTCTGAACTGATTTCAAACCTCAATCCATCACCCCACCTCCCCAGTTAAATCCCCAACAACCCAAATTCAGCCCACTCCCAAACACAATTCCAAATAAAAATGCATAGATGGTTGGCGGATGACCTATGTTGCAAGTTAATGTATGGGGTGTTTTTCTGCTGGAAGTCTACTAAATTCAAAATGAAAAAAATAAAGAAATATTGTGGCATCTTAAAGACAAACAGACTTATTTCAATGTGAGCTTTCCTGGATTACAATCCACTTTCTCAGACACATAGATGCATCCAGTGAAGATAGATTCAGGTGCAGAAAATGGAATTTCAAAGTGGCAGTAGTATTATTAAAACAAGTAGTGAACTCAGAGAGTTTATTACACAAACTTCCTGACTGTTGCTAAAGTGCTGTATATCAGGTGAGCAAAAGCTGTCTATCCTTAGTGTCTGAGGAGAGAGAGGCAGCTGAGTAAACTACATACACAAATTCCAGAGTATATGGAAAGGCTCATATATAGACCAAGGATTCTTAACTCTATATATCTTAAGAAATTATATTTTCTTTACAGTCTTATGTATGGAGAAATTTATTGTCTTTAGCCTCAAACTGATTCATTAAAAAAGAGGAACTCCCCCCCCCCCAGCTGCTTCCTGATTCAATAAAGACCAGCATATGTTAATTGTTCCAAAGGCAGCTATGGTGACAGATGTGGCTAAACTGGCTATTCCTCTAGCATAAAATCTGTATCACATATCATTATTTATCTTCAGTAAAATGAATGCAGTTGAGCCAAAAGCACATTGGTTCAAGTTTCTGTCAACAGTGAAGGTAGATTTTCAAAAAACGGAGCTGCATTCATTTAACTGAAAAATTTGAAACTAATGCTATACAAAATGTTTACCTGCAGTTTGGTTATCTCCTATGTTTGACACCACTGATTTAGGTTTCAGGGGGACCTTTTAAAAGTTAATTGTGTGTAACATTAAACATGTTCAGTTACAAAAATAATTGAGGGATATAGCTTGTGTATTTTTGACCAAACTCCGGGAGGCAGTGGAAGACAGGAGGGCCTGGCGTGCTCTGGTCCATGGGGTCACGAAGAGTTGGACACGACTTAACGACTAAACTACAACAAGCTTGTGTATTGCATGATATTTGTGGAAGAAAGGGCATTCAAACAACACCTGGTAGGAACCCAGTTCTGACACTTATTTGTTACTACTCCCTTACCACAGGATCTAGACCTGGGAATTGGGCTGAATGTGGCCCACCTGCTAGGCCACAGAGTGATTACCTATGAACGTAATGCAGTAGTGAAAATGTTAATTTCTTTGAGTGTTATAAACCTTGACATGACCATTAGACTCTCTTGATCTTATATTCCTGGTTCGTCGACCAATCCGGATCTTCTCCCCCTTTGAATATTTTCCTGGCTGCGCTCACCTGTGTTCATGGCACATACCAGAACAGTTCCTGGCCTGTGTTACTCTGCCACCACTTTGCCATCCCCCGGGAAAGTCAAGTTGTGATTTCACAATGACAGGCGCTGGAAGAAGAAGAAGGTCCAAGAAGAGACGGCATCTGGGAGGCTTCCAACGAGGCTCTTTTGATTTCAAGCCCTCCCGTTTATGTAAATTGACCTAATTTCGCTTGGCAGAGTTGGCTGCCTGCAAAAGAGGCACGCGCAGGCAGTTCCCCGCTCTTCCGCCCGGGTCCTGGCCCTGCCGAAGTCCCGGTCGAGGTTATTGGCCCGCCAGACGTCCGGGGCGCCTGCCCTTTCCCGGCTGTCCGTCCTGCCGCCCTCCCTCCCCGCCCTCCAGCCGCCGCGAAGGAAGGCGCTTTCCCGGTTGCCTGGTGGCCGCCGAACAGCGGCGGCACCTTTGACGTTCTGCTTCCCCACGTGACAGGCGGCCTCGCTCCATTCCGCGGAGGGAGGGAGGGAGGGAGGGAGGGGAGGAGGAGGGAGGTGTTGCTGTCGCTGCCTCCGCTTGTGCCAAGCTTTGGGGGACTCGTAAGCTCTGGAGGAGCGCCGGCGGCGGCGGCGGCGGCAGCGAGCAACCCTTGTGCGTCCTCATTGTTTATGTGATGAACGGGCCTCGCTTCTCTTTGCCGTCTGCTGCCGGCTGACCAGAAGGCTGCGGAAGCGAGGCGCGGGAGACCAGGCAAAGGACGAGAGGGAGCAGGCTGCTCCTGCCGCCGCCGCCGTGCCGTGCCGTGCCGTGCCGCGGGTGACCTTGGCCCAGGAGGTAAATCTGCTCTCCCGAAAGCGGGAAGTGCGGGAATGTCGCCCTGCGCGTGGCGGGCGCAGAGCCGAGCGAGGCGCGGGAATGCCCGGGGCTGCCGGCGGCACCCGCGCCACTGTCCGCGGTGCTGAAATCACGGGCAGCGCCGCCGCTTTGCCTCTGCAGGGCGAAATCAGCCCGCCTGCCATTTGCTGCGCCCAGGTGGCGGGCGCACGCGCGCGGGCTTTAGGAGGACGACGAAACCGGGAGAGCGGCGTGTGTGCGTGTGTGTGCGTGTGGGGAGAACTGAGGTGTTAAGGGAGCGGGGGGGGGGAGACGGACACAACAAGGCGGACGAACCAAGGACGGGCGCGCGACGTTCGCTTCGATGTTTATTGACTGACGGGCTCCGGTTCCGGCGGAGCTTGACGAGAGTTGGCTGCAGCGGGGGCGGCGGCGGCCGGAGCCCCTCTTGGAGCCGAGTCTGGCATTCTTCCTTCCACCGGCCCGTCAGAAGCTGGCCAGGATCAGGATGCGGCTATGTGAGTGGGCTTTGCGGAGGAAGGGGTTCACACGAGCAAGAGGGAGCGTCTTGGGTCTGAGAGGAAGAGTCGGTCCGGATGGAGCCTGCTGGAAAGAGAAGGGGAGAGAGAGTGGGGAGGGGAGGGGAGGGGAGGACACGTGCCCGTCTGTCGCAGAGGGAACGGGGCTGGTGTGGTTTTGATTTCAAGCGAGGCGCAAAAGTAGCATCGCCTCTGAGTAAACAATTCGGCGGGGAGGGAGGGAGGGAGGGCGGGCCGGGGCGGCCGATGCCCCCTTTTGAAGGCTCTGTAGGGAAAACTGGAGTCCAAGGATTGCAGCACACAGAGAGTGGTTTTATTTTCGGGGCGGGGGGAGCTTTTACTCGCGTTGGAAGCAACCTTTGCTGGAAAGCTGCCTGCCTCCATCAGCTCTGGTAGCCTTTAACATATCCAAGGGGCCTTTTCAAATGATAGCTCTAAATAGGTGCAGCGTGCATGCCGGTCTTATTCGTAGTCAGAAAAAAGACAAAATGAGTGTAAAAGTGAAAATATGAAATGAGCGTAAATCAGGCCTTTGCTCCATTGCCCCTGCTGGGGCAAGGTCTCAAGGATGAGTGAAACTCGCCCTTGTCAGTGAAAGCAAGAATCCTTTCCTTGCAGGCAAAGGGAGAAGGAGCCGCAGAAATGTTTTACTGAGAGCCCTTTCATTTTTTTTTTAACCAACAGAGGCAAATTGCTGTGCAGAAGATTTGCCAGGAGGCCAAACTATTAAGACATGGCACAAGGGAATAACTACGGACACAGCAGCAACGGGGTGGCTGACGAATCCCCAAATATGTTGGTGTACAGAAAGGTAGGACATTTGAGGGGGATTTACTTGGAAGTAACTTTACTCTTGATCTCCTCCCACGATGGTGAAAGGGCTGCCTTATATTGCTACAGTGTAGCATTGTTGTGTAACAATCACTTGGTATCAGTACTGCGACTACACTTCTTAAACCTTTCCTGTCTAGTTTATTTCTCTGTATTATACCTCGGAAAAGGAATGAGGGTGGGGATAGAGGGGTGCAGATACCCATGACCCCGCTTGCTCTTTGTCCATTCTTTTGATAGGAAATGGTATCAGCCTCTTGTAGACATCTATAAGCAACATGGATAAGTCTAAATGTTCAGGATCATTTGTTCTTCCTTCCATAATGGATTTGTTTTGCTAGAACTATAGTAATTTTCAGTTTTATTTACTCTTTGTAATCTTGCTGGCCTCTGGTAGTTAAAATTTTTAAGATTAACACTATTGCTGCAAATCTTGAAATAAATTTATATTCTGAAATGGTGGGGAAAAGGCATGTGATCTTAAAAAAAAGTTATGTGATTAAATCCAGGTGTTTTTCCTCTATACTTCATCTTCTTAAAGTCTTTAAAAAGGACAATAAAAAACAAGCCACTTGATCTGGGAGCAAAGGACATAAACTTCTGAATACCGCTTTAGCATCATGCTGACACTGCTGACAGTATTTATAGCTAACTCTGTGCAAGCATGTTTATTGTTTTGCAGGCATTTGTGGAAACACAGACAGACACAATATTATCTGCCATAGCCCACTTTTGACTATGTAAAGCATATTTCAATAAACTGAATGCATGCAAGAGCAGAATTGGATAAGCAGGAAAGGTCTACAAACAATATTTGTGTTCTATAACTCGGATTTTTAATATTTTTAATCACCGTATTTTTGCATACACTTGCTTCTTTTTCACTGCTTTTAGTCTCACTTCTTCCAGATACGCCTAAACTAATTATGTAATGAGTATTTTCAAAATTTCTTATTATTGATGATTGTCTAACTTTTGCCATGCCAAGACTCCTTACTCAGATGTCTTTTGCTCCAGCAAGAATTCCCAGCTTCCACACAATGAGACCTCAGTCATGCTCTCTGTGTTTATTGAGTGATTGATTTGGTTTCGTTTGCTCCTTGTTGTTCTGTGCAGGAAACTGTGAAGCTTAATGCTTTTCTGAACAATTCTGTGCAGGAAAGATGTCATTCTACACAGGAATTGTATTTGTTTGTTTGTTTATTATTTCCACCTCTAAAATGCCCTATTAGTGTCATCACTCTCTGGGCAGTTCACAATATGCAATAAAATCATACATTTAAAACATCATATAATAAATACAATAAAATATAATAAACCTTGTCCCTAGCTAAAACAATGAATAGTAATAAATAATAATAGAAATACACATATTAAACCCATTTGAGCATCTTAGGTTAATACACTAGTAGAAGGCAGCTTTATATAATTCTATCTTTATTAGCTTCTTAAAAACAAACCTCTGTAGGAAACCTATTCTACCTAGTGTTGACTTTTTTTTGGCCTTCTTGGGTAATGCAATTCTTAACATCAAGGACTGCAAGGAGCATGTGGGATAGGGTGCTATTTTGTGGGAGAGATGTTCTGCCAGCTATTGAGGTCCTAAATCAGTAAAGGTGTTATAGGTCATGACCAGCACCTTAAGCTGAGTGTGGAAATGAAAAGGGAGCCAACGAAAGTGTTCCAAGACAGGATATGTGTTCATAGCTGCTGATCGGTTTGACAGGTGTGTTTTGGACCTACTGAAGTTTCCATAATGACGTCAAGGACAGCCCTGTGTAGATAGAGGTACAATAGTGTATCTTAGAGATTACCAGTGCATGAACCACTGTTGCTAGGAATTTCTTACCCAGGTAGGGGCACAACCGGGCAGTTAATTGATGTTGATAAAAGGTACTCTTGGGCACAGCAGATATTTGCACCTCTTTAGAAAGAACTGGGTCCAAGAGTACCATCAAGCTGTGAACCTAATCCTTCAGAGGGAGTGTGACTCCATTGAGGTCAGGTAAATATTCCTCTAAATATCCCTCTGATGATCCTCCCAACAGCAGAGGAAGTTTATTGGCTCAAGGCACAGCATCACCTGCAGATGAAGAGAAGGGGAGATAATTATCCTGCATAGCTTGGCATTTTTTTTCAGAAAAAAAAAAGATTGGCCATTAAAATTCTGAAAAATCCACCAAGCCTCATGCAGACAAATTTGCCGTAAGAGGACAAGGACTTTTTTTCCTTGGTTTTTCCCTGAGAATGAGAGGTAGCAAGATTCATATCCCTAACCAAGGATCTGGCTATGCTAGCAGCAGGGAGTGAGCCTGGGAATGGTTGAGGCACTTGGGAATGGTTGGGTATGATTGAAATAAGCTATATAAGCCTCCCTGTTGAAATGGAAATGGCTCCTGCCAATATTGTGAAGTGGCTATATAAGCTAGCTAAGTCAGGTTATTGGCAAATTAATCATATCCCTTGCTTGGCAGAGGAAAGGAGAAGTGAAAAAATAAGTTTTTTGACTGTATACACTATTGTTGATATACTGCATTGTTTTTTGTTTTTGTTTTTGTTTTTTTACCTTTTCTTTGCCTTGCCTTGAAGGGCAGGTCAAGAAACTGCTTGCAGCTCTGGATTCTACTGTGGGTGGTGTCTTGACCAACCCTGTAAGATGAAGCAAAGAAAATATTTTACAACTGATGTAGTGCATCAGCAATAATTTACATACAGTCAGAATATTTTTTTTTCACTTCCCCTGTCCCCTACAGAGCAGGGGAAGTGATTAATTTGCCTGAAGTGGCTCACTTATTAAGCTGCATCATGATATGGGAAATTGAAAGGGGAAGACTTATTTTGGATCAGTTCCAGCAATCACATGTGCTGGAACTGATCCAAACCAGAGCAATCCACACAACAGAAAAGTAGAAGCCTCTTGACAGGAGCCAGAACACTCTGGAACATTCTGGGGGCAGGCAGGTGCATTATAGCAAATATGTTGTCCGATCTCCAGCCCATCCTTGCAGTGCTCCAAACAGCAGGCTAAATAGCCTGTGTAGGCAGCCTCTAGCATTTACTAGGAAGCAAGATTATAGAGCTCATTTTACAGATTTCTGTGTAATATTATCAATTATTAACATTTAGCCCTGGTGTTTTGGTATTTTTTAAGCTCTCACTAGAATTGCCATTTCATTGCAGTAGAGAGAAGATTATTTAATTCTCCTTAAGAATATCCCATGCTCTGTTTTGACATATGTGCTTGTGAAAGGCTAATGGTTATGTTTGTTTTGAAAGCACAGTATTTTGTAACAAGGCACAATGATTATATTCTTCATAACAAGGTGCAAAGATTATAATCACAGGAGAAAGTGTATTACTCAGTTGTAAACAGTATGTTAAGTTATAAATCTATCAATCAGTGCCTTTACAATACTGGCACCAAATGTATACATATGAAATATATCCATTTTGTGTTATGTGGATTTGTTACTGTTTGTATACTTTCTTAAAATAGGCACATAGAAGTACATCTGACTTGCTGCATATAGTGAAGTATCAAATCAAGGAGAAAACAACAGTGCTGCACTATTTCAGTGTACCACAGAAGGGCCTTTTATTTCCGTTTTTTACTTGTGTATCATTCAGACTTATGACTCCACATACTTTCTAAAGTGATCAAACATTTTACAAGTTTTGTTTATCATCTCATTCTGCATAATAGGTAGAATGGCAGCTGGAGTTCAAATTCTTCCACTATCTGAGTATTATTGGAAGATTACAAAATGTTTGCATTGTAATTGTTTAATCACAGTTGCTTGTTGCATCAGGGAATTTCTTTTCTAAGTACAATGAAAAGGCTTTTGTGTTTCAAAATGTACAGGTGTGTGTGTGTGTGTGTGTGTGTGTGTGTGTGTGTGTGTGTGTGTGAGAGAGAGAGAGAGAGAGAGAGAGAGAGAGAGAGAGAGAGAGAGAGGTTATGTTTTGTGAAAGACATTGGGCAGACTAATTCTTAGTGTGTAATTTCCTATATTTATAACATATCCAGCTAGGATAGGAGAAGATTTATATGAGCTGTCACATGCCATTGTGCAAAAATCTGACCCTTCCATCTCTCCCAGTCCAACACTCTATGAGGGCTACGTTGCCCCGTCCATTGTGTATTCTAGGCAGCAGAGGGCTGTGTAATTTCCCCTCTAGCAGTAATGGTAAATTTTGGAGACACTCATCATGCCAGTCACCATAGCTACACCCCTAAGAAAAGTTGAAAAACTATAGGCAGCTGTGTAGATCGATACCAATAAACCAGTTTTAGTAATGTTCATCTCTACAAGCAATTTTTTTAAAAAATTTAAGCTAAAGTGTCTTAACTGCCCATTCAAGGCAAGGCTATCCTCAAATATGTCACATTAGAAGAGGAATAGCTTGCAACGAAACATTATTGCCAAGAAAAGCTTGCCATGTTCTCACTTCTCACTAATGTGAGGATTCCAGTGAAGTTCAAAAGGAAAGGAGAAGACTAGTGTGGTGGTGACATCATTCTTTCTGCTAATCAAAGTGTCCTGGTGTTTCAACCCTGTGAATCCTGGCTCCACTCCAGCACTCTAATATATGTATTACTTACTGCCTATTTAAGATCTCTTTAAGGGATATGCTTAGCAAAAATGTTTGTGTTTCTTTCATTTTGAGTTCTTTTGCAAGTGCCTCCTTTATTTTTCTTTTGTTTTCATGTTTTTGTGTACCAGTTCCCAAAGCAGGCATTAGGACATGAGACCTATGCAATGCACTCATTTATAAAAAAGCCCCTGGCAGTGCCCTCCTCAGTGTTCATTGCCACTACAGTCCGAACAAAGATCCTTTTCAGCCAAGTAACCGACTACCACCAGTACTATGCATGCAGCAAAAAAATACCACCCGACACAACCTCTGAACCTAGGCAGTAAAGTAAATGGCAAGGAAGCACACACCAAAGCAAACAATTACTACAACACAAAACAGTCCCAAAAAACTCCCACCAAAATGGGAAGAGCCTTGTGGTGCAGTGGTTAAACTGCTATACTGCAGCTAAAACTGTGCTCATGACCCGGGGTTCAATCCCAGGTAGCTGGCTCAAGGTTGACTCAGCCTTCTATCCTTCCGAGGTCAGTAAAATGAGTACCCAGCTCGCTGGGGGGGGGGGGCAATGTGTAGCCTGCGTAATTAACTTATAAACCGCCCAGAGAGTGCTTGAAGTGCTATGGGGCGGTATATAAGCAGCACGCTTTGCTTGCTTGCTTGCTTAAAATATACACCTTTAACTACAGTAAAGTAACCACATAACAATTTTAAAAAAATTCAAGGGAAAGCACTCACTTACACATGTATAGGGAAAAAAAACCCAGCAAATCAACAACAACAAAGCAAAATACAAAACAAAACAAGAACTACCCACGCAATTCCCTTTCCCAAAAACCAAGAAGATCAATCAAGCAAAAAAATACGACCAAAAACACTTCAAAGCACAATTAGTAGAATGTGAGGAGATTTTCTCCCTTCTGCCATCTGACGACTTCCTTTTCTCTTCTTTAATTCCAGCAGGCAGCAAAAGGTAGGGCAGGGAGGCAATAAAAATAATCAAAGAAAGGAAAGGACCAAAGAAGGGCATAATATTCCTCAAATATATGGGGGAGGGTAATACAAAAAATAATTCCAAGGAGGCACACTGGCACAAGGCAGCATGCTTGATGGTAGCAGCAAAAATAATGAAAATAAATGGGGGGAAATAAAAAATCAAGGGGAAAAAGTCAAAAAAGGCAATGGTCCAAGATGTAGGCACCAAGACAGGCAGCACAACCCAACACAGAGAACACTAGGAGCTTGTAGACCCACATGGAATGACTAAAGCAAAGAAAGAGTATTCCTCACTAGGCTCCAAGCAATCCATTCTAATTAATAGCTTCAAAATTCCTATCTTCTTTCCTGAACTTTGTGATTGGATACTGACAGCAACCCTCACACCACTATTGGATGGAAAATTTCCTGGGTAATTTGACAGAAAGAAGATAAATGAAAGAAGAAAGGATAAATGAAAGAGAGGAACATGAAAGGACATGAAGCTTTAAGGTAGCCCCTCTTTTGTAAATATGAATAATTCATATTTTAGATGCTCTCTTTTGGGAGTCAACAAAAGAACATAAAAAATTTAAAGGAAACCCATGTTTTCGCCTTTTTGTTAAAACATGAAAGGCCTATCCTTAGTGTCTTTGGCTATCGGACCTAAGTTTCAGACAAGAATCCACAGGGGGAGGAACAATCCTTAATTTTTTAATTGCACTCATCTTTTGCTTTTAAAACTGGAATCCTACTGTTATAGGACAGAGTGGGGAACATGTGACCTTCCAGTTATTGTTGGACTGCAGCTCCTATCATCCTTGACCATTGTCTAAGCTGGCTAAGGCTGCTGGGAGTGGCAGTCCAGCGACGTCTGGTGGGTGACCTATAATGTAGACAATATTGGATTCTCACCTGTGATATAGACTACACTGGATTAGATTGTCCAATGGTCTAATTTGGTACCAGGCAGTTTCTTATGATCACAATTATTATTTTAGTAGTAAATACTGATATACTTTATGTAGCAACTTTTTAAAAGTAACACCCTTATTTCTTTAAGGCTCTTATGACAAGTGGTCTCATAGAAAGCAGCAATGTGGGCTAATAATTTGCTCTGTTAGTGTAGCCAAACCATCCTTCCTTTTAAAGGTTAAGGCTGTTCTTATGCTTTCTCTCCATCCTTTGTTGAGTGAAAAGTACTTTATGTCTTGTGATGCATTTTTCAGTTGAACCAGCATCTGTTTTAAGATTTTCAGTCCACTTCTGTGTTGTCACTTCCTGTTTCAGTCACATGGGGGAATACAGAAGTGGCTTTTTCTCAAATCTACATAGAAGCTGAATTATCTTTCATTTTGGTAGGTCCGTTCAAACCTACTTCTCTGATCTTTCTGTGTCTCTCCACAAATTACTGCTTCCACCAACTCAGACCACATTCTGTCATTTTTGTCCTGATGCAACCAATCTCTTGAGATGCCACTCACTGACCTCTCAGTTCAATGTCTGTCCAGGTTCTCCACCCCAGTAAGTACTTCTGCATTGTGTTTCTCAGAGAACTGTGGGAAAGAGGAACTGAAGATGAGAAATGGAGGGGTTAGAAATAGCAAAAAGAACACAGAAATATGGCCCACTGCATAGGGGCAAGTTGCTGTTTCCCATACAATTTTTATAAACTGGCAGCCTCCTAAAAATCTCAGATCCATTGCTCCAGTGCAGCTTTAAAAGTATGGTGGTGTGCTGAAAACAGCCCTTTTAAAGAAAGAATGGCCTATGTCAATGTATAATCAGCATACATTGTTCGAATCAAGGAGAAAGAACAGGATCCTCATGTGTAGCATGTACTGTGGGGGAGCAGGATCATGTTCTGTAGCTGAAGATAGGAGTTGAAAAACTGCTTAACAGCATTTGCCCTGCAGCTCAAGGAGATGTTTTCTGAATTGCCACCAAAAAGCCAAGTGCCAGGAGTGGGGGGGTGGGGGAACGAAGAGGACTGAGAAAGAAGGGAGATGGCCACACTCATGTCATCATCACACGCAACAGAATACCTTACCCACTCCTACAGTGAAACAAAGTGGTCTGAATACATTGAGAAAAGCCATAGAAACATCAACTTAACTTTGGATTGCTGTATTTCTTTTGGTTCAGAAAACATGGGAGATGACAGGAAGAGACCTAAGGGAAGGCAAACCATGTGTTGTTTGGATCCCAACATTCATCAAGAAAGTTCCAACTGATAGAGTGCTATAGAACACAGTATAATCTGTCTGGTTTTCCCCATACTTTTAGCAAGGTTTGTGGCAGTGCAGCTGCTGACATCCCTTCCAAGCTGCTTCCTCCTTCTGCACCAACCTGCAAACTTCCCAGTTGAGTGCCATGTTTCCCTGGAAGTTTGTTGTATCCCAGTTGGGTGCCTTTTTATAGCGTTATATAAACTGGTAATAGAAATTTATATACTTGCATGCCAGACTGCATATGCCTTGAAGGTAAGCTTTTTCTTTCAGTATAACGTCAGCTGCATTACTTTTTAAAGAGATCATCCTAATCTTTGAAGTAATATACCACATTGATGCTGGCCTACTTTAGGAAAAAGCAACTATCTTCCTGCTAATATTTTGTGAGGAATATAAACATTAAGATACTTTTTTTTCTCTTACTAACATTATTCCAGCCACCATTTAAATGTGGATTGAGAGGAACAGAAACAGTGGCTCTTGTTTGAACTTCTTTTCTTAATTCAGTAAAAATCTCAAATTTCTTAACTCTGCTGCCAAATATTTGCAAATCTTGCTGTGAACCAGAGTACAGGCAAACTCCATATCCATTACAGCAGGGTATAAAAGACACACTCAAACTCTCTAGGTGTTTTTCACCAGTTCCCCAAAATCCCAGTTCCTCAAAATAGTATGGGATTAAAGAGGTTATCATCCAAAACATTTGGAGGTCTGGCAGGTTGCTTACCTTGAGTTATAATTTAATTATTAATAAATGTAATATTACAGTGGGCAAGAATGTATCTGATTTACTTTAAGACTTTTGTTTTATCGCTGTGCTTATGGCAGGGAAAGTCACAGGGAAAACTGTTGCTATGCTTTAGTATCTTATGCCAACTTTAAGTGACTTTTTATTCCATTATGATGTCAAAAATCATGAATTTTGTTGTATAGTTTTGTTTGCCCTTCTATCAGTGGTTCAAATTTCTCCACTCAAGCACCAGCCTCTTTAATTGTAGATCAGCCCTTGCTTGCATGACTCATTAATAGTGCAATTGTTGACTGTGACCTTGGTATACAGCCTTTGCTGCTGTCGAATTCTTGCAGCAAAATTCAGCAAAGAACTAGAGATGTTTACCTCATGGAAATTAGTAGGCTTAAATATGTTCACTTTGTATTGTACTGGGCCCTAAGGAGTCTTCCATATCTCTGCCAACAGCCTGAATTATTGTGGCCTAGCGTTCTAATAGGTACAACCAGTCAGCAGAAGTAATCCTAGACTGCTTGTGTTTTATGAAATGATATACAATGAGTTCAAAAAAGCATGGCCTTCAAAATGTTAAATAGATTAAAACTGTTCTGACTTTTCCCTCATGATAGCACTTGTCATTTTAACCTGTTGAAGAGAGGGTAGGATCCAGTGTATTTGCTCTCTTGGAATTTCCCAGGCTATTACTGTGGGACTGAGATCAGGACCTCTGTGGGCCAGGCCCTGAGTTCCATCCTCACTGTGTCACCAAGGCTGTTGGTGCAAGAAATCTAAATTGGGGACAAATATTGTAGTCCAAATTTCTTGTGTTTCTCTTTGAGAGCCAGTCTTCATAACGCCATGGGGCACAAAGCTCAGATCTCAACTGCAGTTATGTCCATCTCTATTCATCAGGCTCCCAGCTTGTGTTTCTTTTGTTGGCTTTCATTGTTGCCTGCCTGCTTCTCATATCTATCAAACCTTGAATCTGAGCACCCGACAGGCTATGATGCACAGTGTTTCTTTTTAGTTTCGTGCTTTGTGTGTTCCTGTAGGGCGCCTTTAAAGAAGTGGAGCACCCTGTGGTTACTGTTCTATGTTCCTGCTGAGTTGACTAAAGCATTTGATGCCTTGGGAGTTGGGGAGATAGGGAGTGAACCCAGTGATTTAGCTGCTGCTGCTGATCTGTACTATCTTTGGTCAGCCAACAAGCAATATTATTGGCGAGTTGAGGAGATCTCATTCAAGTACAAATACAAGGCAATATATACGGCTCATGGAGAGCACAAAGTAACAGCTGGGAAAGCCTGAATGTGTTCATGGAACATTCAAAGTTGATTTTAATCTGGATTTATCAGTGGCTTTTCCATGTTCAGCATCAAAGCATATTCAGGCTGGAAGTCATATGCAGCCAATTAAACTGGTAGGAAACTAGGCCAATGTGAAGGTGTTAGTGGCTGTTTTAGAAATATTTTGGACCCTAGTCAGTATATCATAGAATATTTAGGTGTAGTTATTTAGTTAAAACACACCCACAGACAAAGATACATACATTAAACAAAGAGCAATATTAAAACCTACCATTTAAGAACATTTAGAAACTCATCCACATAATTCAGGACATATAGCATCCCAGAATGATCCTTACACATCCAAGTCAATTAAAAGCCTGCCTAAAATGTAAGGTCTTTGCCTGATAGCACAAGGAAAAGAGGAAAGGATCAACTTGATCTCCCAGGGGAATGCATTCCACAGCCTGGGAGCCATCACTGAAAATGCCTTCTCACCAAATGACTCTGCAGGGGTGGAAGGATCAAGGGATGGGCCATCCTAGAAGATATTAAAAACCAGGGAGGTTGTCATGTTGTGATACAATCCTTCAGATAGCCTGGGCCCAAGATGAATAACTGTGTGTTTTTAAAATAAACATTTCAATTAATTCTTTAATTAAAAATTATATTGCAAAATTTCTATGAGGTTTATTCCATCGTGTCAGATGCAGTGAAACAATACCAGTGGCTGGTAACAGTTAAAAGCAGCAATTTAAGCACATTACAAAACAAAACAAAACAAAAATCAGTCAAAACATACATGCATGTGCACTCAAACATATGCTTCCCCAACTCATGGGCAAAATATTTCCCTCATCTCCTCCCATTCTTTTTGCCCCCAGATACTCCTTACTATCCCAGCTTCCTTCTTTTTTCTGTGTAGCTGAGCCAACTTCAAAAACAAAGCACTGGATTGCAGCCACCAACCATTTCTATAGCCTAAGAAAGCCTCTGGGTATAAGAACCCTTCAGACAAAGCCGGGGGCAGGGGATGCCGCCCTAAAACTCATGAATGAGGAGGATGGGTGTCCCCTGCTTGGATGAGGAGCCACCAATGTCCTGCGGCCCAAGAGAACCCAAAGGCATTATTAGAAATAAGAATTGCACTGACAGACAGCTGTGTTTTGCTTTTCAGAATGCTACCCTCCCAATCATTTATTTTAAAGATAAAAATGTTGGGAAGGGCAGAGTACCTAGGGCTCAATATGAGAAGTGATGGTACACTCACTGTTGTCCAAAAGCACTATATTGGGGACCATGTGCTTAATGAAATTATCAATCCCAAGGCATTGTACTGATTAAGCAGTGTGGGTCAACACACTTATACTGGTAGCTGTCACCGTCTCCAAATGTACAAAATAATTGTGTTGCATGGAAATTAATCCACAGGATGATAGCAGATTGCAGATAAAAATCATTCTGAGAACTGCTCATGAATGTTATTCGGGTGGCTTTTGGTCACAAGAACTATCAAGATGGCACTGAGTAGAAAACAACAACTGTGTTTGAAAGGGATTATAGCATAAGAGAATGGACTCCTTGCACTTGCCTCACAAATATCACTCCAGTGTAAATCACTCTATCCAGAATCACATATATGCATATAAAATCTATATAAACTGTGAAGGTATGGTTTTGGATGACATTTCATAGTGACTTAAATTGTGGCATTGCATTTTATAATTTCACATGGAAATATGGAACACATATTCTACTTAAGGTCAGGTATGATTTACCTACTTTGGGTCTTTTAAGGGAATTAGTAAAATGGACATGTTGGAAACACTGATTATATTGGTGAAAATATCATATTTGTTTATTAATTTAATTGTGATTTCAGTTGTATACCATTGTTCATGTTCTATAGACCTTTGGCCACACATGTGACATGGATGTAAAATTTCAATTATCTAGATTTTAAAAACTATCTGTAAAGTGGTGGTAGAGTAAAATAAGCAGTTCAGAAATCACCATTTAGTTTTAAAGAATCTCTGAGGGCAAGATACGTAGCTACTTCATTGGGATTGTCCATTGGGATTGTGCTACTTCAAATATTAAAAATATGTTTCAAGTATTGTACATGCTCATTGTAAAAGAAAATTGTATGATAGTTTTCCCCTTCATTTGAAGTGAATAGAAAGTCTAGAAGCAATCTAGTTCTCTTTTGAGATCATGCATCTGTTCCATAAAGAGCTCAGAGGCTTAGTTTTCCATATATATCACTCAGAGAAGTTCACTTCCGTGGTTCAGTCCCTAGTGTGGTTATATTGGTGTGCTGCCATGGTTAGCCTATATTATTAGACTGATACTAGTAATCTAGAACTGAAATATATATCTAGGATTTTCCCCAAAAAGGTTATGTCTTCATATCAACAAAATAATCTTGGAACATGGAGTGAAGCCAAGCATTTACAGATGACTGAATATGTTGCCTGCAGTTCTGATTGTCTCAGTAGCCTGGTGAACATTCTGTTTTCCCTTTTAAAGGTAACTTTGGGTGGTCACTTTCTAAATATGTAGGAATTCTAAAATACTGGACCATTGTTTTGCTAGCACATGCAATTTTTCTTTCCCTATTTCAGGATATTGTTAGTATTATATATTATTGGTGTTATATGAGTAGTTTTGTTTTCAGTATGCGCCTACCTTTTATTCTTTCATATACAGTTATGAAATATGATACAGTTATGAAATACGAGATATGAGGATAGATAGGAAGTAAAGAATTTGAGGAGGATTTTACTTTCTCAGAATATCAAGGAAGAGGAATCATTTTGGCAGCACTGTGCTGTGACGACACAAATCTGATACCAAGGGAAATGTCCCTCCTGGGGTGGGGTGTGGATTTTCATAAGGACCATGGTGAGGGAGGAAAGGGATACGAGGGTCCCAGTTAAAAGTTGTTTTGTAAGCTGTCTCTTTAAGGCACAATCCCAGAAAGTCTCATTGCTGGTAGGTCAGATTGGCTTTTATTTTTGGACAGACCTAAGGCAGCAGAGTTGGGGCTTTCACCACTTCCTCAGAGGCAAGTTCAGTTGTTTTGTTTCTTCAAGTCAGATATTACTCTATGTTGCAGGAACCCACTAGTATGCATACATCCCAAGGAGAATTAGAGCATCAGCAAATTCAGAAAATCACACCTTTGTTAATAAGATCACGCAAGTGGGGAAAGTGGAAAACTGGAAACTTCCAGATGTTGTTGTATTGCAGCTCCCACTGTTCCTCACCATTGGGTGTATTTGCTAGTGATGATGAGAGTTGCAGGCAAACTCTCGCCCCCTACATAGACAGCCACAGTTTCTCTACTGCAATATGATCGAAGTAACTCACAAGCAGGTTTAACTTGTAAAGGGCAGCATAGATGAAGGAAACAGAGGTTAAGAAATGCTGTGTCATACTTTTAAGAAAAAGAGTCACACAGAGACAGGCTGTCAGTTCTGGAGGAAGAGAAAAAATCACTCTAGCCCACACAGAAATTGGAGACATTCTTTGATGAAGAAGACCAAAAACTTCCTTCAGAGCAGACATGCTGTGGGAAAATCAGTATACAGAAATGATTACAACTGTAAGAATGTTGTTGTTGTTTAGTCGTTGTTGTGTCCAACTCTTTGTGACCCCATGGACCAGAGCATGCCAGGCCCTCCTGTCTTCCACTGCCTCCCGGAGTTTGGTCAAATTCATGTTGGTAGCTTCGATGACACTGTCCAACCATCTCGTCCTCTGTCGTCCCCTTCTCCTCTTGCCTTCACTCTTTCCCAACATCAGGGGTCTTTTCCAGGGAGTCTTATCTTCTCATGAGATGGCCAAAGTATTGGAGCCTCAGCTTCGGGACCTGTCCTTCCAGTGAGCACTCAGGGTTGATTTCCTTCAAAATGGATAGGTTTGTTCTCTTTGCAGTCCAGGGGACTCTCAAGAGTCTCCTCCAGCACCACAATTCAAAAGCATCAATTCTTCGGCGGTCAGCCTTCTTTATGGTCCAGCTCTCACTTCCATACATCGCTACTAGAAAAACCATAGCTTTGACTATGCGGACCTTTGTGGGCAAGGTGATGTCTCTGCTTTTTAAGATGCTGTCTAGGTTTGTCATCACTTTCCTCTCAAGAAGCAGGCGTCTTTTAATTTTGTGGCTGCTGTCACCATCTGCAGTGATCATGGAGCCCAAGAAAGTAAAATCTGTCACTGCCTCCATATCTGCCCCTTCTATTTGCCAGGAGGTGATGGGACCAGTGGCCATGATCTTAGTTTTTTTGATGTTGAGCTTCAGACCATTTTTTTGCGCTTTCCTCTTTCACCCTCATTAAGAGGTTCTTTAATTCCTCCTCACTTTCTGCCATCAGAGTGGGATCATCTGCATATCTGAGGTTGTTGATATTTCTTCCTGCAATCTTAATTCCGGCTTGGGATTCATCCAGTCCTGCCTTTCGCATGATGTATTCTGCATATAAGTTAAATAAGCAGGGAGACAATATGCAGCCTTGTCGTACTCCTTTCCCAATTTTGAACCAATCAGTTGTTCCATATCCAGTTCTAACTGTTGCTTCCTGTCCCACATATAGATTTCTCAGGAGATAGATAAGGTGGTCAGGCACTCCCATTTCTTTAAGAACTTGCCATAGTTTGCTGTGGTCCACACAGTCAAAGGCTTTGGCGTAGTCAATGAAGCAGAAGTAGATGTTTTTCTGGAACTCTCTGGCTTTCTCCATGATCCAGCGCATGTTAGCAATTTGGTCTCTAGTTCCTCTGCCCCTTCGAAATCCAGCTTGTACTTCTGGGAGTTCTCGGTCCACATACTGCTGAAGCCTGCCTTGTAGGATTTTGAGCATAACCTTGCTAGCGTGTGAAATGAGTGCAATTGTACAGTAGTTGGAGCATTCTTTGGCACTGCCCTTCTTTGGGATTGGGATGTAGACTGATCTTTTCCAATCCTCTGGCCACTGCTGAGTTTTCCAAACTTGCTGGCATATTGAGTGTAGCACCTTAACAGCGTCATCTTTTAAGATTTTAAATAGTTCAACTGGAATGCCATCACCCCTACTGGCCTTGTTGTTAGCCATGCTTTCTAAGGCCCACTTGACTTCACTCTCCAGGACGTCTGGCTCAAGGTCAGCAACCACACTATCTGGGTTGTCCGGGACATGCAGATCTTTCTGATATAATTCCTCTGTGTATTCTTGCCACCTCTTCTTGATGTCTTCTGCTTGTGTGAGGTCCCTACCATTTTTGTCCTTTATCATGTCCATCTTTGCACAAAAGGTTCCTTTAATATCTCCAATTAGAATACATAGCCACAAATCCAAAATGGAAGACTGATACGCACAGACTGAGCCATGCCTCTTCTTTGTTTCCTAAAACCTAAGGCAATGTTCATATCTATGGATTATAGATGCACTGTAAATAAGTCACATGTTAGATGCTTGCTGTTAACCAGTAACTGACCTGTCCTAGCTGGATAAAATAAAATCATGAAACTCAATCTCATTCAGGTCTATAAGTAGTTGTTAGCAGGTGACAGAGCTTCTGATGCCAAAACCACCACAACACATTCAGGAGTTTTCATGTGAATCATTTCTAGTTTGGAATTTCAACAGCACTAAGAATTTTTTAATGTTCAATGTAATGTCTGGGGTTATTCCTAATTTTGGTGATGTCTTAATCATGACCTCACCTGAGAAGTAGCTCATGGAACAACTCTTGAGACTTTCATTTTAAATAGAGAGAATGAGATCAGTTGGGAGTTTCTAGTATTGTCTTCCAAAGGTACTGAATCAGTGCAGCTGGCCATGCTGATTTACTGGATTGTTATCAATGATAACTTAATTTTCTGCACATGTTAACTTTATATTGAATGACTGGATCTGAGAGTAGACTCCACTGAAGAACACATTTGGGAACATACAAGGAAAGAAGGAAGTTCAGTCTAAGGCATTGATTCACACATGATTCCATATACGAATCTATTCACACGTTGATTCACACATGCAAGTCATAATTTCATATTGAGTCACCTAGTGATGGACAAGCAAATGGTAAAAAGCACATTGCCAATTCTCTTGTGTTGTCAATAGTACATCTCTCTCTCTCGGACCAGGACCTTGATTTTCTGTCAAGCTCCATGTATTTATTTCATCTGATGTAGTTGATATTGCTTTATGGGATCAGAAATTTAAATGACCCATGTGTGTAAAATTAATTGTCATCCAAAATGTATTTCTGCTTGCTAAGAAAATTAGTCTGGCAAACTCAGTTTCCTTGCATGCTGGTTGTTAATGAGTCATAATTGCTATAATTTAATCATCATGAAAATAAATGTTTGCTTTATAGTGTATTTTGCATATATAATAAAGTCTCTGTCTCAGCCAGTTAATATCTCTTGGAATGATTGTTATTGTGAACTATATCATTCACAAGTTAAATTCTATTCTGATGGTAGTTCTTCTTTTTCATATGCAACTGAAAATAAAACTGACAATCCGGGAGCTTTGAGAGCTTGTTTTGAAAAATAAAGCATCTGAAAGAATATCTGCAGAATTGAACTAGATGCTATCAGTTGTGCAACTGGGGTGTATTTTTCTCTTTCTCTTTGCATTTCATTCTGCTTTTTCCCTTGACAATGCCCATTTATAATCAGAATGAAGGTATAATAACTCAATATTTTTGAAAAATAGGAAGCTATAATACCTAATCCTTCCTCTCCTAGGCCCAGATTTCTTCCATCCAGATCTCTAGAAATCACCAAAAGTACTTATGCCATTCCTCATTTAAAAGAGTACCATTCTTCTTTTGAATGTTATTTGCTTCTCTTTCTGCAGGAATTATAGCTATATTGCCAAAGGTGAAGTGATAGGAATAACTAGATAAAAAATGGAGATGTACTTTTCCTCCCCCCCCCCCCCCCAACAATATCTGGATAAAGTACGTTCAGAGAATACCTGCCTCGTAGGTTTAGTTCTGAGTGCAACAAAATATGACTCTGGGAGACTGGATTGTCCAATTCAGGTGGATTATAGTTAAAGGAACCATTCAACAGAATTATGAGGTCAAACCTAGGGTTGTAGAATTAGAGAATGGAAGTCACTTCAGTGGTCATTGAGTGTAATCCCCCACTGATGCAAGAAACCCATTGCTAAAGCATCCCTGACAGATGGCTATCCAACCTCTTTTTAAAAGTCTATCTGAGAAGAAGAGTCCACAACTTTTGGAGATAATTGTTCCACTGTCAAACATCTCTTACTCTTAGGAAGTTCTCCCTAACATTCAGTTGAGATTTCATTTTGTGTTGTTTGAAAACATTATTTGGGGTCCTACCTCATGGAGCCACAGAAAACAAGCTTGCTTCAGCTTCCATGTGATGGCCCTTCAGATATCTACAGATAGTTACCATGTCACATGTCAGAAATCTTTTGCCATGCTAAGCATACCCTAAACTGTTCCTTGAAAGGCTCAGGCTCTGGACCTTTCACCATCTTGGTTGTCTTCTTCTGGACACATTCCTGGTAACTGATCTCTTTTTTTATACTGTCAAAAACTGACATGGTACTTCAGCCGAGGTCTAACCAAAGGAGAAGTGGTACTATGACTTCTGATCTGAACACAATACTTCTGTCGATCCAATCTAAGATGGCATGTTTTTGTTACTGCATTATACTGCTAACTGATGTTCCACTTCCTGCTTTACTGAGGCCCCTGGATCCTTTTCACTCATACTATTGCAAAGCCAGATTTCACCTATCCTGTATCCTGTATTTCACCCATCTGATCTTTCCTGCATAAATGCAGAACATACATTTTCCTTGTTGAAATTCAATTTGTTTGTTCTTGCCTCTTTCTCCAATGGGTTAAACTCATCTTAAAAATGTTTTTCTTATCTTCTCCTCCCAATTTAGTGTTATCTGCAAATCCTATGAGTCATTTGACTTTTTTAAAATCTTACATCAGGTCTGGGGAAGGTTTGCCTTTCTAGATGTTGCTGGATGACATCTTCTAGAATCCCCTATGATTTGCTGTCCTGGCTAGGGCTGATGGGAATTGCACTCCAGCAACACCTTCCCCAGTCATGCTTTTACAAAAATAGAGATAAAAGTCTTGACATAGAAAAGTAGCATATTAAGGAGAGAGTCTCCTAACTGAAACATCTCAACTTTCTATTCCCACCTGTAGTCTAAGGTTGTACTCTCCAGGAGAAGGACCGGGACCCTATTGGGGGACACAATAGAGAACTCCCAACTGTGTGATTGGTTCTATTCCTTTATGCCAAGAAGCATCCCTTACTTCCTTGCACAACGAAGGTTCCCTGATAGAGGAAAAGAGTATGGAAGGAGGGAGACAGCAAGCCACTATTTCTTGCTCACTGCAGCTTGAAGTGGGAGAATTTGCATTGTCCTCTACTGAGGGCCCTGTGGACTGCTGGGCAGGCAGTGTCTCAGTACTGCCCAACTGCCCAATTCCAGAACTATAGGGCCAAAGCCATTACTTCAGCTTTCCTCAATAGAATTGTACAGATGCCAAACTACTGGCAGTTGCTTTATTTGTCCTCTGGGTTCTAGACTGGCTGCTCCTCCTTCCCTTTTTGTGCCTGATAAGAGCAATACTGTGAGGCTTTTTACTCTGCAAACCTCCAGCAAAATTTTAGCCCATTGGATAAACCTGTATTGAAGATCTTTGGGTTCTGTTTTAAAACTCCCATGGTTGTTAACAAGAATTGTGTGAGATGTGAAACTGTTCTGCTCACCGCTGTTGTTTTTGGGTCTTTCCCTGCCTCAGTTTCCTTAGTGAGAAATGATGGTGAAAAAAGATGCAGTAGAGAAGACCCAGAATACAGACCCATCTGTGAAAGCCAGATGGTATCTGCAGTCATTTTCCCAGTGATTTGGTTAATCCATCCTCTTCCATTTCCTCTAGGATCATTAAGGGAAAACTTATGTGCTGAAATGAACAAGCACAAGAGAGGAACTGACCTTTTGCTGATGAAACAAATGCTTGTAGGCTTTTTCCTCATGTGAACTATCTTTTATTTTTGGACTGCTATTTGTTGAGCACTGTCAAGCAACGTGTCTATGTCATAGTTTTAGATTTTTATCACCACTGTAAATGTTATAAAATAGATTCATGACATGGAATGTAGATATAGCAATCAATACCTTTGAAGCTTTTACTGTAAAAGGTAGCTGTGGTTAGTTGGGAAAGAACCTGGGCTATGGAAAATAACAGCAGATAACATAATTATTGTAGAACTTGCATTTACACCTCACAACATTTAGGTGTTAATTATTGTAATATTTTACATTAAGTAATGGCTTAAGAACCCTTGACTTTTATATATAAGAGGGAGGCAGCTGAAATTTTATATATATAAAAATTCAGCTGCCTCCCTCTGGATTCTTGGCCTATAATTTTTCATCTCCAGAATAGCAACTTTCAAATGTTGTGAAGAGCATCCAGGTAGATTAAAATTATTTGAAACAGGTTTTTTTGCATTGTCATTCTTGATGTCCAGTCTATGCCCATTAATTATTTTGCACAGGAGTTTTCCTGTTTGTCCTATGTAGAGTGCAGAGGGGCATTGTTGGCGAAAGATGGCATAGATCACAGTGACAGAGGAACAAGTTGAAGTACCCTTGATGCTGTATGTGACATTGTTAGGTCCTGTAATTGTGTTGCTAGAGTAAACATGGGGGCAGAGCTGGCAAATGGGTTTGTAGCAGGGTTTAGTCTCCATCTCTGTATCAGTGTTGCTGAGCAGGGTGGCGGGGCAGCACCAGCTGGACTACTGCCACACTTGTTGTGCTGTCGATGCTGCTGGCTGTGTGCACCACTTGGTGAGTAGTAAGTGGACTGGTGGGTTCTGGGGGTGGGTGTTAATCAGGCTGGCCACTGTGCTGGTGAGATTCATCTTTGTCTCCCCCACGAGATGAAGACGAATCTCCCATGTCTAATGATGTGTATGAGTAATCTCAGTTGTGTGCTAAGTATGGTGCCTAGTGGTGTTTGGTAGTTTTCTTCTGGGTCTGTCTTGCAGTAGGTTGAGTTTGGGTATTCATCTTGCCCACTTAACTTGTTCCTTAACCATATTGGATGGGTACTGTAGTTGAGAGCACCACTGCAATCACAATTCATGTTTGTTGTAAACTGGCCCTCGGCCAGATGGGTGGTATAAAAATGAATGCTTACAGTACAAAGACAATTAATTTGGCATCACCTTCTGTGGACTGTAGTCCACATTTTCAGATGTCCTTCTTTAGATATCTGAAGAAATGATCTGCAGTCCACAGATGCTTACACAAAACAAAACTTGTTAGTCTTTAACAAGTCGTTAATCCCTTGTCTGAAGCTCTTTTTAGGTTAGTGCTGTACCACCACCACTCTGTATAGAAAAAAAAGAAAAGCTAGAGTACTGCAATGTGAAGCAGGGTTGTCAGAGACCAGGAGCTGTATTTGGATGTAGAAATGACAAAAAATGTCAGTGAATACGTTGCAGTGTGAAAAAGAGAAGTGAAGCAAAGCATGATTTGTGGCATTTCCGGAAGAGCCCTCTGTCTTATTTCTGAGCAGACATGCAGAATATTAAACTACGTGTCTTACAGTCAAAATCTTCTAATATTTCTTGAATGGGTGACTTTTTTCTTCTACCTAATTTTCAGTAGGTTATGTAGCTGTAGTTACTTCATGATGCACTGTTTTGTAAATTATTTTCACTTCCAAAACTCTCTATACTATGCTAGTTTGTATGTATCACTTCTGTATCAGAAGAAGCAATCAAAAAGATTTTGTGCTGTTTCCAATACCTGCAAAACTTTATTAATCTGTCTTGAAATTTTCTTTTATAGTCCCATGGATTTTAGTGTCTAAAACCTAATATTTGAACAATACTCCTGCATAAATATGTCTTCCTGATGAAATTATTCCAACAAAGTTGCCAGTAAGGATTCTGTTGCACTGCCAAATCTTTCTAATTATTGTTGTGAGGCAAAGGCAATTAACATTTTCATTGTAAATTAATCTGGCAATGTTTTTATAAGGTACAGGAAAATGTCAAGAGTGAGTAGACCTCTTGAAGTTTAGTCAACTGTAAACTTCCTGTTCAAGTGCTGGATTCGTTATTCCTTTTTTTAATTTCTCTGCCTGTTTTTTTTTTAACTCTTTACACAGAGTCTGACATTTAGCAGGTGAATGCATTCCTTGGAAAAAAGAGGTAAAACAGAGGGGAAAGCTTTGGCTGCTTAAGCTCTCTTTTGCAGGCTAGAGACAACTGGAAAATTCTATATATTTTTTTGCTGAATTTTTCAGTCCTGCACAAGCAAAACTGTTGTTTTCAGTTTATATTTTCTATAGGCATATTATTTGTTCAGACCCTGAATTATAGCCCCTGTACTATCTCTTGCCATAGTATTAGAGCCACTCCATTAATTTTGTTTATCATTTCCAGAGTAAAACACGTCGTCGTTGTCTTACTGAAAATGTCCTTTCCAGTCCACTTTAGGTCGCTGACACACAAAAAACAAGATATGTCTTCCAGAGGATCCAAGAAATCAAAGGGAATTTTAAGCCTAGATTAGGAATGCTGAAAGACCAACAGGGAAGCACAATATCTGACCAGGATAAAATAAAGAAAAGGTGGAAACAGTATATTGAAGACCTATGTTCTCTCTCTCTCTCTCTGTGCTGTGCCGTCAAGTCGGAACTGACTTATAGTGACCTAGTGACCGTAATAGGGCTTTCAAAGTAAGTGAAACATTTAAGGAGTGGTTTTACCAGTTTCACTCCCCCAGTCAGTTTCCATGGCTGAGTGGGGATGCGAACCCTGTTCTCCAGAGACCTAGTCCATCACTCTATTCACTGCACCAGGTATTTGGAGACCGGGAATCTCCAAATACCTATACAGCAGAGATAATGACACGTTCCTTAATACTATGATGAATGTGTAATTCTAAAAAGTGAAGTGAAAGCTGGGAAGAAATAAATCACCGGGGTAGATGGGATAGAAGGCAGAATGGTATCAAGGGTCTGGCTATTTCTACTTGGAATTCAGTCTTCCTTGTGAACCTCTGCAACCTCCATTCACAGGAATTATCTTGTAGAAAAGTTGGGAAGTACACATTAGCAAGTTTTAGAAAAAGCTGATTTTGTAACCTAGTAAAAGGACTATGGGATCAGAGAATGCTCAGGAAGAATGGGTCCTTCAAATGTAATATGGGACAGAAACATTATTTTACGTGTCCTATTTTTGATCTTTGGGTGACAGTTTCAATGCAAACAGCCCAGATAGGAAGAATTATGAATAAGAGAGATGGATCAACAGACACAAGGTTTGCAGACAGAACCCCCCCCAAAAAACACACCACAAAACCCCAAAACAGCAACAAATTGAGAACAACTAAATTGGGAATGGGAGACGATAGATTAGGTTCACTGGGCAAGTAATGTATATGGGGCATTGGAAAACAAGGTGGCAGATAAAATGGAAAGGGCAGCCTCGAAAAGGAGATTGGAGCAAGAAACTACAGTTATGAAAAGAGCAGAAAGAAATCATCTCATTGCCTGACAAGCTATTTCCTGATTTACCCCAAGTGGCTATTTTTACAGGTCCCTTGAGAGAGCCCTGAAAGCTGCCCATAGACATTACTGGAGAACTGGAAAATTTGATGTATCTGGTACTGGATGAAAGTGTATCCATCCCCAGATACATGCAGCTACATTTATTATTGGATTCTCCCATTATGTTTTGCAGTGCCGGTTACGATCAAATAGAAAAGAAAACTGTGTTTATGTGACACTATCTAACAGGTCAGCTGCAGCTCACTCGAGCCATGGTTGACCAAGCTTATTTCCTGGTGGACATTCTTCATATCAACACTAGGAGGATGATCATAATTGTGATGATAATAATGGTGATATTGATGACAATGTGTTATGTTTGTGGGGGTGAACTGGGCACAGGCTATGGCATACTTTCCCCAGAAGTTCAGACTTGATGGACTGAAAAAGTTTCCCCACTGCTGATATACATGGTCTCTTCAGCCACTCTCTTGGCCACCATCGCCACCTTAATCAGAAAGATGACAAGTGCTAAAATCATCTTTATGCCTCTACCCAGTCCCTGGCACTTTTAGGTCACGAGAGGCAGATGAATGATGAGCTGTTTATAAGCCACTATAAACTATATTTTAAAAGCTGAATGTCCAGCTGTCATTACAAGTAGGATACAATGCTAATGTGATTGAGCAGCTTTTGGGGAATTCATAGATAACATTTCAGAAACAGCAGAGCAGCAGCTTTATAATATAAATGTAGGTAATGTTACTAGGGATTTCCCCCTCCCCCCCCATCCTAGCTAGTACTTGCTGTCATACCAGGAGTTAGTATATAGCAAGCAAGAAAGACCAGTCTTCCCCCAGATCCTCTTAATAAATACATCATTTAATTTCTGGGCAACTCTGTTTCCTTTCTGTTGTAATAGTACTAGCTTTTATAACAAAACTGAAGAACTCTCTTGATTGTCTAGATTTCCTGTGAAAGGGCTTTTTATTTCACACTCCTAACAAGCTGATTTTCTCTGCTAAGTCCTCTCAGTTCTCATCATTAGACAAACAATTAGAACATACTTTGATGTCTTCTTCTTAATGCACTGCATCTATTTTTGTTCACTTTAGAAAAGAGATGATATATTGAATTACATTATATAGCTTTGACTGCCTGAAAGCTGTCCCGGAAAATTAGCCATTTCCAATGGTAAGGCTGCAGGGAAGCCTGTTGCGTTAATAAATTCGGACAGCACTACCCAACCAAATTTAGGAACAGATACTCAAGCCAGCTAGGACAGGGGCAAGCAAAAGGCCAGTAAAACTCAATGGGATCATTGAGGGTGGCAATGCACGTACAGTCAGGTATTGCAATTTGGCAGCTAGGTTCAATACAGGAAGGTTCATGTTAAGTTCAGGTCCAGATCATATTAAATTCACCATCTGTCCAAGCAAATTTATGGCATGGGAGAAGGGGAAAGGAGGCTTGTTCCCATCATTTTCTCCTGGGGTGCACAGATTTTATAGTTTAATACAGTATGCCTCCTGATTCAATGAACTGCATGGTACAGCAGAGAAAGTTCAATTAACAGGTCTTAAGAAAAGAGTGTACATACTTCTGTGGGCAGAGTTCTCTTCTGTTTCTGATTACTTTTTCTTTTCTTTTTTACAAAATCAAATTTGCTTACAAATGTGGGAGGTGGTGGATGGCACCGAGCGTTTGGCAGCAATCGCCCTAAGATTTTTTTTAAGCACTCTTTTTGGGTGATGGGGAAATCATTGGAAAGACCTACATATTTTCTAAGATCTGTCCAGGCAAATTTGGAAAAACCAACTTAATTCTGTGGCTATAGTAAAGAGGGCAGAAAATATATTTTTCTCCCCTGCTTTCTGCTCTGAACCATGGCAGTGCAGATAGCTTTTTAAAGCATGCTATGAGAGACTTCTGTCATGTCAGCTATGATGGAAATAGATACTAGCTCAAATCTCTGCTGCAATGATTTCCTGCCCTCCTGCTATCAACGTTCTTTTTTTATTAAAATCAGGAATCTGTGTATAGATGTGACAAAGAATGGCAAAGTCAGGCATTAAGTAGAGAATGTAAGGATGTGGGTTGATGTGGATACTTTTTAGACTTCTGCAACGCTCTCACTACTGTAGGAAGGTAATGAAACATAGAAAGGGATGCAGTGGGGGGCAAATGTTCTTTATTTCATATGCAGATTTCTGTCTTCTTTTTTTTGCAGATAGGTTGCATACTTTAAGGAAAATCTTGTTCTTGTCAATTATGCCATTGCACTTAAAAACCACTTTTTATCTAGGGCATTAATTTATATGGTAGCATTTCTGATGAGGACAAGAACATGAGTTCAAGAGGGCAAAAAGGAGGTTCCACTTTTTTTTAAAAAATATCATTTTTGAAGGTTTGCATTTATCCCATTTTAATAATAATAATCATGTGCTGTCAAGTCAGTTCTGACTTTTGGCAACCCTTCCAAGGGTTTTCCTGGTAGAGAATACTCAGAAATGGTTTACCATTCCTTTCTTCTGGGGGCACCCTGGGACTGTTCAGCTTGTCAAAGGCCACACAGGCTGACTCTACTCACAGGAGGCACAGTGAAGAATAGAACTCGCAGCCTCTGCCTTGACAGCCAGATAACCAAACCACTAACAACTCTTCTGTTATTTCCCTATCTCCTGAACCTAACATTTACTTTGGGGAGGAAATCTCCAATTGACACCTATGAAGGATTGCCTCCCAAAGCAAATATTATCTTTAGAGGAAGATTTTTCCACAACATTGTGGCATGGGAGGAAGAAGGTTCCTTTTTTCACTACAATCCTGGACCAATCTAGTTAATTAACACCCCATCACGCCCACCCGCACTCAACAGGTGTAGTTAAATACACATTTAAACTCATTGGTGGTTTGGCTCTAAGCAGTTAGGATGACACACTCCTTTGAAGAGGAATCCTATGACAAAGAACTTGCAATTTTTGGAAGTGAAGTGAAAGCTGCTCTGAAAGCATTATGAAAAAATAAACCACCAGGGGTAGGTGGAATACAATAGAAATATTTCAAGTCATAGTGATTGAATCTGTCAAAATCCTAATAAATATATGCCAACAAATATAGAAAACAAAACAACGGCCCACAGACTGGAAACACTCAATATACATTCCAATTCCCAAGAAAGAAAATGCCAAGGAGTACAATAACTATAGGACCATTGCTCTAATGTCCCATGCAAGCAAAGTGATGCTCAAGGTGTTGCAACAAAGACTTTTACCTTATATGGAGCAAGAAATGCCTGATGTCCAAGCTGGATTCTGAAAAGGAAGAGGCACTCGAGATAATATTGCATATATGCACTGGCTACTGGAGCACACCAAAGAGTTTCAGAAGATCAGTCTATGCTTTGTAGACCACAGCAAAGTCTTTGTGTTGATCATGAAAAACTGTGGGTTGTTCAAAAAGAAATTGGTGTATCTCAGCATTTGATTGTCCTGATGCATAAACAGTATTGTGGACAAGAAGCTATCATCAGGACAAAATATGGAGAAATAGAATGGTTTCCTATGGGCAAAGGTGTCACACAAGGATGCATTTTATCCTCTTATCTGTACAATCTCTACACATCTTTGTAGAATCTCTTTCCATCATATGGAAAGGCAGACTAGATTCAGATGAAAGTGGAGTGAAAGTTGGTGGAAAAAACATCAATAATTGAAGATATGCAGATGACACTGTCTTACTGGCATAAAACAGCAATGACTTGAAATGACTATTAGGGGAAGTGAAAGAAGAAAGTGCCAAAACAGGACTGCACTTAAATATTAAGAAAACCAAAGTTCTGACTACAGAAGAACTATACAACTTTAATATTCACAATGAAGAAATTGAAATAGAGATTTTGTATACCTTGGCTCAATCGTCAGTTCGAATGGAGACTGCAGCCAAAAAATCAGAAGACTGAGACTCAGAAGGGCAGCAATGAAGGAATTAGAAAAGATCATCAAGTGTTAGTGGAGACCCAAGACCAAGATCACCACACTCTTGCATTTCTGATCACTGTGTATGAGTGTGAAAGCTGGACAGTAAAGAAAGGTGAGAGGGAAAAAAAACATTTGTTTGTAATATTGTGCTGCAGAAGAGTTTTGCAGAAAAGGCAGCAGGAAAAGAGGAATACAGGATGGATTAACTCCCCAAAGGAAGCCAGAGGCTTGAGTTTGAAATCGCTGAGCAAGGGCTGTTGAGGACAGGACATTTTGGAGATCACTCATTCATAGAGTCACCATAACTTGGAGGTGACTTGACAGCACATAACAAGTTAGCTCCAGCTCCATAGCATTCCAGTTTAAGAAGGTTGTCAATTTGTAATATAAAATGAATTATTCTGTCTTAATTTCTAGGTAAATGTTACAGTTCGGAAAAGCCTAACCTGTCTGTGCTGCTAGTAGTAAAATTTGGTTGATATACTTACCACTTACTTGGAATCCAGGAGCTAGAGTTCTGAAGGCCAAATGGAGACTACTGAAGGATGTGAACTGTTGCTAATCCAGGGTCAGTATTTACTGATAGTCTGTCCTGGGGAAGTGATGGCAGTCTGGCACAACATTTTCTATCTCATTCTCAAAACCCTTTAAATTGGTTACTGAACTCAAGATTTATGTATATGGAAATTGTGGCAACTGGATCAGGCCCACTGCATAGATATAAATCTCACTGATTTTGCTTTATTACTAGAGTATTTTAGATAATGACTCTTCAGTGGCAGATAGTGGCCACTCTGCTGGCTGGGGGATCCTGAGAATCACAGTAAAGAGGCAACTTGTCCAGGCTCTGCTCTGACTTTGTGTTTCTGCTTAGATCTGGGGGAAATTATGATCTATCCTCTAACTTGGCTTCTATCTTGGAGTATCTTTAGGTGATTCTTAATCACTAGCTCTCTGAATGATGTTAAATATGTTTCATGAATGAAAAGGCCATACTGCAAGCTGGGGATGAATAGCTTGGATGGTCGTGCTTTATCACATTCCTTTTTGGTTCTGCCTCCACCTTATTCTTTTCACACTATTGCCCAATCTCATCTAGTTCATAAAAAGGAATCCTGTGGGCCCCAGAGAAGTGGGAAGCATGTGGCTTTGGCAGTGTCAGTGTCTAGCTGCCACAATCAAAGGAAGTTGGCATGCATCTCGTTCCAATTGTGATGCTCTTTAGGAAAAGCACAGGGTCCTTTAGAGGTATTGGTTAGGAAAACACATCTTGTAGCAAAAGGGGGAGGGTGGGGGAGAAAATGTTTAATTATTCATTAAACTTAATAACTTGTGTTGCTATATAGCTCCGTATGAAGTCACTGTGCAATGTAAAACAAAAAAGATTACAGTATTTTGGCTTCAACCGCCTTTCAATGTAGGATGCAGAAGTCATAGGACTTTGGGTGGCTGAGTTAGAGTTTCTCCTATCAAACCTTTTGAGTTTCTCCTACCAAAACTTTTACTGTAGTTCTTCATTTGCATACAGTCCAATGCTAATTGGCTTTGATTTGCAGTAGAAGGCTTTCCAAGTTTATAACACAACCAGTGATGTTTTTTCATATTTAAAAGTGTCATAAATAGCATGTGAAGAGAAAAAAAACCCCAGCCTCACTGAACATTTGTATGTTTCTATGTGTATGAATGTAAATGTATACCAGGATACCATATACAGGGTCTGAACCTTGCGACATATCAATGCAGGTCACATAGGCCTGGGTCAAATGATGCTACTACTCTTACATTTTGTACAGGTTTCTATTAGTTTCTGAAATTGGTTGTGCTTTTTTCTGGGCTTGCCCAAGGAGGTATCTGAGATCTTGTTCTGTAAGCATTCCTCACAGTTGTGTAATGGAGACTGTGCTTGTGCTTGCACAACACCCTGATGTGTCCTTAGTATTGCTAGCTCCTGGTGAGTGACAGAGAAGGACAGGAAGCAGAGTGCTCAATACTAGCTTAGAGATATTATGACCAAGACAGCTTTCCTGTCTCTTTCCTTTTTTAAAAACTAAGTGAACACACATAGATGAACCAAGCATCCTCCATTGTAATATTGCATTATCATGTTCCACCCATTGCAGGACACTCCAAGAACAGAGACCAGAGAGAGTACAGAAAAGAGTGGAAGACGAGGGGTTGCAGGGTGAGATAGTAAAAGGGATCCCCTTGTGCACTTCCTGGCTCATAGCACTGACTATATTGTAGTAGATTCAATACATACTGCACAGTCATCATCAGGCACTGAGCCAAATGCTCCATCAAGCAAGAGTTGCTGTAGTTGGCTGAGGATGAGGTGAATTTGTGGGGATTTGGTGAGTCTACTCCTTCCTAAGTTCTACTGAGTCAAATAGGTCTACTCTAGTGCAACTTACTACACTAAGCAACAGTTTTCAGCCAGTGTGTATGATCCTAATATTGTTGACTGAATAGCATATTCTAGATGTTGGGTCGCTCACCACTTTGGTCCATGCGCTCGTAATCTCGAGATTAGATCACTGTAATGCTCTCTACGTGGGGCTGCCTTTGAGATCTATGCGGAAACTCCAGATGGTGCAGAATGCAGCAGCCAGACTTCTCAGTGGGGTAAGGAAACATCAACATATTACTCCCACTCTGGCCGCCTTGCATTGGCTGCCCGTTCGGTTCCGCGTAGATTTCAAAGTTTTAATGCTTACGTATAAAGCCCTAAATGGTTTAGGGCCTCGTTACCTGACGGAACGCCTTCTCCCACCTAGATCTACCCGTATCACCCGATCTAGCCAGGAGGTGAGGCTGAGGAGCCTAATGCCGAGGGAGGCCCGGAAGGAAAAAACAAGAAACCGGGCCTTCTCGGCAGTGGCTCCTCGACTTTGGAACAGCCTCCCTCCTGAGATTCGCATGGCCCCGTCGCTGGGCATCTTTAAATGCCAACTGAAAACCTGGCTGTTTAAGCAAGCCTTCCCTCCACCCACCGTCTGAATTTTAGTTATTTTGTGTTTTCTCCCATCTTGGATCATTGTTTATTTAGTAATATATTGTTATGATTTTAAATTGTTAAATTGTTACATGATATGTTGTTACCCGCCCAGAGTAGTCTATATGACTAGATGGGCAGGCTATAAAAGTAATAAATAAATAAATAAATAAATACATGTACATACGGAGTAAATTATAACTATGCTGCTATTATGTTTTAACAGCACATTGTGTTCAATGTTTAAAAAAAATGCTGGGGTCTATTAGATCCCCCCACATACCACTTTTTGTATTGTCATGTACTTTTACACTGTGGAGTATTGTTGATCCCAATGATTTCTTAGCAAGCATGGTTTAAGTCCAACGTAACACTAGTGAAGTGAAAATCCATGGGAGCACAGTGAAAGAAGTTGTGCAGGCAATTATGTAAGTGGTAGTGCAACTGCTTGCTCAAAAAGCTAGTGGATACTCTCCTTACGTTAACTCTGAAATTGCACAAGAACTAGCATAACTCATCTTGGGAGAGATTGCCTGGGGTTTGGGGGCTCGGTGCCATCAGTTTGCTGGTGACACCCAACTCTATTTCTCTTTCACACTTAATTTCAAGGAAGCTGTTTTGGGTCTAGAGCGGTGTCTGTGAATTGTAATGCACTGGATGCACTACAATTTACACTGATAGAAGCAGTCACATATGCCAAAACAATTAAAAAATATATTGATTTTACATTTAATAGTGTTAAAATAAAGCTTGCCCAGTAAAATATCTCACTTCTGATCTATAAACCATGATTCCTGGGCAAGAAAAAAAAATCCAACTTCCATGTACATGTAGTCACATTTTAAAAAATTAGTTTACAAATATATATTTCTTTTGCACATGTAACCACACTCTAAGTGGTATATTGAAAGAGTAATACCTAGCATGGTATTAGAATTGCGCTGCATCAGTTAGGGAAATATTTAAAAGAAGATGAAAATAGGGGAGGGAATTTTTCCATTCTCCCTTTTAATGTCACAACCCACCTATTTGATCACAGGATTGTCACCTCTGATAAAGACACACAGCTCCATTTGGGTGTGAACTAGCCATCTGACCAGGCTACATAATGGGATAATTAGAAGCACCAAATTGTGCTCCCCCCAAAAAACCCACCAAAAGCAGAAGCCCCCAGCCCCGTACCGGAAAGGCATGGAGCAAAAAGGGGCAGGATGGGTTGATCTAAGTAGAAATACATATGTATGGACAATGCAATTTGGTTCGAACCAAACTGTGCCAACAGTGATCAAATTACCCATTTAGACCCAAGGCAGAATGGTGTGGCACTGTTATTTCTAGATGTGGGAGCTTCATATTCATATTTCAGGGGATAGAAATATTGGCACAATGTCATCGCTCTTGGATGTGCGTGCTGTGAGGAGTTCAGTGAGTGGACCGGGGTGCTTCTAGGGGGCAGGAACGGACCTCTGTGGCACCTGTGGTGCCGAGCTTTGTATTCATATCCCCTGGGATATGAATACAAAGTGCCCATGTCTAGTTATTTCTCTTGATCTAGACACTGTATTTCTGTTGATTTAGCCTATTAGCTTTTTCTGCTGCTTCTTTATTCCCTTCACTCATATTTAGCTTGTGGTCTACCAAGATCCCGTCATCCTTTCCACACATGCTACTGCCAAGCCTGGTGTCATTCACCATATATTGGTGCATTCATATTTAGGTGTCACCCATCCTACATCTTTGCTTGGAAATAACATTGAATTCAATGAATCTCATTTCTATTAGTAGCCTGGGGACCATGTCAAAAGTGGGGTGCCTTACTTCAAGATTTGAGGGAGGTCTCCCTGCCTGGTCCTCAAACTGCCTCTACTTTTAATCTAAGAAAATTATAGACAGAACTGCCACCTGAGAAATAACAGAGGGCATTTTCTGATAAGTTCCTACACTATGCATAGAAATACTTATGATTGTTTCTATTCTCTCCCCACTTTTTTTGTTGAACTGCTGCAATTTATCTACACACAAGTATTTTTTCCTCTTCCTTTTGCCTTCATGATTCTTCTATCTGTATGGTTATCTGAAATGATGTTGGCCTTTTTTAAACAGTGCAATTCCCAAGGTTATCTTGAAATTAACTTCTGTAAGCTTGGTTCATTCCATCCACTTTAATCAGGAAAAGCTGTATTTGATGGTATTTACTCCAGCATCCTCCAAGTTGAAGCTGAGAGCTTTCTAAAGGGGCATTCTGTGCAACAAAAACCAACACCCCTTAAAATTGGTTTCATCAGAAAGTTGTAACACAAAGAAATACTCTGTATATTTGTTGAGGATAAACTCATGATGTTTTTAGGACAGAACATTACATGGCAGATGCTTACAGTTCTGATACCAGATGCCACTGATGGCAAGGATTTATGACCTAAATTCTAGTGTAGAATTTCTTCCTCTAAATGAGCATTCACAGAAGCATGTGACTTCATTGATCTAGGTAACCAAGGGAATGATTACAATCTCTAGGTACATTCTGAGTTTTCTCTTGTACAAATACATCTCCCTTTATTGTGGTCAGTACTATTGACTGAGACAAGTAAGTAATTTCTCTTCTTTTCTGCAGGATGAGGGCTTTAATTCTGTTTTCACTGAGCAGAGAGTATAGTTTTTGTTTTCAAAGGCTGTTTGCTGTGTACATGTTAGTTATAATAAAATATATGCTACTGCGAATAAACAGGCTCCATAACAAACTGAATGGATTCAGTCACCTTGTCTAGACTCTGAGAAAGCTATTGCAGTAATAACTTGGCTATAATAGGAATTTCTTTGTTAAGCCTAAATAAAATGATTTCACAGTAATATGGCAACTTGCCCTTGCTGTGTAATAATGTGGTTATGGACTTAACAAATCTCATGTGAACATCTGTTTTGCCTTAATGAAGAAAATGTCCAGGAAAAAAAACCTGTTAACTTCTAGCATTCTAGGATAGGTTTCATGGAATGAACATTTCCTGTCTCATTCTTGCCTTAGCAGTCACCTGTGCCTCCCAGAAGCACTGTTGAGGGCCCTCCAAATAATGAATATAGAGCAGGAGGGGTTGAATAAAGAATTATCTGGGGCAGAGTTGGGGGTTGCCATATTCTAGTTCTTCCACTCTGGGCACATTACTTTACCTATTATGCAAAACACGCAACCTCATTTGGATAATATGCAAATTGCTTACTTTTATTTATCTTTATTTTTTAAATGAAAGCTTAAAATCCAGACCAGTTGATGGACTAAATGGGCAACAGATGGCATGTCTAAAATACCCATCTAACTCTGTAATATGGCAACCCTAGACAATATAGGAGGGGCTGCCTGCAGAAGAGATGATTCACTTAAAAGTAGGCTTGGGTGAGTGAAGAAATTTTCCTATGGCTCTCCTTCCAGTATGTCCCCAGAGTTCTAGTCTGCATGAATGTGGCTTGATTACTGGGAGAGTATTTTGAACACAAGTAGCTGCAGGCAAGGGGAGGAAAACTTTCCTTCCATGTGAATTTCCTGAAGTGGATTTATTTTAGAATCTAACTGAGGAGGGCAAATGACAGCGTGTGGGCTGCATGCACCCCCAGGGCCCCTTGTGTGCCTCCTTCAGTGGCACTCAACACCCTCAAAATTATTTACAGCCCCAATGGCAAATCAAACAATCACAATCCTTGGGAAGGAGACAACTATTTGCTATTTAAATGTCTCCCTACTGGTCTCTTTTAGGCCTAAAAAGTCCTTTTTTAGAAACCAGATGTGACTGTTTAGTCACTTTTTCTTTCTAAAGAAGGTATTCCAGGAAGGGCAGTGGGAAGCAGCCCTCCAAGGTTCAGAGGAAGGCAGAAATAGCCCCTGGATGTCGGAGGTTGCTGGTCCTTAATCTGATTCACATTTGTTGAGATTTCACACACAGTTGGACACACACCATTGATTTCTTCAGTATGATGCAGGTACATGTATCACTTACAAATGGTAGTTAAGATGGCTGTTTCCCATGATGCTGCAAAGATTTCTGGCATAAACTAATTACTGAGATACAAGCTTTTGCAGAAATACAGAACCAAATACTGGATGGGAGGGTCAGATGCACATTGTAGAAGCACAAAAACGTTAGAAGTTTCAGGCCCCTGGCTGCAGATTTATTCCTGGATCCCTGGTACAAGAGCTCCTTGCCTCTTTCTTACTTCTGTCTTTCTCCTTCTGTATCTTATGTGAGGCACATGATAGGAGTTGTATGAGACTGGTTTCTTCAATCAAATGAAATATTCATATGAAATGAATATTTTATCTTCAGGGCTTTTGACTTCTGGAACACTCCTGCAGTTTCTCCTGAGGTGCTTAGTTTCTTGTGATGGACTCTGATGGGCTTTGGTTCCCTCCACAGCTGAACTCAGATCAAACCGGAGAGATCTGGGTGATGCACTTTCTCAAAAAGCTCTTATGTATATTAGATATAATGTATCCTCCCCGGGAAGAGCAGACTTTACAGTTGGAACTGGGACAGTTGTGAATGAGTGTTTCAGTTGCTCCTAGCTCAGCATTTCTGGGTTTTCCTAAAACAGTTTTCTCAGATGTGAATCTGTGTTTGCCTCATCATTGCAACTAAGAATGTGGAATTGTATTTCCCCCCCCCCCTCTTTGCTCTGTGAAAGTGTGTGATGCTGTCTTTTGCTGTCAACTTAACGATTTTTGTGCAAATTGCATTAACTTATGTAATAGGTGCAATAGGTGCTTATTATTTCATGGACTTTTAGGAACTGGAAGTATTGGATGGGTTGTTTATATCTTTTAAACCAGTGGTCCCCAAACTTTTCCCAACCGTGGACTGGTTGGGGGGAGCGTGTTGCGCTCGTGGGGGCGTGTTGTGCTCACGTGCATGTGCGGGGGGCCTGTCACGCTCGCAGGGGGCGTGTCGTGCTCGCAGGGGGCGTGTCGCGCTCACGGGGGGGCATGTCGCACTCGTGCAGGGGCGTGTCACACTAACATGCTCACGTGCAACGTGCTCGCAGGGGATGGAGTGTACTTGCGGGGGGGAGCGCTCGCGGGGGGGCAGGAGATCTGTGTCCGCGGCCCGGTCCTGCCTAGGCCGTGAACTGCTGCTGGGTCACAGACCGGGGGTTGGGGACCCCTGTTTTAAACAACCCAATGATCCTTCTGTGCTGCATGTCTGTGTGTACACTTTGCTTCTAAAAGGGAAGTTTCTGTACTGACTTCAAGGACAGGCCTATGTAGGAAGCATTTCAGTAATCTGTTTTAGAGATTACCAATGCATGCACCGCTGTTGTTAGGCATTTCTTACCCAAGTAGGAGTGCAGCTGGGCAATCAACAAAAGTTGATAAAAAACACTCTTGGCCACAGCAAATATTTAAGCCTCCATGAGAGAACTGGGTCCAGGAGAACCCCCAAGCTGTGAACCCAATCCTTCAAAGGGAGTGTAACCCCACTGAAGCCAGGTAAATATCCCTCTAACTAGTCCGACAATCCTCCCAACGGTAGGATCTCCATCTTATCTGGTGTCAACTTCAGTTATTGGCCCTTGTCCAGTCCATTATCAATGCCAGGCAATGCTCAAAGATCTCTGCAGATGAAGAGAAAGAGAGGCAGACCTGTTTGTTATCTGCATATTGATGACAACAAACTCCAAATCTCTGTATGACTTCTCCCAGTAGCTTCATATAAATATTCAGAAGCATTGGGGAAACAGCTGATCACTGCAGGACCCTGTAACAGAGGTCCCAAGGGATGGACAATGCCTCTCCAAAATGTACCATTTGGGATTGACCCTCGAGGAAGGACTGAAATTACCTAAGAATGGAGCCCCGAAGTCCCAAACTCAATAGCCATCTCAGAAGGATACCATGGTCGGTGGTCTCAAAGGCCAGTATCAGTTCCTTGCTAGGGGTCTTGTCATGTCTATATTGACAAGAACAAAGGATTTAGGAAGTATACTTCACATCCCTACTGAGAATAGCACCCTGTGAATTATGGACAAAACACACACAAGTTGGTCAACTGTGACAGATCATTTTATAGTTAGCCAAAAATAGCATTATCAAATTTAAGAAGCAGTATTTTAATAGGACCTGATTAAACAGAAGTGGTGTGAAGCAGGTGAACAAATACTGATATGCTTGCAATAACATCCTCCACGTTGGATGCCTATTTCACAAATATTATCGTTTAATGCTTGATGGGTCTTGTTTCCTGATATGGCCCACAGGCCACATACTGTCCACCCTGATATGGCAATATGGCAAGCTGTTGTAGGTAAAGGTAACCATTTGCTGATTTAGTTCATGCTTGGTTTTCGGATATACATCATTTATGCAAATCAAGTCAATTGTATGTCTATAATGCCAATTACAATTTAATCTTATGTACATTTACTCAAGGTAAGTCTTGGTATGACTCAGCTCTCACACAATGAATATTGCCATGTAGCTAGAGTATTTATTTATTAAAATATATCCAACCCATTGTATATGAACAGATCTCAAGACTGCATGCAATAAATAAAATCACCTTAAAAGAAATTCATACCATTTAAATATTTTCAGTCAGTAGATCAAAATATTGTTAATATTATTTATTAAAACAAGATTAAAACAGGCTAAAGGATAAAAGGGAGGAGCTGAATAACATCTGCCATCTACAGGTCACTGTGTGAGAGACAGTGGGACTGTGGCTGGGCTGCTGCCGGCTGCCAGCTCTTCCAAGGGAGCCTGGCTCAATCTCCCTCGGCCTTGCAGGACTGGGCCGTGCTACTCCTGGCTGCCCCACCCCCTTGCCAACATCAGCCACCTGGCTCAGGGGGAGAGGAGGCTTACAGGCTGGAGCCTGCTGTGGAGGAAGCCTCCAATGTGGGGACGCTGCTTTGACAACTGGAACTGTGGTTTTGGTGAGGACCTGTCGGCGTTGGCACTGTGCTGGCCCTGAGAAACACGGCTGGTCAGTTGGTGTCCGGACAGCTGAGGTTTGGCACTTCGTTCGGCACATTGAATCTGCCGATATGCCCCCCCCCCCATTGCCTCCCTCTTGTTTGGAGGTTCAGACTTTTGGTGCCTGGTGCCTTTTGTCTCCCGCTGCCTTTGTGACTTCATTACCTTCCCTGGCGGGATTAGGCTTGCTGCCTAGAAAGGGCTGGCCACATTACCAACCGTGTTGCCTAATGGTGACTAAATCATCTTTGGCAGCGAGCCTGTTGGGAGGACTGAGACTTGCTACTGGGTATGACCGGTGGCAAGAGGAGAAGGGGACGAGAGAGGACGAGCTGGTTGGACAGTGTCATCGAAGCTACCAACATGAATTTGACCCAACTCCGGGAGGCAGTGGAAGACAGGAGGGCCTGGCGTGCTCTGGTCCATGGGGTCACGAAGAGTCGGACACGACTTAATGACTAAACAACAACAACAATGACCGGTGCGGGGGCAGCCTGGCTGTGGAATGTCTTTTATTCTATTTTTATCTTTTCTATGTTTTAAATTCTTAATTGTTTAAATCAGTTATTGATTAAATTAAAATTATATGTCTATTTTTATGTTATGGTTTAATTAATTTTGATAATTTGATTATTATTGTATTTTTGATTTATTAATTTGTAATCTTTCTGGTCTTTTCCTTTTTTCCCTTCTTTTTGATTGACATGGAGTGGAGGGCCTGCCCCCCCAGCGGGGGTCCTCGAAACAGAGTGATTATGGGTAGAGGGAGATATGGCGTTGGCACAGTTCCTACTCATTGCAGAAGAACGGTGAACAGATGTTTAAAGGCTGTTCACTGTTCTGGCACTGTGACCAACCATCAGACTCGAGGTAGTCAGACCAGCTATCCCTCCACTCTAAATCTGGTGTTGCTGAATGCCAGGTCTGTATCCAACAAATCCCAGATTATCCAAGACCTTATCCTGGAGGAGGATGCAGACCTGGCATGCATAACTGAGACTTGGATGGGTGGGGAAGGGGGTGTTCCCTTGACCCTTACTTGCCCTCCAGGTTATGCAGTCCAACACCAGGGTAGACTGGAGGGGGGGGGGGAGTAGCCATTGTCTATAAAAACACTCTTGAGGTTGTTAGGCGCTCCGCGGTGGTGACACCAGGTCTTGAGGCCCTACACATGTCGATTGGGGCCAGGGATGGTATTGGGATCTTGCTGGGTTACCGCGCTCCCCGCGACCCAGCCATTTCCTTACCGGAGTTGGCGGACTTCGTCTCTGCGGCACTGTTGGAATCTCCGAGGCTTTTGGTCTTGGGTGATTTCAACATCCATGCGGAGGTGGAGGTTTCCGGTCCAGCTCTTGAGTTCTTGGAAACCATGGCTTCCTTGGACATGTCCCAACATGTTAACGGCCCCACCCACGTGTGCGGTCACACGTTAGACCTGATGTTCTCCCCCGAGCGATGTGAGTGTGGTCTGATGGTGACCAACCTTGTGTCGGTCCCCTTGTCATGGTCGGATCACTGCCTAATTAAATGCAACCTCTCAGTGGCTCTCCCTCTCCACAGGGAGCAAGGACCTATTTTAACGGTCTGCCCTTGAAGGTTACTGGATCCTATAGGATTCCAGGACTCCATGAGAGGGATACCGGCTGATCTGACTGGCGCTCCTGTCGAGGCTCTGGTTGATGGCTGGCTTGCCACCGCTACCAGGGCTGTTGACACGATCGCTCCTAAATGCCATATCTGTTGCAGAGCTCATTCAGCACCCTGGTTTAACCAGCAGCTGCGAGCTATGAAGCAAAGTAGGAGAAGGCTAGAGTGCAAGTGGAGATGTAACCCGACGGATTATAATCGTAAAGCTGTCAGGATCACGACTAACCTTTACCTTACCAGGGTGAGGGCTGCCAGTCGAGCTTACTTTGCTCTCCGGATAAGCGAAGCTTCAAATCAGCAGGCAGAACTTTTCCGTATAGTCCGCGATCTATCCGGAATTGGTCTAAGTGATAGGCCTCCTACTAGTATTTCACCTGACCAATTTGCAGCATTTAAAAAAAATCTAAAGTGGAGGCCATCCACCGGGAGCTCTCTCCTTTTTTGAACACAGTAGATCAAGCAGAGACATCCAGCGCTCCGCCTTGCCCGATGAGACTCGATCTCTTTCAGCCTGTGACACCAGATATGGTGGACAAAGCGCTTGACCGCTGTCGTGGCACCACCTCCTCCCTTGACCCTTGCCCGGCCTGGCTAATCAAAGCAGCTAGGCCTATAACAACCGAATGGGCCACTGCAATAATTAATGGGTCTCTCCAGGAGAGAGGAGACACTCATTAGGCTGATTAGAAAGAAACCAAGTTTGGTGGCGGACGATGTTGGTAATTATAGACCTGTCACCAATTTTTCTTTCCTCAGCAAAGTGGTGGAGAGGGTGGTGGCTGACCAGCTCCAGGCCCTTTTGGATGAAACCAACGCCCTGGATCCATTTCAGTTGGGCTTCAGGCCGTGCCACGGTATGGAAACGGCACTGGTCGCACTGTTTGATGACCTGCTGAGGGAGACGGACAGGGGCAAAATGTCTCTGTTGGTCCTTCTCGATATCTCAGCCGCCTTCGATACCGTCGACCATGGTATCCTCCTGGGGAGGCTCTCCGAGCTGGGAATCGGTGGTCTGGCGCTAGCCTGGCTCCGATCCTTCTTGGAGGACCGTCCCCAGAGAGTACAGCTTGGGGAGAGTGTATTGGCTCCATGGAATCTTAATTGTGGGGTCCCGCAGGGCTTGATTATCTCCCTAATGGTGTTTAATATCTACATGAGGCCACTGGGTCAGGTCATCAGGGGGTGTGGGGCTTCGTGTCATCAGTACGCTGATGACACCCAGCTCTACATCTCCTTTTCTCCATCAACATTGGATGCCGTTTTGTCCCTTCAGCGCTGTCTGGAGGCTGTACTGGGGTGGATGCAGGAGAATGGTCTGAGGCTGAACCCGGACAAGACGGAGGTCCTGAGGGTAGGTGGCCCTGATGTCAGTGGTTTGGGGAACTCCCTCTCTTTTTTTGGGGTGTGTGTGACTCTCACCACAAAGAATTCGGTTCGCAGTCTGGGGGTCCATTTTGACCCGGCGCTCACCATGGAGACCCAGGTAGTGTCAGTGGTCCGTACCACCTATTTTCATCTTTGGCAGATTGCCCAGCTGTGTCCCTATCTTGATGTGGGGGCCCTCACCACTCTGGTTCATGCGCTTGTAGTCTCGAGATTAAACTACTGTAATGCGCTTTACGTGGGGCTATCTTTGAGACTGATGCGGAAGCTTCAAATGGCACAGAACGCGGCAGCCAGACTTCTTACTGGGGTGAGAAAACACCAACATATCTCCCCTACTCTGGCTGCCCTGCATTGGCTGCCTGTTTGTTTCCGCATTAATTTCAAAGTACTAATGATGACATATAAAGCCCTTAACAGTTTAGGAACTCAATATCTGGCGGAACGCCTCCTCTCACCTAGATCTACCCGAATCACTTGCTTTAGTCAAGATGGGTGGCTGAGGGGCCTAACGCCGAGGGAGGCCCAAAGAGAAAGAACAAGAAAGCAGGCCTTCTCGGCAGTGGCCCCTCGCCTCTGGAACAATCTCCCCCCTGAAATTTGTCAGGCTCCCTCTCTGGGTGTTTTTAAGAGTCAACTCAAGACCTGGCTCTTTAGGCAGGCCTTCCTTCCTGTCAATACTTAATTTATTGTTATCCTTATGGTTTAAAATGTTGTTGTTTATTTTATTTTATTATTCTTGTATGTTGTTAGCCGCCCAGAGTAGCCTTCGGTCTAGATGGGTGGGATATAAATAAAATAAATAAATAAATAAAATAAATAAATAAAACACGAAGCCATAATTTCTCTAATTACCAGATGTTATTCATTCATTCATTCATTTGCCAATTGCCCACGGAATTATTTAGTACCTTCTTGCACACATGCAGGTGTGTAATAGTAATGGTGATCTCAACTTTCATAAGGTCATCACTTCTACAAGTTAGGGATTCTATATTACTACAAGACCAGCAGCACTTTTCATTCTGCTCCTGTCCTTCAAGACAGCTTCTGTGGCTTCATAGAAGCATAGAAAACAGCCGAAGGAGAATTAAGCATGCTCCCATGGAATAATTAATGATCAATGAAGAGTTTAAAAAAATGGGGCAGGGTGACCTAAGGTGGAGGGGAATGGAAAGGAACAACTGAGAACCTGAACAATAACACTGTTTACTGTGATATTTTTGCACAGGTCCCATATCTTCATTCTATTTTCAGTGCTTGGCCTATGTGTGCTGTTGCTCATATAGCCAAAGCAGCATCACTCATGCACCAAAGAAAGTATAAGAAGACTTGCAAGAACCTCATGATTGGCAAAAGTGCAGGGGAGAACCTATCTTGAAATGAGGACTGAGCATGCTCAGTGAAGTACTGACTATTGAGGAGAAAACTGGAAAACCAGGACAAAGGAAAATGAAAAACCTGGAGTCCTGAACAGCAACACTCTGCACTGCAACCTTTTGTTGCAGATCTAATTTGCAAATAATCTAAATGGCTTGCTTGTGTGTTGCCTTGTGGAAAATACAAAATAGCTTTCTAACATAAGAAAAGCTGTGGGTCAGAAGCTCCTGACATGAAGGCAGATCCACAGAAAAAATACATACAGTATGCTGTTCTCATTTTGTAATGCATTGTGAATCATAGTGTGCAATGGTTAACATACATCATGGCAGTCAAAGCAGAAAGGATAAATCAAAGGTCAGAGCATCTAAGTGGCGTTTAATCTGATCAGATAAAGGGTCTTCAGCACTGCCTAGAGCTAATTACAACATATGGTTATTTATCGATCTGCAGCTATGACAGGGAGCTAGCACAATGAGCAAAATTAAATTAATAGCTCTCCTGTCTGTTTGCTACTTAGAAAGCTCCCTTCTAGAGGTACTGGATGTCTGTGATATTCAGTTGAAATGATTACCTAAATATCCCTGTTGCTATAGCAGCTGGTGCTGATGATGACATTAACATGCAAAGCACTCAGCGAGAAGATTTGCAAGGAAATCATCAAAAACGGTCAAGTTTGTCAGCTTCTTTCTCAGCCCACCTACAAAGCTGCTCATTATGCAAGGTTTTGAAGGACCAAAAGATATGTTGTCACTGGCACAGCCAGAGATTTAACAGGCTTGAAAGGCTGCCCTGTAGCTTTACCTCAAAGCTGCTTCTCACATGCGCTTTAGGTCTTCTTTCCTTGCCACACAGGCATGAAACAAGATACAATGGCTCTATTAATGATGATGCTTCTGTTTACCATGAATAAAACGAAATGAACCCAACATGTTTTTTTTTAAAGCCTTTCATGGTGTGTTTGTGTTGGTAACAGATTGAAAGCTGCAGTTCTGTGCAAATTTAGCTGGAAATCTCACTGAACACAGAGGGAGGGAACCAGTGTTCAGGTAAACATGCACTGAATTGTGCTGTAAACAGCCCTTTTAAAACTGATTAAATAGATATGATTGATCAGTTGGGCTAACTTTTTAAAATATTGTTTTTATTATTAATATCTTAAAAACAGATGTACTTTCACATATGTTGGGGCAGAACTGGTGCTGGAGAAGGAAGAGAGTTTGAGGAGGGAATATGTTTCCCATTTCCAAACATGTCTCATCATGCTGACAAAATTAAAATGGGGAGAAAATGCACAATATTGTGGGACCTTAAAGAATAACAGATTTATTTCCATGTGTGTTTTTGTGGATCAAAATCCACTTCCTGTGCTTGAGGAATTTTGAACCACAAAAGCTCACACTAAAACAAATGTGTTAGCCTTTAAATACCACAATATTTTGTCATTTGTTTTTCTCTCTCTTTTCCCCCACCCCGCCTTCTCCATTTCCCCCTTTAGTTTTGTCAGTATAATATATCTCCTGGGCTTGTTGTTTAAAAGAAATGCAGCCACAGGTTAGTGGTTGTGACACTGCTGATAGAAACTCAGCATTCAAGAAGGGAGGCCCAAATCTTCCTTACCTTGCTATTCTGTCTATGGAAAATAGGTGTGGTGTGGGAGTGAACACTACTCCTTTTGCTTGCCTTCTTCTCTCACTGGTAAGGACTACAAGAGCAATGTAATTTGTAAATTGTATTTTTAAAAAATGTTTCTGTAGTGCTATAGCAGTAAACTGATATGGCACGGATTATCTTGTCTTGTCCATTCACCACTTGCTAAACATAAAAAAAAATTAAGGAATTTAAATGCTGCTCAAAGGAGTGGGTAAGAGGTTGGTGATAATGGCAGAGAGGGATGAAGGAGAAGGGGGCTGTGTGACATGTGGACACTTGAAACTCACCTTCCCAGGATGAATAAATATTTCTGTGTGAACCATAGTAGCAATTGAAATGCCATGGTGCAGTATAGAGAAGTTCATATCAACTCGGGCAAGCTTCTGCCTGGTCATTCCCTAACTCAGGGACTCAGTCTGCTGTTTTATTCATTGAGTCATTTTTCATTCATTGAGTCATTTCTGGAGCTTTAGTTTTGGAACTGGAGTAGGTTGGTGTTCACGAGAGTTCACTGGGAAACACAAGACATTTTAGCAAAGTTAAGAAGCAAAAGATCAGTGCCATTGCATTATGTCTGATGCTTTGTTCTTTGCCCTCTCTTCCGTTTACACGATCACACACTACTGTACTCTCCTTCTCAAGTAGTGTGGCTAATAAATACTGACATTGGTTCAGAACAATCACAAACAAATTCTAGTGGGTGGACACTGGTGCCATATTTGTAACAGATTAATATTAGTAGTGGCAATGATAAGTGGCGAATTCTTGAGTAACTGAGGAAGGAGTAATGGGAAGGAACCATCACTGATGTGTGCCTTGGAGACCAGTGCTGAAATATAAAGAGTTGTTTTGCACATGCCTCAAGGATGGACATGTCTAAATGAGATTTTGGCTCATTATGAAAAAATGAAATTCACAGCTCTTTCCCTTGCTGCCTTCAGCCGTGTCAGAAACTTGCTTTTGAAAGTATTTTTACAAGGCCCCTTGTGTTTCTTAACTATTATTCAAGATACACAACAAAAAGTCACGTTGAACATGTGTGATTCATCACATGGATCCATGTCTCTGGTTTCTTTAAATAAGTCCAGTGACCTTGTGGCTAATTATGGAGTTATGATATAGGATGTGTGTCTAATATTTACTTTCAGCAGAATAATTGGAGTCTTGTGTCACATAGCAAGCTAGGCATATTAATATTTATTCTCGTGATAATTATGCACACAGCAAGCAGTTATTATATTAGGCACCAATAGATAAGTGATGAAATGATGCAGTCATTTTTGCAAAGGACACTAACCAATGGAAGATTCAGTGCTGTGTGGAAAGAAGCCACAAGGTCTGTAGGTATTCATGGGGGCATGGAGAAGAAGAGTGTTTGCCCTCTCTTGAATCTTAAATTTATTTATTATTTTAATTATACAGACAGACACACCGTGTTGTAGTAGTGTGTGCTTTGTGCATAAATTATGTTAAATTACTCCTATGCAGCAGTGCCCTTCCCTCTTGACAAAAGTGTCTGAGAAATGGTTAATAGTTTTTTCTAACATTTCAAATTGCTCCAAATGGTCCATTTTATCCAGGGCTGTCCCTACCATTAGGCAGAACAATAGCCTTAGGTGGCTGATAAGGTGGGATGGGAAATGGCATAGGGGTCTTGCAAGTACAAGCTGAGCTGGCCACTCAATTACTTAAGATTCAGATTGGCTTCTATGGAGTGTGATAATGCCATCACGTTCTTCATTTTGGGCAGGCAGCCAAATAACTTGACAAGGCCTGATTCTTTCTTTAAGGACTGCAGACCAGGTGACATATTAACTTGGGCACAAAATTTTCCCCTAGCAAAGGTTTAGCAGAGACATCATTTGGACAACCAGCTTTGCAATTAAGGAGGAGGAACATAAGGCCATATTGCTTTTAAGATTTGCATTTCTGTACTGAAGGCCTTCATATGGCCCTTCCATTTATGGTAAATAGTACTGTGTTTTCCCGAAAATAAGACAGGGTCTTATATTAATTTTTGCTCCAAAAAAACGCAGTAGGGCTTAATTTCAGGGGTGTTTTATTTTTTTCATGTATAACAATCTACATTTATTCAAATACAGTAATGTCATCTTCTGGTTGCTGCACAATGGTGGAAGGCGGGGTTACACTTAACTGGGGCTTATTTTTGGGATAAGGCTTATATTACGAGCATCCTGAAAAATCATACTAGGGCTTATTTTCAGGGAAACAGGGTACTTATTGTTGGATCACTCAGGAATCACATTTTATTTGCATGGTGGCTGCTGCCGGTATAAATTGACTCGGCACTCTTATTGATTTTATGACCACACCTTTATCATATTATCTGGTAAGATAAGCTTATTAGGTGCACCTTTGAACTCTTTCAGAGTTGCACTTTCTCTCCACTCTGAATGATTTTACGAAATAAGTAAAAATACTTTTTAAAAGACTGACATTTGATGTCTAACCTGCCCTGCTGTGCTGCTTTTTTGTTGTACCATTTCTTAGTTTTAATTATGGGGTTGGTTTTACTCAATTTTATGATTTTACAGTTAAATTTGCTTTGACATGTTTTTAATTCTTTTAGAACTTTGTAAGCTGCCTTAAAACATTTTTAGTGGAATGGCAGGGTATATATGCAATAAATAAATAATACATCTTTTCCACATCAGTGAGGAAAATCCTTCTGCCATACAGTTATACGGGCATAAACTGGCTCCAGCATTGTAAATATTTTAATTTAATTAAAATTATTTAAAGCTTCTTATGCTCCCTCCCCTTTCAGGTTGGAAGGCTTCCTAGGGCTCTTGTTAGTCCTGGAAAAGCCTCAGGATGGGTGAATGGGGGAGCCTTTAATAGTAAAAAAAAAATCAGCACTGGATCACCACTAGTGGCACTAGTGGTCTTGATCCTACCTGCAGCAATTTTTGAGTATTAAAGGCTAAGCCCTCTCCCTCATCCTGCAGTTCCCAAAGGTTTCCTCAGGACAAAAGATAGTCCTATGGAGCTTCAGAATGTGAGGGGGGTATAGGAACTTTTCCATTAGTTTAAATTAATTATTTCTGATGCCAGATCCAGTTTACACTTGTATAACTTTATGCAATAGGATTTTGCCCAACAATATTTGCTAACTCTGCTAAAAATACTAGCATTGCAATAAATAAAGTAAGACCAAGGCACAAGGCCTTATATCAAGTTAGATGATTTTCTGTCTTGCTCAATGCAGCCTGTATCCCTTGGCTAACTGTAACTTCCGTCTTTTCCTAATACTGGTATGTGAGAGTTTTCATCTGTGATGCTGGGGGTAGAATCTGGAATCTTATACACAAGAAGTCAGTGTCTTGAACATTTGAATCTTTGTAGAAAGAGATCCGCTGTTGTCTTGTGTTATAATTTCTTCCGTAATTTTCAGAGTTTTGCAGATCCTAACACTGTGCCTTAGTATGTACGTATGGATGGATAGATGGATGGATTTAAAAAGTTTTTACTCCACCTTTCTTCTTAAAAAGGACCCAAGGCGGCTTACATAATTAAAATACAGTATTTAAAGCTAACAATAGCAAGTATACAAATACTAAAATGGATCAAATGAATACCATACTAAAAAACATAAGCAATACCAAAACACATTCAAATCAGTAAGCTACAACAATCCATTTAAAAACCCCACTCAGGCAACCAGTCACTAAGGGAAAGCTTGCCTGAAGAGAAAGGTTTGCTGCTTGTGGAAGGACAGTAAAGATGGGGCCAGCTAGGCTTCCTGTGAGAGGGAGTTCCAAAGTCTGGGTTGTAGCAACAGAGAAGGCCCTCTCCTGAGTCCCCACCAAATGCACTTGTGAAGGTGGTAGGACTGAGAGAAAGGCCTTTCCTGATGATCTCAACACATGCAAGCAGGCTCATATAAGAAGATCCAGTCTATGAGATAGCTTGGCCCCAGGCCATTTAGGGCTTTATAGGTTAGAACCAGCACTTTGAATTGTGCCCGGAAATGGATTGGCAACCAGTGGAGTTGCTGTAAGAGCTGTAGAATGAATGAAAAAGGTGACCTATTGGGTTTTATGTTCTCTGCACCAAGATGAAAAACAAGAGTCTGGGAGAAACAGCAGTCTCTAAGACAAAGGAGGCCCAAGAGCATTTTTACTGAAAATGTCCATTAACATCCCTCAGCAGGGAAGCAAACATTGCTGTACTATTTTTTTACAAGGCCAGACCAAAGTACAATGTAGATCATACTGCATTTTGACTGCTAAAGAATTGTAGTTAATTTCTGGATGTAAATCTGAGTACACAACACTGAGAAGAAGGAAAAATAATATTAAAAATTCTACTGATGCTCAGCTACACTTATTTATTGTTATTTGCCTTTTCCATCCTTATCATATATCATTCACAAAAAAGTATATTTATCTAGCTTTGGAAGATTTGCTAGGTTTGAAGATGGACCCAGTTTCCCACTTCAGGAAATTAAAAACATTTTGAAATCTCTTGATAAACATGATTTCCCACCTTTTTTGGATATTAGGGGTTTTTTTGTAATTTATTTATTGTTAGATAATGCAGTCAGAACAGTAATGCTTGCTGCTCATTGTGAAGTTTAATTTTTGAGGAAATGAATTCTTTTAAAATAAGGTTGTGGTGTTTTGTTTGTATACATTACAAAGGAATGCACCGCACATTTGAAAGCAACAAAAGGTTGTTTCCTTTCTTGCAGAATTCTACAGAGTTGTGTTAAGACTTCCCATGGATGTGTGAGAATGTTTTCTTGTTGAAGAGACACCATGTTTATGTAGTGAGCAGAATGTTGAGCCATATCCAATGTTTAACTTTAGATACCAAATTCATTAAGTGCTCTATGCTATATAGAAACTGGTGTCTCAAATAATAAAAAATGACCATTTTCAGTAAGAAGGAGCTTATTAGAGTGAATTACACATATGGGAGGAAGAAATATCAGATCTGTCACCACTGGCAACATGACTAAGAGACGACAACAATGAAATGAAGCCAGTGAATGGAGAAAGCAACAGACCAGACACCATGAAGAGGGAACACACCTGTGAACCCTAAGTTCCTGTCTTGACTTCTGCTGCCCTCTATAGGCACAGAAGTCCAATACAGGTATTATTTTACCCAGAGTTGTCACCATCAGAGATGGGCACGAACCCATCTCTGATGGAACCACTGATTTGGCAGTTCGTGCCAGTTTGTTGAGTGGCCAAACAGGTGTTCGGCGCTTCCCAGCCCTGCCTCCTTCGGCAGGTGCCCACTCAGAGGCAGTGCCCACTGAGGTGCTGCTTCTGAGTGGGCACCCGCTGGAGGAGGTGGCACATATTGCCGAATAGGCAGTTTGTGTCCATCTCTAATCACCACAGTTAGCGGGGAACTTGCAGAGTGATGTGAGTGATGACAAGTCAAAAAAGGAGAGGTTCCTGCTTATGTGTAAGCATTGCATGGGAACAATAACCCACATTTTTCATGGATCTTGCTAGCATGTAGAGCCTACATATCTGTAAAAGCCTCTTCAGCACAAGAATGGAACAAAACATTAACCTTGTTGATGATGCAGAATAAAATAATGCCTGAATAGATCTAAAATTATTTGTGCAAGTATGACTGTTCCTTTATTCACTTCGGACAGCCCATGGCAGGGCCATTTTCAGATTTTCTAGGAGCCTTGAGAACTGCATTAACAAAGTGGAGAATGGGGAGAGGTGTGGTCAGATAGGTTAATATTAACATTTCTTATCATCTGATTTTTTTAAAAATGCAGAGGTTATGTACTGTAAATGTTATTATAAGGGGTTTTTAGATATTTATAAAGCTCTTACCTCCCTGTCCTAGGTTTTGGGTATTTGGCCTGTACTTGTTTATAGATAGCGTGCGACACACACACCTTAAACAACAACTGACATAGGACAGGCAACACAACATGGTGATGGAGCTAGGAACATGACTTGGCACAAATCTAGACACCAGTTATGTCCATACAGCTACACTGACAGCATCATCAATGATTCTAATAATGTCAGTCACAACATCAGAGGCTTATTTATTTGTTCATTCTCTAATCTGATTTATGCTATCTTCTTCTGCCAGAGCTCTAAATAGGAGAAATGGAACAATATCTCTGCAAAAGTATAAATGGGCACAAATCTGATCTCAGAATGGCAACACTGAGAAACTATTTTCAGAACACTTCATCCCCCCCGGGACACTCTGTTACAAATCTCATAGTGGCTATAGAAAAAAGGAATTACCGTATTTTTCCATTTATAACATGCCCCCACTCATAAGACTCCACCCCCCCCCCCACTTTTCTAACCCCAAAATTAGGAAAACTTAGCTTTGAGGATTCAGCCTCTGGGCTCAGAATGGTCGGACATTTTGAGTCCTGTTGCTTCTGAGCCTACTGGCTCCACCTCCAATGAAGTGTGTTCCAATTGGTTTGTACAGCATCAGCTGACATCAGTTCCATAAGGCTCGTGATTGGAGGAAGCAAAGTCTCCTGACTATAGGAAGCTAAGCCTTGTGATTGAAGGAAGCCTGTTTACAGAGGCAAGGTATGTGCCATTTTGTGTTCTCCTCAGCTATCTCAGCATACTTCCATGTAAAAGATGCCCCTCAATTTTTAGTGTTATGATTTTAGGAAAACGTAGTGTGTTATACACGGAAAAATACAGTACAAAGAGAGACCAAAGAAAGATATAGGAAGTAGGGTACATAAACAAATTTCTGTGTATCTCTAAGGACTTCAACAAAGATCAGGGCTTCACAGATATATTAATAACCCAGTTTTCTGTAATATCCTGTGTTAGTAAAATAGTGTCAACATATTCTGATCTCTGTTGCAGAAGCAATTTTTAGCAATTCTGAAACAGTCAGACCTACCAAGGAGCCAGCTAATCACCCCAGCTGTGGCCTCCAATTTCAAGCAATTAGCATCTTGATAGTTCCATAATAATAACCTTAGAACTGCATAGCTGGAAGGGACCATAGGGACCCGAGTCCACCTCCTATCAAGGAGTCACAGTGAGGAATCAAACTCCCAGCCATGTAAACCACTAAGCTGTCTAGCAGTTCCATTCCTGTGATAATAATGTGTTGTCACTTTATCTATTTCTATATATTTATGTATTTATTTAATTTATATGTTGTTCTTCTCTTCAAAGAGTCTCAGAACGGCAGACAATTTAAAATTAATGCATATAAAAATAAAATACACTATAATGACAATAAAACCTAGCAACAACATAAACATTAGCATTTAAAAATGAATATCACATAAATGATGGAATAGCAGTTTCTAGCCTCCAAAGGCCTCCTGAAACAACTGCACCTTATGTTCTCTCCTGAATCCCTGTAGGGATGTTATACTTTGTGGGGACTTAGGAAGAGAATTCCAAAGCATGAGGGCAAAAATACAGAAGGACCTTTTTCGAATATACTCAAGCCAGACTGCTTAGTTGGTGTGTATGTTTGTGTGTGTGTGTGTGTGTGATATGAGTAGAGGTAGTTTAGTAAATATGTGGGTCCTTTAAAGGTAATAACCAGCACCTTGAATTGAACCCAGAAAACCACTGGCAACCAGTGCAGCTGCTGCAAAATAGGTGTTATATGATCAGAATAGGAAATGTAGCTTCCAAGTTGTGTTCATGGTTAGCCCCACACAGATTGAATTACAGTAGTTTAATCTTGTGGTTAGAGTTGCATGCATCAGAATGGCCACTTTGGCCTTCTCTAAATAAGGAGAAAGTTTCCAGACCAAGAACAGATGATAAAATGCTGACCTGGCAGTCATTCACTCCAGGAGGAGCAATGAGTCTAATAAAACACCCAAACTCCTTACTTGGTTCACAAGGAGATTTTTCTTTCTCCATCAACTATTAGAGAAGTGATAGCTGGATTTGTCAGTTCTCTGGATTCAGCTTCAGTTTGTTGACCTTAAATCATTTGACCACAACTTCCAGACAGTGACTAAGCACTGCCATCCCCCTCTGATTGCTTAGTTAATATAAGATACAATTGATAAATTAACGTATGATATACAATGTAAGATATAAATGCATATTGATGACACCCAACTCCATGGATTATCACTGATAGAGGTCTATTGCATATAGAAGAGCATTAAAACTAAAATTGAACCCTGCGGGGCTCCACATGACAATTCCCAGGAAGCTAACAGACAATCCTCTACCATTAATCTCTGAGTCCTGTTACAGAAGAAGGATTAAAACCACTGCAGTACAGTGGTGCCTCGACTTACGAACGTCCCTACATATGAACAATTCGACTTACGAACAGCTCCGTTCACATAATTTTGCTTTGACTTGCGAACGGCGCTTTGACTTACGAACAAAAAAAACCGCTGAAAAAGCGGGAAATGCACTTTGGACTTCCCGGTACTGCCTGGTACTGTAATTTTAAAATGCAAAAATTGGTTTAAAAGGTGCTTGGTTTCGTTTAAAGCTGCTTGGTTTTAAAGGTGTTCTGTTTAAAAGCTGTTCGTTCCCTCCCTCCCTCCTTTCCTGCCCTTTTTTTAACCTTCGGTCATCTTAGGTTAAAAAAAAAATTTCTCCCCCTAGTGGTAGAGGACGGATTAAATGCTTTTGCATTAGTTCCTATGGGAACGAATGCTTCGATTTACAAACCGTGCCTCGACATAAGAACAAAAAACAGCCGGAACGGATTAATGCATTCTTATGGGAAATGCTGATTCGACTTACGAACGTTTCAATTTAAGAACATCATTCCAATACGGATTAAGTTCGTAAGTCGAGGCACCACTGTACTAGTCCAGCAAGACCGAGGCCTCTTTCCAATCTCCTCAATATTCCATGATTCACTGTATCAAAGGCTGCTGAAAGATCTAACAATGCCAGCGAGGATGACTCCCCCTTATTCAGATAGCAAAGGAGATTATTCACCAGGGCCATCAAAGTCATCTCATTGCCATAGCCAGGTTGGAAGCCAGACAGGAAAGGGTAAAGTATGGATGCATCCTCTTAAGTATTTCTGGAATTGATCAGCTATGAAAAAGCAGGCTGGAAACTGGACAATAACTAGATGTGCCTACAGTCCATTTTAAATTTCTTTAATATAGATCTTGTAACTGCCATTTTCAAGGCCTCTGAGATAATGAAGTGTTAATTACTCTGAAAAGGCCTCAATCAACCAGGAGGGACAAAGATCCACACCAGAGGTGGTAGCTTTCACACAATCTAGAATACTTCACCTGGTCATTGTGACCCCCCACCATAAGCATCTGTAAAAATACAGATGGCATAGCGTGAGCACTCCATGTGTCTAATTTTGATCCATGAAAGCTCAAATGGAAGCAAATTCGTTAGTCTTTAAGGTGCAACCATATTTTGCCCTCCTCCTTTTTTGCCAATATGATGAAAGAAGCAAAGTGACTCAATTGTGCTACTAAAGTCTTTGAAACAGTGGTTGTGCACATGAAACAGAGAAAAACCCCAAAGGCCTTGATGTAGCTGCCTCTACATCTTTTCAGTGACCTGAAACAGAGCTTGAGAAGTTTCTTTTTTCTAATGTGAGGATTTTGATTGATGATGCAGGGGGCAGAACCTGAAATCTTATGCATAAGATGTCAGTGTCCTATGTCTTTTTGTGTGATATAGCTGTGATGAGCATAGGCAAAATGTATTTTGTATCTTTTTGGACAGATACTCCTTCTTTGCTTGCTATGTGTTTGTGCTTTGTTTCTCAAAGGAAAAGGGCAGTAGTCTTGCATAGAGAGAGTTTCCACAAATTGTGGAAACTATGACAGGAAAAAAAAGAGCTTACTTCATTAGAATTTTGAAATCTTACAGGATGAAAATGCATTGAGGTGTCTTCTTGTGTTGACATAGTCTGAATATTAGGGGGAGGATTTCTATGACATTTCACATTTTCTTTGCAACCTACATTTGAATCCTTAAGCAAGCAAACTCATACATGTTTATGAGTAATCTGGCCTTAAACATTAGTTTAAATTTGGTGGTGGTGATAATGATGAGAATACATTTCTATCCTGCTTTTATAACTTGCAAGGAGCTTAGTTCTTTCTCCCCTATTTTGTCTTCACAACAACCAGCCCCTGTGAGGATGGTTATCCTGAGAGACAGTGACTGGTTTAAGTTTACCCCACAAAGTTTATATGTAAGAGGGACTTGAGCCTGGATCTGTCAGCATCTTGTCCCAACACCATTTGAGACTCCAAAGACAGAGTGTTTAACTAGAGGAAAAGGGAGGTACAATAATAATTTATTTTGTTTAAATGGCATCTGGCCCCAGAAATAACTATTTATGCACAGCAGATGTAGTTGCTTGGTTCGATTTGCTGAATTTACATTGTCCTTCTTACTTCTCACCAGTGTCAACCACTGAGGAAAACCACACTGAACAGTGCCTGCATTTTTACTAGCAATGCCAAAGAACATTATGGCTTCATTTTAGGAAGTTGATTTATAGTATAAGGGAGTTCAAACCTGTCAGTATTTTTCTCTGACAGAAGTAGTAGAATCTTATGTGTTGTCAATATGCTGTTTCCCTCTGGCCTGCTACTTTTTCAGGGCTCAGTCCAATTTCTAATTCCAAGTAGAGTAGATCCATTGAATCATTAGGACTTACAAAGTATGGGGCTTATTAATATCCCATTGATTCAGTGGGCCTACTCTGGTTATTTGGCTCACTGCCTGTTGTGTTTTATGTGCAAAAAATTACTACTGACTTACAGCAACACCAGTAAGGTTTCCAAGGTACATGCGATATTTAAGAAACGGTTTTTATCATTGCCAATCCTAGCGAGTTTCCATGACTGGAAGGGGATTCTCCTGAGTCCTGGTGTGACATATAAAATAAATAAATTACGCCAGGCAGACTGTCTCCCAGCCTCTTAATTTTTGTTTTTCTGTACTCCTGTTTCTTTTTCTGTAACTCTCTCCTTGCCTTTTTGTAGCATCTGTGCTGTTCAAGCAAGGTTAACCAAAGACTACTCTGCAGCCTTGTCCATCCCTATGAGACATGAGGGGAGTTCATTCAGTCATAGCTAGAGGTTCTCTGTCACAGAATTTACAGAGTGCATAACAGTACAGAGTAGGTTATCTCTTGGTAATTCTGTTGTACAGTACTTCACTCACACGGTCACATTCCTACAACAGCTGGGATCCCATATAATGTCTACAGCAAGCAATAAGCAAGAGGAAGCTAATGTATCATTAGCATAAAATAATTGCTATCTCCCTAGTGTGTTTATAAATGATTGCCTCCTTACAGAGTTTCACATCTGGGCTGTCCCCTTCAGATGGCTCCTGAAAAAAAGCAAATAAATGTGCTTAGTTCCACCAAAATTGCTGCAGTACAGGAGTTAAGGATTGCTGCAAAGCTAAAGCCAGCTGCCTCCCATAAACATGGGAGCCCTTGGAGCTCTTCTGACAAATGGGCCCCTAAAAACTCTTGTGCTGCAGAAGACGCAGCCAGCTATGAACAGACAATCAAACTGTTTCTTAATCTCAGTGGCTCTAGAATGCCTCACTGATCATTTTTAATGAACTACATAAATGGTCTTTTGTAACGTATGCCTGTGTGGCCTGCATAGGTTAATAGTGTTCTCTGCAACGTTCATTAGACTTAAATGATATGCATCACTCTTCTATCACTAATAATTGTTTTATGAGAAATTGATTTTTTTTAAAGTTAAAGCTTTAGCCATCTTTTTATTGCTCAGTTTTTGTTTTTCCTGGGGTTTTGGAGGAGGTCAGCACAGATGTTGCTTGCCTGGTATGGGTATATTGTCAGAACAGGAAAAGTTACTTGGACATGTTGCATATGCATTACACACGTGGGCTGTCTCATGGTTTCATTTAATACTGATACTATTTATTTAGTCCATTCTTCCTCTCCTTAAACATTTCAAAAACATTATCCAAAAGTGCTGTTAGCATTATGACAATTTGAATCCATGAAATCTTAATTTAGTACCTTAAATGGAATCACCGAAGGTAATATCATACCCTAGCTTGAATGATATAACTTGAGTGTAATTTCCACATGAAAAAGAGTTGTATGTAACGAATTAGACTTGCTGATGTTTCTTGTTTATATAAGTGCTGAAGGTGCTGTAATATAGTCTTCTTTGTGTATGTGGTCACCCTGTTTCTGCCATGGTTTCCTTGCTTTTTCCTGTTCTCTGCTGATGTGTGCTAATCTTTCCTTTGTACGTGCTTGTGTAGATGAATCCTAATACTGTGGCTTCGACAAGATAACCTCTAAGAAGAATTTCTCACTCTCAGACACAGGGCTCTGTAGGATTGCTTCCACTTCACTCCCCTTTCCAGAAGTCCAATGATAGAAAATGTTTTGTTAATTAGTGAAAAGGTAGGAAGCCGTTGACAGGGTTTTGAGAAAAGAAGTTGCTTATAGTCCTGATGACTTGTTACACAGCCTAATTGCATACATGATTGCATTCTTTTTCATCTCCTGCTGCCTATAAAGAGCATAACTATTTGGGAAAGAAGGCCTGTCTGGCAATAATTGTACTCCTGTTTTATTCAGTATCTCTTCCAACTAGAAATAGCATCATTAAATTGCTATGGCAGTCTTCAAACATCCAAGCAGGTGCACATAAGAATCAGTGTTTCTCTCTTTTTCTCTCTCTCTTTGTATTCTTACCAATGATTGCTATATGTCACAGCAACAATTGAGAACCTTGACTTCATTTTTCTAATAAATCAATAAATTAATAGAAATATTCTAATAATATAATTATGAATTGTCATGTCAATTCCAAATTTAGGTGACCCTTTTCAGGGTTTTCTAGCTATAGAGTACTCAGAAGTGGTTTATCATTCTGTTCTTCTGGGGGCATCCTGGGACTGTGCAGCTTGCCCAAGGCCACACAGGCTGGCTCTTCTTGTAGGAGGCACAGTGGAAGAATCAAACTCCCAATCTTTGGCTCTGTAGATAGGGACCTGCCTCACTGAGCTATCCACAATCCATTTTTCTCCTGTTTAAAAGATATATTCCCAGAGCCTGTTTATGTGTAATGTTAATTAGTAAGTTTCTCTCTGATGTTTAATTTATTATTATCTTAAATGCATTGGTGTGTAGGATTGCAGCCTGAGTTGTATGTTATTTCAGCATTTAAAGCAAAATGGCACACCTGAGCCAACTTGAGAAAGAATATCAGGTGTGCCTTGTATGGAGTGAAAAAAAGCTAATAGCAAATGCGTCTTGCTATGTAACAATAGAACTATATACACAGACCTGAATTTAGTGAAGCAGAAATGAATGTAGATTTCCAGTGTTCTTTTTAAATCAAAATATCACAGTGGAATAATGCCATAAGTGGAACTTGTCTCCTTAATTAGAATAAATTGAGATTCTTTCTTGGTTTTTCTGTTTACTGGTAGGTCTAGGAATATAGAAACCAATCACGTTCACTTCCTCCTGCATTTGAGTGTTTACAGCTTCCAAGTTTTTTCAACGCTGACCATATGATTTGAGAATCTTGGTCAGTAAATTCTTCAAATGTGAACTAGAATTTAATTTTTTACCTGTCTCCACTTCTAAGATTCATTAGGTACAAGTTTAGGTATCTGGCTGTGAAGCCAGAGAATGGGAGTTTGATTCCCCACAGTGCCTCCTGGGAAAAGAGCCAAGCTGTGTAGTCATGGGGAAACTACACAATCCCAGAGCACCTCCAGAGGAAGGGAATGGTAAACCTCCTCTGTGTATTCTATACCTAGAAAACCCTGAAAAGGGTCACCAGAATTTGAAATTGATATGACAATTCATAATTATATTATTATAGCATTTCTATTATTTCTATTAAAAGTCAAGGTTCTCAATTGTTGCTGTGACATATGGCAATCATTGGTAAAAATACAAAGAGAATTGTATCTATCAGTGTCTCTCAAGTTCATTCCATTCTCGATATGAAGAGATGTGCTCATTTTGGAAGATACCTAGAATTATGGGATGAGGTGTTCCCCTTCCCTTGCCCAGACTACAGGCAATCACTGATTCTTTTGGAGAAATAAATTCATTGGCTCTGAATATTAGCATCTGAAGAAATGAGGTATAGTTCACAAACGATAATGCCAAATGAAATTTCTTAGTCTTTTAGGTGTGACAGGAATCCCTTTTTGTTCTGCTGCAACAGATTAATTTGGCTACCCACTTCATAAAGTATTCATTGTTATCTAGTAGGCATCCTTCAGTCTCAAGAGACTATGGTAACGTGTTCTGAATAGAGGTCTTGGAACAGCGTCTAGTGTGGCTGAGAAGGCCAATTTGAGAGTGACAATCCCTTCCACACTGAAGACAAATACAATCTGTCCCCTGTCCAGCTCCCTGATTTTGCTGGTTTCAGGACTGCCTCATTGCCTCGGCCTGCTGGACAAGGGTCTCTTCAAATTGGGAGAGGCCATGCTGCACCACCTGCCTCCAGGCTGAACGCTTAGATGTCAAAGTTTCCCATCTGTTGAGGACCATTCCTAAGGCCTTTAGATCCCACTTGTAGATATCCTTGTATCGCAGCTGTGGTTTCCCTGTGGGATGCTTTCCCTGCACTAATTCTCCATACAGGAGATCTTTTGGAATCCGACTATCAGCCATTCTCATGACATGCCCAAGCCAACGTAGACATTGCTGTTTCAGTAATGTATACATGCTAAAAATTCCAGCTCGTTCTAGGACTACTCTATTTGGAACTTTGTCCTGCCAGGTGATACCAAAAATGCGTTGGAGACAACGCTTATGGAACGTGTTCAACTTCTCCTGCTGTGCACAAAGGGTCCAGGACTCACTGCAGTACAGGAGTGTACTCAGGACACAGGCTCTATAGACCTGGATCTTGGTGTAAGCCGTCAGCTTCTTATTAAGCCATACTCTCTTTGTGAGTCTAGAGAACATGGTAGCTGCTTTGCCAATGCGTTTATCCAGCTCGACATCTAGAGAGAGAGTGTCAGAGATCGTTGAGTCAAGGTACACGAAATCATGAACAACCTCCAATTCTTGTGTGCATATGGTAATAGAGGGAGGTGAGTCCACACCCTGGCCCATGACTTGTGTTTTCTTCAGGCTGATTGTTAATCCAAAATCTTGGCAAGCCTTACTAAAACGGTTCATAAGTTGTTGGAGGTCTTCAGCACAATGGGCAACAACAGCTTTATCATCGGCGAAGAGGAAGTCCCACATGCATTTCAGCTGGACTTTGGTCTTTGCTCTCAGTCTAGAGAGATTAAAGAGCTTTCCATCTGATCCAGTCTGGAGATAGATGCCTTCTGTTGTGGTTCCAAAAACATGCTTCAGCATGACAGCAAAAAATATCCCAAACAGAGTCAGCGCGAGGACACAGCCCTGTTTCACTCCACTTCGAATGTCAAAAGGATCTGATGTTGAGCCATCAAAAACTACAGTGCCCTTCATTTCCTCATGAAGGATCTGATGATGTTAAGGAGTCGAGGTGGACATCCAATCTTGGGAAGGATTTTAAAAAGGCTGTCTCTGCTAACCAAATCAAGGGCCTTTGTAAGATCTATGAAGGCCACAAAGAGTGGCTGTCGTTGTTCCCTACATTTCTCCTGTAACTGTCTGAGGGAAAATACCAAGTCGATGGTGGATCATTGTTATATGAGCATTTTAAAAGTAATCTGCGGACTTAACATTATTTCTAGTTTTCATTTACTTTTTACTAATGTTTCTCTGGTTTAATTAATTATAGCCCCAAGCCTCTTGCCTAGTTACACTGCCATGACTTTTGGAGATGAGCTGTCTCAAGTGAAGAAAGCAGCATAAACATATCTTGCATACTGAGTTGTCTGACTCAGCATGCAACAGGTAATATCTATGGTGACTTCTTAAGTTCGGGAAATTTGTTTCCAAAAATTATACCATCCTATACAGTAGAGGATTTTGGCCTATATGCCAAAAAAAGATCATATTTAGTGTGTGGATCTCTCAAGAGATTTATGGAATAATTAAAAATAAAATACAAGCAGGTATGTGTCCATATATTCTGATTGTTTCCTGGAATCAGGCAAATGGTGCTTTCTTCATATCTAGCATGTAATGTTCTTAGAAAAGCACACATAAATTGCTGATAGTAATGTTGATAAAAAGCATTTGTTATACTGAACAATAGCTGGCATAAGATATTGCTAATGGTAAATTTCACTTTCAGTATTTTAGTAGTGTCCCAATGCAATTTTTGTATGCCTAGCCTGACTTTAAATTTTGTGCAATTGTTGTCAGATAATGACACCAGGCTTTTCTGTTCCTTGTTAATTCTCTACAGTTAGATGCTATTTGGTTTCATTATTTTTGAAAATAACGTACCTTTTCTAAGTAGTTACTCTGAACCAGAGAAAACGCTAAATTATCTCAACTTGCTGATAGTAATTCAGACAGAGAAGGGATAATTTGTAGATGAGTTCAGTGCAGAGCTGTCTTTACCATTACTCAAAGTGGGGCAGTTGGGTAGCACATAGAAGGTACTGTGGTGATGGGGCAACAGCAGCTTCCTATTGATTCTCTTTTGATGAAGGGCAGAGCTGTTTAAGCATATTGACCTTAGGTGTGATTAAGTAAGATACAAGGACAAGTTGCACTGGGGAATGGGCACATATCTTGGGCAGCACTGGCAGGCAGATTGGAGCAGCCGATAGCCTGTGGTGGGTAAGTTGGTTTCCGTATGCCAAATGTAGGGGAGGGTTTTGTGTGGACTTTGGCAGCAAAATAGCTTGGGTCAGCCAAGCGCGTTTGTGTGTGTGTGAATAAATGCTTGAGATGCTAGTAAAATGCTTCTTGAAGTCAGTACATGCATTCCAGTACCCAGCCCATAAACGATCGGACAGACAGCACAGCTTCCAATGATGAGAACCATAGGATTGGGCAAATCTTCCCCACTACGTCTTTCTCATTTTTTTTCTTTAACTAAGCTTGTTCTAGCCTGGGTCCCTCTGGGATTCCAAGCCTCGCCCCCCCCCCCCCCAACATAGGTATTTGTATGTATTTTCCCACACCTTTAAAAATGTGCACTATTCAAATTTATGCATTCTATGCACATTTTCTCACTGACTGAAATGTGCTGTGTACATTTTCCAGTGTACAGTTTTCAAATCTGTATTTTTGGGAACATTTTTTCTAGGGGTATGCACTAGCACCAAAATTTGGATTCGGAATTCAGACTCATAGAATCATGAAGTTGGAAGGAGCCTATAAAGCCATCGAGTCCAACCCCCTGCTCAGTGCAGGAATACAAATCAAAGCATACCTGACAGGTGGTTGTCTAAGTTTCTCTTGAATGCCTCCAGTGTTGGAGTGCTCACCACCTCTTGAGGTAATTGGTTCCATTGTCTTACTGCTCTAACAGTTAGGAGGTTTTTCCTGTTATTCAACCGAAATCTGTCTTCCTGTAACTTCAGTCCATTGTTGTGTGTCCTGCACTCTGGGTTGATTGAGAACAGGTCTTGCCCCTCCTCTGTATGACTACCTTTCAAGTATTTGCAAAGTGCTATCAAATCTCCCCTCGGTCTTCTTTTCTCACATGCCCAGTTCTTTCAGTCTATCCTCATAGGGTTTGCTTTCCAGCCCCCTGATCATCCTGGTTGCCCTCCTCTGAACTTGATCCAGTTTGTCAGCATCCTCATCTACTCAAGATGAGGCCTAACCAGTGCCGAACAGAGGGGACTGAGTACCTCGTGGGATTTGGAGACTAATGCAACCTAAAATAGCATTTGCCTTTTTTGTAGCCACATCACACTGTTGGCTCATATTCAGCTTGTGATCTATGACGAATCCAAAATCCTTCTCACTTGTAGCATTGCTGAGCCAGGTATTCCCCATCTTGTTACTGTGTGTTTGGTTTCTTTTTTCAAGATGCAGGACTTTGCATTTATCCCTGTTGAATTTCATTCTGTTGTTTTCAGCCCAGTGCTCAAGCCTATCAAGATCATTTTGAATTCTGTTTCTGTCTTCCAGGGTATTAGCTATTCCATCCAATTTTGTGTCATCTGCAAATTCCCTGCACCCCCTGATCCAGGTAATTAATAAAAATGTTGAAGAACACTGGGCCCAGGACTGAGCCCTGGGGTACCCCACCTGTTACCTCCTTCCGGTGTGAGAAAGAGCCATTAATCATTACCCTCTGAGTATGATTCTGTAGCCAGCAGTGTATCCACCTGAAAGTTATTCTATTCTGCCCACACCTAGTTAGCTTGCTAATCAGAATATCATGGAACACTTTGTCAAAAGTTTTTCTGAAGTCAAGATATAGTATGTCTACAGTATTCCCTCTGTCTATCAGGGAGATTACCCAATCAAAAAATGAGATCAGATTAGTCTGGCAGGATTTGTTCTTGACAAATCTGTGTTGGCTTCTCATTATTACTGCATTGTTCTCTAGGTGTTTGCATAGTGACTGCTTCATAATCTGTTCCAGAATTTTCCCTGGGATTGATGTCAGGCTGACTAGTCTGTAGTTCCCAGGTTCCTCCTTTTTGCCCTTTTTGAAGATAGGGACAACATTAGCCCTCTTTGAATCATCTAGCACCTCAACCGTTTCCCATGATTTCAAGAAAATAATGGACAGTGGTTCTGAGAGTTCTTCAGCCAGTTCCTTCAATACTCTTGGATGCAGTTCATCCCGGAGATTTGAACCCGTTCAAGGTGGTAAAGTATTCCTTGACTATTTGTTCATCAATCTCCAGCTGCAATCCTGTCCCCTCTACTTGCACTTCACATTTTTCTGGAGGCTCACAGTCTGGCCTATGGGAAAAGGCTGAGCTAAAATAGGAATTGATCACTTCTGCCTTTTCTTTGTCACATGTTATTATTTTTCCACCTCCATTGAGTAGCTGAGCCACTGTTTCTTTTCTCTGTCCTTTGCTACATACATACCTTAAGAATGCTTTTTTGTTCCCTTGGAACAAATTTGGAATTCTCATTCAGAGTTCTGATTCAAAACTTGGCATTTTAAAAATTCTGAATTTCCAGAACTCTGTTATAGTCAATATAAATACTATATAGTCATTATTTTTCCTCTTTCAAGCAGGTGGAAACTGAAGCGCCATTGAGTTGCCATATCCTGGGTTAGATGGTGAAGGGGTCTGCTATCAGGGGGTAACTGCAATCCAATACATTTGAAGGACACCAGATTGGGGAAGGCTGAATTTAAGTATGGCATATCTTCCCTTTAAATGACCTGCCCCTTGTCCAAAGTGAGGCACATTTTTCTGGCTTGGTTGTTTTTCAGTAGATGATGATTGCTATAATGATCCACTACAAGGATGTGAGAACAAGAACTATCATTCTGGATCATTGTGTAGGACTTGGTTTCCAATAGTGGCCACCCAAGTTCTTACACAACATGTAACTTCCACATGTCCTGTCCAGAACATTATAGTCCTCTCTGTAAAATTTGCACAATGCGTACAGAGACTAAGCCATTTTGAATAGTGATGGCAAACCTGATGCTGAGCTTTCCAGTGATGGCTTCATCTACTCTCCTGTCCATATTACCTCATTCATATTTCCTATTATTTCTCACCAATTATCTTTCCTATCACTTTTGAGTCGTTGCACAGGAGAGCAGAAAATGGGTCTATGGAGGGATATTCCAGGCACATTCCTGACTTTTTATCTTTATTAAGAAATAAAATATAGTATCTAGCTCTTTTTATTTATGGAGATATAAGAAAAAGTGTGTATTCTATGAAAAATAATTAACAAATTCAAATACATAGCTCAAAATATATAAGCAACATATTTATTGCCGTTCTGTCATGATTTCCTGCCTCCTCAGGATTTATCGTAGTAATGTGTTTGGTGGCTTCCAGAACTTGGAAAAGTTACTTTTGTGGACTGTAACTGACAAAATATTCCACTTGGCATGGCTTTTGCTGTTACTGAATTAGCTGGGGGAATTCGACGTGGGGCGAATCCCCCATAAAGGTGTTTTTTGTGTTTTTGCCAGCATAACCATTTAGATATCAATGTTTACCAAGAAAAAAGCTAATTGGTGGCACAGGTGTCATATGCCCAGGCTGTCACTGTAAGGATAAGGTTCATCATTGTATGGGAAAGAGAGCTGCATGTGGACCTGCTAAAAATCATGTTGAGACTATCAGTGTAAAATGCTTGCAAGGAGCTCTGGAGACTGAAAAGATCATTGGGGCCCAAGCTGCCATACTGGGCAGACTCACTTCACATTGATCCCACCACTGTGTAAAAATAGGTATTTCAGATAGACTCTAGTTGCAGCATATAGATTGCTGGGGTGGCAGAGTAGGAAGAGTAACCTGGATAAAAGCAAACAAAGTGATTGAAGGAACATTTCCCTTCCCACGTAGTTTCAACTTTGTGGCAGAAGCAGGTGACTCATCGCTAGAAGACCCAGTGTTTCCTTTCTGCTTTTCCAGCACTCTCCTTGCTATTTATAGTACATATATATATTCAGGCTTGTACTTGAGACCAGGGAATTACTTTGAAAAAAATACTAATACAAAAATCAGTGATCAGACAGCTGCCTGGCTTTGACGTCTAACTTTCAGTTGTGATTAGGCCGCGTTACTTATTTTGACTGTTTTAGAAGAAAAACAGTGCTAGTCTTTTGAAGTCAATAAGAATAGCTCCATTAGGAAGTGAGCAATGGAGTGGCTCTAGAGGGGTGGAGAAAAGAAGAGGATAAGATTGGGCCATTCAATTACATTTTCTGGAAGAAGCAGATTTAAAATTAAATCTTTTGTGATAAATCAGTTTCTAGAATTAAAAGGGACCATAAAGGTTATCTAGTCCAGCCTCCTGCTCAGTTCAGAAATCCTGCAGCAGAATACTTGACAGATGGTTGTTCCATCTCCTGAAGAGGTGGTTACAGTGTCAAATAGCCCTTATGGTTAGGTTTCTCCTAATATTTGGCTGGAACCTGCTTTTTTGCCATTACCATCTACCTTCTAGAGCAACAGAAAACAAGCCAGTGGCATCTCCATTGTTATATCCTGTCAGATATTTGCCCGGTTTGAGATGGGAATATCCTCCTAAGGGAGAATATTAAGACGAAGGCTATCTGTTCCCATGGCCAGTTAGAAATTTCAGCTTTTTGTGTGATTTGCACTTTGGTTAAACCTTGGAACACATTCCTTCCACTCTGGAAATGATGCTATATCATTACATAGGATTAGCTCTATTCAAGCATTAAGAACATGATTGAAAGTAAGCACATGAGGAGGGGAGTGTTAGTCACCCCTCCCTCACTATCTCCTTCTGTTGTGTGGAGAGCACTAAAGAGTGTCCTCTCATGTGGGGACTCTCTCTGCAACTGGCAACCTTGATTTGTCAAGGTTTCCATTAGCATGGAGAGACTTTATGGGTATCAGGGTCTCTCCTGTCAGAGCCTTCCCTCTACTGAGTAGAACAATAAAATGAATGAGGGAGAGGCAGTAACTCCCCCCCCCCTTATATGCTTACATTTCCAACACTGTAATATTCGTTGTTCCAAGGGGAAGTGACCCCTCTGACAATTTATCTTGCCAAGGGGGGCAGTTCTTAATTCAGTTGTTAATTCAAAACCACAGTGTTGAATTAAACTGGGAGGTCATTCAGCTTTTTAGAAACCGATTTGTCATCATGGTTTTTGTGTCAGTGTTTTCATTCGTGGGGAGCAACTTTTAGTTTGATGGTAAGCTATGTGATACATTGGCATTTTGGCATATCGGGTCCCCATTTTCCTGGTTTTCCTGGCTCTGTACTGGGAACTTAATTCTTTACTTCATTCTTGAGGCAGAGCTTCCATGGCTTGAGACAGTTGACACCACGCTCAATAGCTTTTATTTAGCAAAGCCAACATCAGCAGCCTACAACACACCCCACAACTATTCTGACAGCCATTTCTTTTGTCCTCTATATTTTAACAATTGTCATATCTGGTATATAGCATTTTAAAATATTTTTTTAAAAAATGTATTAAGTTTTTAATTGGCTAGATAACACACGGTGCTAAAATAGAAACAGATAGGGGGGGAAAAGGAAGAGTTCGGCCTACAAGGTATTCTGCAACCAGACCCTGTTGTACTCAGCAAACTCTGTAGACCTCATAAACACTATTTAATCCAACACAGGAGACTGCACGTGCCAAACCAAGTAAAACAAAGCACGACCAGAATCAATTCAAAAATAAACAATGCCCAAGTGAGTGTTTTTTAAAAAACCTGCTCCCCAGCCAAAAAAATCCATGCTTAGTTGTACGCCATGTGGCAGGAGATTTTTAATTTGATTTGAATGGTGACACAAAAACAGGATGATTTTGATGTGTAGTTAGTTGCACACTCACTATTTTGGTGATTGTCAAATTTTGAAGCCCAAATCTCATGAGAAAGGATTTCAGCACCTCATGAGAAGAAATACGGCTTGGTCTATGTAAGCGGGGTTTTTATGTGGAGTGGGAGCTGCAGGGTCATTGATAGCTCATCTGCTGCCATTTGTAGCACTAGAAAGACTACATTGAGATAAGATAGGGGGAAAAGTCACCACCATCAGTTTTCCTGATAACCTCCCAGGCTCCTCAAAATTAATATATTTTTGTTCCCTACAAACCAACCAAGCAACAACTGTTAAAGTGGAATGCCTATCCCTTTCATTTTTATTTTAAATAATCTATAATAAGAATGTATGAATCTTCATTTATATCAATGTGACTGAAAGCACTGCAGGAGATATAGATGAAGAAAGTTCCAACTGGCAGAGCTTTTTAAAGAATGAAGATGAATTTGTACAACCCAGTTCAATTTACTTAGAAGCACACTGCATTGCATACTGCTCAGCTTGTAAATGATCTTGGGGCGGGGCGGGGGGGGGGGCAGCCTAAGCTATAGCATTGATTGGAGGTATGTGTGTGTTCTGTACTGTTTGGAAAAGTAAAGATAAACCTAATTAAACCCAATTGAATAACTCTGGAACATGGCCAGGATAATTTTCTTCATTATTGAAATATATCTGGCATAATACTAGGGCCAGCCCAAGACAATATGCTGCTTCTGGTAAACATGGTGCCTAGTCTCATTTTGCTATTCAGGTCACTCCTGTGCAAAGGAAAAGGCAATGCAGCAGATGTAAAATCTGTTTGAGAATTTCTTGCCTAGATTGTTGTCAACTTCTTCACTGGGTGTTCCTCTTTGAAGTGGCCAGCTGAATTGATGGGAAAGGGACCCAGGCCCTTCTGTTTCCTTTTCTGCTCATTGTTTCTGTAGTCATGTCATCCATCTCCTGCTGAAGTCCTCCTGGAAGCAAGGGAGGTAGGTCTTTGCCCGCCCAGCCCGGAATAACGAGACGAGACACAATAAAGTGGGTTAAACTAGGGCCACAACTTTATTAACTTATTAACGCTTTAATTTCCCCCTATTTTAAGGGGGCCTGCAAAACACGTCTGAGACCGTAGTCAATCTTACTTGACTGGTCCCGACCTTTCCTCAGTGGAATCCTGTGCCGAAAGGAGGCACTGTTCTCCATTCCAGCATCCTCTTGGCCATACGCACCGGAGGCTGGCCTAAAGCCTAGCCTCAGGACCCCAATTGAACCGTGTCCCCTGGGGTCCCCTGTTTTCTCCTCCCCTCAGCAGAACCTCTCTTACTGCAATTCTGAGAGGAGGGGTGTCTAGCCCCCGCTGGGTGTATCCCCTGTAATTCCCCTGCTCCTATCCTGCTTTGCACTACCCGCCATGGCATGGGGCTACACAGTATGTCCCGGGCCCCCCACCAGGCCGAAAATTTCGGCCCTAGGGCTCCCTTGCAAGTCACGAAGGAACAAATCTAGCCCTAGATCAGATAAATGCACCCTGTCTTCCCTATATAACTCAAGGCAACTAACTCTAATACTGCGATGCAAAATAACTGAACCCCCTTGAGCCCTAATGGCCCTACTAATTTCCCTGTTAATTCCCTTCCGGGCCTTGTCGATGCACCTAGGGTCGCATCTGGCCCTCCATACCATCCTAGGTATGATTGCCGACCACACTATGCGTGTTCCAGGAAAGCGAAATGTCAACGCGTGCAGGTCCACAATGACCTGCAATATCAGTGTCTTGCCCCCACGCTGGGGTAAGTTGTTGCCACTGAGGTGGATTAACGCAATGTCAGGGGGCACATCCGGAATACCCTGGGATGCTGATTCTACTAACTTGTCCCAGAACATGCCTCTCCGGCTCCTCCACTCCAACATGGCCCACGCTCCAAGGCCCAGATTGCGACCCCAACTGGATCGTTCCGCATACTTTGCTGCACAGAACACATAGCTGTGGCCGTATAAATGCACTCGAACTCGGGTCAACAAATTCCTTGAACCTGAAACAATAAGAACATAAAAACCAAAACGCCAGCACCTACAACTGTGGCAACGATCGAATGTAACCTTGGTATCTGATGGAGGACTATCATCCAACCTTCTTAACGTCTTCTATGCCATACCCCATAGCAGCCGCTGTAGATGCTGCACCTATACAAAATGAATGGGTGCCAAATCGCCAATCTTGTATCACGGCCTTTCTTAAGGCCTGAGACATGACCTTCCAAAATTGATATTTCGTGAGCAAAGACGAGTCCTTATGCCTCAAAAAACCTCCTTCCTCGTCACTTCTGAACCTACGTATTCTATTGCTGCCTTAACAGGGCAAATTGCCTCCATGGAACATTGTCCCAACACTATCACTTGGCCTTTTCCCATCTGATCAGTCTTGAATCTCCTAAGAGTAATAATGACTTGCCTATCCGAAATTACCACATCCTTCCTCTGCAAAGAGGATAGAGACGTATCGCTCTTTCCTTCCGCCACCAGCTCACTTATCCTAAGAGCCCCCCAAAAGGTGATAAGTGTTGCTGCCTTAAAAAGGCTCACCTCAAATTGATCAGAGCACACCGCATCCCAAACTGTCCCTAGCCGGGCTAAGATTTCTGGCGATATAGGCATGCGTGTGTCTCTGACACCCACTCTTTCTAGGCTCCAACCTTCATTTTTCTAATACGGAATGCTCCAGTGATGTCCTGGTAACCTTGAGCTTTGGCATAGAAAGCTAATGCAGACATTCGCCCTTGTATAGATCTGGGAGCCAAGCCTTTCCGGTGCAAATGAACACAAAATTGCACCAAATGATAAACTGGGGCCGGCCAAACTTGCCCCAGCTGTTCCGTCTGACAGAACGAGAAAAATTCCTTGCATGCCGCCTCATAATGACGACAAGTGCCGGGCGCCACAGCCAAGCTCATAGCTCTATTCACTTCTACCTTCCAAGACTCCATACCTCATCTGGTACAACCTCCAGGTATGGTTGTGCCCCTGGAGCCAACGCCCTGAACCGGTCGATCTGTTGACAGGACAGGGCATCAGTCAGAGCGTTGTCAACCCCAGGGACATGTTTGGCGTAAAAAACTATATTGAATTGTAAGCAGCGTAATGTGAGCGCTCTAACAAGGGCCATTACTCTCTGTGATCTAGATGTGAGTGAATTAACTATGTGCACTACTGCTTGGTTGTCACACCAGAAGATCACAACTGAGTTAGCCCAAGACTCAGCCCATAAATATACCGCACCCACTATTGGGAAAAGCTCTAAAAATGTGAGGTCCTTTGTAATGCCTGCTGCTTGCCAACCCAGTGACCAACTCCCTGCACACCACCAACCTTGGAAAAATATGCCAAACCCCAGGGATCCTGATGCATCTGTTTGTACCTGAAAATCGGCTCCCAACCTCAGCTCCGTTCTCCAAAATGAGATACCATTGAACCCCTCCAAAAACCTCAACCAAACTACTAAATCCTGCCTCATGCCAGCCGAAATCCGATATCTGTGATGAGGCTTATTGAGGCCTTTCATAACGTCACAAAGCCTTCGCAAAAAGGCTCTGCCCAGAGCCACAACTTTACATGCAAAGTTCAAGTGTCCAACCAGAACCTGCAGCTCCCTTAAAGTAACCTTGTGTTGTGCTAGCATGGCCTTAAGGCACTGAGTCAAATCTGTTATCTTGCTCTCAGGAAGTTGGCTGGACTGCCTAACAGTATCTAACTCTATCCCCAAAAAAGTCAAAACTGGGCATGGACCTTCTGTTTTTCCTTCCACCAAAGGAACACCAAGCTCCTGAGTGAGCTCCCGAAAGGCATTCATAAGGCGCCGGCATTGGGTGGTGCCCTGTCTCCCACAAAATAAAAAATAATCCAAATAATGGACTACCTGTACTGACCCTGCCCTACGCTTGAGGGCCCACTCCAAAAAGGGGCTAAATGTCTCAAACGCTGAACATGATACAGATCATCCCATTGGGAGTACCCTATCCATATAAAACTTTCCATCAAAAGCAAAACCCAATAATGGAAAGTCTTCTGGATGTACGGATAAGAGCCTAAAAGCTGACTTGATGTCAGATTTCCCTAACTCCGCCCCCATCCCGCAGGCACGTACCATACGAACTGTAGTGTCAAATGATGTATAACGGACACTGCATAGCTTCTGGGGGATCCTATCATTAACTGAATCCCCTGCCGGAAAAGACAGGTGGTGAATTAGTCTAAATTCACCTGGAACCTTCTTTGGCACTACCTCCAGTGGGGATACCCTTAGATGTGGCACCGGTGGGGTAAAAAATGGACCCAACACTCTGCCTTCCACCACTTCTTTACCGATTTTCCCCTAACAATAGCTTCCTGACCCACTACTGATTTCAAGTTTTTGGTCAAGGTGGCCACCCTATCCCCCATGGCTGGGATCCAAAATCCCCACTTAAACCCTTCCAACAAATACTTGGCTGCTGCCCTATCTGGGTAACCTTGCAGCCACATTTCTAAAACTTGAACCTTAATCGGGCTGGGGCCCTTTTGGAGGATTACTGGAACCTGGGGGCGACTTCCTGGCGCTTCCGGTCTCCCTTGCCCCTGCTCCCCCTGCTCCACCTTTGTAACACGTGGCTGCTGCGTGGGGTCCTCCGCATGTGGCGGATTGGTGGCGAAACCTGCAGGGATGTTGGCTACAAGATCCACGGGCATTAAATTCCCAACATACCAAGCAGGGTTGAACCGCCTGTCCCGCCCAAGAGCGGGAAGAGCCGAGCTGAGTCCCTTTCTGCACTAGGTGGCCACTATCAAACCTTTCCCCAAGGATTGGTCATGCAGGGGTCAAGTATCGGAGCCAAAGTCCTTCATGCGGCACATCCCAGCGCATGTTAGGGCACAGGGCCGCTCTCATACAGAAGCCTTCATCACAAGAAAGCCACGCATGCCCAGGGAAAGCCACATACGCCCTATATATCAAATCCATATATTGGATTAGAGAGAAGGCCCTTTCGGGCTGGGCTCTAACTATGGTTCCAGCATAAATAAAGAATCCTGGCAACCAATTGGCCCAGCACCTTTCGGGCTTGCGCCTGCACACCTTCTCCTTTTCCCTTTCATCCTCTTTATCTTTCTTATTTTCTTCCAACTTTCTATTCAGTAACTCAAAAATATCGAAATACTCTCCTTCCCAAATTTTTTCAATAGTGGCAGGAAGGAGGTGGTCACGAAGCAGCAATGACTGATCACCCTCAGGGAGCGCCTCATGGGGCACCGAATTGTAACCACTCTTTGGAATATGTCTGCTGGCTGACCCATCTGAGCTGAGTTTCGTGCCTGACTGAGGGGCCACCCCTGGCAGTGGTGTCATGTCTAAACTTCCCGCCACTGGGGTCCCTGCACCTAATTGACTCAAAGGTGCCTGTGGAGAGAATGGCGTTGCCTGACCCCAGGCACCCCACGGCTAATAGCCTACATGTGTTGTGCCCGGTGTGACGGTTAACTCACCTGGAACTGCCACATCAGCTTGTGGTGTGACTGGGACTACCCAACCTGGTGCACTGCCGCCTTCCTGTCAAGCTTGCTCACTTGCTGTCTCAGCCGGTGTCTCCTCAGCTTGCTGCACTGAAGCTGTGGGTTCTCTTCGCTGTCTCACCGGTGTATTCCCAGCAACAGATGCATTTGATGGCCCAGGGTGTTCAGCTTCTAGAACAGCAATGCAAGAGAGCATAATGTCCCCCATTCTCTGAAGCTTGGCCAATCTGTGCACCTTGGACTCTCTACATGACCTACGCTGCTCAGTTAGACCCGTGACTGCCCTGGCTTGTGCTCTTTCCCTCTCCAATGCACTCAGCTTCTCCTATATGGCAGTATAGTCTGGCCACTCCTCATCATCTGATGATGAAATTACAGGCGCGGGTTGAGCCGGTGTCTTGCGTTTTGCAGGCTGCTTGCCCTTGCTGCCCCCCTGACACTTCTTGGGTGACATAGTGCCTATGCAAGCGGCCCTAAGCTATAGAGCACCATCTGTTCTAGCCACACTGTGTTACTCCCAATCTATTTTAACTAAATACTGTATGTTACTTATTTATTCTTGATTTATTTTATTTTATTTATTTAATTACTTTTTTTTTAATAGGAAGGCGTAGGGGCTGGGACAGGTGCTCTTGGACCTTTCTTCCATCCCCCAAGCAGTTCACTATATTTCTATTAGCACTCTATTATTTGTTGTTGTTTAGTCGTTAAGTCGTGTCTGACTCTTCGTGACCCCATGGATCAGAGCACGCCAGGTCCTCCTGTCTTCCACTGCCTCCCGGAGTTGGGTCAAATTCATGTTGGTAGCTTCGATGACACTGTCCAACCATCTCATCCTCTGTCGTCCCCTTCTCCTCTTGCCTTCACACTTACCCAACATCAGGGTCTTTTCCAGGGAGTCTTCTCTTCTCATGATACGGCCAAGGTATTGGAGCCTCAACTTCAGGATCTGTCCTTCCAGTGAGCACTCAGGGTTGATTTCCTTCAGAATGGATAGGTTTGATCTCCTTGCAGTCCAGGGGACTCTCAAGAGTCTCCTCCAGCACCACAATTCAAAAGCATCAATTCTTCGGCGGTCAGCCTTCTTTATGGTCCAGCTCTCACTTCCATACATCGCTACTGGAAAAACCATCGCTTTGACTATGTGGACCTTTGTCGGCAAGGTGGTGTCTCTGCTTTTTAAGATGCTGTCTAGGTTTGTCATCGCTTTCCTCCCAAGAAGCAGGTGTCTTTTAATTTTGTGGCTGCTGTCATCATCTGCAGTGATCATGGAGCCCAAGAAAGTTAAATCTGTCACTGCCTCCATATCTTCTCCTTCTATTTGCCAGGAGGTGATGGGACCAGTGGCCATGATCTTAGTTTTTTTGATGTTGAGCTTCAGACCATTTTTTGCGCTCTCCTCTTTCACCTTCATTAAGAGGGTCTTTAATTCCTCCTCACTTTCTGCCATCAGAGTGGTATCATCTGCATATCGGAAGTTGTTGATATTTCTTCCGGCAATCTTAATTCCGGCTTGGGATTCATCCAGTCCTGCCTTTCGCATGATGTATTCTGCATATAAGTTAAATAAGCAGGGAGACAATATGCAGCCTTGTCATACTCCTTTCTCAATTTTGAACCAATCCGTTGTTCCATATCCAGTTCTAACTGTTGCTTCCTGTCCCACATATAGGTTTCTCAGGAGATAGATAAGGTGGTCAGGCACTCCCATTTCTTTAAGAACTTGCCATAGTTTGTTGTGGTCCACAGTCAAAGGCTTTTGCATAGTCAATGAAGCAGAAGTAGATGTTTTTCTGGAACTCTCTGGCTTTCTCCATAATCAAGCGCATGTTAGCAATTTGGTCTCTATTTCCTCTGCCCCTTCGAAATCCAGCTTGTACTTCTGGGAGTTCTCGGTCCACGTACTGCTGAAGCCTGCCTTGTAGGATTTTGAGCATAACCTTGCTAGCGTGTGAAATTAGTGCAATTGTACGGTAGTTGGAGCATTCTTTGGCACTGCCCTTCTTTGGGATTGGGATGTAGACTGATCTTTTCCAATCCTCTGGCCACTGCTGAGTTTTCCAAACTTGCTGGCATATTGAGTGTAGCACCTTAACAGTGTCATCTTTTAAGATTTTAAATAGTTCAACTGGAATGCCATCACCTCCACTGGCCTTGTTGTTAGCCATGCTTTCTAAGGCCCACTTGTTCTTAGCATGTTGTTAGCCTTGCTTTCTAAGGCCCATCACTCTCCAGGATGTTTGGCTCAAGGTCAGCAACCAGACTATCTGGGTTGTCCGGGACATCCAGATCTTTCTGGTATAATTCCTCTGTGTATTCTTGCCACCTCTTCTTGATGTCTTCTGCTTCTGTTAGGTCCCTACCATTCTTGTCCTTTATCATGTCCATCTTTGCACAAAAGGTTCCTTTAATATCTCCAATTTTCTTGAACAGATCTCTGGTTTTCCCCTATCTATTATTTTCCTCTATTTCTTTGCACTGTTCATTTAAGAAGGCCCTCTTGTCTCTCCTTGCTATTCTTTGGAAGTCTGCATTCAATTTTCTGTAACTTTCCCTATCTCCCTTGCATTTTGTTTCCCTTTTCTTCTCTGCTATTTATAAGGCCTCGTTGGACAGCCACTTTGCTTTCTTGCATTTCCTTTTCTTTGGGATGGTTTTTTTGCTGCCTCTTGTACAATGTTACGAGCCTCCATCCATAGTTCTTCAGGCACTCTGTCCACCAAATCGAGTTCCTTAAATCTGTTCTTCACTTCCACTGTGTATTCATAAGGGATTTGGTTTAGATTATACCTGACTAGCCCAGTGGTTTTTCCTACTTTCTTCAGTTTAAGCTTGAGTTTTGCTATAAGAAGCTGATGATCAGAGCCACAATCAGCTCCAGGTCTTGTTTTTGCTGACTGTATAGAGCTTCTCCATCTTTGGCTGCAGAGAACATAATCAATCTGATTTCGGTATTGCCCATCTGGTGATGTCCATGTGTAGAGTCGCCTCTTGTGTTGTTGGAAAAGAGTGTTTGTGATGACCAGCTTGTTCTCTTGACAAAACTCTATGAGCCTTTGCCCTGCTTCGTTTTGAACTCCAAGGCCAAACTTACCTGTTGTTCCTTTTATCTCTTGACTCCCTACTTTAGCATTTCAGTCCCCTATAATGAGAAGAACATCTTTCTTTGGTGTCAGTTCTACAAGGTGTTGTAAGTCTTCATAGAACTGGTCAATTTCAGCCTCTTCAGTATTGGTGGTTGGTGCATAAACTTGGATTACTGTGATGTTGAAGGGTCTGCCTTGGATTCGTATTGAAATCATTCTATCATTTTTGAGATTGTATCCCAGTACAGCTTTTCCCGCTCTTTTGTTGACTATGAGGGCTACTCCATTTCTTCTATGGGATTCTTGCCCACAATAGTAGATATGATAATCGTCTGAATTGAATTCGCCCTTTCCCATCCATTTTAGTTCACTGACACCCAGGATGTCAATGTTTATTCTTGCCATCTCCTGTTTGACCACATCCAGCTTACCAAGGTTCATAGATCTTACATTCCAGGTTCCTACGCAGTATTTTTCATTGCAGCATCAGACTCCCTTTCACTTCCAGGCACGTCCACAGCTGAGTGTCCTTTCGGCTTTGGCCCAACCACTTCATTAGCTCTGGAGCTACTTGTACTTGTCCTCCGCTCTTCCTCAGTAGCATGTTGGATGCCTTCCAACCTGAGGGGCTCATCTTCCAGTGTCATATCTTTTAGCCTTTTGTTTCTGTCCATGGAGTTTTCTTGGCAAAGATACTGGAGTGGCTTGCCAGTTCCTGCTCCAGGTGGATCACGTTTAGTCAGAACTCTCCACTATGACCTGTCCGTCTTGGGTGTCCCTGCACAGCATAGCCCATAGCTTTTCTGAATTACTCAAGCCCCTTCACCATGACAAGGCAGCAATCCGTGAAGGGGTAACTCTATTATTCCCCCCCTTTTTTAAATAAAGAAGAAAAGGGGGGTTGGGAGCTTTTCTCCCCCAACTCGCCTTAGAGAAAGCGTGGGGGTGGGGGGGTGGGCTATTTTTTTTTTAATAATACAGCAGCTTTGGCAATACTGCCAAGGCTCCTCAATACAGTTTAAAAAATGCTGGTCAGGTTGAGCAGCGAAAGCAAAACCACTTGACTCCGACGCAGCGCTCCTCTCACAAGCAGCCGAAGGCAGGGAAAGAGTACTGCGCAGGCAAAGGCAGCCTTCTTAAAGCCTCGCCCTTAGCCCTGCCTGCTGTTGTCCCAGGATTCCCTGCTGCGTGTCTCAGGACGGGCGGGCAAAGAAGCCCTGTCCCGGAAGCTGCGCTCCGGTCCGGAGGGACCAGTCCTCTGGAAGTAATTGATAAAAGACAGGGTAGGGGCAGCTTATGGAATAGAGTCAGAGTGACCTCATATCAAAACGTCAGCCCCTTCCATTCATGAGCTATCTCTGTTATGAGGAGCCATGGATGAAATGCAGATACCTTCTATCCAGTGCCAGCTTGTCATCGAAGGTGGGGAGGGAAGTGCCTCTTCTTGTGATTTTAAGATGAGATATCCTCCTGTGCAGACCAAGGGTTGCTCCTACTTTTCTTTCACATTATTTAGAATTTTTTAGGGTATAAGGTAGCAACTATAATTCCACTGATTTCCTGTAGTTTTTACTAGTGCCTTGAGGGAATATATTTTAGTTGGAAAGAAATGAAGTATGCATAAGAACAGTTTTTCTTACTTTTTAGTTAGACATATAGAAGTGAATGTCTCAATTGCTTTTTATTAATCTATAAGAAGAAATTGAAGCTTCTTTGGATGAGGCATGAAGGAAAAATACTTAGCTGAGGCTCTCCATAGTTAAGCAGAGCAAAATAGTGGTGGAAGTAGAAGAACATAGATTAAAAATGGAAGTGAGCACAAATATTAATACGAGAAGAAGCTGTACTGGGATGTCTGGGTTATTAACTTTTAGAATGGAACATCAAATTAATGCTGACATCTCTCTCTTCTAATAGTTCATTTCTTTTCTTGTTTGGGGAGCTGTGATGTTCTCGAACAAGTATGATGTTGGCAAAAAACCAATACTTCACATTTGTTTAATCTGCTTAGGAGCAAGCTGCGCAAGATGATGTAAAACCTTTGATTAAAGTTGGTAGGTGTCATATTTCTTGCTTATAAGGTTTGTCACTTTGGCCTGAATCCAGTTGCTAGCCCTAGCTAGAGCACATCCACAAAATAAATGGGATTTATATAAGTTTTGATGTACCACCCAGCAGTTGACTCAATAGGTCTACTCTTTTTGGGACTAATAATTAGATTCAAACTTTAATCACCGAGGAAAATCATAACATTGTATAGTTGGAAGGAAACCTGAGAGTTCAAACCCCAGCTGATGTAAGAAATCCCATCCAAAGCATTCCTGACAGATGGTCGTCCAACTTTTGTTTTAAAACCTCCAGAATTTATCAGCCTCAGAGATGTCTCACTGTTGAACAGCTCTTGTTGTCAAGAAGTTTTTCCCACTTTTAGCTAAAATCTCTTTTCTTGTAATTTGAATCCATTAGTTCAGCTCCTACTTCTAGACCCACAGAAAACAAACTTGTTGTGCCTTCCGCGTAATAGCCATTCTTATATTTGAAGCCTGCTATCACTTCTCAGTCTTCTCTTCTCCAAACTACACATACTCAGTTCCCTCCAGTGTTCTGTGTAAGGCTTGTCTTTCCAACCGTTTACCATCCAGATTGCTTGCCTCCGGACATGATCCAACTTCTTGATATCATTCTGTATGCAGAAGTGGACATGATGTTCTAGCTGATGTCTGAATAAATCAGAAGGGAGTAGTACTATTAAATTTTGTTGATCTGGACACTAACATCTGCTGATGCAACCTAGACTTGCATTATCTTTTTTTGCTGCTGCATCATAATGTTGACTGTTCCTTATCCTGAAGTCTGCAAAGATCCCCCACTACTACCATTAAGACCAATGTCACTCTGCCTATATTTGTGCATCGTAAATTTAGATGCCACATTAATTCCTGCTGTAACTGATGATTGTTTCCACACCATTCTTATAAAATGACCATCCTGAATACTGTTTCTCTAATCTGAGAGGTTAGTGTTCTCTCCCAGTTTGGAGTCATCTACAGATTTGATGAGCATCCCCTTTACTCCTTCATCCAAATTGTTTATAAAGATGCTGAGCAATACCAAGCCTTGAAAGCCCTATTAAGGTCACCATGAATTGGTTTTGACTCAGTAGCATGTAACACACAGAGATCAAGGGCAGAAGCCTGTGGCACCTCACTTATGTGTGAATAGCACATTAGGGGTTGTATGCCAGCAGTGGGGAATTTAGGGCTGTGACCTTTCATGTCATTATTGGGTCATTGACATGTTTGCCAAGAACAATGCATGATTTAGGATAAAATTGTTTCCATTCCTTGGGCTTGTCAAATCTTCTCTGGGAATGAATTCCACAGTGTGGGTGCTAGAATAGAAAAAATATAACCCATATTCTTACCAGTCAGACCTTTTCTAGTGACAGAACAAGGAGGAGGGCCTCTACAGATTATCATAATCTCTGGACAAGTTCATATAGGAGAAAGCTGGAATATCCCTGGCTCAAAGCAATGTAGGTATTGTGAAGACCTCTACAAAGGAGTAACAGACCCATTTCTGCACAGATTATAGTAAATTGTCCAAGAACCAATTCAGCAACCAGGGTTTTTAAACAAAAAGCTGAAAAACATTTTAGCATACCTTATTTACTTTGTGGTTGTACTAACCCTATCATTATAATTTGCTGAGACAAGAATTTATCCATATGAGTAAAATAACATGAGTATGATGATAAATCATTTTAAATCAAGAAATGATATGCAATGAAGCAAAAATTGCCTCTTGTTTATAATGCATTATACAGATCTAAAACTGTGGGATATTTTATAAATTCTGATTCATCTAACGGTTGGTTAAAACAGCCTTAAAGCACTTATGCAGACCATTTCTCCAAATGCTAGAGGATTTTCTTAGAAAATGTATACGCTGTAGGTCTTGAATTTTTCTGTCACTTTGACGTTTTGCTCAGGTTATGTTTACTATACGTCTGGCAGTCTTAATGTTTCCCTTCAGATTCATGTTCTGTGAAATCTTAAACAATTATATTTTAAGCCTACCTACAAATGTCTTGCCTGCATGTCTTTCTTATGTAAACAACATTCTAGTTTTATTTTGGTAACTTCTCAGTTGACTAAGAAAGAAATAGTTCCTGGGCTATACAAAATACAACAGAACACTGTTGCTTTATTGGTGGAATAGTATAATTTTAGGAAATATGACCTAGGAGTTGCAATAGATAGGAAACCTCAATCAGGTCTGGAAGGCAAAATGGGTGGGTGGGTGTGGAATGAGAAATTATGGCTTTTTGGGGTTTGAAAGTGCAGATGAAAAACTGAGCAATATTACTACAGCAAACTCCATATACATGGTTCTAGCAGAATCTTTAGTATTGGATAGTGATGATGGTATTCATATAAAAAGTTGGTCTGAGGTGGAATAGCTTGTTTCCATCGTGCATTCTGTCAATTCATGATTTTTCCATTCTGTTTATGTAAATGCCATTTCATGGATATTGAAAGATGGGCATCATTCATCCAAATGCTGTTATCATAAGGAATTTGCTCTTCATTTTCTTTTCACCCCATCTTGAAGCTTATATTTAACATATTTTTAAATTATTATTTAGGTGTGCACTTCACTTTTGGCTCAGTTCAGTCCTCAAGGCAGATTATACTAAAGACAACATATTAATAAATGTTCTATAGTAAAATAAATGACTATAGTAAAATATAGAGAACATTTGTTAATATCCTAGAAAGATTAGAAAAAGTAGCAAAGTTTCAGAAACGTTGCCGACTTCAGGTGTAACCATTCTGGTCTTCCAAAAGGATCTTTAGTTCTTTCTTCAGTATTCAGTAGGAGAGTTGAGCACAAGAATGACCTGTGGTGCAGTGCTCATTGTTAGAAAAGAGAGCTGGCTGTGTAGAGCTTAGCCTTGCAGAGAAGATGCATCATTTAGCTACTGCCATCTTCTCCTTCTATGGTGGTGGGACTGTCACATTTGTTGATGCATGTCTGCCTGCCATCATTTATGATGTGTGCCCTATCTTTGTTTTCTCTCTATCTTCTATGGTGCCATTTGTGCCAGTATCTTTTTATTTCGTGCTGGCTCTATCTGTGACTGCTGCCAACTCTGCTTCCGCTTCCACTGCCACTTCCGCCATCTCCATCTATGGAGGAATCCCACTCTGGAAAGACAGGGTGGGGTTTGCCACACATGTCTGAATGTGTACACATTATGTGAGGGCAACATTTTGCTTCCCACTTCAGGCAGGGGGAGAGCTCAGGCCACTTCATTCAAAGCTCTCAATAAATTGGGGACTTTTCATTGAAACATTGTAGCACAAATGACTGGAGAGGAAATACTCCCTAAAAATCACATTTAAGGAAGATGCCGACCTGAACAGTATAAGAACATTTTAAAGAGTCATTCCTATCCTATTTCTCAGTAGAAATAGTTTTCAGCAAAGAAGTTGCTTGTTTCTGGAGAAACCCTGAATATTAAATATATTGATCAGGACTTTTAAAGGAATCTCTGGTCCACCAGATGGTTTTGGACTGCAGGTACCACCATCCCTTTTGATTGACAATGCTGTCTGGAGAGCATGTTGTAGAGGCAGGTTGCCTCAGCTCCTATACAACACCAACCCTACTGTAAAAGGGAGTAGGGCAGGCATGCGGATGTTTATCTTCTGACTGTCTAAGCCTTCCCCTTGAATAAACAAACCAAAACCTGAAATAAATATGTCCTGGCCCTCCAGTTTCAGCACCAGAGGACAGCAAACTTAAAATTTTCACCTCAGGGCAGAAAAAATATATAGCTAGAAGGTCCATACACCAGGTTTAAATTGTTCTTGTTCCATGGCTTATGTGGTAGACAATGGCTGTTGTCAGTGTCACATCTTACCAAGGTCGCAAATCTAGTTTGAAAAACCGTGATTACCCTTCAGGCAACCTTATACTTCCTCCCTCTGGGAGAGTCTTACATTCTTCGGCTGACCGCCGAAGAATTGATGCTTTTGAATTGTGGTGCTGGAGGAGGCTCTTGAGAGTCCCCTGGACTGCAAGGAGAACAAACCTATCCATTCTAAAGGAAATCAACCCTGAGTGCTCACTGGAAGGACAGATCCTGAAGCTGAGGCTTCAATACTTTGGCCATCTCATGAGAAGAGAAATCTCCCTGGAAAAGACCCTGATGTTGGAAAGAGTGAAGGCAAGAGGAGAAGGGGACGACAGAGGATGAGATGGTTGGACAGTGTCATCGAAGCTACCAACATGAATTTGACCAATCTCCGGGAGGCAGTGGAAGACAGGAGGGCCTGGCGTGCTTTGGTCCATGGGGTCACGAAGAGTTGGACACGACTTAACGACTAAACAACAACAACAACAACAAACCTAAACTTCTTGTCTCCTTCCTCCTTCTCAGTATTGCATATGCCTATCTTAGCAGATGCTGCCTCTTATATGGTTGTTTCTTTTTCTCCAAGGGGCAATGCTGTTTATGCTATAGTGTTTGATTCCATATGTCTAAAACATCCACTTATAGACATTACATTTTTCCATTTTGTGAAATAAATTTCATGGGTAATTGCTAAGAATTTTCTTGATTTTGCCATTGTTGTTTAAATCCAGTTGTGAAGGAAATCTAGGGGAATGGCAAGTTTGGCTTGGTTGCAGCTCTCATTTAGAAATTGGGCTCAAAATGATTACCTGGCACAAGTCCTTCTTTTATCAGATAATGTTTTTGCCCTTCCAGTTTAATAGTCTAGTCATGAGCTGGCAGCATGAGAAATTCCCAAGAGAGCATGGCCTATCCTGTACATAAAATCTGTTCTGGGACTTTTACCTTATGCCAGTTATTAAAATTTCAAGGATTAAAAGCAGCCAGGCACACATACAATCCAAGAGAGGACATATATGGTGAAGTAACTTCAAAGTGTTGCCAAATGTCATACAATGCTTGTCTCACATGTTATGCCACTAGTGGCCAAGGATTAATTTCTATGACTAATCCTCAATATTTGTTTGATCTGAATAAGAGTCCTACACTGATAGATAACTCAGATGAGCCATCTTGAACATTCTGATGATGACTCTGAGAGATGCCAAATAATGCTGGAGCGGAGCTTCATAACATTATTTAAAAGCGTAACACTACTCTTTGATGATTGATCTGTGCAAATAATGCATTGCTTATTTTTGGTATTTGCCATTCACATATTCCTTTAATAATACATTGTTGTGACTATTTATGTTATTTTGTTTTTTTTAAAAAAATGTTCTACAAGTCTCTGTGAAGGGTCCTTCCACCCTAACCACCAAGGACAGTTCTTTCCATTGAAACATATTTCTGAACACCTCTGTTCTGAAATTGAAACAAAGTGACTTGAGTTGTATCCATGGTAGAGACTGGACTGGAATCCTGATGCCTAATTCTGCTTGAGCCCCTGTCTTGGAATGGCTCCAGTTTAAGTGAATTTTGAAATGAGAAAGCTGAAGCAAATATTTAATTCAACACTCTGCAACTAATTCAACACTTAAAAGCAGCTAGACTTTATCTCACCAATTTGCAATTCAGTTATCTCTTGATTATTCTAATTAAGATTAGGTTCCATGGGGCGAAGGAAAAATATGGCAAACTGATTACTGCTTGATTTCTTCTGTCATCACAATCTTGATTATCAAGCTGGTATTATGTTGTTACCATGTTGTTTTGTTACTAAATGATTGTAATGATTCTGTTGTTCAAATCCATACTGACAGGTGCTTCTAAAACACATTTTCCTTTTTCTTACACATGCTGCTCTCAGAAATAGGTTATATCAGACTTGTTAAACCCCTTTGAGTATATTATATGTAATAAACATATTCACAAATGTGTTGACACTCTCCAAAAGGTTTGAGATATTCATCCTTTGAAAGGGTTAAACAGATATGCATATATATATGCCCCGAATCCCTGACCTCAATATTGGTAGTGAGAGACACACCTATTTCTGCAGGGGGAGAGAGGGAGGAATGTCAATCACTTCCAATTTCATAGTTCTTATGCTGACCTGGGCCCACAGAAATACATTTTAAATGCAGATATAAAGTAAGGACCTAAATTCAGGGAAAACTGCAAAATTATTCTCCTTGTCTTTAAATAAGTGAATCTGCACAAATAACATTAAAAGAAATTGTACAAAGCAGGCAAAACTAAATAAATCCAAAAGGAGGGACTGGTAAAGCATTTCTGAGTGTTTTATGCCTAGAAAAATGTGGTACAACCACGGGTCACCATAAGTCAGAATAGACTTGATAGGGCACAGATTTGTTTTTTCAAGCAAATTGAGCAAAGGTACACTAGAAACATTTTAATGCAAATGATGCAAATTTTGCCAAATGACAATGGGTGCTGCTCTTTTGTATGGATTTTGAAAAATTAGATACACTAAGAAGGCTGTGTGTGTCTCTTTTTAAAGAATCAGCTAGTTTTTTCTGTGCTTGTTGCGAGTGTGCCCTTTGCGCCTCAAAGGGAGAGGACATTAATCTGTGCAAGGTATCAGCCTTGAGAAGAAGAAAACATCACAATCCTTGTATCACTCTCATGTGGAGGCTCTCATTTGGGGTCTTGAATATTCTTTGTGGAGACATGCCATCATATCAAGGCAGCCTAAATAAATGAGAAAAAAGAATTTAGTGACTATTATTTACGCTCCTATTCCTGGTGCCCCCTCTCTATGCTTACTTCTGCTTGCTTTCCTATGTGTTATTAGTCACACCTCGAGTCTTAACCTCTTACAGGCACTAAGCTGAGGCTGCCTTTCAGATTTGTTACAATGCCTAAAAGATAATAGGCCACATTTGTGTCAATACAAAATGTGAGGACTGAAACACTAGGGACAGTGGGACTATGGCACTGACCCTTTGACCTATAGTATAAAAAGTAACATTTCAGAGCTCTTGTATCTTTGGGTCACTGCCCTACCACTTTGGTGTTTTGACAGCACACAAGGAAAATTTACATAAATCCCTCCTTGAACTTTTGTAAAATCTCTAACTCCTAATCTCTAGCCAAATTTGTATTGCTCAGATATATCACCCAATCTAGAACTCCTCCTCCTCTTCTTTGAAAGCCTTCAACAATCTACTCTCTCATTCCAGTTTTTGGAAGAAAATGTTTTATGTAAAAGCCCTCATATCCATCACTTACTGAATACCTCAAGTAAGCATTCTGCTATGTTTAGTAAAAGATTCCAGATATACATGCTTGGACAATGGCTTTTTTGTGTTTTATTTGGTGCGGTAGGATGTTTTTGTTTTTGTTTTAATTTGTGGCATGATCTACTGGACATAAAACCACTAATCTTTTGGCAGAAAAGACCCAGTGTTAGAGTGGGGAAGGAATTCTGCACACCTTTGTGCTAAATTCCCCAACACCCAACTTCCTAATATTATTCATTTTCAAGAAGGATTTTTTTTTCCTCTGAACACAGGGATGAAGTGTGTTTAGAAACACATGTTTTACTCCCTTTTTGTGTTCAGTCTTCTTTGCTATTCATGATCTGAACAGGGCTAATGTGCTGGGGGGGAACACCTACCCTAACAATCACAGTATTTCTTGGCCCATCCTGGTAGATATTTCTGTTGAGCTATCAGTGATGGAAACGGGGATCAAATGTGGTCATTTACTAAAATCACTCTATCGACTTTCAGACTTCACAGATAATGTCACAATTTTTTCACCATTTCTCACAGGCTTTCTTCAATCTTGAAAATTTGAGTAAGCATCACCAGATGCAGTTTCTAACATTCATGGAAACTTGCCCTATGTATAGCTATATCTAACTCCTAATTTCTTTTGCAGCTGTTTTGAAAGCAGCACGTTGCTTGTTCATTGCAGGGCTGCTCTTTTCTTTTTCATAATCTTCTACCGCTATTTTGTGCCTTACGCACATGAAGGATTTGCTGCCTTTTGAAGACGAATGTTCAGACTAGAATGGCCTACTGCATTGTCAGAGCTGGTCTGCTTTAAACAGATAAGGAGATAAATGGAGCGCAAGAGACAAAATGCTGAGGCACAGGAAAGGAGCTTATCCTTTGCTGTGGAGTTTAGGAGGCAAACAGTGACATATCAGGGAGGCAAGCAACTGTGCCAGAGGACAGCTGGCACTTCCCAGATTAGACAACTTGATCAAAACTAGAATAGGATTTCTTTGTATTGCCCCAATTAAGGTATTAAGGAGTTGCTGTTGTCCTGACCAATGTGGATAAGCAGCAGTGAAGAACTGACTTAAGGTTATAGCCTTCCAAATAGTAGGATATAGAGGCTTATGGAAGAAGTGACTGCATCTTTGCTGAATACAAAATAGAGACAAAATAACGACTGGGACTGCCTGTGATGGAAACAGAGCTGTGAACCTAAAGGTACTGAAGTCAAATTCCTAATGTGAATTCTAGGATTTTATTTTCCTAGATGAGACAAATCCACTGACAAGAAAGGCAAGACAGAGTCCAGTAGTAGAACAAATATCCTCTGTTATTTACCACGTGAGAGGACTCTGTGAAATTGGACAACAAATATTAGTGTACAGCTCCTTGGTAATGGCCAATACTGTGGTATGCTCAGTGGGTTCCTGACTAATTAACAAACCATTTTAGTACTCTTTGGCCACCTGGTTCTATCGTCTGGATTCAGGATTTCAGCAGAAACAAGACTTGTGCAAGAACTTGGGAAGGAGGGAGACAGTTTCCAAATGTTTTAGGCTAAGAGTTGAAACTATAAGTTCCAGATAACCTGTCGCTAGAAGTGGGAATTCCTGAAGTGCTGATTGCTTTGAGTTTTTACAGCAGGAGTCTTCTCACCTCATTTGCAGATTAGCTTGTTTTGTGATTGGTTTGTAAGTCATGAGCTCATTCTTCCTTTGTACATCTAATTTCTCATTTCTGGAACAGTTACATGATTTTACCTGTAAGAATGGACACTCCATAAGCTTTTTATGCTTGTTTATATGCATTTACATTAGATTTCAAATACCGCTTTTAAGACTGGTTTAATTTATGTGCTTGCGTACAGCCTGATCAGCTTTAAAGCTATCTCTCTCTCTCTGTGTGTGCATAAATAAATAAATACAAGGTAACTATAAGGCTACAGAAATTGAAGAAAGGAATATTACTGATGCTTCTTTTATACCTTTGTTCTGTTTTAATGATTTCATTATTGTACTGTTCTGATTCTGTGTGTGTGTGTGGGGGGGTAAGAATAATTTTAAGGACTCTGTATTTTACTTACGAAGTCACCTTGAGAACAATATGCTCTAAAGTGGCTAATAATGATCAATCAATCAATCAATCAATCAATGAATCAATCAATTAGTGTTCATGTCAAGTTGTAATTGACGAAATAGCAAAAGTAGTAATTCAGAGATAATGACTATACGTCTAAAGTATCTGATCTTTCTCTATGTAAAGGGTGGGCAGTACTATAGATAAATTTATGTAAATCTAGAATATTTGAGAAATTCAGGAATGCATTTTCAGAGACTGCTTACTTCCTGTGTTTATTAATACAGAACAAAATGCTGAAGCTGCTAAGTTTGGTCCGTGCAACCATCTAGTCAGTCATTTGGCCATTACTTTTTGATGAAAAAGAGTTTCCTGTGACTTTGTTGTGCATAAGGCACCTCATTAGGGATTCTTCTTCGAAACTCACATGGAGCTGTGCACAATAGAATCCAGAACACTTTCTGGGTAAGCCAACTGTTACGAACATTAAAACACATCATTCTTTGAACTTGAAAGACACAAATCTTATCCCAAGGTCTTTCATTCTTTCACTCTGAAGGAACACTGAAAGCAGGCAGCTTTTTATGTGAAAACCCTTATGTTATCATATCTAATGGTTTAACCGAGAGCTGTTACCATCAGACATCATAGGACCTCATTCACAAAGAAGGCATTCTCACTTTCATTCACAAGGCAGGCCTTTAATTGGAAAACTACTTTTAAAAAATCATTCCATATGTTTCACTTACAAATGTCAGTCAGTGCTTGTCAATACTGTTCCTGTGAAAATCAAGGATTGTCCATTACATACACCTACTGTCTCAGTCCAGTGAAGAAATGAAAATTGGTTGGTATATTTGCATTCTGATGCCAGAAATGATGTGCCAAGATTGCTGCATGTGGCTTCAGAACTGAACATTTTGAACTAAACACCAGATCAGAGACTAGGGATGGCTTTCATAAGGAACTGAGCATGTGGAATAATCTGTTTTATCCATATCACCAGGATGCAGCAATGAAAACCGATCCTAGAAAGCCATGCTAGATAGTACTCTGGATGCCTGCCCATATACTGCCAAATATAAAAGACTTTTCCCTTGATGTGTCTAGGAAATTTGTCACAACAGATGACCAACTGTTCCACTTTTAACTCTGCTGAACAAGATCCCATTAAACTCTGTTGGACAACAGATGAAAGAGGCTATGGAGGAATCAAAATATGAAATTTTTTTGTTCCTCAGTTACTGCATAGTATACATGAGTGATACTAATATATTTGAGGCAATATTCCCTTTGAGACTTACACCATTAGTGCTCTAATTGTTGACTGGCATGTTCTACTGCCTCCAAATTTTCAGTGAACCGTGGGGCATTACAAGTTCTTTGGTAGCAGAGTGGGAATCAATTATGGTGGTTGTATCAATAGCTCTTTCCATCTTGCCAATCCATGGTGATGCTCTTAAAATCGGGCAGGGACATGGCAATTGAATGGGCCACCCAGATTGTGAACACCTCCTTGCAGAAGGTATATATGCCCTTCTCCTTGAAGGAGATGACGATCTGGCCCATTTTTTAAAAAGCCAACCTGTTGACAAATGATCTAAACAGCTATCGTCCTGTCAATAATATACCATTCAGTTGATTGAGAATATGGTGGCTGACCAGCAGCAGACATTCTTGGAAGACACTGACAGTCTGGATTAGAGATGGGGGTATTCGTATTTGTATATGAATACCCCTGCACAGGTGGACATAACGAGGGTCCAGTCCCCTGGAGTCAGACCGTCCACTCACCTTCCGCTGTTGCCACGGGCTCCGCGCTCCCTTCCTATTGTTCCGGAGCTCGCGGTCTGCAAGCCACTACTGGCAGGAGGCAGGAGGACGACCCTCACTGCAAGGTCGAAGAGTGGCTCGCAGACCACGAGCTCTGGAGTGATAGGAAGGGAGAACAGAGCCCATGGCAACAGCAGAAGGTGAGTGGATGGTCCGGCTCCAGGGGCTGGACCCTTGTTATGTCCATCTGTGCAGGGGTATTTTTATACAAATACGAATACCCCCATCTCTAGTCTGGATCCATTTCAATCGGAGTTCAGGCCACACCATGGGACTGAGACGGTTCTGGCTGCCCTGCTAGATAACCTGTAACAGGAGGGTGACTGGGGGAGTGTGACCCTTTTAGTACTCCTGGATCTCTTGGCAGTCTTTGATACCATCAACCACGGTATCCTCTTGGTCCCTTGAAGAATCAGGTTCATAATCTGGGTGTGCTTCTGGACCTGACTCTCAGTGGACAATCAGATCTTAGCCATGGTCAGATCTGCCTGTTTCCATCATAGCCAGATTGCACACCTATGCCCCTACTGTGACAGGAAGTCCCTAACAACACTGGTTCATGCATTCATAATCTTGAGGATTGTCTATTGCAATGCTCTCTGTGTGGGGCTGCGCTTGAAGGCAGTTTGAAAGCTGCAGCAAGTGCAAAATGCAGTCCCGGATACATCAAAATTTGACCATATATCACCTGTCCTGTCCTGTTAGCATTGGCGGATGGTATGCTTCCAGGCCAAATTCAAGATGCTAATGTTAACTTATAAAACCCTGTACAGTTTAGGACCCTCCTATCTGACAGGGTGTGGCTTCCTCAGATTGACCTCCCATCCCACCCTCACCTCCCAATCCTTGATGCTGCGAGTGGCCACTCCAAGGGAGGTCCAGAAATAATCAGAACCAGCCTTCTCAGTAATGGGCACCACACTGTCGAATTCCCTTCCAGTGGAGATGTGTCAGGCCCCCACAATCCTTAGCTTTAACAAGCAAATTAAAACTTGATTTTTCATCAGGGGCTGTGTGAGACTTACTCCTTTTAAATTAATCATTAGGTAATTATGTGACAGCCATATGTCTATTGTTTACTGCTCATCATTTAGTTGTCGCTCTTACTTCTGACATCTTGGAGTTTCTGTAGTGCCTGATAGATAGTTGGGGTTTGGAATGGGTTTTGTTTTGTTTCCCCATTGCTTATTGTTTTAATTTCTGCCTTTTGTACAGTACCTTTATTTATTTTGTAGCCACTGAGAGTAGTGGCTTGCCACTAGATGGCCAGGGTATAAGTTAAACAAACAAAACAAACAAACAAACAAACAAACAAATGCCAAGGCATTAGCGGAATCATCTTCACAATCCCCCAAAGCATGCAGTAATCCTTTAAATTCCGTAAGTCTGTGAGGGTCATCACTCCTTTGTCTCTACAAGGGGGTTCTGTCACTGCAAAATGCAAAAGAAAATGACCAGCCCATGAGGAGGATGTGTGTGTGTGGAGACAAGGTCTTCATTAGAGCATTTTCTCTCTGCCCACTAGCAAAAATGAGATCCAGGACAGGACCTGCCATGTGTGTTGGACCAGTGATATATTGAGATAGTTCCATTGATTGAATGGTAGCCTGAAAGTCGCAAGATGTCTCCACCAAGGCAACCTTTGTGAGAATGGAGTTCTGGGATTTCTTAGCACAACCTCTGAGGCAATCTAAGTCAACTTGGGTCAGGAGACTGCTGGGCAGCAGGCGCATCAACAGGATACAATTTTTATGTCTTTGGTTCAGCACTAGGCACATACATTCAAAACTGGTGTCAAGGCAGATAGTTCTATTTGTGAAAAAGATTGAATCCTTATAGAAGGTGATAACATTTCCACTCTGCTCCTCCAACCTAGATTGATGTTACATTCAGTTACTTCAGTGGACAAAGCAGGGTCAGATCAACCCCACTCAGCTTATTCTCACTGGTCTCAGTAGTATGTGCCAGGCCAGCTCCCTCATCCACTGTCAAGTCACACATTGCAGTTGTTTCACTATGGACTCATCTGACACTCAACAATAGCACTGACAAACCCAAGGGCAGGGTGTTACAGCAACTAAGATCTTGAAGACGAGAGAAAGACTGAAAGGTGGGAAAGCTTTCTGACTTACGTCTCATCTTTTTCTTACTTGGTGGGTTGAACACATAATGTTATACCTTCCTAAGATCACTCCATTGTAAATAGCAGATCACTCCTGACAAAATACCTGGAGATCATCCAAGCACATACAACAATGGGGAGATTATAAAATGTAGCAGAATTAAATTAAACGGTTTGAATACACAATTTATATAAATGCACTGTGCAATACAAAATGTAAAAAAAAAATGCTTACATCAGCCTCCTAATGTGGAACTTAATGCAAATTAATGTTTAAAATTGTGTTTCAAGAAAGTAGACATAGAGAGAAACTTATCACTTGTGATGCTGGACCCTAAGGTCATTCATTTCAAAGCTAAATGGCAAAGATTTTGAGCAAAGAAAATAAGATTTATCTTCTACAAGATTTATCAATAGCTGCCAAAGTAGAGAGCTTTAAAGGGGGATTAGGCCATCTGATGGAGGTTAAGATTATAAATGGGCACTAGTTGTGATGGATTTATATTTACTCTAGTACTCAAGGCAGAATGCCTCTGAATATTAGTTGTTGGAAAACATGAATGAGTGCAGCTAATAAGCTTGTATCCTGCTTGCAATTTCCTGTAGCTGTATCTGTGTGAACCGAATGCTTGAATCAAGAGGACTTTGATCTGATCCATCAGGGTTCTTACAATTAAAAAAATGTAATGTATATTTTGTATTGTGTTTTTTTCCATTCAGATGGAAGATGTCATAGCCCGTATGCAAGATGAGAAGAATGGGATTCCCATTCGTACAGTCAAAAGCTTTCTTTCTAAGATTCCGAGTGTCTTCTCCGGTAAGATTCAAAATGCACTTTATGATTCATTCAATGGGAATTGTTTGTGATTGATATATGTGAGCAGTAATATTACAGGACATTAACTAAAATAAGAAGCAACAAATAATTGTCTATATAACTCAACAGTGGTGTTTCTATGGGGGACTTATTTCTGTAATTGTGAACGTGTGGTTAAATAAATTGAGCAACGTTAAGGTTTATAGCCAGCCTACACACATTATGGTCCATGAAGTCAGATGCTACTTCCAAACCAAATATTATAGCCTGTCATGTGCTTGACTCTCACATTTTCATTCTAATTCCACTGAGCTCCCTGTGGAGTGACATACATGGCTGGTGAGCTGCATTTGGCTTAAAAGACCACAAGTTGTGTTCCATACTATCACATTGTTTTACGCAGGAATTTTGACTTGAGATCCTTGGGGGATAAAAAAAGCAGAAAATTGACCCTTTTCTGTGTGAGATGTTTAAATTACAAGAGGAAGAGTAAGGATTAGAATAGATTAGGGTTTGTATAGAAGAGAGGGAGAAAGGGGTGAATTTTTGAGGGAAATAAAACCATACAGGAGAATATTGTTGAAAAGGGAAGGAAAGGTGTAAATTTGCTTCAGGTTATTTCATGGCAATTATTTGACAAATTAGACTCTAAGCATTATGTGGCACACTAAATAATAAAAATGGCAGCTGTTAGAGATCTCCCATTCTGTTTAAAAAACAAACAAACAAAAAAGCAACAACCCACAAATACCAGAATTCTTCCTTGTGGGAGTTCTGTCTGATATAGGTAAAGGTAAAGGTTCCCCTTGACAATTTTTGTCCAGTCGTGTTCGACTCTAGGGGGCGGTGCTCATCCCCGTTTCCAAGCCATAGAGCCAGCGTTTGTCTGAAGACAATCTTCCGTGGTCACATGGCCAGTGCGACTTAGACACGGAACGCTGTTACCTTCCCACCGAGGTGGTCCCTATTTATCTACTTGCATTTGCATGCTTTCGAACCGCTAGGTTGGCGGGAGCTGGGACAAGCGACGGGCACTCACTCCGTCACGTGGATTCGATCTTACAGCTGAAGATCTACAGATCTTACAGCACAGAGGCTTCTGCGGTGTCTGTATATCTGTCTGATATACAGACACCTAAATGTGGCTGAGTTGGGAGAAAGATCTAAGTTGGAACATTTCATGGCCTAGCATGGACCTAGCACCACCTAGCTTCCTGTTCAAAAAGGAAGTAGCATAAAACAAATGACACATCCCTATTGGATGTTTTCAGACCACATCAGGAAGCTTTCAGTAACACCAGAGATCTAGTATTACTGCACTCAATATAGATTCTAACAAGGGAAGTGCTGTTTAATCTTTTAATCATTTGACATAATCAGCAGAGATAATCACAGAGTTTTAGGTGTCTTCTTGTTTGATTCTGATTATATGTGAGTACTAAAAAGTCCGAACCCTGATAGCACAGCCTTTGGGCTCCCATGTAGGCACATAGGAATTCCTTTTGCAATATTGGCAGTCCTGTCACAAATGCCAGGGGAGGGGCTCCATGTATGGCCCTGATCCATGATAACATGTTGAAGAAGATGAGTGCAAACAGATCTAATGTCTTATAAGTAGTAGTAACTTTATTACGGTCAAAGACCAGTAAGACCAGAACAATATAAAATAAATACATACTATTGTAGTTTCATAAAATTAAGCAGAATTATAATTTTTCCATTAAAAACACGATAAAACAACCCCTTCTTTCCAATTAATCACATAATATATCTGTAGAATAAGTAAAACCTTGACCAGTGTTATATTAAAAGCATTATATTATCCGTCTAAAATCGCAACCCAAACATCTGGTTGCAAATAACTATTGCTGCAGCACAGAATTTGGCCACTTGTCTTGTACTATAAGGGGTATTGTCAGAGAGTAGCAACTGTACATAATACTCCTCTGATCTCCCAGAAGATTTACAGATACTGTAATAGGAAGTAAAAGCTCCATACATAAATCCCGATAGCAAGTACAATATAGGAGAACATGACCAACTGATTCGAATTTGTCACTATTACAAGGGCAGACAATCTGATGGAGGCAAACCTCGAAATCTTCCCTCCAGAAGCTTAGAAGGTAATACATTGAGCATGTCTTATAAGTAGAGTACAGAGTATTGTTCACCTTGCTTCTGAATTTTTTTCCCTTTATTTGCCATTGTAAAATTAGCTTCAACTCTGAGAAGCAAAAATGTCAAAAGATCTGGTGTTACTGCAACTCAGTATAGCTTCTGACAAGGAAACTATCATTTAATCTTTTAATCATCTGAAACAATCAGCAGAGATTATCACAGTGAAGAGTTTTAGGTGTTTTCTTGCTGATGCTGATTAGATGTGAGTTTCAATGATAAAAAGTCCACTTGATTTACATAGCCCAGGTTTCATTTCCACAGTGATGGTTGCAAACAAAATGGTTTGAATTAATAATAAGTGAAGGAATCCTGATATATTAATCTTAGAACTATACAATAGTGCTATACTGAATGTTTTTAAAACAAACTGATTGGAAGTGTTGAACAGTCCACAGTTTACATTTTCTGGTTGGTTTTCTGTTCATTTAAATGGTGTTTCATAGTTTATCCTAATGCTGAAGAATGCACAAAAGGGGGTCGGCATGGCTCATGTCATATCCTTGGTCTGCTAAAGCACTTGGAATTAATTAAAACTTCGTGTGTTTGATTCTATTTTGTGAAATGAAATTATATCCTCTGATTTAATTTTACCCAGCCATTTACTGAGGTAACTTTGACTGGATTATTCTTGTAGACAAGAGTAGAGTTAATGACATTAATGGAGCTTTTTGTCAGCTGAATGCTTGCTTTGAAGACTACAGAGTCTCAATTTGAATTAAATTACTCAGATATATTCAGTAAGAATTAATTGATCTATAACGAAGTCATATTTTAGTCAATGCAGATTCATGCTCTGATATCTATTCTACACAGACTTGCATATCACTTTGGGGAATTATATTGTGGAAAGTATTACTATGAAATCAACAGATGGTGTACACTCTCCTGTGTACCCAGTGGAGCTTTTCTAGTCCCACTTTTTGCTGTAAGCTTGTATTCCCAGAAAAGCTACTCTTGTCAGTAGTGGGACCCAGGAATGGTGCAAAGATTTTGTGAGTTCATTTTAATATGAATAAACATATTGTGTATTTTCTGAATTAATATAAGAACCAAATGCAATTGTCCATTTCTCACATTCCTCTGGATTTTGCAATGCAGCTGTGATGCAGTTCTCCTGTCAAACAATGTGTGCAAAAATGTATAAATAAGGAAATATGCATGTGTGCACTTTATTACACATTTCCCTGTCTGTATGCATTCTTGTATATATTTCTTCCATTGAATTAATTTCTATATAAATATATTTTATTGTGTGTATTTTTGTATAAATCTCTCCTAATATATGCAACAATGTTACCCTTTGCTGGAGTGGCAACAAGGTCCAGATCCAGTGCTTGTGTGCAACCTGACTTTTGTGTAGTAGGGTTCAATGATGGGATTTCTCATGTATGGGCACAGCTCTGCACTTTTATATACTACCACCACATCTCTGCCAGTGATTTCGAAAGATCTGGGGAATAAGTATATACCGTGTTTCCCCGAAAATAAGACAGGGTCTTATATTAATTTTGCACATTAGGGCTTATTTTCAGGGTTTTTTTTTTAAATGTACAACAATCTACAATTACTCAAATGCAGTCATGTCATCTTCTTCTGGTTGTTGCACAATGGTAGAGGGCAGGGTTTTACTTAACTGGGGCTTATTTTTGGGGTAGGGCTTATATTATGAGCATCCTGAAAAATCATACTAGAGCTTATTTTCAGGTTAGGTCTTACTTTTGGGGAAACAGGGTAGTGATCCACTGAAACAATCCATATATATACAGTGATAGGATAGTGTTTGGGGTTCCAGAGCATCATCTTGCCACTGCTCAATTACAGATGGTTTCAGCATGTTGAACATGTTCAGCATGTTCATTATTCATTCTTCTTAAAACTAATTTTACAACATCTGGCACTGTCAGGATGTATAAATCTGCAGTTTCTTAAAAAAGATTGTCTTTCTATGTGGTAATCCAAGGTTTCTTTTTAAAATGTGTGCCAATTCTTTCTGAAGAAAGACAATAAGGCCAATGGCGGGGTCTTTGTCTGAAGTTTAATCTGCTTCTGTTCCTGACAGAGAGGCAATTAGATATGTCTACAGTAAACTTGAAAAACAGGTTTTCTCCCATACAAATCTTATTGAGGTTTAAAGTCTTGGAGTACAGTCTTCACATACTTTTGTCAGAGCAGGCAGTTGGCGTTGGACTGGGAGCAGGGAGAGAAAGGGCCTTTTCAGTGATGGCACCTGGGCTGGGGAATGACTCTACAGTATCTGTTTTCAGAATTACAATTAAAACACATATAATGCATCTGATGTTTAATTTCTATTACTGTATTTTTTAAAAGTTACTATCACTATACTTTAATGCTTTGGGATTAATTATTTTAAAGTAGATCACAGTTTATTGTTTTCTTGTGTCTGTAAGCTGCTTCATAGAATACAAGTACAATAAATACATAAAGCAAAAATATTGATGAATTTAGACTCTTTTTGTGGCCTGTGCGTACAATACTCTTCCCACATGTTTATCATGTAGAGCAGTTTCTAATTTGCAAACAGTGGGAGGAATACAGGGTAGATATATGGGTCTATGACTGCAACTCCACCATCATTCACAGTGTTCTCAGTTTTGCTAAGCTAGATATTTGATCTCTCAGGTGTTGGATGGAATACTGCTGCCAAAGGACAATAGGTAAAACTGAGGTTCTGTCCCTTAATACCTGCAATAGCTGTAAGTAAATTAGGCAGCATTTGGGATTTCCTGTGGTCAGAAGTGTCAGAATAGTCCAGTAGACGATAATACACTATGATTGTTATTTAGCCTTGGCTTCTTATGCATTGAATTTATAAACTTTCTCCAGCACACCCTACTGAACAGGTCAGAATCCTGTTTACACTTAGTGCTTACAAAAAACATAAGTTACATGATTCCTCCTCTGCCTAATGCTGTGTATTTTATAACATGCAAAGACCAAATAAATAAGTAAACAAACAAATAAATAAAATCATTCATGTATATCTCTGATCTTCAATCCATGCCCGTTCAAGGATATCCTTTCAACAGTAGATTGACCTCTTTCAACTTTTCTGCCAAGACATTTTGCTTTTTTTGTTTGATAACAGCCTGTTCCTCATTACTTTTGCTCTCTTGGGCTGGACTAAAGCTTCCAAGAAGAATTGTTAGGTCAGTCTATACTCTGTAGCAATTCATTACCCCAGCATAAAAGTGCAGGCTCCTAATCTGAAGTGGGACTATCACATGAAGGAAATGGGGGCTTAATCCTCTGCTTCATCTGCTTTCCCCCCCAAAGTATATTATCCCTGCTGAAAAATCTTTCAAAAGGAAAAACAAAATACTTGGCGCCAATTGAAGTGTCTCCTTTTCTAGAAGGGGGAATTTCAGAAGGGGAGTGGTGGTGGGGGAGAATGAAACTTATTCTCTTTGTACGGAGTTATCTGAATTGGGGAGATGTATGCTTACTTTGGAATAAAATTATTCATGTAACACAAGGCTTGATTCTTCAGCCTCATAATAAACATACTTTTTGCAAAATGGTACATTTTGATACACCCCCCCCCCCCCATTAATAATTATTACATGCTACTAAGTAAATTGCAGGTTAGGGTGATCCTCCCAAAGTTTCCCAGGTCAGAAGAGGTTTATCAGCCTCTTCTTCTGGTGGTACCTTGAGACTACATAGTGTGCCCAAGGCTACATAAGCATGTAAGCCCATCATTCACACACATCCTGGGTAGTCATGGCTAGCTCCTCACTTGGGAAGCATAGTGAGGAGTTGAACCTGCCAGCACTCCGAGCCACTGAGCTATACCAGCTTACTAAGAGAATTGGGTGAAATCTTTGAGCATTGAAGCAATGTGCTCCTTGAGTGTGAGTTGTTATTGCAATCTAGAGATGGAAAAGAATGTCACTGGATTTGACTGTGTCAATGAAGTGGTGCTTTCATCTGTCAGGACCCACTGCAAGAAAAAGTGCATCTTGCTTTCTAGAGTTCACATATTTTATGGAGTTAGTTATAGGTCATTTTGGAGAAATAAACTGCACAAAACAGATTACAGATTTTAAAATGCAAAGAGCTAAAATGTGCATAGTATGAGAAAAATGCACAAACATCTTATTCCATGGGGGAAATGAGAAAAAGATGCACAAATAAATTGCACATTGGCAAAATGCACTTAAATATGTGCAGATTTCTGTGCAGGAAAATAGGCTCACAGTTTGATACAAAATTGGGAAGAAAAATGTAGATAGGATTTGGAGAAACACAAACTCAGCTGAAACAGAGAGATTTTCATGTCTCTGTTGTAGCCAAAACCTGTTTTGTATTTTGTCCACATACTACACTGTTATAGGGCTTTGAAAAAAAACAACACCATAGTAAATCTGAAGAAGTTGTCATAGCAAGGAATCAGAGTAAAAGCAAGGATTAATCATAGGCTTCCTCTAATTTACTTTATTTATCAAACAGATTTTTTTACAACTTTTCAAGGCAGGTTATTCTCATAAGGCAGTTTCCAAAAGGCAATAAAACATAAGATTATGCAAGCCATACAAAAATGATCACAAAGAAAAACTACAAGAGTACCACATAAATCTAGATAAAACAGATCAGATAGAATGATCAGATAAACACATGGCAGGAAATAAAAATAACATTAAAATAGTGGCAGCAAGGAAGACCATTAACAGTATCACATATTATTGAATAAACAAGCTTTTTGTAGCCTATCTAAGATAAGCAAGGTGGGAATCAAATGCATTTCTATACAAAAGATTTTCCAGAGGTGTAGGACCACCCCAGCAAAAGTCCTGCTGCTGATTCTCACTTCAATGAAATATATAAAGTGTTGGTGTCTCTCTTACATAAAACACTATTGTATGCGAAATGTATTTTAGAGATACTATGAACACTCACTAAATCCATTGTCCTCACTGATTTTGGTTCTTTCAATTCCTCTAGACATCTTGGTGAGGAATTTGGCAGATGCACAAGATTCCTCAACTTCAGCTGAAAGTCAGACAGGGGATGTGTGTGTGTGTGTGTGTGTGTGTGTGTGTGTGTGTGTGAGAGAGAGAGAGAGAGAGAGAGAGAGAGAGAGTTTACACACAGAAGACCGGTACTTGTGCAAACAACTTAAAAATGGCAAGTGTCCATAAAAGGAGCCAGAGTTTATTCTAGTTTACTTTGCTTTATTGCCTTAATTTACATGAAGAAATAATCTGTATAAATGCAAACAAAAATACACAAGTATTTCCTTTACAGGAAAGGAGAAGAATTGTAGATTCCTTGTCCCTGCCTGTGAGAGTGAGACAAGTAAGAATTTACACTCCCAGTATGATTCACATTTTAATATGAACTGCCCTAATTTACACTTGCTGAACTAATTAATCAACTACAACACAATGATACTTTGGTTCACACTAGTCTAAATTTTGCAGTGTAGTTTTTCATGTGCATATAAAATTATGTACAGTGGGGAGAACTGAGTAGAAAAACATAAATTAAGGGCAGTGCTTGGGAAAAGACATATAAGTGAACCTTTACAAATCATTCACAAAAAATATATTTTCATGCAAAGGCCAGAAAACAATTGGTGAGTCACAATTGGGTAGTGAAATTATATCAGTCATGGTGGTTGATCATCATCATCATGTGCTATCAAGTCAATTCCAACTTATGATGACCCTTTTCTGAGAGAATGCTCAGAAATGGTTTTATTATTCTTTTCTTCTAGGGGCATTGTGGATTGTGCAGCTTGCTCAGGGTCACACAGGCTGTCTCCACTCATAGGAGGCAAAGTGGGGAATCAAGCCCCTAACCTCTGACTCCACAGTCAGATACCTAAACCATAAACAAAGAGCTGGTTGTGTTCCATGGTGTGTGCCTGATTGGGGGATAAATTACCAACTGATGCAGAAACTGAGTAGAACAAACTTAGACTTGAAAACAAGGTGAAAGTTATTAATACAGAAAGTTACAGAAAGTTATAGAAGGTGAAACTGACCAACTTGTCAATTCATTCTCCAAACTGTGACCTCTTTTGGACTGTGCACAGTTACAAAGCCCCTAGTGTCCAAGTGAGTTGTCATACCTAAATATGCGAGAGGTATAATTACTTCTGTATAATCATTTGAGTGACAAACAGACCCAGCTGATTTGATGAAGCTGCCTTGGATAACTCAGTCCATTTGTGCATCTAGCCCATTATTCTCTGATTTATAACATCGCCCCATGGTCCACAGCAAGGCTAATCCTCGAGATGTTAACCACCACATTGTGGCAGTAGAAGACTGTTCCTACCATGACCTTGAGTTATTGGAACATGTAGGGTGCAAGTGCTGCAGATTAGTGGATGTTGAATGGATTGGGTCCCAAATTTGTCAGTCACCTATCTTGCCCATGGGCAACAGCTCATTTTATCTTGGAGTCTTTATCTGTAGTTCACACAGGCTTATGTCAGATAAAACCTGTCAGTCTTTTAAGGGATAAGAAGACTCTTTGTTGGTTTTACTGCAACATAATGACCTCTATGATAACCACCCATGCTTGTTCCCATTTAGATCACATGATGTCTATTCTTAAATGCCTACATTGTTGTCCTGTCATCTTCTCCATTTATCACAAATTTGTTCTGCTTATCCTTACATCTCTTCATGGCCTGCCTTCACCCAAACCATTTGCCCCTATTTTCTATATTATTTCTGGCTGTCTTCCTTGTTGTCCCTTGTGCTCGAAAGTTTTCCCCAGCATAGGTTTGCAGAATGCCACCTCTCTTTTCAAATCTCCCCCTCTATATTGTTATTCTATGTTATGTTTACATTTCCCTTCCCTTCCCTCCTGATGCATCACTGGCTGTAGTTATGGTGATCTGTTCAGGAAAGTGACTATCCTTTTTGCATGCTATTTAAATAATAATAATTATATGCTGTCAAGTCATTTCTGACTTATGGCAAATCTTTCCAAGGTTTTGTAGGTATAGAATACTCAGAAATGGTTCAGTATTCCATTGTGGAGTGCCCTGGGACTGTGTAACTCACACAAGGCTAAACGGGCTGACTTTTCTCCTGGGAGGCATAGTGGAGAACCAAACTCCCAACATCTGTCTCCACAGCCAGATACTTAATTCACTGAGCTAACCAGCCAGCTGCATATTGTTTACATAGCACCATATATCTTGTTGGTGATATGTAACAAATAATTTTTGTGGCACACCATTTATAAAAGAGTTACATAGAGATTGGCTGAGATTTCATGCTACAGTCTTAGATCTCAGTGTATCCCCTGATGAGAAGCCTTGCTGGGGCTGTGATTAATAATAGCTGGATGCAGTTTTTCATTAAATGAAAATCCATGATTCAGATAACATTAGCATTAAAAGATGATTTGGCTTTCCAAATTTCATTTTTAAAGAAAGGGCATAAATTAGCATTTACTCTTTAATAGTTTACTTTAAAGCCAGAAACCAGCCAAGACCACCAGTCACCTGTGCTTTTGGAGAAACCATAATGAAAATTAAAAACAAAACAAAATCCACAGCCATAAATCTTATTGGAAGGGTTTGTTGGGTTTTGCAATTCTTTATTTTGTATGATTACTTTCCAATCCAGTGGACTGAGCCACCTGGAGCATTAGCAAAACAAAAAGAGAAAATAAAGTATTGGTAGTCTCTGGCAGCTTTGAAAAATTGCCATCACAGACTTAAACATAACTTATTATTATAATGCCTAGTAATCTGAAGTGAAAGCCTATCATCTTAAATGTCAGTACCCACTAACCAAATGAAATGAAATGTCCTCCTCCCCACATATAACTGGTAGCTGTAGCAAATCAAGGCTTAGGTGGATGGCAAACAGAATGCTTCAACCTCGTAGGCTGTCATTGACTGGAAGATAATTGCAAATAAACTGTGTGTGTGATTTGCTTTTAGCTTCATTGATAGAGAGATTCAATTTGAGTCACATTTCCTGCCCTTTTTCTGAGTAAGGACTTTTGGCTCAGCTCAGCTTGTTCCCATGGAAATAGGCACAGTTTCTGCACGTCACATTTTTTTAAATAAAAAAGTCATCTTAGTTGTTCTATTAGTATTTTACACTGGAAAAACATCCTTCTATTTCTTTTTTTACTTTGAGGAAAGGCTAACCCTTAAAAGACACAATGATGCCCCTCCTCCCCAGTTCTTGAACATTTCTGAGTGCAGGGCAGAGAGCTGCAAACACGGAGATCCCGACATCTCCCCTTTAGAACTGTGAACCTTCAAATCTTTTATTTTAATGAATAATAATAGTACATAATGACTGCTGGATTTATTCAGGTTGTCTGTCACCTCAAAAATCACTGCAAATCAGTGTGTGCTCTTGGCTTTTGAAAGATTTAAAAACCTCAGGACCTTGTGAGTTCGTCATTGACACAGAGGCACATTCAGTGTTTTTAGATAAATGGTGCATCTCAGTCTCTCTGCCATCTGTTCCCTATCTCATGACGTGTGCTGGGCTGAGTGATCTTGTTGGTTGAGTCACCTTGTTGATGCTGACAGTGCCCTGTAGGTAACAGGGTTTTTTAGTCTGAGAAGTTCTTTACACATTGAACCAGTGGCACACCGTGCTATAACCAGTCATGTCAACTGTCAGGATAGGCTCCAAATGAAACGCCCTTTCTTTCCTGGTGGAAGCCAGTACTGGTGCAACTCACAAATGTCTGTGGGTTTTTCCAGGTAGTGTGACTGAGATTCTAAGTTCTTATTCTCATATAGGGTGCTGAGGCTGAGAAACTTTAATTGCAGTGCAAATATTTAAAGAAACCCAAATCTTTGCTTGCTGTTGCTATCTATCCAATGTTATTTCTAAAGAATTAGTTATGTCTCAGCATGTTGGCAAAAATAAAGGGACCAGGGAGGGTGGAAAGGGCAAAATATTAGAGAAGTAGATTTTTATCAGCAAAAGCTCACATTGAAATATATCCCTTCATTTTTAAAGTGTTGCACTATCTAGCCTTTTCCTTGCTCCTCACTTTATTTTTCCCAACATTCAGTCTTATGTATCTCTAAATTTAACCTGCCTCAAAATTGCAAATGTCGTTTACTAGAAGCAGCTCCTATATAGGGCCTATTTTAAGCATGTCTGGGAAACCCCAAACTATCAACAAGGAAACAAATGGTAACCTGTGCAGAAAAACACCTGGGATGGATTTTTCAGTACTAGTTGTTCTCCTGCTAAAAACATGCAAAATTGCCCTTCAGGGGGGAAAAACACAGCCCACAAAGCTGTAGCAGTCTTTGAAAGCAAGCAAACAGGAGTTCAACTCAGGATTGTTGTCATATGAGTTTGCTGAAGTCTCAGATTAGATAATTACAGTTGAATTAATATAATTTTTCAACACTCCACTAGTGAGCTGTAACACTCCACTTTTCCCCTCTAAACTTATGTTGGTTATCTTAGGGAGTGATTACACAGGTGTTTAGTCTGCTGTTTGGTCTGCTGCAGGAACAGGCTGGTTCACACCTAAAGATGGCAATCAGCCAACTAGTTCCAATGTGTGCAATCACTGAAAATGATCCAAAGCAAGCCTTCTTTCAGTTTGCCAAGATCGTGAAGTGGCTTAAGAAGAGAGATACTTAGGATACTGGCTAATTAAACACTTCTTCTACTGTTAGAGGAAGGGCAGAGGAAGTGAATATTTTTTAGCCTCTATTAGGGTAGTGAAAGTGTGCTGCATCACTTAAAAAAAAGGAAAAGGAGAAATGAAAAACTGCAGGTGGAGGTCCCAAGAACTCAGTGTGCTTAACAAGAGCTGAGTGTCGCCACCACTAGTGCTGCCACTGCTGTCACCTACTTGCCTACTCGTGCTCAGGCTTGGGTGGGCACTTGAAGCCACCTTTGTTATATTCCACCTCAGCACCTCCATCCTTCCGCTCCTGCCATGGGTGTGCCTCTCTCCTCCACAAAGTTTGCAGGAGGCAGCAGGCCAGTCTGCTCAGGGCGTTCATGACTCTCCGCTGCCCTACCCGGACAGTGACATGGTGCTGCTCAAAGCCACGTACCCTGCCTAGAAGGATCTGTGTGCCAAGCCCATGCTTCTCATCTGCATCAAGCTCACCCATGAGGGCCAGGCTGCAGTGAGCTATTTGCTGCTCCATAGCCAATGGCCACTGCTGCCACTGCCTTGTCTTTCTCCTTCTCCTGCTGTTCATTGGCTACCAGCACCCTCCATCTCCCTGTGTTCTCTAAGCCTCTCTGCAAACTCCCATATTTGTCAGCTGGACAGGGCAGGGATGGTCTGGGCAAGAAGGCTGAGAGGAACTCTTTGCCTGCCACCAAGGGCACATTGTTTTATTTTCCCCCCTTGCCTCCTGAGTTCCCCACTGACTTGGAGATAACCTGGGGAAATAAACTAGGCTTAGTTTGGTGTTGCAGTGGAGCGATGCACCACTGCCCCTCTGCTTGGAGCACACTAGCCTAGTTTGACAGCCAAATAGGGTCATGTGAGGTCCTTATGCTATTTGAATGAGAGGACTGCACCAAATGACATACTGGACCTTCTAGTGACCTCAGTTAGCTAGCCCACTCCAGCCAAGCCATGTAGACAAGCCCGAACCTCAGAAGCTGCTCTTCAACAGGTGCTTGAAGCCAGTTCAGAGTCTAGAGGATCCAAATCCAATAGGCTAGCCTGTTACTTGATAGGTGCAGCATGGCAGAGATATATGTAAAGGACAGACCTGTCCTATGCCCTCTAAGGTAGCCTTTTATCACATTGGAAACTTGCAGAATCTGCCTTCCTTTCTGCTTAGTGTGTATTTCTGTGTAGATCTCAGTAGGTTCTACCAAGAGCTGGATGTTATCATGTTGCCTTGGTCAGTGATCAATGTTAAGAACTGGGTAATATATACCTGTTCTTCTGGCAGTATTATCTGTCACCACCTTGCTAAAGAAGGAAGAAGTAAGGAAGATTACTGTTATGATGAGAATTCATCAGAGGATACAGAGGATAACAAATGGATTTGTTAAAACTAGTTATCATATCAAAATTACAATGATTTTCCAGAACTTTCAATCACATTTTGCAAGAAATGAATCTCTTGCTAGTAGTTAGGTTGTAAAAAATATCAACCTCTGCATGATGGTGCACTTGAGACTCTGGAGAAAGATGCCCGATTATTGCAAGTCAACCTCACAACCAATGAAATGTAATTTCCAGGCTCCTACAATTTCAAGTGATTGTGTTTCATACCATGGAGGGCAAAGAATAGCTGCTTGGCTCTGATGCTCTTCAAACTGCCATAGCAACAGGATTGTTTAAACAACATTGCCCATGATTGGCAGGACAATTCAAGGTGCAGCAGAACAGAACAAAATGTCTTGGTAGGAGAATGCTGTTTTTCCCCCCTTTCCCTTTGCATTTCATCACTGAACTCATAAGTGACCTCAGTTGTATACTTACAGACAGAACAGATAGGGAAAAGTTAATTTCAATGAGAATTTAGCAACCAGGTGAGGATTGAGGGAGAAATTGTATCGAGAAGCCCAACACCAGGAGAGATAAAATGGTGCCCTAAGGAAGATCTGACTACTGATATCAGGATTGTATATAATATAGATTTTGAGGAATTATCTTTAAATGATTAATAAGAATATAACAACAACAACAGAACTGCAGAGCTGGAAGGGACCCTATGGATCACTGAGTTCACTCCTTGTCAAGGAGGCACAGTGGGGAATCAAACTCTCAACCTCAGGCTCTGCAGCCAGATACCTAAACCACTGAGCTGTCCAGCAATTCTGAGTATCTGAGTATAACAAGCTAAGTACTCATTTGACTTGCTGGATTTGTCTGTTCTAGCAGTGTGCTTCCAACAGCAGATGGTCTATAGTGCTCACAAATAGAATAACGGAGCTAAGCAATTCCTGTGAGTCATGTTCAGGATCTGTTCACAGATAAATTACTTCTGAACATGTTTGCACTAAAACATTATAAGTGGAACTGATGTGAAGTTTATGGTGGCAGAGCTATTAGAGATTGGCATGTACATCTAGCTCAACAGCCATGGCATGTTGAAATCTGAGGCTATAGTGTGGTGCTGACTACCTTGGGCTCCATTGATGACCTTGAGCCAACAATAATATGGCACAATTGACAATAGGGTCTTGCTTCTGAACGTGGAGATACCATTCTTAGCTATTACAGGAACGTAGGTCACTGCTTGTTGCTTGATATGTCATATCTCCATCTAGTTCAGCATTATATTCACTGGCAGTGGCTCTTTAGAGTATTAGGCAGGAGACTTTCCTACAGATGCCTGAAAGGAAACCTAGAAACATTTGCACACAAAGGGTGTTCTCTAGTACTAAGTTGGTTAATGGTAAATGGCTAGATACATAAGGTTCTCTGTATATATGAGCAGAATGAGCTCTTCCTGATGCCTTCCAAGATGAGCGTGCCATAAATTTAGGGAAAACAGAGGTTCAAAAAGTGCTCTGACTGCCAGAATAACACAGTTCAGATTTTTAGGTAAACAGTATTCCACCTCGAGGGGACGTCTGTTAGTGACTCAACAGAATACATGTTATAAGACTAAAAACAAAATATATACTGGAAATGTACCAAATCACTATTAGAATTCTATTGCACTGCATAATTTTGCCTTCTGTGTTTTTTCTGAGTATAAAACTTCATTAATCCTTGATCATTTCAAAGACTTTGTTTGTTTTATAGCCCTGATAAAGAGAGTGGCCATCTTATTGTTTGATTGCTCGAGTTGGCTCCCACTTTCAATTTCATGTTATTGACCCATTTGCAGTAGAGTTTGTATTGGGGCTGTGAGCTGAAGAATGATATTGAGCTTGGAAAAAACAAAATGTATGTGTGAGAATGTGTTTGTCAGTATTTTTCTAGGTTTGCCTTTACAATACAACCTGTAACCGAGCATTCCACCTGCCTTCCCCAGACTCTCTGCTTTAGTTCTTTGGTGTGCTCTCTCTTGATAGTTCCCTTAGTCTGCCTTGTATCTAGTTGTCATCTTCCTTTAACTCATCGGGTTGTTGTGAGAATAATGTGAAAACCAGAATATGAATTTCTAAGCAATGTGAAAGATAGGCCATAAGCGAATGTGGTCAATTAACATTTCAAAATATTATACTAGTTCTTTCCCTTCTATGACAGAACTTTTATTTTGCAAGGTTCTTTTTTATATTTATTGTTTTCTGCTCTCAAAACAAACCCATGAGAAGGGCAACAGTCCTATATATACTGTTGATAGCACCTTATCTGAGATTACAAAGAGTAGGGTAGCCTGGTCTGTCCTCTGCTCCCAAAATGCTTTAGACTTCCAATCTCCAACCAAGGTCTCGCCACATGTGTTGGACTACAACTCATATAATTCCCAGCAAACAGGGGCAACATATCTGGAAGGAAGTAGCCTGGAAAAGTTGCATTAGGCAATTAAAATATCTAAAATTAATCAGATAGATTAAAAACATTTTTAAAACAGATTAAAAACATTCTTTAAATTAAAATGTTTTAAAAAGAAATCAAAAATATTATTTAAATAAAAAATTATTATTTAAATAAAAAAGAACAAATTCCATAAAAGTGAAGATAAGCATTCTTTAAACAACAGTTTTTTAAAACCAATCCTAGAGACCAGCGGTCCTTCAGAATAGTACAGTTTTAGCTGGAGATGGGGCAATCTAATTCCCACTGGGATGAAGTACCACATTCAGAACTACAGTGGACCCTCGACCTACAGACGTCTCCACCTGCGTACTTTTCGACTTACAGACTTCTCTGGCCGCAAAATTTCACTTCGACTTGCGGCCGGAGAATCGACCTACGGACCGGAAAGGGGAGGCGGGGAAAGCGCCAAATTCAAATTTGGCACTTTCCCCGCCTCCCCCTTCCGGTCCGTAGGACGCCGATCGTGCCTCCGGAGGCCTTCCAGGGCTTCTCCGCCGCCATGGGAGGCCTCTCGGAGGTCCCCCCCGCCGCTGATCGTGCCTCTGAAGCACGATCGGCGGTGGTGGGGGGACCTCCGAGAAGTCTCCCATGGTGGCGGAGAAGTCCTGGAAGGCCTCCGGAGGCACGATCGGCGGCGAGGGGGGGACCTCCGAGATGCCTCCCATGGCGTCGGAGAAGCCCTGGAAGGCATCCGGAGGCACGATCGGCGGCGAGGGGGGACCTCCAAGATGCCTCCCATGGCGGTGGAGAAGCCCTGGAAGGCATCCAGAGGTCCCCCCTCGCCGCCGATCGTGCCTTCCAGGGCTTCTCCGCTGCCTTCGGAGGCACGATCAGCGGCGGGGGGAGGCCTCCGAGATGCCTCCCATGGCGGCGGAGAAGCCCTGGAAGGCACGATCGGCGGCGAGGGGGACCTCTGGAGGCCTTCCAGGGCTGCTCCAGCGCCATGGGAGGCATCTCGAAGGGTCGTCCGCCGCCACCCGCCTTTCCTAGGGTACACCGGGCCTACCAGGGGAGGGCTTCCCCTGGTATGCCCGGTCTACCCACCGGGAAAGCCTGGTAGACCGGGCCTACCAGGGGAAGCCCTCCCCTGGTAGGCCCGGTGTACCCTGGGAAAGCCGCCGCCGGCGGCGGACGACCTCCGAGAGGCCTCCCATGGCGGCGGAGAAGCCCTCGGAGGGCTTCGGCAGCGGCGACGGCGGCAGCCAGGGACCCCCGTGAGGCCTCCGGCAGCAGCGGGGAAGCCCTCGGAGGGCTTCGGCAGCGGCGGGGAAGCCCTCGGAGGGCTATGGCGGCGGCGAGGGACCTCTTCGGACCGGTAAGGTGCTGCTTTTTGCATTTATTTTCTTTTTTTGGTGTGTGGGGGGGTATTTTTTCTTCGGCCGGTTACGGATTAATGGGTTTTCAATGCATTCCTATGGGAAAGGGACCCTCGACCTACGGACTTTTCGACCTGCGGCCACCGTTCCAATACGGATTAATTCCGTAAGTCGAGGGTCCACTGTAATACAGAGAAAGCTCTGTCTCATGTACTAACCAAGTTGCTTGGGGTGTTGGAACACACATGAGGGCCTCTGCTGAAGATGTTGTATTCCAGGCAGGTACATACAGGTGATCTTAGGGTTTATAGATGAAATGAGCTCAGAAGCAAATTGGGAGCTAGTGCAGTTGGGTCAAGACTGTTTTTATATGGTTCAACAAGTTACATTTTCAAATGGAAAAAAAGTGAAAAACATGATTTTGTGCATAACACCTGACAGTGCAGCAAAGCTCATGATTTCTGATTGAAAAAAGCATACAAAATGCTGGAAGAACAGTGAGCCTGAACATTTTGGAAGAGATCTATAAAGAATCAGTCTAATTTTCACTTTAATTCAAGGGATAATATCTTGGAAAGTGTTTTATAATGGAGGTCAAGAAAAAAAATAGAAAGGTTAATTAACCCTGAGGAAGTTGGAGGCAGAATAATACAGTGTTCTTACTAGGCTTAGAAAGAAGATTGCAGACCAGCATTTGTGAAAAATTACCCAGTCGACCATCTGCCACCAGAGCCTGACATATTTAAATGAAAAAAGATGGACACACTCTCTTTTCTCTATGCTAGTGTGACTTCAGCCATCACAAAGATATATGTGTGTGCTGCTTATGTGACCCCATTAGTTGTAAAATTGGAGGCATTCAGAACATTGGAGAATATTGAGCAAAGGCAAACCTATCTTTTCTTAGTATCTACCATATCCAGAGCTTCTGAAGAGTACTTTTTGAACCCCTACTCCCCAAATCCCCCATGCTGGCTGAAGCATTCTGGGAGCTATGAGCTAGAAAGACTATTTCTCAAGCTCTGCTTACATTCTGGTCTTCCGAAAGCCAAAGCTCTCCAACAACCTGGCAAGGAACATGACACCTCCAATCAATGATTGGTACCAGAATGTAAAGCTCAGGAGGGAGAAGTATTTGTGTGGGGGCAGTGGTGGGCTGAGCAATGTTAACCCTTCCTCTGCCGAATCCTCCTCCTTTGCAGCTTTTCACCCCTTCCTCACTAGTCACTTTTTAGCTTGAACTATATTGGAGAACTAGAGTGTGGGGAGAATAGTTGGGGAAAGTGTGACATTGGGAAAACAGGTGGGGAGAGACAACTCACTCTTTCTCTCATGCAGTGAGAGGTAAAATGATACAGTAGTTATAGTGATTGGCTAGCTCTTGGAAGATCAGGTTCAAGACCCTGTTGAGCTATAGGTTTAGAAGAAGTGGCCATGTTAGTCTGTGCAAGCATAAAATCCAAAGAAACCAAACCAAACCAAACCAACCAAACAAACAAAAACATGTGGCACCTTGAAGACTATTATATTGTTATGTGAGCTTTCATGGACAAGTCCGCGTTGTCAGACATATAGAAACAAAATGAAATAATGGATGAAGTACCAATTTCACAAGTAGAGCATTCTAAATATTCATTGGCTGTAGGAGTCCTGAGTGTGTGGTACATCTCATGTGCAGTAATTTATGGCCTATATTTGGTGTTGGGTTCTATTGTAAATATTCCTACAGTAGACAGAAAACAGATACCAAGCATGAGCAAGGAGCTAAGCGGGGAGAGGGGGGGAGAAGAGGCATGGGGGTGTGAGGACTGAGGATTCATTTAACAACTATGTGTGTGTGTGTGTAAAAGAAGATAGCAGAGGAACCATGTGTGCTAATATAGGGAATATTGACTGTTTCTATCTTTGAGCATTGTGATGAGAGATGGGCTTGGTAGTTGTGAAGAAAATAGCAGAAGCAGTTGATAACAGCATAAGTATTACATCTGTAATGACTTAAGAAACCTAGGCTTATATTCAATCCATTTATATGGGTGTCCATCGTGTGTATAAATTTTATTTCAACTGTTTCCCTCTGTATTCTTGATTTGTAATTATTCTGTTCCAATACAGCAACTTGCATGTCTTCTACAGAGTGTCCTGGTAGATTGAAATGGTTGGAGACAGGTTTCTGAGTATTGTGGTTTCTGATGTCTGATCTGTGACCATTGATCTGTTGATCACTAAGCGGTCCTGAGATAATAACTCTCTCTTCTCAGATTGATTTATCTCACAGGATTATTGTGAGGATTAAGTGGGGAGGATAACAGTTTTGTACAACATTTTGAACTCATGAGAAGAAAATTGAGGTGGAAATCTAATTAATAAACTAATAAATAAATCTAGATACATCTGCTACCAGGAGTCTAGGTATGTCCCTTTACTGTGGGGACATACCTACTGTTTTGGGCCTAGGACTGAGAAATAACAACAACAACAACAACAACAACAACAACAATCACCTTTGAAGTGCAGAGCTGGAAGGGACCCTATGGATTATCAAGTCCAGCCCTTCTCAAGAAGGCACAGTGGGGAATTGAACTCTCAACCTCTGGCTTCGCAGCCAAAGACCTAAGCCACTGAGCTATCCAGGAGTTCTAGACCCAAAATGTATTTCCCAGTGGAACTCATTCCATGGTTTCCAGCACCTTGGGTAACCAGCAGGCTTACTATTGGCTGTGCTGAAAATGGTGTAAATGAATTGACTCTCTTAGAGAGAGAGAGAGAGAGAAAAGGGAGCCCAAATCAATCTTGTACCTGACTATGCCAGGCCTATTGACGTCAGTGCTTCATAAACTCTCCTCACGTCACAAGTTTGCCCTTTAAAGATCTATGCTTGAGCAAAAGATTGCTCAAAATAAATCTCAGATGCTTTTTCAAGCACTTTCTCTTAACCTTTACATGCAAAGAGACTTTTAGTTGGTGGTCCTGAAAATCTTGAAACTTTTTAAAACATGTGCGATATAGTTTTTCATTCAGGAGATTACTGAACTATGATTTTCTTACTTACACACAACTGAATATAACGAAAAAGAAAATAAGCCACATTTACATCAAACATATTTGACTGTAAATTATTTTATGAAATTAAATGTGCTAATGCTTTTTAAATATTTTTTCTAGACAGTAAACTCTCCCTAATTTTATTCCCAGCCATTTTTCCTACATGTCCCAATTTATTGATTGCAGTAGCTAGACAAATGAATTCCATAGCAAATTAGTTGTGACCTAAGATATTTAATTTGATGGCTTTCAAAGAATATTCTATAGGGGCCAATACATGAAAATCTACTGTATTTAAAATATATCAAAATTGAGTTTTCCATGTTAAAATTGATTATACTGAATTATTATTTTTTATTATTCTTATTAATTTTTGTAATTGAGGGGTTGGATCTATATATCTGCTTGTGGAAGATGCAAAGAGTTACAACATGCAAGAGGCTAGCGTTTGCACAATGCAATATGCTGGGTCAGAATCATTGTGGTCCTTTTATGCTGGATCAGAATCATGTTGGTCCTTTTCACAACATGGCTCCCACTAGTGTAGAACTGACTCTGCATCCAGCCCAAGATATAGTGATATGTTGTAATGGAATATAACTAAAATTTGTAAAAGATTTGTCTATAAAATCCATATATGCTTTAGTCTTTTATTGGGTGATACACCCAGCACAGTCATTTTTCATATGTGATATGGCACTTTATGGTATTAATTTGGATGGATTTACATGTGCCTTTGTAGCTTGTGGCTTACTCTTTTCTCTCTCCAGCTGTATTTATAGAATGAGGAACAGATATAACATCCTACCGTTACGTTGTAGTCAGAGGGCAAACTAATTTGGAAGAGGTTTATATAATCATGCAGCATGGAGGGGAAAGGAGAATCAACTGGGAAATCTCATTTTGCAGCAGAACACAAAGTGTGCACAGAGTTCGCCCTTTGTCCAGACATCTGCCATGCTCTGACACAAATCTCTTCAGTTGCATCTCTAAATATAGAGGAGCTCCAGAAGATTCTCTTTTCCAGCAGCTACATGGGAAAAAACATTCTTAGATTCTGTGTAGTGTCTGTGACAGCTCTATTATAAGATTTAAAAGAGTCAAGAGGAGCAAGATATAAGTCAAGGTTTCAAGATGAGGAGACAAATTCCAGAAGGGTTGGTCTGTTAATCCACTGCAGCAAAACCGACAAAGCTTTATAGGCATCTGCAAGTATGATGGGTGTATTGCATATAGGCTTTTGTAGGTCAGATACCACTTTATTCCATGCATATATTTGTATTTCCTTGGGGCCAAAATGGATGTGTTGTTGATGGTAGTTTAAAATGTTTTCAGAGCAGCTGTGGTGGAGCCCAACAGAATCAGGACTGTAGGGGGTGAGGAGAAGATTTTGAAGTATTTCGTCCTGATCCTGAGAAAATTCTTTTTCCTGAAGCTGTTTATTTGCATTGGGAAAGAAGACCCAATGATACCAGAAACATTACAGTATTATGCCAGAAGTTAAAGCAATGCAAGAGGTAATTACAGCTATGTCCATTACATAGCTATAATAAAATGAACAAATATTTGAAGAGTGCTATCACATCTCTGCTCAGTCTTCATTCCTCAAGGCTAAACATGTCCAGTTCTTTCAGCCTTTCCTAACAGGGCTTGGATTCAAGTTATCAGATCATCCTTGTTGTCTTCCTCTGACCTTGTGCCAGCTTGTAAGCATCCTTCTTAAAGTGTGGTGTCCAGAACTGGACATAGTCAAGATGAGGTCTAAACAGTGGCAAACAGAGGGGAACTAGTACTTCATGTAGAGACTACATTTCTGTTAATGCAACCTAAAATTGCATTTGCCTTTTTTGCAGTCATATGGCACTGTTGGCTCTTACACAATGTGTGACTTACAATTCCAAGAAGCTTCTCTCATGTAGTGTTACTGTGGCAAGTATTCCCCATTTTGCAATGGTGTTTGGCTTCTTCTTCCTAGGTGTAGAACTTTGCACTTATCCCTGTTAAATTTCATTCTGTTTTTTCAGCCCAGCACTTGAGCCTAATAAAGATGTTGAAGAACAGTGAGCCCCAGACTGAGCCTTGCTGTACCCTGCTTGTTACCTCCTCCCAGTATAAGGAGCCATTGATATGCAATCTCCAAGTACGGGTTTGTAACCCATTGTGTTGCCACCTGATAGTTGTTCTATCCAGCTCATACCTAGTTAGTTTGCTAACCAGAATATCATATGGCACTTTGTCAAAAGCTTTGCTGAAGATATCCTCCTCCTCCTCCTCCTCCTCCTCATCTTAGAACTGCACAGCTGGAAGTGACTGCATGGATCATCAAGTCCAGCCCCTATCAAGGAGGCACAGTGGGGAATTGAACTCCCAATCTCTGCCTAAACCACTGAGCTATCCAGGAGTTCTTCTTATGTCTACAGCATTCCCACCGTCTACCAGGGAGTTTATCCAATAAAAAAACAAGATAAGATTAGTCTGGCAGGATTTGTTCCAAATGGCTTTGTATGGTATGATGGAGAGTGGGGAGAAATTCCTTGTTCAATTGTTAAATGTTACTCTTCTCTCCACCTTGTAAAGCTTTATTGCTGTTGGACTGTTCTGAATTTGTTATTACTTATGAAAATGCTACACAGTACTCCCAGCATTGGGAGGCAGTTGAACCATAGTGCCATAGCAGAGTACTCCTTTTTTACACAGAGGTCCCTGTCCAGCCAGTTAGGTACAACTAAGACTGTTGGTCTGTTCATATTTTCCTAGGAGCAAGCCCCATTTGACTGACATAGGCTCTTCCTGTAAGTCCTATTTAAAGCAATGGAACATAAAGTGTTATAAAGAAGCTTCAAGTGCGTGCGTGCTTGGTTTACATGTACTGTGTGCCCTGGATTTATTGGCCATTACTCTTAGCATCTTGGCTCAGGAGTAAATTATACTTCAGAAAGTACACACTGAAAAGCTGCCAAAAACATGGTTATGGCTCTAGAATGCTGCAGAAGTGTTCTACCCACAGAATATACCTGCCTCTTCTTAAATAAAGGGAGTGATCCCTGTGATTGAATAAATGTGCACATGCTAACCTAATCACCATTCACCATGCCCCTGCTCAGTTGCTAACCTACAAAGGTACCTTTGAATTTGCCAGTCAAAATCCTTGGACTGGAAGGAAAAACAGTCCAGTTACAAAGCATTGGAACCTATCCAACCAGGTTTGTAATCTCAGCTCACGGAGAACCTATGAATGAGTGCTCTCCAAAATGTTCTGTCCTCAGCTGCCCTGCTCAGCATTTGCAGACTCAAGCCCATTGGCTCTTTTAGGGAGTTATTTGGTTGTCCTCTTTTCCTGCTGCCTTCCACCTTTCCCAGCATTATTGTCTTTTCCAGAGAATCCTGCCTTCTCATGAGGTGCCCAAAGTACGACAGAGATAATTCAAGCTTAATTTGATCCATAACTCACTTGTTTGTCTTTCTGTCAATCCAGGGTATCTGCAAGCTTTCATCCAGCACCACATTTCAAATGAGTCATCCTCCCCCCCTCCCCCAGTCAGTTTTCTTAAAAGTCCAGCTTTCATACCCATACATGGTGATCAGAAATACAAGAGTGTGCATGGTCTTGGTTTTCAATGACACATCCTTACACTTGATTATCTTTTCTAGCTCCTTCATTGTTGCCCTTCATTGCTGTCCTTCTCAGTCTTCTTTTAATTTCCTGGCTGCAGTCTCCATTTGAACTGATGGTTCAAGCAAGGTATACAAAATCTCTAACTATTTCAGTTTCTTCATTGTTAATGTTAAAGTTGTGTAGTTCTTCTGTAGTCATGCTTTTGGTCTCCTTAACATTCAGCTGCAATTCTGCTTTGGCACTTTCTTCTTTCACTTTCCCCAACAGTTGTTTCAAGTCATTGCTGCTTTCTGCCAGTAAGATGGTGTCATCTGCATACCTCAAATTATTGATGTTTCTTTCACCAGTTTTCACTCCTCCTTCATCTGTTTCCAGTCGGGCTTTCGGTATGATATGTTCTGCATATAGATTGAACAGATAAGGGGATAAAATGCACCCTTGTCTGGCACCTTTGCCTATAGGAAACCATTCTGTATCTCCATATTCTGTCGTAACTGTAGCTTCTTGTCCACAATACAAGTTAGACATCAGGACAATCAAGTGCTTAGGCACACCCATTTCTTTCGGAACAACCCATAGTTTCTCATGATCTATGTGAGTCAAAGGCTTTGGTGCAGTCTATAAAGCATAGAAACCCCTTCACGGATTGCTGCCTTGTTGTGGCGAAGGGGCTTGAGTAATTCAGAAAAGCTATGGGATATGCTGTGCAGGGAAACCCAAGACGGACAGGTCATAGTGAAGAGTTCTGACTAAACGCGATCCACCTGGATCAGGAAACTGGCAAGCCACTCAAGTATCTTTGCCAAGAAAACTCCATGGACAGAAACAAAAGGCTAAAAGATATGACGCTGGAAGATGAGCCCCTCAGGTCGGAAGGCGTCCAACATGCTACTGAGGAAGAGCGGAGGACGAGTACAAGTAGCTCCAGAGCTAATGACATGGTTCGACCAAAGCTGAAAGGATGCTCAGCTGTGGACGTGCCTGGAAGTGAAAGGAAAGTCCAATGCTGCAAAGAAAAATACTGCGTAGGAACCTGGAATGTAAGATCTATGAACCTTGGTAAGCTGGATGTGGTCAAACAGGAGATGGCAAGAATAAACATTGACATCCTGGGTGTCAGTGAACTAAAATGGATGGGAAAGGGCGAATTCAATTCAGACGATTATCATATCTACTATTGTGGGCAAGAATCCCATAGAAGAAATGGAGTAGCCCTCATAGTCAACAAAAGAGTGGGAAAAGCTGTACTGGGATACAATCTCAAAAATGATAGAATGATTTCAATGCGAATCCAAGGCAGACCTTTCAACATCACAGTAAACCAAGTTTATGCACCAACCACCGATGCTGAAGAGGCTGAAATTGACCAATTCTATGAAGACTTACAACACCTTCTAGAATTGACACCAAAGAAAGATGTTCTTCTCATTATAGGGGACTGGAATGCTAAAGTAGGGAGTCAAGAGATAAAAGGAACAACAGGTAAGTTTGGCCTTGGAGTTCAAAACGAAGCAGGGCAAAGGCTAATAGAGTTTTGTCAAGAGAACAAGCTGGTCATCACAAACACTCTTTTCCAACAACACAAGAGGCGACTCTACACATGGACATCACCAGATGGGCAATACCGAAATCAGATTGATTATGTTCTCTGCAGCCAAAGATGGAGAAGCTCTATACAGTCAGCAAAAACAAGACCTGGAGCTGATTGTGGCTCTGATCATCAGCTTCTTATAGCAAAACTCAAGCTTAAACTGAAGAAAGGAGGAAAACCCACTGGGCTAGTCAGGTATAATCTAAACCAAATCCCTTATGAATACACAGTGGAAGTGAAGAACAGATTTAAGGAACTCGATTTGGTGGACAGAGTGCCTGAAGAACTATGGATGGGGGCGCGTCACATTGTACAGGAGGCAGCAACAAAAACCATCCCAAAGAAAAGGAAATGCAAGAAAGCAAAGTGGCTGTCCAACGAGGCCTTACAAATAGCAGAGAAGAGAAGGGAAACAAAATGCAAGGGAGATAGGGAAAGTTACAGAAAATGGAATGCAGACTTCCAAAGAATAGCAAGGAGAGACAAGAGGGCCTTCTTAAATGAACAGTGCAAAGAAAGAGAGGAAAATAATAGAAAGGGAAAAACCAGAGATCTGTTCAAAAAAATTGGAGATATTAAAGGAACATTTTGTGCAAAGATGGACATGATAAAGGACAAAAATGGTAGGGACCTCACAGAAGCAGAAGACATCAAGAAGAGGTGGCAAGAATACACAGAGGAATTACACCAGAAAGATCTGGATGTCCCAGACAACCCAGATAGTGTGGTTGCTGATCTTGAGCTAGACATCCTGGAGAGTGAAGTCAAGTGGGCCTTAGAAAGCATGGCTAACAACAAGGCCAGTGGAGGTGATGGCATTCCAGTTGAACTATTTAAAATCTTAAAAGATGACGCTGTTAAGGTGCTACACTCAATATGCCAGCAAGTTTGGAAAACTCAGCAGTGGCCAGAGGATTGGAAAAGATCAGTCTACATCCCAATCCCAAAGAAGGGCAGTGCCAAAGAATGCTCCAACTACCGTACAATTGCACTCATTTCACACGCTAGCAAGGTTATGCTCAAAATCCTACAAGGTAGGCTTCAGCAGTATGTGGACCGAGAACTCCCAGAAGTACAAGCTGGATTTCGAAGGGGCAGAGGAACTAGAGACCAAATTGCTAACATGTGCTTGATTATGGAGAAAGCCAGAGAGTTCCAGAAAAACATCTACTTCTGCTTCATTGACTACGCAAAAGCCTTTGACTGTGTGGACCACAGCAAACTATGGCAAGTCCTTAAAGAAATGGGAGTGCCTGACCACCTTATCTATCTCCTGAGAAATCTATATGTGGGACAGGAAGCAAGAGTTAGAACTGGATATGGAACAACTGATTGGTTCAAAATTGGGAAAGGATTACAACAAGGCTGTATATTGTTTCCCTGCTTATTTAACTTATATGCAGAATACATCATGCGAAAGGCTGGACTGGAGGAATCCCAAGCCGGAATTAAGATTGCCGGAAGAAATATCAACAACCTCAGATATGCAGATGATATCACTCTGATGGCAGAAAGTGAGGAGGAATTAAAGAACTTCTTAATGAGAGTGAAAGAGGAGAGCACAAAAAATGATCTGAAGCTCAACATCAAAAAAACTAAGATCATGGCCACTGGTCCCATCACCTCCTGGCAAATAGAAGGGGAAGATATGGAGGCAGTGGCAGATTTTACTTTCTTGGGCTCCATGATCACTGCAGACGGTGACAGCAGCCACGAAATTAAAAGACATCTGCTTCTTGGGAGGAAAGCGACGACAAACCTAGACAGCATCTTAAAAAGCAGAGACATCACCTTGCCGACAAAGGTCCGCATAGTCAAAGCTATGGTTTTTCTAGTAGCAATGTATGGAAGTGAGAGCTGGACCATAAAGAAGGCTGACCGCCGAAGAATTGATGCTTTTGAACTGTGGTGCTGGAGGAGACTCTTGAGAGTCCCCTGGACTGCAAGGAGAACAAACCTATCCATTCTAAAGGAAATCAACCCTGAGTGCTCACTGGAAGGACAGATCCTGAAGCTGAGGCTCCAATACTTTGGCCATCTCATGAGAAGAGAAGACTCCCTGGAAAAGACCCTGATGTTGGGAAAGTGTGAAGGCAAGAGGAGAAGGGGACGACAGAGGACAAGATGGTTGGACAGTGTCATTGAAGCTACCAACATGAATTTGACCAAACTCCGGGAGGCAGTGGAAGACAGGAGGGCCTGGCGTGCTCTGGTCCATGGGGTCACGAAGAGTTGGACACGACTTAACGACTAAACAACAACAATAAAGCATAGATTGATCTTCTTCTGAAATTCTTTAGTGCTTTCCAGAAGCCAGCAGATATTTGCAATGTGATCTCGAGTGCCTCTTCCTTTTCAAAATCTATCTTGAACATCAGGCATTTCTCATCCCATTTAAGGTAAAAGCCTTTGTTGCAACACCTCAAGCATCAACTTTGCTCGCATGAGAAATTAAAGCAATGGTCCTATAGTTACTGCAGTTCTTGGCATCTCTCTTCTTAGGGACTGCAATGTATATTAAGCATTTACAGTCTGTGGACCATTGTTTTGTTTTCCATATTTATTGACATATTCTTGTTAGGATTTTGACAGATTGATTCTCTGTGTCTTGAAACAGATCTACCGGTATTCCATCTATTTCTGGTGATTTATTGCTTTCTAATGCTTTCAGAGGAGCCTTCACTTCACTTTTTGGAATTGCAGATTCTTCATCATAGGCTTCCTCTTCAGAAGAGTCTGTCATTTGTTTGTCCCTTCTATATAGGTCTAGTATATTGTTTCAACCTTCTCTTTATTTTCTCCTGATCAGATAGTGTTCTTACCTACTTGTCATTCAGCATTCCTAATCCAGGCTTAAATTTTCCTTTGATTTTTTTATTTTATTTTCTGGAAAATATATCCTGTTTTCCCCCCGTTGTTCTCCTGAATTGTTAGCTAGATGTAAAATTAATCAGTTCAAGAGGCAAGGCATTTCCCTGAATCTTCTGTTCAATGTTTGCTCCCAAATTTCCCAAATTTCTGTTCCCTTTCTTTGGATCTACCCTAGGTCCAACCTTGAAGCTTATGAACTATTTGTTTTCCTTGTTTCTAACCCTAGTGAAGGGTTAGTGAATTTGAACAGTTATTCTTCCTTCTTTTTACTTGGGCGTCTGCCATGCTGATGTGACTCAACTCTGGGAATAAATCTGGGATTCAGTATGGTTTTTCAATCATTCCTTTCTCATGATTTTTTCCTAACAGAATTCTTTCATATGTTGGTACATTTCCCATACTATAGTTTTCACCTTGTGTTTCTTTTTAACCTCCATATTATTGCATTTTGTGCAGAGAGACCTTATTTACCCCCCAAAAAGTAAACACTGAAATGATGAATGCATCATATAGGGTTGTGCTGGTAACAATATTTTGAGCTTTGTTTCACTTAATTTTGACTACATAATTGTTTACTACAGAAGACAAAAGGGAACTAGTGCCCAAGGTACATTTTAAATATCTTTAATAAATCCTCCATCGGTGTGCAGTATGCTCCAATCTTGCCCTGGCTCTTCACTAGGGAAATCTAGAAACAGTTATAAGATGCTTTACTAAGACATTCAGCAGTTTGTGAGATACAGAAATCTCTCCCTATGACAATATCTCATTTCTCTGACTGATAAACATCAAATGCATCATGTAGTTGTTGAGGATTTATTATTTTTTGCACCACTAGGATTGCGACCATTGTTGTTTCAGATCCTCCTTCTGCTGTAAATGCACCAGATGGCTTTAAACAAGGTAGCATATGTAAGGATTAGAGATGGGGACGAATATAAAAATGAATTGTTTTTTTTCTACGAAAATAGCCGATTCGTTAAATATTCATCAATCCGTATTCGTCAAATTTTAAGTCCTGACGAATACGGATCAATGAATATTTTCCCGTTTTTATTCGTCCTTCGTAATTTAAAAAAAACAACATTCTGCCTACCGGCCACCAATCAGCTGATTGGTGGGCCGACAGGTAGCCACCTACCCCCACAGCCACCTACTCCCACAGCCTACCCCACCCCCTTCCTCTCCCTACCTTAGCCCCCACCCCACCCCCACCGACACCCCCTTACCATAATCGCCACCTCCGTCGTCGAGGTCTCCATCTGGCCTCCGCAGCCACAGCGTGTAAAAAGGGAGACTGGCTGCCCTTTGCAAAGATGGCGGCTGCGACTTCATTTAGGGTAGGGAAGCTGCTTCTGCCATCTTTGCAAAGGGCAGCCTGGATTCCCTTAGCCTACCTTACTAGGCATTACTCAATATTAATTTTTACATAATACCTTGGAATCTGTTAGTAGTTACTTTAAGAGTAATACATTGTAAATTTTACTAATGTTCTGTTAATATGTGGTACAAATCATTACAGCTGTGTTGAAACTATGTGATGAAGCTACATGAGATATGATTTTCACTATAAGATGAGGAGATGCTGGTGACTTCAATTTGAAGTCTATGGCTTTGCTTTTCACTTTATAGGAGTTATCCAAGGTGCTGAACCTATTCTGGGGAGGGAATTCAGGACCTTGGATGGCCCCTATAAAGTGTGAACTAACCTGGAGTATATTCATAGCACCCCTGAAATTGGAGTCACCAGCCATGAGTGCATAACATATGCTTGCATCTTTGGGATCTGCTATCTAGGACTGAGTGCTTGGTTTTGGAAAGGAAGTACGTTCTTACATTTCAGGATCCTCAGAGTAGCCTGCTCTACAGCACCAATATTTATGCCTCATGAACACTGACACACTCAAGCAAGCAAAACAACGAGACTTTGGATGGTACCAATGAAACCCGGTTCATTTATTCAAAATATTTTGTCTTGGAGACAAAATGCTTTGAATATTGAGGACCTAGATCTCAGAATATCACAAAAGTAACATACACTATACAGTCTTTTGGGTTGTAAATGCAATCCAGAAACAATCTGAGTGACTCCAACTAAAACTCCAGTTTCTGTGTTCCTAGATATCTGTCTAACAGTTTCCAGTTTCGTGAATGTTAAGAGCCTCATTCAGGCATTCAGCATAGAGGTTAAATCACCAGGAAAGGAGAAGAGCATGCTAGACACACATCCCGAAGGGTCATCATTCTGCTCATGAGAGAAGCATTTGATAGGAAGAAAAAGAGAGCCTTTTCTGAAGAGGGGAAGAGACCTCTGCCCATGGAGTCTCCCCAAATAAGCTAAAATGCTGGAAACAGAATGGAATGGGTCTGTGTGTGCTAGTATGTTCCCTTTCCCTGTTTTGATGATTTAACTCACCTTTTACCACCTGAGTAGAGATGAAGTTATGCCAGCAACAAGCTGATAGTGCAGGTCCATGTAGAACCTTTGATTCATTCATGACAACATAAATGCCTGTTTTTACTCTGGGTATTTAAGCTGGCAATGTGAATGAATATTAGTAATTGTCAAAATTCTCTGAAGATAGACATATAAGAGAAAGGGAGTGGGAATGGGATGCTATCATACCCAGAAGGTTCTATCATTTGTTTGACATGGAAAGATGACAATATTTTCTCCCTTGAGAAAAAACACCTGTTCGTATGAAATTGTCTTGTATTTCTTTGCTTTTTCTTTTTTTTTTTTTATGTATGCAAGCAGGCTAACAGATAATTTCCTAATAAAGAAGCAATTGGACCTATCTGCTTTCAATATTGTGCAATTACTAAGGCAAAACAGTTGAGACAGCTGGCTCATTTTCGTTTATGTTGCATGGAAATGGGCTAATTTAACTAGGTTTGCTCTGAAGGTACAGTTCACCTATTGTTCCTCTGACCTCATTCAAAGAGTTATGATATTTAGGAGACAGGAAAACAACACAATTAGTTGTTAAAGTGTGTCAGCCCTGTTGTCAGTGAAAAGAAGCAGAACTGCATTAAAGTGGTTTGGAGCGGAGGTTTGTTTTGCTTTAAATGTTAAGCACTCATGCTTCTGCTCAACTGGATGTGAAACAAGCTACAAGTTAATGAGAACAAACTTCTGCAAGCAGGTTCTTTGCATTGGACCATAGACTGCTGAGCACACTGGAGATGATGGACTCATAGGAGTTTTACTGGAATGTCTAGATACTGTCTAGATACTAGATACTGGAATGTCTAGATACTGGCCACCCAGTACTTTGCATGTATGGATCTCATACACCATTACTAGTGTTCAGAAAGCATTAATAATCTATTAGCCAGAGAGACAGAGAACTTGCTTATTCAGTTTATGGTTAGCTGTGGCTGTGAACTAATTGTAAATGCAGATTCCAGTTTGAAAGAAAGGGACAAGAAATAAACTATATTAATTAAAGGAATAAGTAGGTCCTGTTCTGAAAGGTGGTACTTCAGAGTACACTTATAGTGGGGTTTTGCTCATGGGAATGTGCAATGTCAAGTTTTTTAAAATGAGAAATATGGCATCCTGTGAGTAGAAAACCACTAACTTAATTGTGTATCTACTGTAGAAAGGCAATACCAAAGCATCATAAAAGTGCCTTGTATGGAAGCAACCCATAGCAGCTACAACAAAGACAGTTAGTACTGAATACATCCATTTGATATTCTTCAGTAGTAAGAACTGAACTAACAATTAACACTGAACTAATAGTTATTTTTCAGAAACATGAAAATCTAGTGTTACTTTTTAAAAATGGCAATTATTCTGATTTTCAACCCCAGTCTTGTAGAGCTGCAATTTAAAAAAAAAAAATACTGCTTTTGTTTTTTCACCCATCATTGCATCTAATTTTCATGATTGCCCTGCTGGGAGGACCCAGCTTGGTCTGCCTTCTGGAGCTGCTGAACTGTCTTGTGAGCAAATTATGTGATTTAAAAGACTCATGGGATATTACATAAAGCCTCTGGGATCCAGTGGAACCGATAATACGTTAGTGTCAATGGAGACATAAACACATAACTACAGATGGACATAGGTCTCAGAATGAGTCTTGTAAAAGAGACCATACCTCAATCATAGAGCACATGCTTTCCATGCAGAAGGTCTTAGGCTCAACCCTTGCTATCTTCAGATATGTAGAAGATAATGAGAAAAGAATCTCAATCATAGTAGATAACTACTGGGCTGGATGTATAAATAGGCTGACTACATATAAGTCAACTTCCTGTAGCTTAGAGAGATGAAATAGAATAGGATCTCTTGAGTTTCTTCACTAGTAGTTTGAGATACAACATCTCTAAAAAAGGTGACTATATATTTCGCTACCTCAATTCATAGTCACTGACAGCACACTCTCTCTCTCTCTCTCTGTGTGTGTGTGTGTGTGGGAAGAGTCATTATAGAATCCAGCATTGTTAACATGATTAGAGGGAATGCCTAGCCCTGTGTCCTTCACCACTGCTTTCTCTGTGAGAAGGATAATGAGTTGGCTCTTCATGTGAACAAATACCCAGATTTTCTTGCTCATGTGTAAAAGCACTGCTCTTCAGACTCATTGGACTAGGCATTCCCCATAAACTATGCCAGTACTGCTGGATTCTGTAATGACTGGAGAGAGAGATAGAAAGAGAAGGAAATGAGATCATGTCTGTTGAGGGCTGCCCTAGCATTGGCACTCTATCAGTACTAATGCTACAAGTTGAAATATCTCCGGGTGACTAATATGCTTTGTATTGGTAAAATTAACACTCACGAACAGCTGTTAGTGTGTTATGGAAGAGGTTATCAACGTGCCAATTGCAGTGTTACTGATGCTTTTTAGAGAAAGAGTTTAGCTTAGATGTGGGATATAACTTGGGAAAAAAAGAAGATGGGAAAACCTGGCACTGTTGTGGCACCATAAATGAAAGTGAATTAAACAGCCTCTGTTACTTAGCCTGCTATTTTGCTTACCCCTTCCTTCTCCTTTCTTTTTCTGAATTCTTTGCAACTGAGTTGTGAAAACTCACACTCAGAGCATCTTCAGGAAGGAAAGGCATTTTTGCACGTATTCTAAAATAACATACGAAGGCTTTGGATTAATTGAAGTGGCTTGACAGATTAGATCTGGTGGGAAATAGACTGGTTATTTTATTTACTTTTAAAAATATTGAGTCACCATGGGAAAGAAATCCTTTGGTAGATGCACCAGAAATATAATACCTGTTAACATGAAATTGTTGTTGCTCTGTCAGTGTTCTCAGTATCAGTAGAGTGGTAGATCTAGACTCCTTTTCAAAATAAATCTTAAGAAAACAGAGCAAACAGAAAAACAGGTTTAATTCAATTGTGCTATCAGAAAGAAGGAGAGACACTATCTAAACTGCTCAGTTTGCTATGAATCCTGATGTATTTTTATGACATCAATACCATGCTTGTTACTTAATACATCTTCTTTCTCAAAAGCAGGAAAGAGTTACCCCCCCTTCTTCTTTTTTTCAATTCGAAATGCTTCGTCCTGCTTGGATCTTAGGCATGGTAGTCAGAGATTCAAAGAGTTATATTCCAAAAAATATTGTTTCTGAGCTCTAATAAAAGAAATATTATGTGTGTCTGTGTAATCAAAATTGAGATCACACTATAAAGAGGTTCCCCCCTGTCTTTCCACTGAAAACCCTCACTGTTAATATTAAGCTTATACCATGTTTTCCAAAATTTCATGACAATCACACTATCAGTAGACCAGTTTCCTATAATCATGTGTCTTCCATAACAGGTTGCCCACCATATTTCTATATCTTTATTGTGTTGTAGTTTTAAATTTCTTGTAAAATTCTCTTTTTGCTGTAGAAATATAGAGATCCACGGAGGAGAATAGCTACAAGTTCCCTAGATCCCACCCCTTCCTTATTAACTGGTATTTAAGTCTCAATAATTCACTCTGAGGTATTTGTAGGAGAAAGAATTTAAAAAAATTCTTTACTTAACAATTGTTTGAAATTTCAGACTTGTGTATACTGCTCTTTTTACTGCACACATACTAGCAACCAACTGAACAAATCAACAGCAACAAATGCCACCAACTGATAAAAGAGAGTGACAGAACACTCAGCAGAGAGGGCAAGCTCACTTTGAATTTCAAAAGCTAGGAGGAATAATTAGCTAGCGCTGGATACATAGACATTCACCCTAGCCCAGAACTGTCCCATCCAGTCACTCAAACTATAGACATCATTTGAGGTTGTATTTAAAACTCCAACATATTGAACATGAAAAATTGCTGGATCAAAATTAAATATACATAATCAATTCGAATTGTATATGTATCTTTAAAACATAATACTGATTAGGTCTTAATTTACTTAATATTCAACCTTATTTTTTTTTCTCTAATGGCTATTTGATGTTTTTATTCTGCTTTTAAAATAAAACTGTTCAATTCCAGGGCTCTTCTAATGCGCCAAGAGAGAAGTATACTCATAGTTAAGACACAGTATCAGCATACACAGAAGTAGAGAGATATCACATTTTAAAAATGATGTATTTCTGCTGGTTGTTTTTGTGACTTTAGGTAAATCTAGATTATCATTGATATATGAATGAAAGGTGTTTTTTTTAAATCTGACATTGAACTCTAATCAAAGGATATACTGATGATGTCTGAGTAAACATTTTATCTGCAATGATAATTATAAAACCTACATCATTTAGTAATCTTGCATTCCTAGACATGTTTGTATAATCACTTTGGAGCTGTGTAGATTTATGCTGGCTGGATAGTTCAGTGATTTAGGTATGGAGCCAGTGGAGTTTGATTCCCTGCTGTGTGTTCCAGGAGAAACACCAGCCTGTGTAGACTTGGGCAAACCATAGAGTCTCAGAGTGCCCACCAAAGAAGGGAATGGCAAACCATTTTTGAATATACTATATTTAGAAAGCCCTGGAAAGGGTCACTGTAAGTCATAATTGACTTGATAGCCCATTATTTCCTCAAAAGAAAAAGAAGAAAAGGGGAGATAGGTTAGGTAATGGCCCGTAGGCCTTCCCTACAGCCATTACCTAGCCTATCTCCCCTTTTCTTCTTTTTCTTTTCTTTCCTTCTTCTTCTTCCTCTTCTTTTCCCCCCCCCTCTTTCTTTTTTCCTTTCTCATCTTGGATTAATCTGGATTTTATCTTAGTTTATTTTTATATTATATGTAAACTGCCCAGAGTAGACACGTTCTAGATGGGCAGTATATAAATCTAATAAATAAATAAATAAATAAATAAATTTATTATTATTATTATTATTATTATTATTATTATTATTATAAAACAAAAGACACCGTCAATCAAAATTTAAAAAAACATTTACTGGTATTATTTAACAGAAACAAGTTTTTACCAAAAGCCTAAGTATCTGTTAAAATTTGCCGCAGTATGCACGCTGTTCCTAATATTGCCGTTTTTTGTAACTGTGATGGTGTTCCTTAACTTTTGTGTACTCGATGTTATCTGCTTCTAGTATTCCAAGGTATTTATAATTTTCATCACTTGATAGTGATTTTGTAATATTGCGATTTTTAAACTCTATTCTGTCTAGTTTTTGGACCTTGCCATGGTGTATAAGATTTGTCAATTCCAAATTTTATTTGAATATCTTTACTAAATATTTGCATTGTCTTTAGCAGTGATTCTATCTCCGTGGAACTTTTTGCATATAGTTTTAGGTAATCTATGTATAACAGATGATTGATTTTTCCTGTTTGTTCTGAAATATGGTAGCTCAATCCAGTTTTATTTAAAATTAATGACATGGGGATTAGTGAGATGTTAAACAACAGTGGTGACAAAGAATCTCCTTGAAATATTCCTCTTCTGATGCTAACTTCACCAAGTTCTTCTTCTTCTTCTTCTTCTTCTTCTTCATCATCATCATCATCATCTGTGCATTAAGTATGGGAACACTGTACAAGCTCAGTGAATTCAAATAGAATTGGCAATTGTTATCTGTAGCACCCTTCAGCTTCTCCACACTTTTTTAATGTTTAACAAGTTGAATTAAATAAGTGACAGAAACTAATTAAATAGGTTAGCAGTACTCTATATCTCAAATATAGACAGACCATATAGTCACATGTAACATTGTGTTTTATGGGAACAACATTATGCTTAGTGGATAAAGCTGAACATCAGAAACACTGGGTTCTTGATATTAAACCAGAGTAATTGAATTTCTTTGCCATCATCAAAGTTGCTCTGTGACTGTTATTAAACTGCTTCAGATCCATAAAGATTATATTGATCAATAATTTCTGACAGCTTTAATCTGGCTTACTGAGAGCATTGACCAAATGTTTTGAATACTGTACATATGAAATGTCTTGCTCTGGTGGCCTCAAACATCATCCATTTTCTCATACATATATTTTTTTCTCGCTGCCTCCTCACTGTGAGATGTGTCTTATGCAAGCTATTATACAAATCTGATTCCGTGATCAAATGATATACCTAAAAGTTATCTCCCTAAACCAAAATTCTTATGTTCATGCATTGTGTCTTTCAGGAAAGGTAATGTTACATCTCTTGTCAAGTGGGTGGACACGTTTGTGGTGACTTAATAATACTCTTCAGTATTCTTGCCTCTTACTCCTCACTCCTTATTAGCAACACCATGTTATGTAACTGAGGTTCTAATTAGAATTTGTAATTAAATGGAGGCTTGAGAACTGTTAATTTAGCCAAAGTTTTGCTGCATACTCAGGAACTTTTTCTCAGCCCTATGGTTTGCCAAATGCAGCATCCTAGAAACATTGTGGTGTGTGTGTGTACATTGAATTCCAAGTGGAACCTTAGAACATGTCAAGACCTATGCAAAAGGTTGCATGTACACAAATACATTACAAAGCATGAGCTGAATTCAGCAGCTAATGTGATATAAATGCTGACCGCTACGAGGACGTTATATTGCTTCCCACTTTGGTTTCTGTATAGCTCTCCTCAGATTCTGTGAGGAGAAAATACTAGGCGTTGGAGTACTGACTGTTGTGAGTACAGTTTTGGCTGAAGTACAGCAGTTTAACCACTGTGCCATGAGGCTCTTATCGATACTGGCAGAGATGGCTTAAGTGGTATATAAATTAATTAGATGTCTATGACAATGATGACAGTGATGGTGATGAAAAAACTGCCTCCTGTACTGTGGCATCATCTCCATATGTAAACTTTACTGGGAGGTAGGAACGTAATCATTTTGTGAAAAGCAAAAGGGAAATGAATTCTGCATTGAAAGATTGTGTATAATTTCTCTACAAAATATGACTACAGTACAGATTTTGCTCTGATCAGAAGAGTTTCTCAATACTTTATCAAATGCTTCATATTAGAATGATGTACATATAATGCACGAACTTTTATGCAGTGGATATATAGGATAAATCAATGTAGGCCACTATCAAAACTGTTCCAACTACGTTGCATTAAGATTGAGTTAAAGCTTTGAAACAATGTCTGAGAGTAAGCGTGGGACAAACAATATGGAAACAAACAAATCCTGAATCATTTGTGTGCCAGCTCACAAACCAGTCACTATTTTTGACAGAATGTTGTTCGATTTTGATCTATAAAGAATTTGTCAGTCAATGGAACATTTTATTCTTTTCACTTATTAGTGTATCTGAATGAATTATTTAGACAGCAAATGCCAACTGAGGAGAACTAAGCAATAAGGGGTGGTCTACTGAGGGGAGACTTGAAGCTAATTGTACTCTGCATTTTCTTCAACTTTTTCTGCTGTGTAACTAAAGGTTTTTAAGCCATAAATTTCCATACTCTGCCAATAGAGCTTTCAACAGATACATGTACATAGGATGGTAGCTTTACATATCTTAATGAAAGTGAATTATCTCAGGAAAGTAAATGTTTGTTCTTTCTGTAATTTGGTGCATACATCTTAATGATACTATAATTTTCTTTCTAGGTTCAGACATTGTTCAGTGGTTAACAAAACATTTATCTATAGAAGACCCAGGTAAATATATTACTTTTACTTTTTAACACTTTCCTCTCGTGTGCATTGAGGAAGCTATTTAAGCTTGGTTTTTCTCCTCCATACTATTGTAACAGAAGTGCAGAAGAGTCAGAGTATTCAAAAATATGCGATGACAAAAAATCCAGAGCATCATTAGAAGCTGGTCCTGTATTTGGAAGCAGAGCATGCTTAACAGGAAAATCCTATGGCCAAAATCTTGTTGCTTAGTTACCCCTGTAGAAGGCGAATGGAGTAATTCCTGCAGCTTCTTGCTGGCAATAAATGTTTCTCCTGTTTGGTTTTCAGATAGGCATGTGCCCGTTGGTATGTGGCACACTTGAAAACCCGAACAGGGGCTATTGGAAGGTGCCCTGTTTGTCTTCTATGGATATAGTTAAGCAACAAGATTTGGGCCTATGTGTTCACTTTAACATGACCATGCCTCAGTCTGTATTGGAACACTGGCTTACTCTTGCAACTTGGGAGATAGTATAGCTTTGTCTGCATGCCTGATGTCTGAGGCATGTAGCATTGAATGGTTTGCAGGCATAAAGGGTTAATGTTGTAAAAGGAGGAAATATGTGTTTACTTTAATATGTGGTCTGAGCCTCAGATAACTGCATGATGATTAAGCAAATAGCTCAGTGTAGGTGCTGGTCCATTGGATTGGCAGCTCATATGATACACTTTTTCAATGAACCCTGAATCATTGCCCAACCCATCAGAAAGATGCAATAAATGAGCTGAACAGAGGACAACTTCATTAAAGCCAAGTAAGTAATAAGGCTATGAAAAGTTGAAGGCAGTAGGATAAAAGGAAGACCAAATATGAGATGGATTGGTTCAACAAAGGAGGCCACAGCCTCAAGTTTACAGTGTCTGGAAAGGGCTGTTAAGAACAGAACATTTTGTAAGTCACTCATTCATACATAGGGTCCTCATAAGTCATAGGCAGCTTGGTGGCACACAACAATACTAACAGGCAAGCTATAAGGAGGGATGTGTTAGCAGGGCTGACCTAGCCAGATTCCAAGTGGGAATACTGAGATGGTCTTCACCACACCATGAATGTGCAGCCCCTGGATGTGATATGGTTGACCAAGTCCAAAAGATAGCTGAAATTCTCTAAAGCTCTCTCACTGGTTGCATTCTTTCTATGGTCCACACTGTGCCACTACTGTCGCAGACTGTGTTAAGTGCCAATTAGCAAAAGACTTAATCAGCCAAATCAGAAATTAAGACCATCTTCATTGTAGCAAAACATTTAACATGAAGTAGACTACAGAGTGTGTTTTAAGCAGGGTATCCAACATGGTGTAGTGGACAGAGTGATAGATTAGGACTCAGGAGACCTGGGTTTGAATCCCTTCTAAACCACGTAAACGCATGGGGGTGTGGAACTGGTAAAACCACTCCTTAAATATCTCTCTTATCTTGAAAACTCTATTAGTTGGATGTGACTTGAGAGCACAGAACACAGAGGCTACAAAAGGTGTAAAGATGGCTGAGAGATGGGTGAGGGTAACTGAGTGTGAGTTCATGAGTGTGCAGGTGAATGTTAGTACTTGAGTCTATGCTTGTTGCATTTGTTGCCTGCCAAGGAAGTTAGGTCTTCCAGGTCTTCCTGGGGAAGAAGGCAGCACTTAGAACTCTTATATCGCCTTGAGAGAAGGGTGTTTTTTTTAAAGTCATAAACTTTCATGCATCCAAGAAGGTGATGCCACTTGGGAATTTCATGAGAATTGGAAAAGAGAGCTTCATTGCTCACATTCACACCATATTCAGAGTCACCTGCTTATAAAATCATAATGTTTCTATGTATTGCATGTCATATAATATGATGATTCGAGTAATCCAGAGCGATGGCAGAGTTATTATGTATATTACAACCACTTCTCTATCTGAAAAAATATTATAGGAAAAAATAATTTACCTGAACATAACCATTTTCTATGGAACAGTCTATGTTATCACACATATATAAAATAATTGGAAAAATAATTGGAAACTGACTAAAAATGTTACAAGCCTATAAAAACTACAGAGAACTGAGTGATCTTGAAAAACATAAAGCCTCCTAAATAAAACTATTGGATCCAGAGATTTCCTACTGTGAACAGAAGGAGCTTCCATTAATGGAAGGAGTCTTCTGCTAATGGAAGGAGCCCTGCTGTGAGCAGAAGCCTATTTCTGGGAAAGGAAGAATTTGTCCATATACAGAATTTCATAAAAAGGTACCTCTGGATTCAAACAAGCAGTCTCTGTGTTGGAAGTCTGTATCTTGGAAGAGAAACAGAATGTTCCAAACATTCAATTCCACTCCAGAATGCCCTTCCTTTGTCTTTTTCCTGAAACTGAAACATTGTTCTCATTTTTCCTATAGTGTAAAGGAGCTGCTATGTTCCACTCAGACTGTGTGCTTTGATTTCAAATATTATTGTCATAGTTTTGACTGTTTGGATTGAATTATTTTATTATGTGATTTTGCTCAGAGTAATCCAATAATCTGGTTATGATTAAGAGGTAGGATTATTTTCTATAAAATAAGATTAAGTAATCTAATTTCACTCCTGTAATGATAACTGAATAAGTGACACGTGTAGAATGTTTGTGGGTTGCTGTTTATTGCAGTTCTGTCACCACTTCAAATTGGGGTGAAACTGTCTTTCTTTATTGATTTAATTTGATTTAATTAAATTTGATTTATATGCAGCCTTTCTTTCATAACTAACCAAACTGGCTCACAGTATGAGCTCACAACAGGTGATTTTAAAAAAGTATAAATACTAACAAAGTGAGTTACATTAAAACACAATTAAACAATATTAACATAATTGAATTAAGAACAGCTTTAAAAGCACATCAATTAAAATAATAATAATTTAAAAATGCAACTCCTGCTTAGATATTCCACACTATAAGAAAAACAGATGAGCAGCTCTGTTTATTTTCATGATGTAAATAACTGTTTAAAGGCAGTACAGAAACAGCAGATTGAAAAGAAGACTGTTGGAAGTAAATGGGTAGTAAAACTGATTTTCTGCTGTTCACAAATAGAAATAGTTTGCTGTAGAATTGAAAATAATTGAGACTGGAGTGGAGTTTTCTGTTGAAATGTTTTTAATACTTCAGCTAGAGTTGGTAATCTAATTTGGGCTGTAATTTTATACCAACTGGGATAAAGTTTATTAAACTCAGTGGAATTTAGTTCTGATTGAACAAATAGGGACAGCACAAATGGGTGTTGTGACTAGAGTGGCAGGCTAGTACTGAGGAAACTTGGGTTTGTATCTCCCTCCAGTCATGGAAACTCACTGGGGATGACCATTGATAAACCACAAGTCAGAAACAACTTGACAGGAAGCAGCAGCAAGCTCAAAAAAATGTAAGATTGTACAGATGGTGGATAGTACCTCAGATGTTTCCCAGCGATATGAAGAGTAGTAGTGTATCATAACCTAGTATACAACTTATGTGGGAAATGTGTCATGATCATCTGCTTTTAATATAACAATTGCATCAGTGTCTATAATTCTTAGGAGAATAACAAACTTCGCAAACATGCAGATTTGCAAACTATTTAGCTATTTTTCTTTGACCCTAAGCTGCACAGGAAGTAAAAACTAACCTGCTCACCTTTCATGGACAAGAAAGTACTTGAGTTAAGAACCCTTGATTGACATTCAATCTCATGTTGTATAACCCATTCTTGACAAGAATACTTCACTCTCCCAAGCCCTTGATGGCAGGCCTGTACTTGCTAACAACAACTTCCAGTCTCAAACAACTATTGCCACACAACAGACTACACAACACTAGTACAGAGATGGAAACTAAACCTCGCTGTAAACCCAGATGGCCAGCTTTGTCCCCCGTTCTACTCCGTCAACACAATTACAGGCCTGAACATCAGAACATTCCAATCTACCTGGACACTCTTTGAATGACCTGAAAGTGACTATTTTAGAAAAGATCCACTACAGAACTAGACTTCAAAGAGAATCAGCTGAGATATGGTATATATGGATGCTGGAGACACACTTAAAAGGACTGAACATCAACCAAGGGTTCTTAAGTAGAGGTGGGCCTGAACTGCTAGTTTGGTGGTTTGTCCTGGTTCATTTACTGCCCCAAAAGGTGTTTGGTGGTTTGGCACCTTGTCCCCTCCAGTGGGCACCTACTTGGTGGCAGTGTCCTGGTTTCCCTGCCTTGCCTCCTCTTGCCTCTGAGTGGGTGTCTCTCAGAGGAGGCAGGGTGCTGAACCATTGAACACCTTTTGGGATGGTAAACGAACTAGGACAAACTGTCGAACTGGGGGATCATGCCCATCTCTATTTCTAAGTCATTATGAAGTATGAAATCCTGCATTAATTCCTACGGTTTGGCACTTGTGTCAACAATGGGTAATGATAAATAATTACAAAATCAGATACTTGAGGCTGTCACTTACTTTTGCTTAATGGTAGGGATGGCATGGGATCCTCCAATCTGTCATAGACTGATGTATATATATTATTAGTTGCTTCTTGTCCTAACCATTTACTGTAGCTAGTTTTTTGTTTCTAGAACAATGCCACTATATGGCAATTCCACTCAGCCTCTTAGGAGGAGCTACCACACAGATTCCCATAAGAACAACTGAAACAAAGCACTCCCATTATTGGGTTCCAACCCATCCTGGCCCTCTTACAGGCTCAAATTTCCCTCTTCCCTGCTTTTGGATGTTCTGATTGGCTGCTGAAAGCAAATTTGTCATAACAAATTCCATATGGCATGGCACAGTGCAAGTTGGCAATGCATTGTGTGAAAGAGTATTTTTTTAATGTGTTGTGAATCTCCCACAGTTCAGTTTCAGTGGATGATCCCATGTTCTAGTATTACAAGATCTGTGAAAAACATGCTCACTCCCCTGTCCCAGAGCCAAACAGCCCCACATATTGTAATTATTCCTTACAGGAGAGTTTTTCCAGCCCCATGGTAATATTGGTTGCTCATTTCTCCACCTTTTCCACCTTTAAAATATCCTTTGTGAGGTGCAGTGACCTGAAATGTAAACAGCATTCCAGGTGTGACTGCACCATGCATTTGTGCAGGGGCAACACATTAGTCACAATTCTATTTTCGGGTCTTTTTTTTTCAAATCTTGCCCAACACAGAATTTGCTTTTTTCACAGCAGTCATAGACAAGGCTGACATCTTCATCAAACTATCCACCACAGTCCCATTATCTCCTTCATAGTCAGTCATTGCCAGCTCAGGACCCATCTGTATAAATGTAAAACAGATGTGTGCAAAAAAAATTGTCCCGATATGCATCATCATAACTTTTTACATTTAATCGTGTTTGCTATTTTAATGTTCATTCACCCAGACCAGATTGGAAGGATCCTTTCAGACCCCTATGCAACACACTTGAGTTTTCTTGTTATGTGCTGTCAAGTCACCTCCAACTCATGGCAACCCTATGAATAAGCGATCTCCAAAATGTCAGTCCTCCAAAATAGCAGTCCTCAACTGCTATGCTCACCTCTTATAAATTCAAGCCTGTGGCTTCCTTTAATGAGTCAAACCATCTTATATTGCATTTTCCTCTTTTCCTATTCCCTTCAACCTTTCCTAGTAATATTGTTTTTTCTAGTGAATCCTGCCTTCTTGTGATGTAACCAAAGTAGGACAATCTCAGTTTCAGCATTTTGCCTCCAGAGATAATTCAGGCTTGATTTGTTCTAGGACCCACTTGTTTGTCTTTCTGGCAGTCCAGGGTATTTGCAAAGCTCTCCTCTAGCACCACATTTCTATATTGACCATCTGGTGATGTCCACGTGTATAGCCATCTGTTTGGTTATTTGAAGCATGTACTAGCAATAAACAGATTGCTAGCTTCGCAGAATCCTATGACTTGTTCTCCTGCTACACTTGAGTTTTAATCATTTTAATTTTGTGTCAGCAACAAATTTGGCCACTTCTCACTTCTGATTTCAGATCATTTATGAACAAATTCAAGAGTTATCACAATAGACATCTTCAGGGACCTTTCTGTTTATATTTCTTCACCTCAAGAATTATTTCTGCTTGCTACTGCTGTTGCTTCTGCCATATCAGCAGCAGCATATAGAGACTGTGTCCACAGTCTCTTTTGGGGGCAATGTGATCCCTATCGCCAGAAGCTTTCGACTCACCCTTAGGAAAGCCACTGCTTCTATGATTTCCCTTAAACCAAGTACCAGTTTTATAAGCGGAACCAAAGTGGTTGGAGTAAGTGGCTAGGGAGACATAGCATGAAAAGATCACTAGGGATGGGATGATCACATCTTTTGGATTACAGAGCCCATAATTCTCCTTCCTGGGAGTTCTACCTGACAGACAAGAGACCTTACAGACACGAAAATATGGGTTATCTGGGAGAATAGCCTAAATTGGAATGCCTAGATTCCTGTTCAGAAAGAAAGCTCCCAGCTAGTACTGTGGGAGGAAAAAGGTAATTTGGGCAGAGCTAGGCCTAGTTAGGCCTCAAAGCCTTGCAGTTAAGGCATTCCTACCTGATGAGGCATGTTTAGGTGTCTGACTGTCAGCTAGAACTTGCAAAATGGAGAATTATGGGATTTGTAGCCCAAAAAATCCAAACATCCCATTCTTAAAAATCATCAGATGGAAAAATCTTAGATATTCCTCCTCTCATCATCATAGCTTCCTGTTTTTCATTTATAAAACAGAATGAAATGGTGTTAACATGTATCTAGTATGTTTCTTCTCTTTGATGTTCCACAGCTCTTTGCTGCTAGGGCTGCCACATCATAGATCTCAGCTATGTTAACATGTAGCCTGAAGTTTACAGTTTAGGAAGATTCTAGTTATGCCCAGATGTGCAATCCACCTGTAAATTGGTGCAAGCTAAGAATCTGATGTAGACACTTGTTGCTGCATTCCAGTTGTGTTACTCCTTTACCTCTTAACTTGTGACAAGTCACAGGTGAAATTTGTGCTGATGGACCTGTACCCATGTAATTTTGTAGTTGGATTCCAGCCATTAAATGCTTTCAAATTGATTCCAATTTATGGTGATCCTTCCCAGTGTTTTCCATGTATGAAAGTACTCAGAGGTGTTTACTAGTCCCTCTTTCTGGAGCTGTGCAGCTTGCACACAGCCACACAGGCTGGCCCATCTCCCAGGAGTCAAGAGAGGAATTGAACACTTGATTTTTTACTTGTTTCTAGCACGTTCAACTGTCCATCCACCTATCTTTAATTCAGAAGGAATTTCCCTGTTTTCTTGCCACTCTATTTGTCAAAGTAGAAATTCTTTTTCTAGATGCTCTGGTGGAAAAACTCTTTTAGAACGAGCTAGAAGTTACTAGTTGACTCATGTCTCCTGTCTAAATTTGACTCCATCTTTATTGTGTACTTTAGCAAGTATTATCATCTAGCCATTGGAGGGAGTTTGGATCAGAAAACTGGGTTCTGATAGACTAAACTTAGTTCTCTGTACTTAGTTAATTAGATGGCCTTCACCCTCATTTTTCTATTATCAGTAATACTGAGAGTAATATAGATTGTAAAACATTTTCTGAAGTAACTGAGACATAAATGCATTAGTAGTGGAAATTTCAGTATTAAAGGGAAATGCTATCTGGAGCTATCCAGCTGTTTCTTTCGGCTATAGAGAAATGTGTCATTAAAACCCTTGCAGAAGCACCTAGCAACTGAGCAACAAGGGTGTTTATTAAAGCTGGGGGTATAAGTATACTGCTTCACAGCTTGCTGCTTTTCAGGGCACAGAGTGAAGAGATCTCATCTTCACACTGCTGAGTGTCAGTGGCATGGTGTTAATGTATTAGCAGCCATGAATAGCTGTTATTATTCATATAACTTGCAATTATTACATTTAACCTGAAGTGAGGTTGATCCTTTTTTCTGTTAAGAAGCATTAGAACAGATGATATTTTTATTCCGTTGCGGGGGGGGGGGGGAGAAAGTTGTCTGATCTAAAATCTTCCCTCTCATCTCCTGCTTGTTGTTTTTCTGTGTGGAAGTTGCCTTCATGTGTCTGAAGCAAGGGTACTACTCCATTTCTGAGACTATTGCTAAACCATCATCAAAGAAGTCTTAAAAGGACAACATTCGCTGCAGGGTATAACATTCTTCTGCATATAATACTGAAAGACTTTATTTGTCAATATATTAAGATTTATTGCAGAAATGAGTCCCTACTGGTGTGAACGGTCAAGTTCCTTATCATGGATGAGCATTATTTTCCCTGTAAGATTCTATGCAACATTTAGTGTGTTTCACTTGTTTTGTTTTATAACCAGGATTAATCCGAATGCTTGCACAGAGGTTGTGATTTTACATTACACCATTAATTTCAATAGGATGTTGTGTATTACAGTACCAGACAACAGTGGCAAAGAATACAGTGTCTGAATTTCAACAATACATAATCTGGAGTTTGTTTCTAAGACTCTGAAGTTGATTATATGTAGACTTTAAGAGATTTTTTTTCCTAGAGTGAAGACAGTAAGAAAATTTATGTGAATTCTATTATGAGGATAGCATAGATTTCAAAAGGTAAACAGTATCTGAAATCTTGTTCTTTAGTGTAGTAAGTTGCATTGATGTAGGCCCATTTGACTCAATTTATGGAGGAGCTGACAGGCCTACTCTAGTGTGAGATACTATTCTAATGAAAATAATTTCAGCCAGTGTCATTTGCAGTATTGCCCCATGTGGACACCATCTATATAATGCATCTATATTATGCAACAGCCCTTTTCTGTCATTTTGCATTCCGCTCCCCCATGTGATTATTGTAGTGCAGAGGACAACAGGAAGGAACCGACTGTATCACCTTTTCCAATATGCCTCTGTCTCTGGAACCTTCTATGTTTTAGAGACTGAATATTGCAAAGGGAAGCTGCAGCTCCATCAAATGTTTTTTTTTAAAGAGATGGTATTCAGCATGGAAGGGATAGAAGAAGAGAGTTACAGGAACAGTGATAGGTATATTCAGCAGGGGGCAAAGCCAATGGGCACATACCCACTATCCTCGCACAGTGGTAATTGTGTGACAAGGAGAATGACTGGATACAGCTTATGACACATAATGGAAGTGAAATCTCTCCACTGTCTTGGCATCCTCTTAGAAAACAGTGTAATAGAGAATGCACTATTATATAATTATTGAATGTTTGAACTGAAAGTGGCCTATAAGGCCATTGAGTTCAACCCCTTGCTCAATGCAGGAATCCAAATTGAAACAGATCTGACAGATGGTTGTCCAGTTTTCTCTTGAATGCCTCCAATGTTGGAGCACTCACCACCTCCCAAGGTAATTGGTTCTATTGTCGTATAGCTCTGACAATTAAGATGTTTTTCCTGAGATTCAGCCTAAATCTGGCTTCCTGTAGCTTGAGCCAATTATTATGTGTCCTGCAGTCTGGGATGACTGAGAACAGATCCTGCCCTTCCTCTGTATTTGAAAAGTGTTATCAGATCTTCCCTCAGTCTTCCTTTCTCAAGGTTAAACATGCCCAGTTCTTTCAGTCTTTTCTCATAGGGACTGGCTTCCAGTCCCCGATCATCCTTGTTGCCCTCCTCTGAACTTGTTCCAGTTTGTTCCCATCCTTCTTAAAGTGCAGTGTCCAGAACTGGACACAGTACTCTAGATGAGGCCTAACCAGTGCCAAAGAGAGGAGGACTAGTATCTCATGGGATTTGGAGACTATACATGAAGCCTAAAATAGCATTTGCCTTTTTTTCAGCCTATATTGCACTGTTTGCTCATATTCAGTTTGTAATCTACAACAATTCCAAGATCCTTCTCTATTGTAGGATTATTGAGACAAGTATCCCCCATCTTGTAACTGTGCATTTGTACCCCCCCCCCGCCAGTGAACTTTGCATTTATCCCTGGTAAATTTCATTCTGTTGTTCTCAGCCCAGTGCTCAACCCTATCAAGATCTTTTTGAATTTTGTTCCTCTTTTGTGAGGTCTATTCCACCCAATTTTGTGTGATCTGCAAATTTGATAAGTATTCCCTACGCACCCTCATCCAAGTCATTAATAAAAATGTTGAAGAGCACAGGGGCCAGGACTGAGCCTTGGGATATCCCACTTGTTACCTCCTTCCAGTTTGAGAAGAAACCATTAATAAGCATTCTCTGAGTACAGTCCTGTAGCCAACTGCATATCCATCTGACCATTGTTCTATCCAGCCCACACCTAACTAGCTTGCTAATCAAAATATCATGGAGCACTTTGTCAAAGCCTTTGCTGAAGTCAAGATATATTATGTCTACAGAATTCTCACCATCTACCTGGGAGGTTACCTGATCAACAAATGAGATAGGATTAGTCTAGCAGGATTTGTTCTTCACAAATCCACGTTGGCTAGTTACTACTGCATTATTACTGCATTATTTTCAAAGTACTTGTAGAGGGACTGCTTTATAATCTGCTCCAGAATTCTCCCTGAGATGGATATCAGGCTGACTGACCTGTAGTTTCCCGGTTCTTCCTTTTTGCAGATAGGGACAATGTTAGCCCTCCTCCAGTCTATGCACTGGCATTCATCTCCTTGTACCTCACACTACGTGCTATCTAGACCATACTGTGCCCAAAATGCAGCAAACAGGGAAACTGTAAAAAAAGACATTTACAGAGCACTTCGTTTAACATGACTTATCTGGACATCCATTCACAGTGGGGTCTAAAATCAATACAAATAATAACATAGTATGTCCAAAGTCAAATATATCCAGTAATATTCAGTTATATCAGTGTTCTTTGGATGTATGTGGCATAAGATCATGAGTTGATCTTGATGAGTTCAGTGCTTCCTACAAAAGTTCTTGAGTACCTTTCTCAAGACCTTTTGTCTGCTGTTTTCTGACTTTAGATCATTTCCCATATACAGACAGAACTGAAAGACTGGTAGACAAATGCCAAAAAATGCTCCAGAAGTGCCAGACATTACATCAAATGTATGGGTTATGGTATTCATCATTTTACAAATATCATTCCACTAATCTTCCAGTTCTAATTATGTGTTGATGCTCCTTTTCAAGATTGTTCTTACACCAGCCTTTGACAGAACTGGAGCACCAACAAAGTTGTAAAGCTAGGAAATCTTTCAAAATGAAACTACCGTATTTTTCCGTTTATAACACGCCCCCATTTATAAGACACCCCCCCCCAATTTTCTAACCCCAAAATTAAGAAAACGTATCTTTGAGGATTCAGCTTCTAAGCTCAGAACGTCGGACATTTTGTCTCTGTTGAATCTTGAGCCTACAGGCTCCACCTCCAAGGAGGTGTATTCCAACTGGTTTGTTCAGGATCAGCTGACGTCAGTTCCATAAGGCTCATGATTGGAAGAAGCTAAGTCTCCTGACTGTAGGAAACTAAGCCTCATGGCTGAAGCAAGACTGTTTAGAGAGGCAAGGTACATGCCATTTTGTTCTCTCTTCAGCTATCTCAGCTTACTTCTGTGTAAAAGATGTCCCTTAATTTTTAGGGTAATGATTTTAGGAAAAAGTAGCATCTTATAGATGGAAAAATACGGTATTTTCAGATTGCAGTATTCTGATTCTAAATATAATGTGCACTCTGCTTCTTTTAATTTGTAAATAGGAATCTTCTTTGACCATATAGTTTGCTAATGGTGCTTGGAACTAAAAGCCTGCCCCACCCATAAATTTAAACCCTGCTTTTATTGGAGGATACACAGAGATTTGAAAAATTACTTTTTGGACTACAATGCCCAGAATCTCGTAGGCTATGCTGCCAGGAGGAATTGAGGTGTTTTAGTCCAAAAGGTAACTTTTCTAGGCTCTGGGTAATGATTGCTGTGGTGGAAATCCTACTAGTCCTCAGGAATATGCACTGCTCCTCTAATGCCTCCTCCTCTGTGCCAAAGTCAGTATCTTTGGTATGAGGTATGTTTGCTTTGCTGTAGGAGTTAACTGTGAGAGTGATGATGGGCAGTTATGCAAGTGAGAGGGAATTGGACAAACAGATCAACAGAATGAAACTCATCCATTCTGACTGCCTGACAACTTTGCACATCTCCTTGGTGAGAAGAAGAGCATTCTGGCATGCTTAATGTATTACCCAGACAGTACGACGGATCCCTTATCTGTGAGTTGTTCCTACACAACTGGGGCCATATTTAAATGACTCAGTCCTGGGGCACTGGTCTTGTTGCACAGCTTGTTCTTCCAGAATCAGCATCTGATGGAAAAAAACTTTACTAGAAACACACACATGACCAGTACCTCAAATGCTACCATATGACTGGGACATCTAAAATATCAGGCCAGTAGCTGCTCATAGGTAAGTGGCTCTTACACTGCTTGTGTAGCATGTAGATGGGACAGGCAGCCTAGCAACTGGCTGAGTTGCTAGGTTGCCTAAGAGGCAGTGGCAAGTGGTGCCATCCCCAGACAAGGTACCCCAAACCTGCCAGAAAGCCAACTTCCCCCCCCCCATCCCAAGCAGTAGAAATACAAAAATGACAAATTAAGTAACAAACAATTAGCTGCACTTTCATGATACTGCAGATGTGCTTCTTGACATACTGGCTCATCTTGTCTGCTAGCAGGCCAGTTGCGTTGATGGGATGAGTGCACAAGAAGGCACACATCATCCTACACTCAGAACTTACAGCTGCCTTGATCAGAACGTACAGTAAGAGCTCTGTTCTAGCTCTGCTTTATAATAAACACATTCCATTAAGCCAGTCGTACACACATCATTAAATGGGACAACATACCCATCAGTGAAGGATATGTTTACCCAAGTCAGCACTAAAGTTTTTATGATCCACTGTCTTAAGTCTGTCGTCTTGGCTTCCAATGAAAACTCCACACACAGTTGCAATGATGTTGATATTTCTCATGGTGATTTCACTCAGCTGGATTATTTCTTCCTTGGCCCTGAAGGAATGATAAAAGTAGTAACACAATTTTATTACTCATTTCTCTTCTGCTGGCAAATTTAGAATTTTCTTCTTATAGCAATCTTCTTATAACAAACCAGCAGAGTGCCTGTTATGTGTTTTAATTTTTAACCAACATTATGCCCCTTTATGTACAATCAAACTGGATGAAACATATACCAAATGTAGCTGCTCTGGAGGGGTGGATTATACCAATGATTGCTTTGGTTTCTGTGTGACTTTGGGACAAGAAGAGTAGAGCTGTTGGGGGCTCTGAGGCATTGGAATGCGTGTTGCTTGATAAGTCTCTGTGTTTAGGTTCCTTGGTGTTTTGTGACTAACAGTGCAACCTTGTACATGTGAGTTCAGTAGTAATCCCCACAGAGTTCCATGAAACTTCCTCCTAGTATAGAAATGCTATTAGAACTTTGGAAGGTGCCTCTAGTACCAGGGGAACAGTATTGTTAATTCAGGCAGGACAATACCAATATGAATTGAAAAGACTGAGCACTCAGCTAAGTCTACATGCCTTTGAAACTGATATAGGATGGAAGACACCTGGCTAGACAACAGTACCTGTGAAAGGGATCTAGGAGTCTTGGTAGACCACAAGCTGAACATGAGTCAGCAGTGTGATGCAGCTGCCAAGAAAGCCAATGCTATTCTTGGTTGCATCAATAGGAGTATAGTGTCTAGATCAAGGGAAGTGATAGTACCACTCTATTCTGCTTTGGTCAGACCTCACCTGGAGTATTGTGTCCAGTTCTGGGCACCTCAATTCAAAAAGGATGTTGACAACCTGGAACGTGTCTAAAGGAGGGTGACTAAAATGGTTAAAGGTCTGGAAGCCATGTCCTAAGAGGAGCGGCTTAGGGAGTTGGGAATGTTTAGCCTTACAAAAAGAAGGTTGAGAGGGGACATGATAGCCATGTTTAAATATTTGAAAGGATGTCATGTTGAAGAGGGGACAGGTTTGTTTTCCAGGGCTCCAGAGACTAGGACATGGAGCAATGGTTTCAAACTACAGGAAAAGAGATTCCATCTGAACATTAGGAAGAACTTCCTGATGGTCAGAACTGTCCTGCAGTGGAATAGGCTGCCTCGAAGGGTGGTGGAGTCTCCTTCTTTGGAGGTTTTTAAGCAGAGGCTGGATGGCCATCTGTTGGGAGTACTTTGACGGATGTTCCCGCATGGCGGGGGGTTGGACTGGATGGCCTCAGTGATCTCTTCCAACTCTGACTCTTTGACTCTATTTTGTTCTTTGGAATTAGGCAAGTATTAATGATGCGCAGTAGAAACAACCCTGAAGCTCCCTGTTTGGGTGTAAGTTCCTCTGTACAGTTAATCATATCCAAATTTCATGCAGCATTGGACACCCCACTCCACTACAAAAATTACTGCTTTTTTGACTTCCCAATGCATGACAGTTAGAGGAGTAAGGATCTGAATTTCTGAATCTTGATTTGGATTCAGAGTTCAGACTGAATTCCACAAGGGTCTTAACAGATCAAGAATGAGTTAGAATCAAATCAGGGTGCAGTTGGGCAGACCTAATATATACCTATTGGAAGTCACGTTAGAGATATAAATAATCAGGTTTTATTGTTCTCATGTTCTAATACATGATGACAATGTACAGTATGTCTAAAATTTTCTCCTGCAAGCCAGCAAGATTTTTTCTGTTGATGAGAGTTTTCACATTTACAGGAATGCTTTTTGTGCAAATTGCAAGGTATATTTTTGCACAAAAATCTGCTGCCTTTTTGACATGGACTTTTAAAAAGGAAAAGTGTTGGAAGGCCTGTTTTCATATTTATTTAATCATCCTAATCATCATTCGTAAACCTTGTACTTTTAGAAGAAGTTCCAAGTATCATAAGATGTGAAAATATTGTGAGAGGCAAGAGTCTGCTATTAAAAATATTTTACATTTCTCCATAATCCTTGACAGAAATTTATGCGCCAAATTTATTACTGATTTTATTTATAGTGACACATGAAGGTCAAAGTTCAACTGGTCCCATGCCTCTACCACATCAGTTACTGTATCTCATGCACATAAAATTTGTCATAGGTGATAGCTATGAGAAAGATTATTTTTTTCAGGGGGGTATGTTTTGGAAAACAAATAAACATAAACATAGTTATACAATACAGTACCAAAATCATCCAAAGGTGCTGATGTGCAACAAGTTTGAAATAAACCAAATGAATAATTGGCCCCAGAAATGAATTGTGGCAAAGTACTGTGATGACAGCTTTTTAAAAAATGACTTTGAAATGACTGGATTAAGGAAGTGTTTATCAATGATTAATAGTTATGACAGCCAGAAATAGAAGGGGCTGTCTAATTGTTTGTTCCCACTAGAGGAGGCCCACTGAATGAGTGACACTTGTTAAGCCAACACTTATGTTAAGTCCCATTGGATTTATTCTAATTGACAAACAATTGGATTTAGCCCAATATCAACATGCTGATCCACAAGATTTCACATATTTCCCTGTACCATCCCATTTCTGCAGAAATCTAGAAGTTTTTCTAATGTGGCTGAAAGGGTTCAAGGTGAATCAGTGTTAAATTAAAAATGAAATTGAAAATGAGTCAGGAAATCAGTTGCTGAAAAAACATAGTTCATGAATATTGCACAATAACATAAGCAATGTTCCAGACTCTTCATCTCCTTTCCCTGCACCTTGAATCATTGATTCATTGGGCCTACTCTAGAGCAATTTGCTGTGCTAAGCAACAGGATTTGGGCTGGCCTGGTGACAAAAAACTGTTATGAGAAGCACTAGCCTACAAACATCGCTCAGGTAAATAAATCCCAAATAATCTCACATGCCTAGATTGTTGGAAGTGCACATTAATGAAACATCTGCTACAAACTGTTCTTGGCAAACTGAAAGCTTCTATTCATGAAACGCACATCAAAGGAGATCTCTGATATTTAGCTTTCGACTGCTATAGTAACCAAGAAACAAAAGGCTATATTTGAATTGTGGAATTGAATGCTACATTTATATTTCTGAACATCATTATTTAGAAATGATCCATTATCCTCAGAATATCATTCTAGAATGGCAATTGTGGAGTTTATTAGTTAAATTGCAATACAAAAGGAACCTTATCTCCAGTTCCAGGTGCTCTTTCTCTCTTTCTCTCTGTGTGTGTGTGTGCATGTGCACATATGTGTGCACATACATGTGCATTAACAAATGATATTTTAAAAATGGCCTTCCAGCAACATATTAATGCCCCTCACTGAATCTGTAATGCCGTCATTACTGTTTAAAGAAAATTGGAATCATTTTGTATGTTAGTACTTTTACTCATATTGATTTGAATATTCTCCAGCAAACTTAACTCAGTTAGATGATAGACTTTCCCTATTGTCTTCTGTCACTTATATATGATAATCAGAGGAATGCTGCCTCTTAATAATGAGGGTCCATGATAAGAAATTTATAGAAGAGCATAAGTCCTTCCTTCCATTTAATTATAACTGATACTTTTATCCTAAATTACCACCAACAACTGAAGATCCTCTCAAATTAACACATTTTTGGATATATTTCACATAGTAAAAAAGGAAAGGAAAGGAAAATATTTAAATATTTTTGTTTCCTTCTATGACAGTGGAAGCCCTTCATTTGGGGACGCTAATGGCAGCCCATGGTTATTTCTTTCCTATCTCAGACCATGTTCTAACACTGAAGGATGATGGCACATTTTACCGGTTCCAAGTAAGTACTGCTGCACTCTTTTGACTTTACACTTACAAACAAGCTTTTTCCTATATACTATATGTTTAGTATTCGTGATAAACGTAGTCCAAGATTAATAATACTGTACATTGGCTGACAAAAGCAACACTATCCATATGTTAAATAAACAAAAGCAGTGGTAGCTATTATGGTGCCACAAAACAAATTCCAGACTCCATATTCAGTTGAGACTTTTATAAGCTGGTGGAAAAGGCACAAAAGGGTGTGTGAGCTTTTGAAAATATCATCTCTTCGTTGGACAAGATATTAAAATTCTTGTGAATTTTAATATCTTGAAACAGTGAAACAGGGAAGAGGAAAGCTTATCTTAAATCCCTTTTGTCTACATGGTGTTTCAGCATGAATAAGAGATGCTGCAAAAAAAGACATGAGTCTCATCATTTATTTATTTATTTATAAATCAGGCAGTGCCATGGATTTAACTTGGGTTGCCCGTAGACTCACTGAGAGCTGATTAGTTAGAAAATATAGCCCCTCCCCAATCTATGACAAGGCAAGTCCCTCATTAAAGTTCAAAGTTGCATCCTTCCTGTGTGGGCACACAGGTTCCTTGATCACTGGAAACAGAGAGTCACTGGGCAATCTTTACGTTGTCCGTGTGGGGGTTATTTTTAAATTACGGGTTAGTTAAAGGAAGTCAATTTAGGCAATTACAGAGCTTTACCTTTTTTGCCTTATGATGTCCAGGCTGTTGTGATATGAAATGTAGGTTGTACTAGGTAAAGGCTCCCCTTGACAAATGTCCAGTCGTGTCCGACTCTAGGGGGCAGTGCTCATCCCCATTTCCAAGCCGTAGAGCCAGCGTTTGTCCGTAGACAGTTTCCGTGGTCATGTGGCCAGCGCGACTAGACACGGAACGCTGTTACCTTCCCACCGTGGTGGTACCTATTTATCTACTATTTTTACATGCTACTACTGAGTGGCTAAATTGGATACCCACAAAATCACAAACAATTAGAAGCAGTGATAGCCTTTTGGGCACAAAATGAATTCCAGATTCTGTACTGAGGTGACACTTTTAGAGGCTCAAGCCAAAAGAAAAAAGGGGGGGAAAGCCACACACAAATTGTGCAGACAAACAAACCATCCATAAAGAAATGCTACAGACAAAGAAATGTGTTTCTATATTTGCACCTGGGAAAACAAGACAGCCTGCTGCAGCTAAGTTGTCCTCAGAAGAACTGTGTATGTAGAACTGGGTATGAGGATCTCACAAGTTTTCACTCTTTTTGAACGGGAGGCTGGAGGGGGAGATGTCCTTCTCTTCACCTGAAGATTTTCCAGGCCAGATGCCTTTAGAGAGCAATCTTGTCAGACATCTTGGCTGCCTTGCAGCATTTTCTGCCAAAAAGGATACATGCACCATAAAAATGCCAAATAGGGAAAAAATAGTTTCTGTGCAGAAGATGCATGCAACTCCTTGTGCAGGACATGAGTATTTTCTGCATAGTATGTGACAATTCCCTAAATGTGATTTAAGTTAGTGCTGTGCAGGATGTGACTGTTTCCTGCACTTAATTTGTTGATTTCCCATGCAGAGCAAATAGAAGGAAATGTAAAGAAAAATGAGGAATCTACAAAAGCTCAGAGCACTCTTGATTTTTGCTGGGAATTCTCATAGTGCTGTGCAGATCTCAGGGGACATCTTGTGGTGGTGAGACTTAGAAAAAGGAAGAGAATGAGACTTGAGAAATGTGTTCATCCCTGTATAAAACCATTTTCCAAAGCAATTATTGTACTGAACTGTTGAGAACAGTCCAGTTATACATACATTTCCTATCAAGAAGCATTGCTGAGCAGGCTGTAGGCAGTGTGTTCAGCACTATTTGTAAGTGATCATGAATCAGTGAGGTAGGGGATGTTAAAAGCTTCTACTGAGATCTATGGGATTTCCTCCCACAAACAGTTTTAGACACAGGTACACAGTAGAGCCAGGCCTATAAGTAGGCAGAGTAAAGTGGCCACCTCAATCAGGCATCAGACTTTTCCTCTCAGGAAACGTGTTAGTTATTAAATGTGTTATTGCTGTATTGTTTTATTTTACTGTCAGTGAAACAAAGTGCTTGCAGGCTTTTCTGCCATGTGTGCCAAAATAATTTGGCGTGGGTTGGATATTGTGGGCCTTGTGTTAGGTGAGAGAAAGAGGGCATTTCTTGCTTTGGGTGAGGCAGCAAGACATCTCGGGGTCCTGATACACATAGATTGTACCGCAGTTATGAGAAACATATAGTTTAGCAAGAGAGTTATAGCCAAGCAGTGCACAGCACAAAAACTGAAATATGTAGGTATATTCTACTAATAACAATAAGCAAAATGTTTTGAGTTACACTCAACCCTGCATCATGAGAAATTTGAACCAAAATAAATAGACGACGTTATTTGGTGGGACAGAGATAAACTTATAATTGGATTCATTCAATGTGTTAGGATTATAATTGTCTGTCATTGGCACCTGAACACAACCAAATTCTTTTCTTGGCAAAAAAGGTAATTAGATGGACCAGTGGTATAACATCAGCCTCTTCTTTTCTACTTTTATAATAAAAGCCACTCACTTCCCTTTCCTTGCTCTAGAGTTATAGTTGTTCTTTTCCTGTACAGAAATCTGTCCAATTATTCATATGATACATAATATTTCTCCTTTGCTGGTAAACCAACATCCTCCTTCTCCTTCTTGGAGTCACTTTGATGTACAGTCTATTTTAGAATTGGATTTTTTTTCTTTCTCTGAAAAAAAAATCCATAAAGAGACCATAGCTCTACTGGCTTTCTAGAAGTTGTACAGATCAAACAATTCTGCATCTCCCACAGGTGAATGCCCAACAGCTACAATGTAGAATATTGGCTTCTAGCTAAGCATTGAACACATGGTGTAGTGTACATCCTATGTTTTTTAATGTCTCTGTTTTGTTTTGATTTGCAGACACCCTATTTTTGGCCATCCAATTGTTGGGAGCCGGAAAACACAGATTATGGTCAGTGTGGATCTCTTTCTTTCAGTCCGGAGTCTTACGTTGTGTGGATGAAAGTCTATTTAAACTCTTTATTTCCTTTATATTATTTGTGGCCTTGTTATTCAAACCCGGGCAAGAACTGCTAATGCTGAGCTCAAGATTGGCTTTGGTTTACAAAGTTTACTAAGGCAGAGGTCAAATTTGCATATGAACTGGGAATACAAAAATAGGATACTTTTTGCCAGATCCTTTACATCAGCGGTCCCCAACCGTTTTGGGACCGCGGACTGGCTGAGCCTCTGAGGAAGGCGGGGCACCCCCCCCAGCGCTCTCTCTCTCTCTCTCGGGCGCATGCGCGAAGTGGTTGGGGTGCGCGCACACACCCGCCAGCGCCGGTGTAAGTGCTCCCCCACCCCTTCGCGCATGCGCAGGAGCGCCTGCAAACCCGCCTGTGCGACCGCCCACCTCTTCACGCGGGCGCTCGGGCACATGCGTGAAGGGGTGGGGGAGCGCTCACGCCGGCGCTGGCACGCGTGTGTGTGCACAAAGCAGCTGTGGGGAGGGGAGTGCGTGCGGGGGGAGGTCTGTCTCCGCGGCCCGGTCCAGCTCAGGCCACGAACCGGCACGGGCCGCGGACCGGGGGTTGATGACCTCTGCTTTACGTAGTGCAGAATACCAAGAAGTACATTGAAAAGCAGCAGATCAAATAGATAAAAACCTTTGCATAATCATCATTATCAGTTATAGGTATAAATGGTCACATATGCACATTACTGCATTTAAGCACTAATAGTTACTTAGTTGCTAAGTTTTATTTTAAGCAATGATCCATAAAAGTAAAAGTAAGGGATCATTGGATGATCCGTCTGCAATATTCTTACAAATTTTTTTACCAGTGGCCGCTCAGAGACCACTGGTAATGGCGCGGCTAAAAAATCTTGTAAATAAATAAATAAATAAATAAAAAACACTGTAAATTGTCAATTAATTTTCTGCTAGGCTGCAAGGTTGTGTTTCTGTAGTGATAGTTCCAAAGGCTTGGAAACTTAGGCTAAATATTAAATTAGAAATATGCTCATCATATTTCAAAATTTATTCAACTAAATATGAACACATAAATGCAAATTCAACAGTGTTTAAAAGCATGGATGGATGCACACATGCGCACACACACACATGATTATAGGAAATGCTTTTAAAATTAAAGATTTCTCAAGATCCTTAAGGCTGTCCCTTTGGAGATGCTGCTTAAATGAAAACTTCCTCTGAGCTCTCTTTTGGAGGGAAAGGGAGGGGCAATGTTTTGAATGTCTTTTTAATTGTTCTTAAGGTGTCAGCAATGCTGTGGAAGGATTTTTAAAAAAGTGCTATGAAAGCATTACTGATTCACTGCATCTGTTAGCAATTTTTTAAAGCAAACAGGAAGGTTTTTTTTGTCTCCCTTCTCTTCCAAAGGCAAGAAACATTTAAAGGGCACATTTCCCATTTCTCAATTGAGAAATCTTCAGTCATAAAATGGAAAGCTTTCTTTTCAAATTTCCCTTGCCTTCGGAGGAGAACCAGACAAAAAACCTTCCAGTTGTTTTTAATGGTGGTTGTTAACCAGCGCAGCAAATCCGTGATGCTTTGACAGCACTTTTAAAAAGCCTTTCAAAGCATTGCTGATACCTTAGCAAAAATTAAAAAGAAATCCGAAACATCGCCCCTGCCCTGCCTGCCAAAGGATAGCTCAGAGGAAGTTTTCAATTAACTCGCTTCTCCAAAGGGACAATCTGCTGTTTTGGTTCAATCCCAACCATCATACATGCTGGAATTGAATCGCAATGGCGTGATTCTATCTGCACCTAAAAAACAGTAGCCCCTGGCAGGGACCCAGAAAAGTGCAGGTAGGAGCACTCTGGGGGCAGATTGGTTCACTCTAGAGATTATATTATCTGATCACAAGCAAGAGGAGCAAACTACCCTATAACCATAATGGACCAAACGGCAGCCTAAATGCCTGTGGAGTGATCCTCTAAATTGTTCATCAGATGACAGACATGCAGTCTGTTATGAGGGATGTATCTTAAAGCCATACAGCATGATAAAAAACAAACAAACAAACAAAAAACAGCTGGAGCTTATGCTCTCCTGATACATCTTTGAAAGCCCTTGGTCACCAACATACCAGGATGAGAAGGAAGTTTCTGAACACTTAGACCTAGGTCCCATCTAACTGTCAGATTATAATAGGCAGAAGTCATGCTGCTGATACTTAAAGGATGCATTTTGCTTCCCTTAAAAAGCAGCATATTGGGTTGCTATTGAAATTTGGTAGCAAATTAAAAAATCACATTGCTTTAAATGGTTTATAGCAGCCCACCCACCCCCCTTTTTCCTAGAAACTATTACAGTGATTTCTGAGGAAGTAAAATGGTCATTTAAATACTTTCCCCTTGTTGTTGCTGAATTTGGTAGCCTGACCCATGACAGGTTGAAGAGGGGACAAAATTAGCCCTCAGATGGGTGAGAGTGGTCCACCCCTCAACTATTGCATGACTTGAAGAAATTAAGAGAGATACTTTTTTCCCATCAGTTAACAGGGAGAAAAACACATTAAATTGTCACATATTATTAGATAGAAATGTTGAGGAGAGAACTGTTTTCACCTGGGGGCAGATTTTCTCCTGAGGCACACACCTGGGAAGCACTGGATGATGTGATAACTGAACTGATAGCCACAGTTTTTATTTCTGAACACTGACATAAAATGAAAGACTCTCTGCTCTTACCTCTTGTCATTAATTCAAGTCATGGTTCCCACCTCCGTATGGCAGAAAGGCGGTTCTTTTCCCTAGCAGTGTGCTCAATGGGTTGGGACTTTGGGGAGGGGTTTAAGAGATGGCAGAAAAGCTAGGAGGCTGGATGGACAACCCTGGAGTTTCCTCCTCCCTGTATCAGGGAACAGTATTCTATTTAGTTATGTTGTATGGTTCACTTATTTAGGGGGGAATTCAAAGCTGAATTTCCATGCTTCTCTACAGTTCATTCCCTGAGCTGCATATTCTGAATAAGGAAGAATAAAATTACAGGGGAATTTTACATTGGCAATAACTATCATAGAGTGTTTGAAGGATGAAAGAAGATGAGTGCTATTGAATATCAGTGCTTGCACATGTTTGCAGTAGTACTTAGATTTCAAAGTGAGACATATGTTGATGTCTGGAGCATATGATTGCATCTGCTAGAAGCAATCGGATTTAATTAATTGTAAAGACCAGAGTTGGTCAAGGCATGTGTCTCAGTTCCTACATGCTGCAGGCCTGGAAATCTTTCAGTCTACCACATCATCTTAGAACTGATTCATACAGGGATAGAACTCATTTTCTGTTCCTCATTCCATACTGCATCCTTAGTTTATTTGCCTTTAAATGTATTAACTGGTGGCACTGGAAAGTATAATGCAACCAGGTGACATGAAAGCTCTGTTTCTGCTATTTGATCCAGGGCCATTCCTATATGTCACAACTACAGAAAACAGAGTTCTTCTTGAGATAAAAAGTGCTCTTTTCCTGCTATGAAGCTGCAGTATACAAGCCTTCTTACTTACTTTTTTAAAATGAAGCAATAAATAAACATATTAAATAAAATAAAATAAAAACATTGTACAGGCCTAGTGACATAGACATATTTTATCTATTTTAAATATTTTTATTCCACCTTTCTCCATAAAAGGACCCAAGGTGGCTTATGTTTCCCCATCCTATCTTCTTTGTCTAAGTACAGCCCACATCCATCTAAAAGTTTCCATTTTATATAGAGAAAACTATGAGGTTGTAATTAGTCAGCTTATTTGTTCATGGTTTAGAATCTCATAATTAGCTGGTACTGACCAAAAAGAAGAGCTAAAACAAAAATAAACATATGAGCTCTGAAGTAGTTTGAAGGTATAATTAAGTTGCTAACAGTGGTGGGATTGGATTGAACATGCCCAACTAAGAACCAGAGAAGGCCCTCTGGTGGTAGAGTGTGTTTATAATCTGTTGCTAGGGAAGAACCAAGAGTCCGTCTTGTGTATATTTCTTGGTAGGAATTCTCAATGACAGAGTCAGTCATTATTTAGGAAGGTATAATCCAAATGGCCAAAATCCCATTGGGATATCTGCCTCCTCCTCCTCCTCCGTCTTCTCCTTCTCTTTCTTCTCCTCCTCCTTCTTCTCCTTCTTCTTCTTCCTCCTCCTCCTTCTTCCTGCTCCTACTCCTACTCCTCTTCTTGCTTCCCATTCAGGCCCTCAGAAGCAATTTTTGAGGGGAAAAGAACACAAGATTCTGTTCCCATTAAAGTCAAATGAAATGGATGAACTCTGGATAGCACTTCAGTTTTGAAATCAGTCAGCATAGAAAGGTTGACTCAAGAGGGGACTGCATCAGAATACTTCTATGTGATAAAAGGAAAAGGGAAGGCAAATACAAATACAGCCATTCTTAACTTTGGCTTAATTTTTCCCCAATTATTTTAATGGTGAATGTAATGTAAAGCAGAGACTTACATAGGTTTTCCAATTAGATTTAGGCACTTTGTAGTCTGTCTCTATTTTCACATGGTACTCTAATCAGCTGCACAGGACAGCAACATACGTACCATTTATTTTACCAGAAGGCAATCACTTTGATTACAAAAATCATGTTAAAATATGCAGCCCAAAGAATAAAGCTATATTCAAGTCAATTTCTGAGGAGCTATATGTATGCATAATTATTTAGAATATTAAAATTAGCTGGCTCAAATCCAGCTCTACGTACGGGAAACTAATTCCATATAACAATGAACAGCAACAGATGGGATCATGCGTCCCAGTCTGTGAAGAGAAAATGCAGTCAGTACCCTGGAGCATTGTGATCTAAAACCTGCAGATCTCACATCCTGGATTTGGGCCCATGGCTGAAACTCAGTGCAGACACACTTAAATTGGTTAGCCACAGGTCCACCTCCAGTTATTTGTGCTTATGCTGGATCCCAATTCAGTGAAGCTTAGTTTGGTCCCAACTGATTTTAACCATTTTAGTGTCTTACTGATTTCAGTAGATTGGTACTGATACAGATTTTAATAGCCTTAAACACACTTTAGTCTCTGCTAAAGAGGACCTACATGTTCCAGGTATCCTTATGTTCTTTTGCCATGACATCTTTCTTTTATTTAGTTCTCTTTAAAGCTGCTGCAGATGGTCTCAGTTTGGCTGTAAGAACCTTTCCTCCCCAGACATTTGGCCACAGAGTTGCTTTTCTTCCTGAGAGATAAAACATAACAGGGGCCAAATATATTTTAATCTCAGCCCTTTGAAAAGTTACTTTTAGAACTGCAGTGGCTACACTGGCTGAGTGATTCTGAGAGTTATATTTACAAAATACTGCTTTTTAACCTATGTTAGAAAAAAAAGAGAGGAGATGGTTAAGGGAGAGGTTGGGAATAAGGATTTGAGCAGCCCATTGACTCAAAAGGGTCACCACACAGCCCTTTCCTCTTCCACTTTTCTGTCACTCAACTGGAAAACCTAGGAGAGAATTTACATATAAAATGTAGATCTGCCCTTTTATAAGTTTCCACCATTTTCTTCATATATTTCTAGAGAGGTTGCTATGGCTTCAGTGAAGGGCATAAAACAGACTAACTTTGGTTTCTTTACAACCAACGAGAATCTATTAATAACTTTTTAGGTTAGTCCTTTGAGTGTGTTTGTGTGCGCAAAAGCTAACATTTGACCCATGTCATCACCACTACTACCACCGTAATTTATCACTGAACTCTGTCTTTTTACTTGGTGAGCATTCAGAGCATCTTCCCCAAAGGACAATGCAGTGAATAATAAAATACAAAACCACACAGATTAAACCTATAATTAAATGTATCAATTATTAAAATAATTATAACAGCTAGAGAACTAGATATTAAAAGTCTGCCTAAATAAAAAATGTATTCAATTTCTGCTTAAAAGAGAAAAAGCAGGGGGGCAGCCATATTTTTACAGGGTAGATGGTCTAAAGCTAGCCTCTGGTGTTTATTCACTTAGCCAAAGACGGGCAAAGTGCAGCCCCATAACACAGTACTTGTTTGGCTTCAAATTATAGTCAGACTGGAGAGTTGTAGTGGGAAAGTGTTTCAGTTTCAGTAGTTAAGAAGATTAAAGTATTTATTTATGTATTCATTTAAAAGCCATCTATTCTGCCCTTCTGGTATGTTGCTGAGATTCTCTTATAAAAGTTACATTGTCATAATTAATGCTCCAAGTAACACATCCCGCCCTTACCTGGTGCCTTCTAGATGTACTGGGTTCTAACTCCTCAGCAGCATTTGTGGCCATGTTGCAGAAGAGGTAATAGGCTTCTCCTATTGAGATGAGCATCCAGGCTTGTCTATAGGTGCTCTGTCAAATATTGGGAACCTAAAACATATACGTACATCAAAATCACTGTTTTGAATTGGCCTTGACAGCAAATTGGCGACCAGTTCTGATCCTTCAGGATTGAAAGAGCATCACTCCCACTGGTGCTACCAGTTAGCAACCAGGTACTATATTCTGCATGAGTTGGAGCTTCAAAAGCATCTACCAGAGCAGTCCCACAGAAAGCACATTCTAATTTTCAAACATGTTGTGGTCTTGTAACCTCAATTATTTTACTACATGTGTTCTAATTTGTAACATTTCTAATATGTGCTTTCTTAAATAGTTAGATCATTTTTGGCTTTACAAAATTCTTCTCCCTACCTCCCCAATTCTCATTCCCTATTCTTAGGCAGATTGCATACTAGTGGCCCTGTCTGGGCACGAAATCCTTAACAACACTAGTTCATGCATTAGTAATCTCAAGGATTGACTACTGCAACACTCCCTACATGGGGCTGTCCTTGAAGGCAGTATGGAAGCTGCAACAGGTGTAGAATGTTCTGGTTTTTATCTGAAAATATCTCTCCAGTCTTGGCTTGCCTGCACTTTTTGCCAGTATTCTCCCTTGCCAGATTCAAGGTATTAATGTTAACATATAAGACCCTTAATAGTTTGGGACCTCGCTACTTCTCAGAGCACTTCTCTCTGAGATTGTCCCATTCCACACATTTCACCCATTCCACTCAGGTGATGGTGATGTTGCTGCTGCGGGTCGCCACCCTGAAGGAGTCCCAGGAAACTCTGACTAGGAATTCAGCCTTCTTGGTGGTGGCTGCCACATTATGGAATACATTGCCAGTGGAGATGTGCCAGGCCCCTTCCCTTCTAGCATTCAGAAAGTCACACATAGTTTATTAAACTATCCAAGCCAGATAAGAAAAGGGAAGGAAAATCTAGATTGCCAATCCTAAATAGCAACGATTTTCACTTTACCCTCCACCTACCCAAAATGAATGATGGAATGGCTACAAAGGAATAGATGGCATGCAGTGACCTCAGTCTGAGCTCTATAAAAGATAAGACGTTGTGGGAAACCACATCCTTTGACAAATGGATGTCTTTCAAAACTTGAGAGAGCACTGTGTCTAAATATTGAGCACACCATGTAGTCTGATTTCTAGATGACCTCTTCTCCTAAACATATTGTTTGCAAACCTTGAAACTAACCTGCAGGGCTTTGTAGAGGAAATATGTTGTAAAAGACCTCATTGTTATCTGGTTGGTTGGATGATCCATTGCAATACTGGGCCACTGATTAATTTCTTATTGTTAAAAATGCTGTGTGCGTAAAACACATCCTCAATCCCTGTTGTGATACAGTACAAATGAACTTTGTTCCCCACCTGGGGACTATTAGACTTTTGGAGAATTTATGCCACCCAAGGGGGTTGGGTGCTCATAAGGAAGAAAGGTGAATGCTAACTAGCCCCTGCAAGCACTTACTTTCATTATGTTTGAATACAAGAGAGTAGATAAGAGGTGAATACTCTGAATTGATTGCCTCGTAATACACCTGGACCATTATACACACAAAGGAAGAAGCTTAAAAGAAGCAAAAGCAGTAGCATTTCCCTCCCTTACAATTTTAAGATTTCATAATCCTAAATCATCCCAAGGCTATAGTTCATAGCCCTCTCTATTTAGGACCAGTAAATGAGTAAAAAGCAAAAAGCAAGCAAACAAATTAATTAAATATTTCCAATCTACTGAGGTTTTTATATCCAGGAATACAAAAAGAAAGGCATAGAATTCTCGCTCTGTTATTATTGCTTTTGTGACACCCAGTCAATCTTAGAGAAAAATATCTCTGTTTGGATTGACCTTAGCCTTTGATATTGAAAGACAGGATGGAGATGCAATGATCAAGAACCCTAACTGAATGGAAAGCATAGGGAGCCTTTAGATCTTGATGTCTGGGATTTTAGATAGTGTCTGAGATAGCAAGAAATGATTGATTATTTTTTGTGTTCCAGCGGTTTACCTCTGCAAGCGAACAATGCAAAACAAAGCACGGCTTGAGCTAGCAGACTATGAAGCAGTAAGTACCTGGGGCCTTTCCTGAAAGTGAGATGCCAGCCAAATTAGATTCTGAAAATGGATAGTGTGTAGACAGATTTTTGTTTGTTTGTATTTTTAAAATGCTCTTTAAAAAAACTGTAAGTTCAGGAACTTTTACGCAGGGGCTGGTCCACTGAACCTGGTACTTGAGTTGGAGTGTTTAAATCCATGCACTATAGAGAACTACAGAATCTGCAGCATTACATGATGCTAAAGAGAACTATGGCAAAAACCTTTAATTCAAGCTTCCACAGAGTTTCAATGGTGTAACTGCCTAGATTCTGCAAATTCAGCAATAATCAAGGCTTCTGACTGCATGCATAGCAGATGTCCATTTTAGCCTATTTTGGTCCTGAATACAAAAAGCTGCTTAAAGGGACAAAATTAGGGTCAATCCAAAATGTGTCATCGTATTGCCTAAAGTCTGGGTGAGCTTTTACATAGGAAGGGAAGCTAATACACTCAACAGCTTAATGCCAGACCATGTATGCATGCTGGAAAAACAATACTTCCATATGCATTGGCTTCCAAACTTGTGTACCTAGAGCAGCAAAACAAAAAAGCAACCAACCTATAAAAGAAAAAACAAACAAAAAACAAACAAAACAAAGATATTCTAACAAGGAATTGCCAAAAAAGTCTGCATTTGTAAGTCTACTTTCTGAGCAGTGGACACATCAATATTGTTTGAAGACAGGATTTCCACAGTACAGAAATAATACTTAGGAATACAAAAGTAATATTTAAAACTATCCTGATTGTCTTAATAATGTCTTATTATTCTACAAAAAATATTAAGTACATTTCCTTGATACTCTGCTGTGATAATAATGACACCTCAGGTTAGATTTTTAACACCAATTTGATGTCAGGTTTTTGAGGTTTTTTTAAAAAAATTTACTTAGCACATTGTCATAACCAGAAAGAAGCATGCAATGCCATGCATGCTTTACTCAGAAGTGAGCCTCATTATGTTCATTTGAGCTTACTTCCAGATAGGACTGTGTATGAATGTGGCTGGAAATGAATATGCCAACTTCTGTTTTCAGTTTCTATCAGCCTAAACACTGAATTTCTCAAGAATGCTTTCTGCATTATATTATTACATTTTACAAGTTTTCCCATCAGTTGTGCCTGGATCTAAAAATGTTATGTTTATTTATATGTGATTTACTTCTGAGAAAAACACTGGCATGTTATGAAACTAGAGAAACAAAGCAGTGCTGAGTCTTTCTTGGAAGTCAATCAGGATGTGAATGAAACATTTACGTTGGCAATTTTTAGATACAGGATTGCCCTGTGGGAAAAGTTTGTGCTGGTCTAAAAACTAATATCCTGACCTGCTTATCATTTGTCAACATGGAGGATCCATTCTGCCCTGAGAGTTTTCCCATCTACCAAAAAACAAAACAAAAACTGTTTCCCATGCAATTATTTGGGACCAGGAGAAAAGGAAAGCCCTGTGTGCATAAAAGAATGATGGGGAAAAGAAGGACACAAGGGTTTTTAGATATGAGCATTTCTGTAAATAAGGCCCCTAGGCATCCTGCCAAAATCCATTAACAGAAATTCCTACAGCAGCAAAGGGAAATTACAGGGATTTAGATCTGTAAAAGAAAAAAAAAAGAATTCAGATAAATTTATTTTAGAAAAATTTCAGGTTTTTCAGTTTCCCCAAAAATCTTTTCTCTTTCATTATTAAAGGTAATATCTACGAAGTAAGAGCCGCCTATAATTATCCAGCAATTTTCACAAAACACAGTAGGAACATATAAATGTAGATCAGTGAAAATGTTGTACAATATCCAGCTGGTGAAACAGTTGCCCTGAGAAGCCTACAGGAAGTTGTTAAAAAGCTATCCTAGAAACTTGCTAATATGTGGTATGTTTTCAGGAGAGCTTGGCCAGGTTACAGCGAGCATTTGCACGGAAATGGGAGTTTATTTTTATGCAAGCAGAAGCACAAGCAAAGTGAGTTCCATTGACGTTTTGTTGCTGGATTTGTCCTCCACCATCGTAAGAGGTATTTCAATTTACATTCTTTATGTTACATATGTACCTCACCATCAACAGAGTGGACAAGAAAAGAGACAAGATAGAGAGGAAAATCCTTGATAGCCAGGAGAGAGCATTTTGGGATGTACACCGGCCAGTGGTATGTAAATGAATGAATCTTTGCAAGCAACTAACACTTAAAATAATTATGTGTTAGATAGTTGCTAGTATATAGATTGATTGATCTTTATTACGGTCACTGACCAGCAGATGTATTCAAATATTAGTATAACACAAAAATACAATTAAAAATATACAACCTATTGCAATATGATTTGCTAGTATATAGTTAACAACAAATGTGTACGATTCAGAAGGCTTTCCTTTTTCTTTTGATGAAATAGGTCTACTTTGAATATAATTTGTTCCTCAGATAATCTAGTTGACTGTGCCGATTACATGCTAATTTTTATCAGCATACGTAATAAAGTTATGTGTGAACATGGGAGATCTACATGGGAGATCTTGGCAGGTGGAACATTGGTGCAGATCAGAGTTTGGTTGTTGATCAGCAGTTATGATGGATTAACTTGTAGCTATGAGTCAGCATATGAAACAGCCCCAAATATATCCATTTTCAACATGATTAACTAACTATTTTTCATCATAGATGATTAGTGTAGTTCTGCTTTCAAATGAAAAACATTTAAATTGATTTTTAAAGATAAATTTATTTAATTTCAACCGCAGTAGAAACAGTGGATGATCAAAAAACTATGTCAGCAGGTCAATGTTTATTATGGGTTGTTATATTGTTAACATTGTGTTAGTGGTTTGCTTGTTTGGAGAAAAGCAGTAACAACATTAACAACAACAGCAACAACAATAAGTATAATAAGTATAATAATAAGTATGTTTATACTCAGATGTGGTGCTGTTGGGTTATACTGTTCAGAACATTTTGCATTTAAACCAGTGGCACAGCCTGGGAAGGCTGCATTATGCACAGCAGCCTACTGAGTAGCAATTTAGGTGTGGATCCATTGAGAAATATTCTAGAAGTATTTAGAACAACAGTCTGGCCAGCTTATTTAACTTTAAATGGGGTCTCAAGTAACAAAAATATTATTAATGTTGAAACCCTGCCCTAAATAAATTGCATTTTAAAAAATATCAGTGAAAATAACTTTTTTGCACATCACAATAGCAGATGGTTGACACGGGGTCATTTAATAAGGGAGCACATCGAAATTAAAAAGCAGGGATATAAAATGAAATTACTGAGTCGGCTATCATTTTATTCATTTAACTTTTGATTTTTAAAAAATCTTCTGTGTTACCGAATTAACATTTCAGTGTGAGGAGAAGGTATTGGGTGCTATGAGGAGTCTTCATTTGGAACACATACCCAGATTTTTAGAAAACCAGGGTGAATTTGGCTTGGATGTACCAAGAAAAGTAGATGAAGCAGGAAGCTGCTACAGATGGTGAGCAGAGTTTATGACAGCATCAGAATGGAGCTGCATTTTCTGATCTTGGTGACATGCCAAAAGGGTAGGGAAAGAGACCAAAGAGCAGATTGTGATATATCTTGAGCTAGAAAGTCAACATCTAAAATCTTCTATTCCTTTGAGTTATCTATAGAAATGCATTTTTCTTTTTTGAAAGGTTACAGAGACCAAAAAGCTTGCACAGATAGGTGGTCCTGAAAAGTGATTGATGCTAATCTGTCTCACAAGCTTTTTATGTATAATTAAAAGCAAAAGTGAAAACCGAAGTATTTGTGGTACCTTAAAAGCTAAGGTATTTATTTCAGTGTGAGTTTTCATATTCAGACACATGGTGTATAACAGGTCAAGGTTTATATACACAGAATACAAATACATCGTAGTGCAGTAGAAACTAAGTGAGACGGCTGTAAATAACATTTCTTGGGACATTATACACTGGAAATTTCATGATGTGTTGTGCTACAGAGTAAAATAAATTAATTCACTTTAACACCATTCTGATGGTGTTTAGAGGGATGCAAATAACAATCAATCTTTAAGCAGCAATGAAACAGTTCATGATTGATTGTTTTGTCTGCTGTTAAAAATTGTACTTTGTAGTCTTAGCTGATGAGGAAGAAAAGTACATTTGTGAATCCTACATCTTCAGAAAAATACATTCCCCAATAAACATGTTTGGTAAGGGTAACTGACACAAATATGGCTCAGCCAACAGTCTACTGTTTTGTTGGAACAATTACTGGGTAGTTTCACTGGGAGTTAATATACTTCTTGGGGGGTGGGGGGATTGTTTTTTTTTAAAGCAGAGCGGCATACTTTAGTTCTACATTCCTCATCAAATACCAGACTGGCATTGATCAGGAGTGCCCAAGTAGATAGTTATGTTTTGAAGATCAGATTTACTCCCACATGCATGGGCATGTATACTCTCTTCCTCTCTCCCTTCTCCATTTCTGAAGTTCTTGGAGGACATGTAAATCCTAACTAGCCAAAATCCAAGTAAGCAAATAAAAATCTCTGTCATCATCACAATGGATTGTGACGGCATCTGTTCCATACCATTTGCACAAGCACCTTTTTCATGTTTGTAGAAACTGTTGTGCCATCTTTCTACAAACATGAAAAACAAATAATGCTCATGCATGGAGGTCCTGGATACCTTCTTGCACAAGCTCAGATAAGCCACTATTGCTTGCACAAATGGGAGTTATGCAAGTTTAGTGGGGTAGCTGGATTGACCCCAGTTATCTGAAGTCTTTTCCAAGGAGGCTATCCAGCTGAATGGTAAGCATGAATGTGCATGCTCTCCTACCACAGTGAAACAGAATCTTTGGCACAGCTAATATGGATGATTTCTTTGATCCTTAATCTCCTCCCACCCCACCCCCCACCCCCTTCAGAGAAAGTAGTGTGAAGTATTTATGGCATGTCTTAATATGGGCAGTTCATGGATGATTTGCCATAACACATACACAAGTAGTTCTGCTTTGGTAAGTTCAGTGATGGGTTTAAAGAAGGATTGGGGGTTAAGATTAAAAAACAGCTGCTGTTAGTTGTACCTTAACACTTCATGTTATACAAAGGAGAAACAGAATTAAAATCAAAATGTGTCCAATGTTTTTGCATCATTTTTTGCACAGTATGTATAAATTAGTGAAGAAATTCTCCCAGGAAACACTAGCTTGGAAAGCAGCAATTGTAACATGAAGATTTCATTTAATTACTTGTTTGCAAAAACTATATGTGGCTTATGGCAATAGCTCAGTGTGAGCATAATGAACCAAAAGCTGTATATTTGTTCAGTATTTGATTTATAACATTATATAATAAATGCACAGTTTGTTCTATAATTTATGAGAATGATTTGTTATATTATGTTATATTATGTTAGGCTCTTTTATAGTTTGTTGTTACATTTATCCGCTTTGTATGGTTTATTAGTTTATTGTAATTTTGTGAGAGTTTTACAGTATTTTTATTTCAGGTGTTATCACAGGGTCACCTTTTTAGTCAATGTTTTATTTTATTTATTGGGGTGGTTTTTGGTTATTTTTGGTTGGGTTATATAGTTTTGCTTCAGGTTATGTCAACCGCCACAAGTAGTGATTTCACTAAATCAGGCAGTATATAATTTTATAAAATAAAATAATTATAATAATAAAAATTGGATGTTTGGGACCTAATTAACCAGAGCTATTGGGACAGTTCGTTGAGACTGGTTCACTGAATGGTAGTTAGTATTTTAGTTTTCATTTTTCAGATTTACAAGTGAATGTCTATACGTACATAAACACACAACATAGTACGTATGTCCTGTCTGCACTATCTGGGCCACCATAAAAAGCATCTTGAATACAGTAGTCTATTGCAGTGCTGGAGAACCAGTGTACCCCCAGAACTACTGCCATCCCTGGCCACTGGCTGTGCTGACTAGGGCTGACTGAACTTAAATATCTGGAGGGTCACATCTGGTCTCACATCTGGCATCAGATTGCAGGCACTTTTTTTTTTTACTGTAAAGCAGGTGTACAGTGCATAGAATTGAAGAAGAGGAGGAGAAGCCAGTAAAGAACCATGCTGAAGGGCTGAAGTCAGCCCTCCTTAACTCAAAACTAGATTTATTAGCTAAATGAACTGCGTCTGAAGCAATGACATGTTCTTATTTAATTTTATTTCATTTTCAGCCTGGATGTGTAAATACTACTGAAGTGGATATTAAAAAGTCTTCTAGAATGAGAAATCCTCACAAAACAAGAAAGGTAGGTAATAGTTTCTCATTATCATTCTGTGGCTGAAATCCTGATGGTAGCAAAAGCCAAGTTGCAACTTTTCAGTCCATTCCTCCCTGGTAAACAAAGCATCCCCACCACAATTCTAGGGGACGTGTGCACAGACACAGCACCTCTGAGAACTGCAGCACTGACTCTTCATTTACAAGGAAGGAACTGACTGAAAATTATGATTTGGCTTCTGCTACAAACAGAATTGCAGCCTATATACGGTAAATATTTTTCTTTCTTTATGCTAAAGGAACATCATGCTATTTTTGGACATATTCTGTTCACACCATTTTACAAGTGTCATTATGCTGTTTCTAAAAGTGAGGCAGGTCTGCGCTTACTCCTGACTCCTGTAAAACAGGAAGGTTTTTTTCTTGTGGTATTCACTTTCTTCCTGCAAAAAATGTTGTTTCTTTAGTGAAGCAGGGCAAACCGCTAGATCTTGATCATGGTTTAGCTTGTGGGTAAGCAAAGTGTAACCCTCTGAGTTGTTGTACTGCAACTCCCAGAGTTCCTTGCCATGGGCTATGCTGGCCAATGGGAATCACAGTCTGACAGCATATAGATGGACAGACATTGCCCTCCTCTGAATTAACCAAATGGATGCTTTAACTTTGAGGGAAATACTGAGATAGCTGTTGTGAGGAATATATACTCCCTCACTTCAATAAGAGGTCGTGGTTTGGGCAGGGCTGGCCCAATTATTAGGCAGAGTGATCTAAGTGCTGTTGTCTATGCAAGCCTGCCACTAGTGCTGAAGTTTGTTTGTAGAGATGGGGTAGATCCTGTCTTAGCTCAGGAAATGAAGTACTTTGGGATGGTCCTGGTTTAGAGCTTGCCTTTGAGCTGACTGTTCTTCCACCTGTAACTCTCAACCATGTTCTGCTTATTAAAAATAGATGTGCATTCACAAAAACATGAACACCCATTTGCACACGCTTGCACACACATACACATATTTATATGGGTTGAAATCCTGTTGCGCACCTGCCATTCTTGTTGTGCAGCAGCAGCAGATTGCCACTGATGAATGATATATTTTCTTATTTTGGGGTATACATGGATCACACACAATGCAATGAGGTTGTGTGTACCCAAAATTGCAAAAGGAAGCCACTGCCAATGGTGTAATTCCTGCTGCATCAGTGGATGACACTCAACATGATTTTGGCTGTTGTTGAATAGTTTGCTTTGCTTGTACTAACATCTGCTAAAATCAATGAGTTTAGGTAGCCTTGTGGCAGCTTGCCTGCTGCTATTGTTTTCTAATTGTTGAACATTAACAGTGGCTTCCCTGGATTCCAAATCTGTAAGACTAGTGGAAATTGGAAGCCCAAGATATACTTTCACTGTGTTAGTTCCAGAAGTGGCAGAAGAATAGATCCTTGAACAAGTTGTCAAAGGAAGACAATATTCAAGCACTATTTAGAATTGAATTGAAGTTTAAGTCCAAATCAACATGTTAACATAAATCTGATAAATAATTCTTATCAGTTGCAATCTTATATAAAACTCATTCCAAAATGAGAATTAAAAAGTTGTGGCACCTGTGATAGTTAAGTTTTATGCTTTTGTCCTGGCTTAGAATTTCAGTGTATTCTACATACCTGAATTAAAGAATAGCAGTCCAAGCTGTACTCAAGTGAAGCAGAAATATTAAGATTTAGCCGGTCAAAACTAGATTGTAATTCTATTTTGGCTCTAGTACATAAAGAATTTTGCCAAAAATTAGTCATATGTCAAATGTCTGGCATAATTTGAAGGCATGTACACATAGCAATTCATTAGAGCACTGTTACATTTTTGTTCCTTTTGTTAGCCTACAAGTGTAAGATTTATGGGCCATCCTTACTTATTTTCAGTACAGTGACCTCTAATAAAATGTTAATATCATATTTTTATTTATAAAATTCTTCTTCTCTGTACTCCTCCAAAATGGGACATAATGGGGCTAAAAATAAAATGAATATAACAACTACAAGTTAAAAACAGTAGACAGATTAATTAAAACAGAGAAGTGTTAAAGGAGTTAGAACTTTTTTTTTAAAAGGCAGACTTTCTGGATCATAATCTTCTTTTGTATCAGCCCAGCTTAACTGCTAAAGATAATTTTCTGTTTATATAAAGACAAGAGGGCCCAGTTTAGCTGGGAACTCTGCAAACTACTAAGAAAGCCTCCTGAGTAATGATGAAACCATGATAAAATTAGGGGGATCTGCTCTGGAGTTCTGTCATTAACAGAAGGAAAATACAGAAGACCAACTGACTATACATTCTGCCACATAGCTTTACAACTGTGTCTTAAAGTGAAGGGCCATGAACATTCAAACAAGTTAGGGCTAAAATGGTACTGTATTTCCAAGCATGGTTACTTTATCATGTGTGGTTAGGTTCTTATCATTCGACAAACATGTACGTTAGAGCAAGTTATACCACCATGAAAGAGAGCATTAGAGTATGCTTTTGTCAGTACATGTACAACTTAATACAATTATTATATTACATGAAAATTTCAAATATTGAAAAAGAGATGTGATAACTCGCAAATATTGTAAATTTCATACATTAAAATTTCTAGATAAATGGATTTATTTATTTGTTACATTTGAATGCAAGTTTTCCTTCTACAGTACACAGGCAGGTACACAATTACATCATAGCTCATGTGTCTATACATATGAAAACACTGAAAACATATTAATTCCTTTATTTCTGTTTTTATGACAGTCTGTCTATGGATTACAGAATGATATTCGAAGTCACAGTCCCACACACACACCCATACCAGAAGCTAAACCGCCTACAGAAGAAGAATTGCATGAAGAGGTTTGTGGTGCCATAGTTATATTATTGTTTGATTGAGTGATTGACCAATTTATCAGAACGAATTGAGCCAAACCCATTCTGAACAATTAAATGCAAATATAACACATCGTTTTAAGTGAGATCACCACAATGATTTAAAAATGTCACAACTAGGCAGTGTATTTCTTTCCATCACAACTTTTGGGAATCCAGATCTAATATGAGCCACATCTAACATGAACACATTCAGAGGGCACATCCAGCTTGTCCCATATACCATTTTTCACCGTCCGTTTTAGGACAGGCGTGTGCAATAAGGGGTATCTGCAGAATGAGAATGCAGAGGAGTCAGAAAGAAGGAGAAAGCTGGGAAATTTATCACAACTTAGTATGCAGCTCATAGAAAGCAATCCCATTTTTCTTAGATAAAAATTAAAATTTATTTATTTAAACATTAATAGTGCCTGAAAATTCAGTCAAACATTAGCTTCCTAATCTCAGCATTCTGTTTTTACAATTTGTAGATAAAATATTGGCAAATACAGCTAGACAGACATCGGTTAAAAATGTCAAAGGTTGCAGAAAGGTATGTATGTTACCATGTTATACTAAGTACTTTGCAAGGTTGTATTGGACTTTTTAACTAGCTTTCTGGGAGGGGGGAATCACAGATTAAGCACACATCATCCTAAATTTGTTGTTGCTATGTGTCATCAAATCACATCCAACTTATACTGACCCTATCAGTGACCTCCAACATAACCTATAGCCTTGCTCGGTTCTTGCAGATTCAAGATCATGGCTTTGTCTATGGATTCAAGCCATTCCATTCTTGGTCTGCCTGTTTTCCTGCTGCCTTCCACTTTTCTCAGAGTTTTTACCTTTTCATCGAGTCTTCTCTCCCCAAATACAATATTCACAGTTGAGTCATTTTTGCTTCTAGGGAGAGTTCTGGCTTGATTGTTCTAACATCCAGAAAGTTGTCTTTCTGGAGTTCTGTGGTATTCAGAAAGCTGTCTTCTAACACCACATTTCAGATGAAATGATTTTATTCCTGTCAACTTCCTTCACTGCCCAACTTTCACATCTGTAAACACCATAGTATAGACCAGAAAGACTACAACTCCCAGAAATCCTGGCCAGCAGAGCTAGTGGTGAAGGCTTCTGGGAGTTTTAGTCTAAGAACATCTGGGGATCCAAGGTTGGGAACCACTGGTATAGATGATCTTTACTTTGCTCTCCGGTGGTACATATTTACATTGGAGGATTTTTTTCCTTTCTAGTTGCCTTTCATAGTCTCATTTTCTTCTGATTTCTTGGCTGAAGTCTCCATTTGGACTGTTGATTGAAGAAATGTATAAAAAATCTCTGACAATTTTAATTTCTTAATTGTCAACATTAAAGTTGTATAGTTCTTCCATAGCGATGATTTTTGTGTCTTAATGTTCAACTGCAGTCCTTCTTTTGCACTTTCATCTTCATCTGGAGTAGTTTCAGATCATTGCTGCTTTCTGCCAGTAAGATGGTGTCATCAGGATATCTAAAATAATTGATATTTCTCCCATCTGTTTTCATTCCTCCATCTGAAATGGATCCAACTTTCCATATGATATATTCTGCATACAGATTGAACAAGAGGAGATAAAATATACTGTTGCCTGACACCTTTGCTTACAGGAAATCATTCTGATTCTTCTCCTTCTATTTTAACAGTAGCTTCTTATTCAGAGTATATATTATGCACCAGGACAATCAAATGTTGAGGAACAACCATTTCTTTTAGAAGGATTTTCAACTTTTTGTGATCCACACAAAGGCTTTGCTGTAATCGATAAAGCACATACTGAGTTTCTTCTGAAATTGTTTGTTATGCTCCAATAGCCATTGTATATTTGTAATATGATCTCTAGTGCTTCTTTGTCTTCTGAATCCAACTTGAACATTGGGCATTTCTTGCTGCAAATATTATAAAGGTCTTTGTTGATAAACCTTGAGCATCTAAGAGTACAGTATTCAAAATATGTCACTAAGAATTACAGTACATGGGAGCTTTGCTAACGACAATCTTCTTGAAACCTACCCCCACTGAAGGTGGGACTTTCGCAAGTGGACAAGGGTGGGGTACATATCACTCAGGTCAGCTAGGGAAATATTAAAGCAGCTCTCTGGTGTTCTCTCATTCAGTTAGTGCTGGGACTTTAAAGAAAAAGTGTCAGCTACCTTCCTACCCCCTGAGGAAACTGGGAATAATTGGGTTTAAATTGCTGAATTGATGTATAAGGCGGCACTGGACTACATTTGTATACTTGTGTACTTGTGAGCTTTCTTATAGACATGCATCCTTTCATCCTGGCTTTGTTGGTTCGGTGGTTTCATGCATAAGACTAGATCCAATTTAGGGAATCAGGGATAGTGAGTCCCATTCTATGTTACGGGATCTTGAGGTGAAGGCCAGCATGACCAGGTCCTGTTTAGGGGAGCCACTTTGGTCTTCACAAGAGATGGCAGAGGTACTCATTGGTCTTGCACCCTAGGGGTGCTCTACACCTATCATTTTATGGGATACCAAGCAAAAGATCTGGCTGGTTGCATTGGCCAGCAATCAAGTTACCTGGTGCTTGGATCTGGTTGCTCTATGCTGAACCAATTCTATTTCTGCTGTAACAAAGATAAGAACAATTATTGCCCACTTTTTCCCAATAAGGCAGTGTGTTCTGTCTTTCTTTAAAAGCAATTTAGCTGCACACTTGAACATACTGCCTGTGTCATCAAATACTTAGGCTTTCTGAAGACAGTGGCTTAACATTAATATAGTATAAGAAAAGTTGCATCATGAGAAAATTTTTAAAAAATGTAAGACATATATAAGAAAAATCACATTACAATCCATTAGAAGAATTTTTTTTGTTTTTCTAGTCTAATAGCTTATACTGAGCAGTATTTGGATTATGACCCATTTCTGGTGCCACCTGACCCTTCTAATCCTTGGTTGTCAGATGATACTACTTTCTGGGAAGCAGAAGTAAGGTATGTTGTATATGATTTTGGACCTATGTTTTAGTTTTGCATAAATGATATTTACTCAGTAAATCTTAATTTGAACATTCAGGTTCTAAATGGGCAATTGAACCAATACGGACCAAAAATATATTTTTTTCAAGTTTAATTCTTGTTTAACTCATTCTAGATCTCTCCTCCTCTCCCAATAAAGGGGAATCAAAGTGGGGAAAAAATTCAAATGTATTGATTTGTATTTATTTATGTAATTTATATGCCACCTTTCTCCTATAAAGGAACCTGAGTTGACTCACACTAATTAAAATACAAATAAAGTTAAAAACACAATATATTGTTCAATTAAAAACAATTAATTTGAAATCAAAGTGCTGGCCACACTTCCCCAGCAGACAGCACTGCCTTCTACCCATCAGGTGCTGCTACTATGCCTACAATTAGTCAGAAAGCTGTCAGAGTAAAACCAGACACGGGCAAGGACAGGAAGTGAGATGAAAAGCAGCTTCCATGGAACCACATTTAGCTATGGGTATGTACTTCTAACCTAGTACAGCAACCCTGAAACTGAAAGGAGCATGTTCTTTTGCTAAGATGCTGAAATAGACAGATTTCTGCTTTATGAACCATCACTCTTTTAATTCCAAAGAGAACAAGTACTCTAATAGCATGATTTTAATTGTTGAGGGCTGCCTTGGTTCCCCTATGGGGAGAAAGGCAGCATATAAACAAACAAAGAAACAAATACTAGCCATCTGCCTGCTCTTCAGAGGCAGTTCTGGCATGTGAGTTTACTACTATTTTATACATCATGGTAAACTAGGAAGGACCATTATTTAGTAGCAGAGCATACATCAGATCCCCCCACACCTTCAGGTTAGGGCTGGAAAAGACTGCCACCAAAACCCTGTAGTGCTATTGCTAGACAGCATAGATTCCAGACAGTACTTACATATATATTCTGACGTACAAGGACCAATGATTTGACCCTTTTGTCCATAGAACTAATACCTTGTCACCCACCTCACACAGCATACACCATCTTTCACAAAATAAATGGAAGCATGAAATAAATGTTCACCTCTGATGGTGAACAGCTGGAAGGAAAAAAAATTGTCATGTTTGAATCTGTCCCTTGACTAGGGGTGGTCAATTTTGGTGGGTTTGAGGGCAAACCTTGTGTGCTCAGGACCTTCTAGAAGACAGACAGACTGGATGTGGGGTCAGTGAGATACAGAACCAGAAGTGATTTTAAGCCCACCTCTGGGTTCAAAACTGCAGATTGTAGGTTCATTTCTAGCTTTTAAAAAAATGTGTTGTTTTTTAAATGTTAAATGGTGCTGTGAATTGGTATGATTTGCTGTTCCTGGAGCCTTCAGGAGTGCCTATTTTTCTTTTTAAAGAAAAGGGGCAAGGGTAGGGTCTTAGGAGTGCAAAAACACACTTGGAAGTCTCATATGCCCCTGAGGCTGTAACTTCACCCACTCATTTGACACAATTTATTATAAAATACTACTTTGGTTAATGGCAAACTGAGGATGGAAATTTATGAAGCATGTAACTGACTAAGTCACTTCTGTGAACCTTTAGTCTTTGCTCTGTGTGTAAACACCTTATCCCACTTTTCAGCAAAGAGCCAAATCAGCAAAGAGTAAAGCGATGGGGGTTTAGCATGGATGAAGCCCTGAAAGACCCCGTGGGAAGAGAGCAGTTCCTCAAATTCTTGGAGTCTGAATTCAGCTCAGAGAATTTAAGGTAGGATATATATATTTTTTTTTTTTTGTCCAGTGAAATCACAGCTACCTTGGGAGTACATTTCTATGTATTTGGTTAGGGGTTAGGGTAATTTATATTAGTCCCTGTTAAGTTCTACTCCTCAAGCTCTTATTACATTGTTTACTAGAACCTGAGATGTGGGTCCTTTTAGAGGCAGTTTGGGGCCTGTGGCATCACCCCAACCTTCAGAAGCTTCCGCTGAGCTGGTTTATTTAATTTAAAATCCTGCGCATATTATGTAGCAGAGATGGTCAAACATCTACTTGTCCTGGTTATGTTGTATTTTCATGCACAGTTTTCATGATTAATCAAACATGTCCAATCAACTTGACTTAAATAGTCCAATGAGTCATAATTTGTGAGGGCTTTGCCTAGCAGACACTGCTGCTTCCACTACGGGTGAGACACCCAACCCATTTTAATCTTTTTAAAGGCTCCCTAAACAATGAGGGGACCTCACAATGTTAAATGGCTCAGGCCTCATCTGAATTTATGGAGGGTCCACTGAAGCTTAGGATACTAACATTAAATCCCATAACTGATATTTGCACATTTCCCTTTACAGGTTCTGGTTAGCAGTAGAAGATTTGAAAAAGAGACCAATGCGGGAAGTCCCTGCCAGAGTACAAGAAATCTGGCAAGAATTTCTTGCCCCTGGAGCACCGAGTGCCATTAACCTAGATTCAAAAAGTTATGACAAAACAACACAAAATGTGAAGGAACCAGGGCGGCATACATTTGGCGATGCTCAGGTTAGCAGAATTCGTTTGTATGCTGCTGGCTACAGAGACACCTATCAGTGAAAACCTGTTGCTTCTTCAGTCCATTTCCATTTTCCCCACAGCCTTCATTTTTAAAAAACATGTGTCCATCCTACTGCTTTCATCCTTCAGTTCAATGTCATTAATTGTTTTGTCCATTTTTTTTTCTCACAAGAAGAAATTATGAAGACTAATGGTTGTTGTAGGTTTTTCGGGCTGTTTGGCCATGTTCTTAAGGTTTTTCTTCCTAACGTTTCACCAGTCTCTGTGGCCGCCATCTTCAGAGGACAGGAGTCAGAACTCTGTCTGTGCTCTGGTGCAGTTTGTGGGATAGTTGAGTATTTATAGCTGTGGGATCAGCTTCTGTCCTTTTCAGGAGATTGGGTGATTATGGTGACCAGCGTGTTTTTTGTTGTGGGTGTATTGTTGTGATAAGGGGGAGAGATGATTTTTCAGCATTGAAAAATACAGCCTGCAAAAGGTCAACGAACTCTACCCAGCCACAAGGACCGGTGATCACTGCACACAAAAGACCAGCTAACGACATCCATCAATCACAGTGACAGATCATCTCTCCTTCATTTCAAATAGAGTAGATGAATAGGTACCGCCTCAGTGGGAAGATAACAGCATTCCGTGTCTAGTCATGCTGGCCATGTTACCATGGAAAGTGTCCATGGACAAACACTGGCTCTTTGGCTTACAAACGGGGATGAGCACTGGCTCCTAGTGTCAGACATGACTGAACTTAATTGTCAATGAGAACCTTTACATACATACATACATACATACATACATACATACATACATACATACATACATACATACATACATACATACATATGTATATGTATATGTATGTATGTATGTATATATGTATATATATATGTGTGTGTCTGTGTGTGTGTGTGTGTGTGTGTGTGTGTGTGTGTGTGTGTGTGTATGTATGTATGTATGTATGTATGTATGTATGTATGTATGTATGTATGTATGTATGTATATGTATATATATATGGGGACAGGGCAGAGAGGTTGAAATGTGATCTCCTACCCTTCCAGAGCCCCTTTATCTGAGATGTTTGTACCTCATGTCCCCTCTCAGGCAGTGGCCTGGAAGGAAGAGTTGTGGGGTAGCCAGTAATAACAGCTGATAAGACAATACCAGTCTTAGTCCAAGACATTTGTAGCTTGTACCTGCAAGATGTCCCACTCTATGGGTGGACAGCCTGCAGTGGTGCAGGTGCACCTGAAGTTTATAGTGCTGTTGGCCTGAGACTGAACAATAGCATATAGTTTGGTCTATATACTCTTGCCTGCCTTTCTGAATTCTGTACTTACCCACTGTCTTGATCCACAGATGAAAAATGCTTTTTTAATAGTGTTAAAGAGTTAGGAGCTCTTTTCCTAATCACAGTAGTTAATCACTAGACAAAATGGTAGAGCACAAGGGGTAGGATCCAGTGGTGGTAAGTCCTCAGCTAGTAGAACAGGAGAATCAAACACTGGAGATCTGAGAAGCCCTATGGATCCAGTTTTCAAGTGATGTGGAAAGCTGGCAGGGATGAGAGGGGAAAAAAGTTCAATCTATTGGATTTAGTCTTAAGTTGGCAATGTCTCAGGTGCGCCACTGGATCCTAGCCCTTGAGCTCTGCCATACTGTTAATGGGTAGCTGGATATACAGAATATTTAACAAGATCTTTGGCTGCAGCTGTCTGCTTCTTACTATCCTGACTATTTATTGACCAAGCATTCTTCTGGAAGCAGTTCTAATTTTGATACACAGGACACTGTAAGAAGGATTCAAACTCCTCAAATGTAACAAACAAACAAACAAACACTAACTTCTGTTCCTGCCACTAGATGGCTTTCTGTATTCATTTTTCCTTAGAGATGTTCTTAATATTGCTGTGAGGTGAAACATTTTGGTTTTTAAAAAATGATGTTTTGTTGTTACTTTTGGTAGTTCTTTTCTATTAGAAATAGCTAATTAAATAGCAGTATCACTTAAAGAATGCAAGGGGATGTTGTCTTTAGACACAGTTTTACAGACCAAAGGAGCTACAATTCCAAGGCTCAGAAGAGTAATTAGTCACTTTTATAGTTCCAACTGTACAATAATTTTACTTTCCCTTTACCAACTTTTACTGCCTTACTAAAATTTAGTACTGTTACTTTTAGTTCCTTGCTTAAAAGATCTTAAGGCTTTTCGTTCAGTCACATGGGAAGGATTTGAGTTTGCTTCTTCATTTCTATTCCTTCTACTCCACCACCATTTAATGAGACTACACAACCATAAAAGAAAAATAATGAAACTGCACCTCAACATTGTGCTGCAGAAAAAGTGAGATCATTGCTTCAGTTGCAGTTGTAATGCAACTTAGTCATAATTACAGTATCGGAAAAAGGAAATAATTGGAAATATTTCTTTTTTAACAAGTTTGCTCTGCAGTTTTACCCAGCACAGACTTCTTGCCTTTGTTTTTAAAGATGAAGGTGTTCCTTCCAAAGTGAGGTCTGTTGAATTAATGAATGGATGAAATTAGTATTAATGTGGCAATCTTCAGCCTTCTTTTTTTTGGGGGGGGGGGGTCCTATTATCTGCTTTCTAAAATGTGACTTGACACTTCCATATTCTTTAAATATTGTAGGAGCACATCTACAAATTGATGAAAAGTGATTCATATCCACGTTTTCTACGATCCAGTGCCTACCAGGAACTACTACAGGCCAAGAAGAAGGTATTGGTCCATCTTGGCTATTTATTTTCCCTCTTTCAGTGGTGATATCTTACTACCATATTGGCTACTTTCTTCTTTCTCTCCTTGGGTAATTCAACTGCATAGCTGATAGGTGAAGAAGTTAGTTAAGATGAGCATCACAAAATACTGGATGGAGCCATGCTATATTTATTTTTCATACTTGTGTGACTGAATAAATTGAACAACCTGATCAGATTATGCAAAACACCTTCATAAATCAGAAAACTAAAACAGGAGAATAGCCTATGAGTAGGTAAAATATTTCTGGAAATTACCTTTCAGAGTAAAATTCGGAGTAAATTCAGTGCCATAGTCTTTTTCATTCTGCATCTTATGCAATGATTTTCTCTTTATAAAAGGAATACATTTCAGATCTGTTAGTACAATCCTAAGCATATGTATTTAGAAGTAAGCCTGACCAAGTTCAGTGAGGTTCATTTCGATTCCTAGTAAGCAAGTTTGGCAGAATCAATGTTCAATGATTACCAGGATTTTGTTTGTTGTGCTTGAACAGGGAATTCCAGTCCCTATAAGAATAATGAATTCTTTCCCCCAGTGTCCGCCTAGTCCACTTGTGACCTTGCCATGCGGAATGACAGAAGGCTCTGCACTATCCAGAACTGCTTTTTATTCAGATTCCCAGTCACAAGGAAGTTTCTGTAAATGGACATTTTGCCAAATGCATGTAGGAGCTCCATTCCAACTTTCCCATTGCACACAGGGAGTTCGCAACTGATCCTACCACTAGATAGAGTGATGAGAATGGTAGGAGATTGTAAAGAGAGGAGAGGCTAAGACTGGCATACTCAAGACTTTCAGTGGCTGCATGAATTTAAATCTCTCTTTAGGCATGATGAATGGGACTAATGCCTTATTTAATTTTATTTATTTATTTAAAATATTTATTTGCCACACTTCTCCTGAAGGATCCAAGGCTTCATACAGTATTTAAAAGAAACAAAATTAAAAGCCAAATAATAAATTATTACAATATTTAAAAAGCATTAAACAAATATCATATTAAAACTCAGAATAAGAACAATATAAAAGTCTAGTAACAAAGTGGTCATTTATCTCACCTGTATGTACCACTGTAGAAAATTAATATAGCAAGACGGAGAAATTGTCAAGTAGGCTGGCCCTTTTGATCACAGAGGTGTTACAGGTAATACAGTGAAAACAGGGAGATTGCAGAGAATCACAATTAATTATAAGCACTCATTTTCATGGTGACAGACATTAATTAAATAATTAATTAAATATTAATTAAGGAAGAAATTAAGAACAGTTGATATTCAAGGGAGAACTCTGGAATAATTCAAGTGTGGAATTGTTGACATTTTTTTTGGAGTAGATCAAATGTGAGCTTTTAACAGAATTGTTTAGCTTATTCATTTGACTTATTCTGGATACATATCTTCAGCATATAAAGGCTCCCAGGGCAGTTAATATAAAGAATAAAACAATATAATCATTCAGAAATCAATGGAACAACAAGATGGCAAATAAAAACTTAACACAGAAGAACATTTCTAAAATTCGTAAGAGCAATCACAATGACTCCCCTATACTGGCATAAGATGCTTATCTCAGCACAAAATGGAGCTGACCCTGAAAATGCTACCTTAGGGTACAGTGGCCATATGAAAGGATGTCTGAGAATTAGAAATTGTTAGGAGGTGGACTGAAAATAAAATAAGTGTCATAATAATATAAGGCCTTTGTCACTTTGCAAAAACAGGTCTCATATGAGACCCTAAACACACTGCTTTAAGTTCCCTATATTTTCTTAAGAACAATAATTGTATAAACACCTGGATTATGTGTGTATAACATATAATGCTAGCTGAAAGATCTATGCATTGAAATATATTTGTGATGACAACAGCCAAGCAAGGTCATTCCCTCAAAACTGTGTTCCCAGTCATCTCACATATTACCAAGGAAGTTGAGGATCCACTCTTTCCATTGTCTCATTCTCATTGTCCATCATTCTGGTTGTCACCCATGATCCCTTATGCTAGTCACAAAGAGTCAAAAGGAAGAAGAAAACAAAGATTGTAACAGAATTCTCATTCCAAACTCAGTTATCTTCTAAAAGTTTATTTGTTAGATGTCCGTTTCAGTTGTTAAAATGACAGAAAACCCATTATATATATTAAAAACCTCTCTAAACATGTGTGTATTGGAATCAGGATTGGAACTGTGGAATATGGCATTTTAATCTTTCCTCCTCCACCACAGTCTCAATAAAAAGTGTTCCCTTTATCCAGAGCTGCTGTTTCTCACAGGAGAGAGACTCCTGTATTAGCAAGTAGAGAAAGAAAGGGAATTATTGTCATGGCTGTGACAGGGTTAACCCCTTGTGCTGTAGTCCTGATTGTGATTTTGAACCCTCACCCCTGCTATTTGGACTTTTTAAAAGATATATAGAACTAGAAATGGCATACTTAACATCCACTGTCATATGACCCTTAGATTTAATACCTTGTACGTGATGTACAGGACGAACAAGTGGGCCCTAGATTAAATCAAGCCTGGACTACGTCTGGAGGCAAAAATGTTGAAACTGAGGATGTCCTACTTTGGGCACATCACAAGAAGGCAAGATTCTCTGGAAAAGACAATAGTGCTGAGAAAGATGGAAGGCATCCAGTTAAGGACAGGACATTTTGGAGATCGCTCATTCATAGAGTTGCCATAAGTCGGAGGCAACTTGATGACATGTAACAGAAATAACAATGCTTACACAGCTGTCAAAAGTTTAACTGCTATCCCTTGCAATTAGTGTATCATAGAAATGGAGGGACAGAACAAGCCAGAGAGTTTGTAATTCAGGTTATATTCTTGAGTTCTGAAAACATGTGGTCATTTAACAAGCAGAATGTCAACACCTCATTGTTTGCTTTAATTTTTTATTTATTTTACATTATAACAATTTGATCCAGACATTCTAACCAAAAGCCTTGGTCCAGAGAACAGTAAATGCACTCCAACTTGCAGTTGATTGCATTGTCAAAGCTGACAATGTGTCAGCCAGCCCACCCAGTGGCACATTAACTATACAGGAGCCTTATCCATTTGCTTTTGGGTGTAATGTTTTTAAAATTTTAATATGCAGTCTGTATCACATGTACAAGACCATATTTGGAACAGCAAGCTGGCAACTCTGTTTCTGTGTGCAGGCTGCTCTTCTTGGATCAAGTGAAAAACACAAAATCTTTCCCATTAACTTTCTGTCAGCAGTTGCATGTTTTTCTATACTTGTGTTTGTTTCGTGATTTATACATGAGCTTCATGTTTTCGCAGCCCATTACTTCATTCTTCCTTTATTTTCCCAGCCTGTTTTTTTCTCTTTTGTTTGGTTTCCTTTCCTTTTTTTAAATTTTTTCTTTCACTTTAAGTTGGGAAACACACTGGATCGTCGAACATCTTTTGAGAAATTCACACGCAGTGTGGTAAGTTTATAACAGTGTGAGACATTTGGGTAATAGATATTCTTCCATGCTACTTGAATGACAAGCCCCCATGCACTCCTTCAACACAGGCCTGAGTGGAATTATTTGGAATAATAGCTTGAATGATAACTGCAGCTTAAACTTGGGAGGAGAAGAATAGGTGCTAAATTCTTCTCCTCAGTTTAGGCTGAGAAGCCTCATGAAAGAATTTTAAAGCCCCACAAGACCCCTTGCTTCCAATAACAGTGAGATAAAGGACTGTTTTGCTCCCCTCCCCCAAGTTTTCTGCAGTTTGCCTAGAATGAATCTAGTGTGCTTTCCCTTTGAGAAGCAAAGCACACACACATACATGGGAGAGGAGTGCGCGCAAACACAGATCTAGTTGTTTGTTAAAAAGACGGAAACAACCCACCTGGTGCTTCCAGTCATCAACTAAAGTAGGAGCCAGCCTAGTTTTCCTAGATAGCTGAATGGCAGGTAATACTGTTTTTGGGGAGGGCAGAGGGGGACAGCAATCATGTTTTTAAAAATTACTGTTTTTGTGCAAAACTTCATTCTCACCAGTGTGAAAACCTTATTGAGGGTGTCAGAAGATTCCTTGCTCTGGTTGCTGATAATTCCTCATCCATGTGTGCAAAGACAGATCAAGCAAGGATTCACTTCCCTGGCTTATATAAAGTGCATGCCCATATTTACCTTTTCTGCAAAACAAACAAACGAACAAAATTCACTTTTAAAAAAAGGGAGAGAGAGAAAAAGAGAGAATATGCGTGAAAGACAATATTGACAAAGCATAATCCAATTGGATCCATTCAATTTCACTCTGCATTTTCTTACTTTAAGCCACTCTTTCAACAACAACAACAAAAGATCATTTTGGATTAATTTTTTCAATTCTTGTGCTAGTGCCTTTGGATCACTTTTTTCAACACTGTGTTAAAGCATCAAAGTAAAGCGTCCAACGCATTTATTTTTATAGGGAAGAAACATCCCAATTTTCCCATGCCATAAAAACTGTACACCGACACTGAGGGCGAGCACTAACCTGTTATGAAAAGAGGTAGAATGATCTTGGCTTATATTCCAGTTTGTTGACATTGTCTGCTGAACTGTGTGCATTTCACGTGTGCAAGTGTGTGTATGTGTATGCGTGTGTGTAAGTGTGCTGTATTGTGGCTTTTGCTGTGACAACTAGCCTATAAATTATGTGCTGAAGTGAAAATCTATCAAGAACATCAGCAAAGATCATGGGGTTTGTTTTCAGGTTCTTCAGTTGGGATCAAGAAATAGTATTATTTCCTTCATAATTTCCACATAAACAAGATTTAAAATACAATGTAAAATATATTTTATACTATGATGATGTACAAGTGGAAGTAATTAATAATGTGATATGCAGAAATCTTTAGCTCCTGTAAAAATGGATAAAAGATCTTGGGGCAGGTTGTTGCAGAGCAATATTTAGGCAATAGACATTACATAGCATATAGTGGAAATTCAAGGATTAAATTAGATCTGAGCACTTTTAATGCTATCTCCCAAATCCTATTGGTTCTTGGACAACAAGACCAATAGGCCTTGAACATTAAGACTTTTTAGTGAATTGCCTGCCAGCAACATAAAAATAAATAAATTAGTGGGGAGTTTGAAACAAACCCCCCTATTTTTGCATGGTGGTTTTGCCACAGCATGTTGTTCTGTGAGTTCTGTAATATTGGTTGTGGGGGCAGAGGTGGTCTATAGAACAAACATTGTGATAATTTAAGATGTATAACTTAACTTTCTTTAATAATTTACCCATAAACATCCAGCCCCATCTAACACACTGTGAAGTATTTCTTCTTTTGTGATGGCTATGAGAATGTAAGCAACAATATGAACATAAAACGCTAAGCTACAGTTATACAACTCCATCTTTTTTCTCCCTGGACTACCATAGGTGTCCAAGTCCCAACAAATTCTAGGTATACATGGGATCTCAAAAAATAATATGCCCAAAGCGCACAGTATAGTCACTGACACTTCTGAGGCTGGTTGAGATGGTTCAGAATGTGACATGGGTGTCTGGGACTATTTTGAAAAGTGTTTGGAAAATTTGGATAGCCAAAAAGACTGTGGTCTGACAGCAAACCAGGGCCATTTACCTGGAGCATGCAATTTCTTTTGTTATGACAACTTCACTGGTTATTGCTCTGTTACCAGGTGGAACTCAAAGTGCTGCCGTGACTTGGGGTCTATATTCTTCCACACAAGCCTGCCTAGCTTTTAAGGTATTCAGGATTGTCCGTTCTCTCAGGCCCACCACAAGCAGAGCCACTTTGCATGGGATCCTGAGAGAGGACCTTCTCCATAGCTGTTCACAGCCTCTGTAAACCCTGCCTTAAAGGGAGAGGTTGACTCACTCTTTGTTGTTTTTCTATCAACATGTTAAGAGCTTTCTTTGCCAGACAAGTCTTTTGCATTTTAAGATGGTTTGTTAAGAGTTTAATTGGGTCTTATTTCTCTTTCTTGTTATGTTTTCAATTGATTTATGTGTTTTATTTTAGCATTTGGATTTAATTGTATTTTGTCATTGTGAGTTGCCTTGACCACCATTCTTGGCCAAAAGGCAAAACAAAAATTTAGTAAAATATATAAAGCGATAAAGGCATACATATGCCATATATTGGCCAAGGAACAGGCAGGGCAGGGGTATTGCATCAGCACAGCAGTTCTGCTGGCAAAACTATAAAGAACCAAATGTAAATGTTGAATCTTGGTGCTACTTGAGGCTATGGAGGAATGAAGTTGATAAGAATTGTTCCAGGAGAGTAACTCCTGATATTCAAAATCTATTGATTACACAATTTCAGGTCTTCCTTGAATCCATTGTCCTCAGTGGTAGCTTTTCTCTGTTCTTTACAGTTTTAGCGAGATTTTGAATTCTAAAGAATCATTCTAAAAATATGCAGTCAATAACAAACATTCTTTGTTATTGTGAAAGATACAGATGGTATTCATTCCTTTTTTACACTGCTTTCCCAAGAAGGCGGACTCACGGCCATTTTCCATAATAAGGTTCTCCTCATTTTAAATGATATAAATATCCTGGATTGCTATCTGATAGAAAAACTGAAGATAACTAGCTTAAATGCACAGTTTAACTCTGTAAAATATTGATGCCATCTTCCTTTTCTTCATCCATCTTCTTCCTGTCTTCTCTCTTTAGCAGGCCTCATTATTACTAAGACAACAGCCATTAGTTAACTTGTTCTCTGAACACTCTTAGAGGGGATTACCTAGCCTCTCTACCTCCATCAGTGCTTTCTCTACTTGGAGGTAGATGTGTCACATTTCTGCATTGTGATGACCATCCATTCAGGCAAGGATTGGAGGTTTTAATGCAGCCATACTCACTGGTGAATTCTGGGAGCAATTTCTGCTCTATAGCCATACCATGGCCCTCTCCACTACTGAAGTATGTGAAGGACACAAAATACTTTTGTTCCTCTTGTCCCTAGCAGCTAAATAATCTGACTGCTGATTAAAATACGTTAGGACATTGTGTCGCTAGAACTAACTTGGCATAATATTTAAAACCAAAGTTACGAGCAGCAGAGGAGATGTGGCTTCAGTTTATTTTGGAATGTAAGAACAAAAGTTTTCAGCTTCTTCAGATCTTTTACTTACTGAACGTGCTGCAAAGACAATGTAACATAGTCTGGAATGGTGTGAAGTAATTCTTAGGAAAAAACAGAGGTGTGGTTGCGAAACTCATCCTATCTGAAGAATCCCAGTCAAACATTTACTCTAAAAATTTTAAAGTTAGTTTCAAAGCTTTTTTTTTGCTGATGATGCCAAATATACCTTAAATGTGGTAATGTTTGGGTAGGGGAAGAAACAGGAATCATGGCTATGCATCACTTTTAGCTCTTTTGCTGCTTTTTACCAGGAGAGATTCAAGCCATCTTATTTTTCACCAAATTAACAAAGAGGTGGTGTGTTGTCTGAAATGCTTATATCCTACATTGGCTCACATCATGCTACTTGATGTCAGCATTAACTGTCAATGAATACTCTAGACCAGGGGTGGGAAATGTTTGGCCCATCACGTGTCTTTGGACTCCAGCTCCCATTAGCCATAACCAGCACACCCAATATTGAGATGGGAGATACAGTCCAAAAACATCTGGAAGGCTGTATGTTACACATCACTGGTAAGGTCTGTGATGAACTTACAGCTGTACAAAATTCATAGTAGTGGATTATCTAAATTAATTTAAGTGTCATCAACATGAACATCAATGAAAAATACTGTTGTATCTTTTAATAATAGGTAAATTATATTTTGAATATAAGTAGCATCAACTGTAGAGGACAAGTGAATCTGAAGCATAAGATTTAATTCTTATACTTGGTATCTTAAAAATGACTAATGACTAATTTTCAAGGGCTGCAGCTTTTTGTGGCAAAACTCACACCATGACTGCTGGCTCCAGAACATAGCAAGTGAAAACAGGACAATGAGACCAGTGTTTGATTGAGATATCTGAGCGTGCATCCGAAATATTAAATGTTGTGCATTTTGAAAGACTAACATTTGTCTTGATAATGTCAAATGGATACAATGTGTGGCATTTCAAACAGATGGCCAACTTCAATTATCCCAGGACTTAAATGCATTCAGAGTGCTCAAGTATGATCTACATGTGGAAATACATGGCTTGCATTCTCTGCGTCATATTCATGATGAGCATCAGCTGTTAGTGTGAAATGACTCTACTGAAGCCTTGCATCTGAGGTGGTAAGGAAGTCCTGTCTTTGGCACTGTTACTCTGATGGTCAATTCACACATGCATGTTGTCTCTTGAGGCTGCAGTTCAAGCTGCTGAAACATTCATGTGTGAAACAGCCCCAGGTTTGACCTCTGAGGTTTAATGGACTGATGCGCAAAAGTGCAAGTTTCAGCTGCAGAAAGATATGCACTGTGTGCTGAACGGAGTTTTCAGTGATCATGCCTCTGTCTTCTGTTTCCTTTTGCTTGTTTGTTTCTGTCTTTTCCTCAGGGGAAATCGCTCACATCAAAGAGATTAACCAGTCTAGTGCAGTCCTGCTAAAAGGATCACCTTGTAGCATGGAAGCAGACTCAATCATGATATGTACTTTGTAGCTCCCTAATTGCCTGAAATCAGAGGACAATAGAACAAGATGTTGCATGAGCAAGGACCTGACTTGTTTTCTTTTGTGTATGTCAAGGCATTACAGACTCCAAGGGACCTGCTAATCTTTCGATGCCTCCATTTTGAAAACTCTGCTCACTTTCGCCTTCATATCAAGCTGGATCTGTGTCTTTTTATTTTCTGCAAGCTGAAGTACAGTAAAAAGTTTTTCTAAAAAAGCTTCCGTTAGGCACAGTTTTATTTTCAGTACTGTCAGTCACAAACTGGAAGAAATGTAAAAAAGAAAAAAAGAATATATTAATAAATATACCTACTATGGCATCACAGCTATTGCACAAACAATTAGCACAGAAAGTTCCGTCTCACAGATGTATTCACCTTGAGAAAGAAAGCCTGTGTCTTTGTCTATTGTCTGTATATCCGATGTTAATGTTTCTTGCATTTATTTTTATACCATATCTTAAGGGGGGGGGGGAGAACATCTTTTACGCCAAATGTATTAAAGCTGATCCTTCCTCTGTAAATTTGTGTATGTTTATATTGTTGTTTTATCTTTCATTAAAATATGCAGAATCTCTTCCCTTTGGTAGTGGTAGCAAAATGCCTTATTCAGTGTTTGGGGAACCACACAAGAAATGCTCTGTAGAAAAATCAGTATCCTAACGGGGTGGGGGAATTGAGAGATTCCAGACCTCTTGCACTTTATGATGGGCTGTGTTAGCTACTGCTAAAAGGAAGTAGTCCCTATTCTCCAAAAGCTTGGTGATACAATTTTGAGTAGCTGCTTCCACGTGTCCTAATAAAGCATGTTATCTATAAAGTATAGCTATTAAGCACAAACCTACATTGACTTTCCCAATTCAGGTAACAACTCCCAATGTACACTTCTGTATATCTGATTCTTCATGCCAGTTTCTACCAGTCTATAACATCAAAATATGCTTTGGGAAAGATCATCCTGCCTGTTGCTTTATTCATAAGCCTCATTGAAAAATAATTATGGCTGGATGCAAAAACACACTGAAAAGATGGGTAATATAGCTGTTTAATTTGAGAACTATTACAGAGTTCCAGTGGGATTTTAGAAAAGCAATAAAATATTTGACACGAATAGAATGGATATATGGATATGAAACTACAAAGAGGATTCTCATCAATATTTTCTCTGCATTCTCATATGGATCAACGGTGAAATACTCTGCTGTAACTTAATACAGATTTAAGCCTGTTCACACAAAACCCTTCTAGTGGGTTTATATTCACTGAGTTGGATTGTGCTCTAAATCCTGTAATTGAATAAAATAATGCTAAAGACAGAAAACAGTTATTGGCAAGGAAGTTCCAGTGCATGAAATTGTGATGTATTGGGGGAGTGTGAGACCCAGAGCTTGGACAACTTACTTTTTTGACCATGGCTGCAAGATGTGGGATACTTGGCTCAGTAATACTACAAATGGAAAGGATCTTGGAACTGTAGTAGATCACAAGCTGAACATGAGCTAACAGTGCAATGTGGCTGCAAAAAAGGAAAATGCCAGTTTAGGTTGCGTTAACAGAGGTATAGTCTCCAAATCCTGTGAAATTCTAGTTCCCCTCTATTCGGCACTGGTTAGGCCTCATCCTGAGTACTGTGACCAGATCTGGACACCACACTTCAAGAAGGATGCCAAGAAATTGGAACAAGTCCAGAGGAGGGCAACAAAGATGATCAGGGAGCTGGAAACCTTGCCCTGTAAGGAAAGACTGGAAGAACTGGGCATGTTTAGCCCTGAGAAAAGAAGATTGAGGGGAGAGATTATAGCACTTTTCAAATACCCCTGAGTGCAGGACATGGAATAATGGGCTCAAGTTACAGAACACCAGATTTCTGTTGAATATCAGGAAAAGCTTCCCAACTGTTAGAGCAGTATGGCAGTGGAATCAATTATCTTTGGAAACGAGTGCTCCAGTGCTGAAGGCATTCAGAGGAAAATTGGACAACCACCTGTCAAATCTACTTTGCTTTGGGTTCCTGCATTGAGCAGGGGGTTGGACTCACCTTCTAATTCCATTTTTTGGTGATTCTATGATTCCCAGCACCAGGATTCTCCCAAAAGGGGACTTTTCCAAGCTGTGTTGAGTCCTAATATGAGGAATAGAATTGCCAGCTGTGAATATTCTGCCTAACTATGGCATAGCTGGCAGAAAGTTCATCTTCCTTGCTGTATTTGAAGCAATGATATGGGAAAATAGATTTGTTGATTTCTGCCCCTTCCGAAGGTTTTAGGCACAGACCCTTAAAAAAGATCCTTTGGTAGAGGGTGGATATGAGGAAGCTTGCAACACTAATAAAACACCAGTTATACTAATACCTTTTTCTCTAAGGCCAAAAATTACTAACCTAAGGCTATCATATTTGGGGCTCAAAACTCATTGGAAAAGCTAATAATGCTGGGAGAAGTGGAAGCAGCAGAAAAGGACCAAATATGAGATCAATTGACTAAAGGAAGCTATAGCCTTGAGTCTGCAAGACCTCAGCAGGGCCATTAATGACAGGAACTTTGGTTTTATTTCAGAAACCAAATAGATAATTGATAATGATAATCCCATTATTTTATTTCGGGCATCATAGCATTTGTGGAACACTTCCGAAATGTAGAGCCAGTACAACTACACAACAACCCAGTAACTGTTTAAGGCACCAGTGAAGCTACAGTTGACCCAAGTAATAGAGTCAGCACTCCTCTGCACAGGTTATCTCTTTGTGTTCGGGCCAAATGATATAAGACCTCAGCTTCACAATCAGACAGTGACAGAATACCATCTGTTCAGATACAAATCCCTTCAAAACTGCTGTCTCTGCACACTCAACTTGCAAATGAAGCCCATTGTTTACCTCCTACTGACCAATCACCAAACAGAATACATCTAATTTGCAATTTATGGAGCTGCAGAAACCTTGTGGTAGGACAGAATAATATCCTTACCCACCACGTCTCATTGTGAAACTGTGAAGCTGGCATCTCCTATACTTTGGCCCTCAGTTTGGGGAAGGGAATGTATGATTCATCCAACTTTAACACCTACAACACAGCATGTGAGGGATGGCTGGAGTTTCAGTCCCATTACTTCTGGAGGGCTATACATTCTCCACCCCTATCTCAGATAATATGGTACAGCTTCAGATGGAAGCAGAATGTCTTTGTCTGGCCATAGCTGAAGAATGAGACTAGACAGAAATGTGTTCATTTCATATGTATACATTTGTATATCTTTCAGCAGACTAATTGACAAAGAAGGACTTGGAGGAGTGATCTTGATCTCATGGATGATGTCTTTTTGTTAATTTCTCCCAAATGATCTTATAATGGTTGATTTTCTTATCCAAGCCTGCCTCTTTCAAGTCCTGCAGAATAAACTTCAAGGGTGTACAGTCAACAATAGGGTGTGACAGTTTCCAGATGTTCAAACAATTAGACTAATCTGAAATAATAAAATACTAGCAAACAAATATGGGCTGATTGGTTGAACCATCCTATCATAGGATGGTTCAACCAATATATATATATACACACACACACACACAATAAAGTGTGTGCATATGTACCTTGGAAATGCTAAGACATTCAAAGAAAATCCATCATGACCAAGCTCCTAACTGGGGGGTTTTTAGTGGTGCTTCAAATTTTTTTAAATATGCATGTATAAAACATTTCAATGCAATTGCAATTTGTGTACATGAAAAATCACCTATTCAAAAATATGTATCTGTGTAATGTCCTATGGAACCAAAATTGACTGTGATTTTCTGTCTCTCTCTCTCTCTCATAGGCACATGTATATCTGGTGGCAAGCCTGTATATGATGCTACATAGTACATGACAATTCTCATACATCTTACCTATACGCTCATTTTCACATACACTGAACACTTCCCAACTGATTTTAATACCCTGACCCTAAAAACAGAGTTATGCGCTACAAAACAAATGGGACTAGGCCTGACTCAAGATATTTTGGTGTCTGAGGCAAAAGGCAAGATGGCTCCAACTTCCATTCATAGATGCTGACTGGACTGGCAGTTGAATCCATTATGACGTACAACCCTCCACCACTCGTGAGGCAGCAAAGTAGTTAGGGCAACAGGAAAACATCCAGAGAATTTATGAGAACCAGCTACCACTGCTAACCTACAGACTGTCACCTCGAGCTGTTGCTTCATGCTGCCTAATGTGGCCTGGAGATGAATGTGGCTTTCCAGGTTTTGTTTCTTGAACAAAAAACTGTGGGCCAGGACACCTTCAGGGTAGAAAGGAGGATAAGGAGGAGGTAGTTAACCATCTTCTACCTAATGATTCTCCCTCCCTTGTTAATTTTTCCACACTTAATTGAGTTCCAGACCAGTCAGATTCTGGAGGGCAGAAAGAAAGTGTTGTGGGGCAGAACTGTGTAGAAACACAAGGAACTGGTACATCCAATGATATCAGAATTCAGACCAGGTAAACAACAAGCTCAGGACAACCATAACTGTATATAACTAGTGCTCATTTTTGTATTCATGCAGTATTGTATCAATGAATACGCATTCCATTTTTTCATATGAATTCTTCACATACAGGCAGACTGTTACTACTAGAATCATAAAGAGCATGTTGTGAGCATTAGTTATAGACAGTTATGGTTGTCCTGAGCTTGTTGTTTATAATATATATTTCTATTTTTATACATAGATCCCGAAGAAGGCTGTGTGCTGAAACGCACTGAGCATTTTTAAATCATTTACAGTTTTCTACATGCTGAGACCCAGTCTCTCATTCTGATTTCTGACAGAACTGTGTATGCCAAACTGCCTGCTCTGCCTCCACTTAGCTGTGTCACTGCCTAGCTTAGCGGAGGACACTGTCCTGTTTCCAGAGGAAGGTATATTTCCTATGTGAAACACAGAGAGGTGCCATCTTGTCCATCGGCAAAAGGTCTCGGGCCTTTTTCTAAAAGTCTTCTGCGTGGCAATGACAGGGAGGTTCAACATCATTTTTATGAGTCAATAACTCAAAAGAATTGAGATGAAATGGATAATATTCACCCTATGAGGCCAGATGGTGCTTTTTCTCCCAAAAGGTATCATAGCACTTGTTCCATGTAGAGTCCTCAGACACAGAGAATCCATCGGTAATGTGGCCAAACTCTGACAGTTGCTTCCAGTCACTTCCTTCTTCCTTCTTATCTGCCTTTATGCTACTGGTTTTCCCTGACCATTCACTTGAATAACAACAGGACATCTATTTATTTATTTATTTACAAGATTTTTTTAGCCGTGCCATTACCAATGGTCTCTGTGCGGTGTACAACAATATTAAAACTTTAGAAAACATTAAAACCATTAAAAATAGGCAATATTATAATAATACCCTATATTAAAACAAAGCAAAATCAAAGCGTGCTGCTTATATACCACCCCATAGTGCTTCAAGCACTCTCTGGGCGGTTTACAAGTTAATTATGCAGGCTACACATTGCCCACCCACCCCCCAGCGAGCTGGGTACTCATTTTACCGACCTCGGAAGGATAGAAGGCTGAGTCAACCTTGAGCCAGCTACCTGGGATTGAACTCTGGGTCATGAGCACAGTTTTGGCTGCAGTACAGCAGTTTAACCACTGCGCCATGAGGCTCTTTAAAACAGCCAATTTATCATTAATAAATCCTGCTGCTCACACGGCCAGCTAAAGGATACGAGTACTATTTAATTAAAATGCTGGCTAAACAGAAAGGTCTTTGCCTGGCACTGAAAAGCCAAAAGTGTTGGAGCCAGGCGGATCTCTATAGGGAGGGCATTTCAAAGTTGGGGGGGCAACAGCCGAGAAGGCCCTATTTCAACATGCCATCCCCCTCATCTCTTTCAGGGATGGTACCTTCAGAAGGGCCTCCTGGCCTGATCTTACAGTACGGGCAGGCTCGTATGGAAGAAGGTGGTCCTTTAGGTAACCAGGTCCTAAGCCATTTAGGGTTTTATATGTCAAAGTAAGCACTTTGAATTGGGCCCGAGCAGCAACTGGCAGCCAGTGTAAATTTTTCAGAACCAGTGTGATATGAGTCCGTGCAGCGGCACCACTTACCAGCCATGCAGCCCAGTTCTGTGCCAGTTGCAGTCGCTGGACCGTCTTCAAAGGCTGCCCCACGTATAGCGCATTGCAATAGTCCAGTCTGGTGGTTACCAATGCATGTGTCACTGTTGCCAGGCTCCGCTCATCCAGGTAAGGACGAAGTTGATATATTCTCCACAGCTGTAAGAAGGCACCCCTGGACACCGAGTCCACCTGGGCTTCCAAGGTCAGACCCGGGTCAAGGAGCACCCCCAAGCTGTGGACCCTGTCCTATAGGGGGAGTGTAACCCCATCTAGGGCAGGAAAATGGCCCTTTAACCTATCTGGCGGAGCACCTACCAGCAGCACTTCCGACTTGTCTGGATTGAACCTCAGTTTATTGACCCTCATCCAGTCCATTATCAAGTCCAGGCACGAGTTCAGAATGGCGACTGCCACACCTGGATTGGTAGAGAATGAGAGGTAGAGCTGGGTGTTGTCAGCATCTTGCTGACTCCTCAGCCCAAACCTCCTAACAACCTCCCCCAGAGGTTTCATGTAGATATTGAATAGCATGGGGGACAGTATAGAGCCCTGAGGAATCCATGACGCAACCGCCATGGATCTGAGCTACTGTCCCCCAGCACCACCTTCTGGACCCAATCAACCAGGTAGGAGTGGAACCACTATAAAATGGTGCCTCCCATTCCATCCCAGCCAATCTGTCCAGAAGGCCCCCCGTGGTCAATGGTGTCGAAAGCCGCTGAGAGGTCCAGGAGAATCAACAGGGACACATTCTCTCTGAGTGAAACAGGGTGACCATGGAGGTCTCCGTCCCATAACCTGGCCTGAAACCCAATTGAAATGGATCTAGATAATCCATTTCATCCAGGAGAGCCTGGAGCTGCTCAGCCACCACACGTTCCAACACCTTGCCCAGAAAAGGGAGGTTTGCCACTGGTCGATAGTTGATCACTAGACCTGCGTCCAGATTAGGCTTTTTTAGGAGTGGGCGAATCACTGCCTCCTTTAACGGGGCATGGACCACTCCCTCTCTTAACGAGGAGTTGATGACCTCCAGGATCCAGGTGCAACCCCCCCCCCCCAGCAGATTCCTTTATTAGCCATGATGGGCAAGGGTCAAGTTGTATATTGGTGGCATGAACCGATCCAAGCACCCTGTCCACATCCTCAGGTCATAACAACTGAAACTCATCCAATAAATTATGATATAAGTCCGGAGTACTGGACACAACCATAGGCTCTGCATCAATAGTGGAGTCCAACTCTTTGCGAATCTGAGCAATTTTTCCCTCAAAGTGTGTAACAAATTCGTTACAGTGAGCCACTGAGCGGTCCGGGACCTCCGCCAAACCATTAGGCTGAAGAAGGTCCCAGACCACTCGAAATTGCTCTGCTGGACGACACTCCGAGGAAGCAATATGACTGGAGAAATGTTGACATTTCGCCAGCTGTATCGCCACAGAGTAGGCCCGATAATGGGCTCTAAGCTGTGTTTGGTCATAGTTGCAGCGATATTTCCTCCATCTGTGTTCAAGCCGTCCCCCCACCTGCTTCATAGCCAGAAACTCCTCTGTGTGCCATGGAGCCATATAGGCTCTGCGGGCAGGGAGAGGGCGCCTAGGTGCGATCGTGTCAACCACCTGGGCCATCTCCTTGTACCACAAAGCGACCTGGGCTTCGACAGAAGCACTGACCATATCAGCTGGAAACTCCCCTAGAACATTCAGGAATCCTTCAGGATCCATAAGTCTCAGGGGGTGGATCATTTTAATTGATCCCCCACCCCTGCAGAGGGTAGTAGTGGCAGAGAATCTAAACTTTACCAGGAAATTGTCCGACCATGACAACAGGGTCAAAGATAAACCCACCACATCCGGACCACCATCCCCCCGTTCCGTTGAGAATACTTGGTCAAATGTATGGCCTTTCTCATGAGTCGGGCCGATGACATGTTGAGACAGCCCCATGGTTGTCATGGCAGTACAACAATTTCTGAGGTACAACAGAACAGAGATCAGCTCCACAAGAACTGAATTTTGATTGTAAACCAGTCTGCTTTAATGGTTCTCCGTCTTTAACTCTGTACCTGAGTTTTTGGTTTTGCTTTGTTTTAAACAGAGGATATGATCTGTGAATGCACAAAGGCTGACATCCCCAGATCATCCTGTCCCTGACAGTTTTTAATTCACTCATATACTAAACAATTTTCTTCCTTTTATTTTCATTTATTTCTATGGCATAAATATTGCTACTCTTCAGTTTTCTCATTTACTTCCCTTTTTCCGTTCTTTCAGCCTTCCTTGACAGTATAGGTGCTTTATGCTGTTGTTCTGGCAATACTTTTAGCTAATTCTTAGCATAGTCCTATACACAGCAGCTAAAATAAGTCCCATTAAGTTAAATTGGGTTAACTCCTAGATAAGTGAGTATTGGATTACTGCCTTTAATGGTAAATGGGCTCTTTTTCAAACTTAACCCTGCAAAATTCTTGTTCCATTTCTCCTCTTCCTCATTAGCTGCATTGTCCAAATTTAATTTTTTAATCTTCTGCTATTGAGGCATTAAAACAGTGGAGAAATTATTGTCATTTTAATTGGATTCTATCCCCAGAAAAAAAAGCAACACTGGTTGTAGAGAGACTTCTAATGACTAGTCTGGATTTCCTTTGCAGCATCCATCAGCTTTCAGTTATTAATGTGGAAAGCACAACCTATGAATAGAGTTTCAGCTGGCCCTTTATGCCTTGCATATATAACACCTTTGTGGAATCACAGCAGTTGCAAAATTGGGATTACCTTTTATAGGATGGGACGTGGTGGCACTGCGGGTTAAACCGCAAAAGCCTCTGGGCTGCAAGGTCGAAAGACCAGCAGTTCGAAACCACGCAATGGAGTGAGCACCCATCGCTTGTCCCAGCTCCTGCCAACCTAGCAGTTCGAAAGCATGTAAAAATGCGAATAGGTACCACCTCGGTGGGAAGGTAACGGCGTTCCGTGTCTAGTCACGCTGGTCACGTGACCACGGAAACTGTCTATGGACAAACGCTGGCTCTATGGCTTGGAAATGGGGATGAGCACCGCCCCCTAGAGTCGGACACGACTGGACAATTTTTCAAGGGGAACTTTTACCTTTATAGGATATTGAAAAACACCCCAACGTCAATCACTCTCCTTCTTTGTAAACCATTTGGTACAAATACTGAATTTGTAAATTGAATCAAAGACCTCACTTTATTCCCTTAGGACTTCCTCTCTACCTCATCTGGAGAGAAAATTTCATCTCCATGTGGAAATCTCACTGCTTGACTACTGTGCTGCATGTACTACGTTGTCCTCTGGCTGATTAGTACGTCAGCCCTGCTGGGCCCAAACTGTATGTTCGCTACTTAGAGCAAAGTTAGTGTAATGTAGTGTATTCTAACCATGAAATCTTGAAAGCAATCTCAGCAATATGTGAGAAAGTGCCATTAAGTGGTATTCTATGACCTTATAATTTGCACTGCTAGTGAGAAAGATGGAGAGAATGAAAAGCAAGGGCAGGTGAATGGCCCACTTGACAAATGGAGGAAACAGCAAGGATAGGGGAAAAAGAGAAGCGTATGTAGATACCTTTGCTGGTAGGTAGAGACTAATACTGTAAGTATGGAAATGTTTTCAAAAAAACACATCATAAAATACTTTTGATTTTGCCTCCTTGTTCCAGTTGCTCTGGAGAAATTTGACAAGAGGGAACACACACACACAAATCTTAGTTCCAGACAGGATCCATTCCCTCCCACAACCAACTATCAGTTACATGGTGCAGATTTCAGTTATGTGCAGACAAGAATTATGAGATCACCCAGGGAACGAGTTGCACATGACCCAGAGGGAGCACCAAATCTTCCCACAACATGATTCAGGATATGAACATTTTAGTTCTATTGCTCAGAATCCCATCAGCCTGCATTCCACCTGTCCAAATTTTGTAACAGATTTGAACCTTCTTTTTCTGCCCAGGAAGAAAACTGTGTATTTTTGTTTGCACTTTTCCAAATGCGTATGCATGCATGCGCACATGCGCACAGACACACACACACACACACACACCATTCCAAAAAAAAAAAAAGGGGGGGGGAGACCTGGTATTCATTGGAAAACTCCTGTTGCACAGTTATGCCAATATACACCAGATCCAGGTGCTGGAAATAATTAATTTACATTGATTTAAAGCTCCCTTTCCTACCATTTCTGCTTCCAAGGCCCCCTAAGGCTCCCTTTTGCCCTGGAAAAACTTTTGGAAGCCTTGGGCTAGAGGGAGCTTTTAATAGCCCCAAATTGCTGCCAGATCACTTCTGCTGCGGCTGGGACCCTCAGTGGTGACCTGGCAGCACATTTTACTGTTAAAAGGTCCCTTACCCATCCTGAGGCTCCCAAAGGCCTCCCTAAAGCAAAAGGGAGCCCTAGGGAGCCTTAAAAGCCAGAATGAGGGGATAGGAAGCTTTAAATCAATTTAAATCATTTTTTCCAGTATGTGGATATGGTTTACACTAGAGTAACTGTGCCAATAGGATTTTGCCCATAGTTTCCTCCCAAGAACAGGAAACAAAAGATACACACTGCTTTTGTTAACTGTCTCATGGGCCACAAGTTGGATTTATTCATAAATACTGTCTTCTTAATGTGATTTTATCCCTATATATGATATAGTTTCCTGAAAGGCTACAAAACCTAAAACTGCAAGGGAAACATCTGTAAATTCAGTCAGTGACCAAAGAAAGGAACTTTATATACTCACAGTGACATTAGTGTTAATTATAATGCCATGTACTCCAAGATTGAGTACTGGAAATAAAGCGAGACTAATTCTCATCCTTTGTCAGCTCTGACTCAAATTAAGTCATGTATTTATGCAATAAAACTGTTTTGTCAGTCATATCACACACTTAGCTTAGTGAGTAATAACTACATTAAATACAAGATTATGTGACATTTGGACACACCTGCCATAAGGATGTATATGCATGAGAAACAAATATGCCTGGAAATCTTTCTTTTGATCTATTTCCTTCTTTCTTTAGTTTTCAAATGAATGGGATCTCGTGACCAGTCATGGATTTGTTAGCAAAAAGGTCAGTTCCTTGAATGCTTGCAAGAGTCAGAGTAATGCAGCAGATGGCAGCATTGTGTTGCATTACTTTATCAGGAGCTTGACCACAAAATGCCAATCTTTCTTTGAGGGACTGCTCATCTGATAAACAAAGTGGACATCTTTGTTGATTCTCTTTTTCTCCCCTTTCTCTTCTTTTTTTTCTTTTATCATTGAAAATGAATTGTCACATGAACAATAGCACAACTGTTGGATATAATGTAATCCTAGAATAGGAAGATCAAAACTTTGAGGAATTTCTGTACACACCAAAATCCATCTGAGTCTCTCATATAACGTTTAGAAATCCTCCAAAGATCTTTCTAGATTGCTGACCAGAAAGAGACAGGAGTCATCTGTTCTGTTGTTTCTCCTGCTGGTGTTTTTGTGAGGGTCTTGAAGGTAAGTGACACAGAGTTGGGCAAAGCATTGCCATCAGGAGCTGGTGGGGCTCAGCTCTCAGCCTTCCTCACTATTGATCCAGGCTGATGGGGCCTCAGGCCTAAAACACCCCGAAAGCCACAGTCTGTCTATCTAATGTAAAAGTTTCTCCCTTTTTTGCTAGTTATGGCAGCTGCACAATCCTTCCAGAATTAGAATCAGCACATATTTTGAAAACTGCAGAATTCACATTTTGAAAGCAAGGGTAGCAGAAGCTTACAGTCCTCACGTTCTGCCTGTGGACTTCTTGTAGACATTTAACTGGTCCCTGTGGGAACCAGTGATCAACAGAGCTCATCTGATGTGCTGACATTTTGACCTTTCTTTGTTCATGTCAGAAAGAATGGGTTTGTATATTTGTTAGCTGCTCTGGCTCTTTGAAGAGAAAGATACAGTATCAGTGAAAGTAAAACACAGAGAAAAGTGAATAAAAACTTATGACAGATCTAATGTGATCCAGGCAACGACCAAGTGACAGGATTTTGTGGTAGCTTCTACTTGCCTGCCATGGCTACTCTGTAAAGGCGAACAAATGCCGAATAATATCACACAAGTCTGTCTACTTTCTTTATTGTTTCATGACTTGACAGACATATATGTTAGTCATGACTCATCTGCCACAATTCCATGTCAACACAGTCACAACCCAAACACTATGGCCAAAGTACCTTAGGTGCCTTAAATCTAGGTGCCTGATCTAAAATTATGAGGATATGTCAAAAAGCCTTTACACCTATTTTTTATTCTCCAAAATACAAACAGTAGATCACCAGGCACAAAGACTTTTCAACATAGTCTTCTAACAAGGACTTGCCATATAGATGTTCTTTCTGTTATTCTTATAGCCCTGTCATTTCTGTCTCTCTTTTCCAACACTCGCCATCAAAAACAGGGAGGAGAATATAAAGGAAAGCATGAATTCCAGACTCAGAATTAGCATCTGGGTTGCTGGAGACTTGTAACAGTCTGTTGTATTTGAGAAATGGGATCAAGATTGCACACTAACTAAAACTATTGCCTCAGTGGGTGGGTAGGGGGAGATTACTACTGACAGATAAACCCTATAGCAGGGGCCTTAGCTCTGCTGTCTGTCATGGCAGTACAATCCTATAACAAGTTTTGTAAGATGGGAAAGTGCTGCATTGACAGCACTAAATATTTACAACAGAGCATTTTCTATATGAAAGCATATATATTCTACTATGAAGACATTCCTCCAGTACATACCTGTGCTTATATGTGCTGCGGAAACATTTCATAAGAAGTTATTGCAAACCACAGTTACATTCTGTGCTGAGCAGCACTCAGATGGGAATCCCACCTTCTCTCTCCTCCTTAGTTGGAAGTGGTTATATTGAAAGAGACAGGCTTCTACAGAAGTCAACCTCCCTTTTCAAAGATCGTTTGTTTCTGTTTATTGCTTTGCAGTGATGTTCTAATCACAGCTCTGTTGATTTTCTAACCAAAAAAGTGGGTAATTTATTATGAGATCTGTAAAGATTTAAGATAAAATTGAAAGCAGACCATTTGAAGAAAATGCCAATTTTCCCCTCTGCAATTCACTTTGATTGTGAAAATGTTTACACAGTTCTTTGGACTGAAAACTGAGAAATGCAATCTTGGCTACAGTCTGCAAATGTGATGTCAGTACATGACAGATAGTATAAAGGAAGATTTTCATTTCCTTGTGACATCTGTGATTTCATTCAAACCCATGCAAATGCAGAACTGTTCGCTAAATGTAACCCTATACAATACCACACAGAATCACAGAATTGCAGAGTTGGAAATGACCCCAAAGGTCATCTAGTTTGTTTCTCTGCTGCTGCATGAAACTCAATACTAGGGCATACCTGATGATAGAAACTTTGGCAGGTTATCTACTTCAAATAGTTTTCTGTTGATTATACAACTGTCCTGCTGATCATACAGAAAAACAAGCATTCTTTTTGCAAAGAAGAAATTAAAAACTAAAAAACAAGTCCTTCCCTATGAAAACAACTTGTTGACTAGCTTGGAAGTTACATGTTTTGAATAATATTGTTACTGGTAACTCAGTTTTGCTTTGTTTTGTTTTTGACTTTGTTTTTCTTAAACAAGAGTTCTGAGAGGCATGGGAAAAACATTAGTTGTTTTGTGTAACAAGTGGTATTTTATGTTATTGTTGCATTTCTTTATTAGAGCATTTCCAACATTTTCAGAAGCATTTTGAGAGTAATTGTTTTCAGATTATATTGTTTTCATCCATTCCAAAGCACTCCCCCCCCCAAAAAAATAAAGTAACAAAATGAAACAGAAAACTAAAAACTAATGTAATGAGTAGCATAACAAGATATGGGCTTCTAAGCACTATGGTGCAAACTTGTTTTGGGAATCTTTGTAATGACTTACATAATGAAATTCTTTTAGAAAGTAACTATCCAAACTGTGGTTGGATCTGATGAATGAAGAGAGTTTTGAATAGCCTTAGCCTAACTGCTGACACACTGCCGTATAAGCACACTTTGTCCCTTGACAACACAGCAAGACAACTCTCTTGTACAGGAGTTCCTGAAGGAGACTAGTATTCCATATGTGTCACATGCCTTTGATTACAGGCAAATTGTTGGACATCTGTCCAGTAGACTTATTTGTGCCACCAAAATAAATCTTCCTGGTAGTCACAGAATTTTCTCTCCCACTCTCTCTAATTCTTGTTGGGTAGAAGATTTAAGAAATTTCACCCATCTGCGCTAACCAGCCTCAATAGGTACAGCTCTTCCAAGCACATATAGGTCTTTGCTATGTTTCCCTTACCTTTAGCTCTTAAAGATTAGCTGACTATTTTAAAAAACAAATATGAAAACACTGGCAACCTTAATTCAACAGTGACATGGTTCTAGACACAGGGATTAAAATTCAGTCTGAATTGTTCAACACTCAAAACCTTGGACCTGGAAAGACAGATGTGTCCATTTCTCTCACTTTTTGTGTGTGTGAACAATCCAGTAAGAGGAATGTTACGACTGGGTACATTCTTACCAAAAAAATAGACTGAGATGAAGTTCATACTGGCTTAAAGCTGGAGGCTACGAATCTGTGAGTCTCCATGCTTGCATTACATTTTTCTAATAGAAGGTTCTTGATATCACAGATTTATTGTTTATTTCTGACCATGAACCATTGCACAACAGGAATACCAAATGCAAAACACAAACTGATAGTGAATTACACACTAGTATTCTTGTGTCATATGCAGAATTGTTAATTTTTAACAAAACTTTAAATCTGTAATTTAATCATGTAGAATTATCTACATTATGTAAATACTTACAAATGTCTGATATCTACACTCCTAAGGTACTCATCTAGGAGAAATATCTTAAATAGGGATGTGCATTGTCTGACAAACGTGCACATGTGGAGTGAATCAGGGGTATTTCTGTGCCTACAGGGTAGAGCAAGGAGCCCCTTTCACCTGTGGTTTGGAGCAGCACCACAATAGATCATTCAGCATTTCTCGGTTTAAAAATCAGGGTGTGCTACCTAGAGAATTCTGAGAGTTGTAGTCCAAAAAGACAAATGCACACATCTTTAGTTCAAAAGATGATTATGAATTTGAACTGAGGGAAAAAGAAAGAGAACGTAATGCAGTAGATTGAGCTACTAGCACAAAAGGAGAAGTGGAGTAAAAGCTGGCCCCACCCCCCACCCCCTGGTCCCCTGCCAATAAAATTCAAGTTTTTTCCTGAATCCTCCAACCACTGAGATGCTAGGAAGGGCTCAGATTGAGGTCATTGCACAATACACATATCCCCTTGCAGTCACCTTGCTAGCCATTTTGCAGAGTTGTAAGATAAACAGAATGATTTTCATCACAATTTAGATCATCATTTTGCATTCTGGAAAATTCTTTGTTCTCCCAGCTTAGTTAATTCTGAAATATCATTGTACTATTAGGATTGTGCGTGTGATTTGGGAAGGATGACTGTTGTACAGGCTTTGAGTGGATATGTCACATGACAAGGGTGTGGTGTAGCCAATCCAGTCACAGTTGTCTGTATTCCCCTTTCCCAGTTATGGGAATGTTTTTTGTAGTTTAACTGGAAATCCAGAAAGGAAAGGCAGAGATAATGTCACATCTCCAAGGATGGAGTGACTGGACTATCTCCTCTAGGGTGCAGTGTCAGTTTGCCCTTTATTTGGGTACAGAGCCTATCAGGGGGCTTCCACACAACTATAATTTTAAACAACTCAGAGCAATTGGCATATGTTAATAACACACCAAAACAATGGGCTTAGAATATTCATTAAATATGAAACCAAAATGCACCAACTTGGATCACAATTAGCTTTTCACAAAGCTCTTTTGGATCTTCCATGTTGCAATAGCATGTTGTAAGTGAAAGCACTGGTAATTTCTCTCAGTAAAATAAAATCTGTATTGGACTGTTGGTCAAAATTGACAGATATTGAGACAAAAAACACAAAAACACCATGGGGGAATTGTACAATGGGCAGTAAAAAAGCCGCAAAGAAGGTTCTTGATTTGGCCAGCCCTGAGTACACATTTCCTCTGAACCACAGGGATTCTCAAATATCTGCCAGTCAAAAATGCTGATGGCATGGCCCATAATTGCAAAGCAGCGAATGCCTTCCTTATCTGTGGTGAGGAAATTGCCTTCAAATAACCAGGTCTAGAATAATCTTCCATAATCAGGCCATACCAGTTAGAGGAACAATTGGATGGAATTAGGCTATTATCAATTCTTTTGTTGCAGGAAAATACATGTTTCCTGTATTTACTGCCTGTGCCTAAGTTAATGTACTTGTTGGGTGAAACCCCAAACTCTGTTATCCTTAAAATACATTTCTGAACCCATCCCACCCATGCATAATTGCTCAAGTTTGGAGAGACACCCATCCCCCAGCTGCTTCGTTCTCAGCCAGAAGTCAAGATGGAAGATAAAGATATTTATAATCATAACAGCCACAAATGTTCCAGACGAAAGACTGAATAATTTTCACAGGAATTTATTTTCCATAACTTCTACTTCTGGAGATTTGGCCAAACCCAATATTTCAGCCCCATATTGTAAGTAGCCAATATTTTAAATATTTATGGATCTGTTATTTTAAAGGTTTATATTTTCAAAATGGGTGTTACCACTGGCCTCCTTTGGTGTAGCAATATTTCCGTCCTTGTTGTAGCCCCTTGGTGGCTAATAAACTATTGTTCTTTATATGGGCCTTCCATATTAATTTGGCACTACAATGAAGTCCTAAGTGTGTGAATATGTCTACTTGTTCTATTATATATCCATCTAGATTCAATTTATTCAACATTTACTGCCTGCTAAAAGCCACATGGGACGTGGTGGCGCTGCGGGTTAAACTGCAGAAACCTCTGTGTTGCAAGGTCGGAAGACCAGCAGTCATAAGATCGAATCCACGCAACGGAGTGAGCTCCCGTCGCTTGTCCCAGCTCCTGCCAACCTAGCAGTTTGAAAGCATGTAAAAATGCAAGTAGATAAATAGGTACCACCATGGTGGGAAGGTAACGGCATTCCGTGTCTAGTCGCACTGGCCATGTGACCACAGAAACTGTCTACGGACAAACGCTGGCTCTACGGCTTGGAAACGGGGATGAGCACCGCGCCCTAGAGTCGGACACGACTGGACTAAATGTCAAGGGGAACCTTTACCTTTTAAAAGCCATGACTTTTGCTTAGAAGATTTACTCTTATGGTACTCTTGTCTGGAAAACTGGCCAAATTCGTGAGAGCATGCATTTAGCCATTCGGTGTAAGTGGCATCAACACTATGGCCAGTGTCCTATGAGGGAATAACATGTGATTGCCCTTCCCCTCCTCATTCTCTGAAGAGGATGGGGGCATTAATCATCACCAGTATGCAATAGGACCACAAGTTTCATGTTCCCAGTGGTTGTTGCATGGAGAGTAGTACTGGAGAAAACCTTTACAGTAACACTGATTGGAGAACTGAATAAAAAGGGCACCAAAATGTACCCTGTATAACTGCTGACTTCTTTAGTTAAAGTTCTACTGCACCCAATGCATATATTATTTTGCTTATGTAGCTTGCATACTAACCAGAGCAGTCTCTTGTCAATGTTAGCATTTTCTAATTTATTTCAAAGTAGATCCTGGTTTACCAGGTCTCTGAAAGGTCCACACAAGATGTAAAATGTTTTGTTGGTCTCATGATAGATTTTATATATGTAGTATAAAGTAAAACACTGTCCTAATATGGAACGCTCCTTAAGGAAGCCTACCACCTCTTAATTGATAATTGATAAGTTTGCTAATGTATGCTAAAGGGATCACACATACAGCTTTGATGCCACATCTCAGAGACTTATATATGCCTGGTTGCATTTTTAGCCTCTTCTTATTCTGTGTTTTTTTGTTTTTGTTTTTGTTTTGTTTTGTTTTTTTGTAATTGGCTACCGCTATGCCAGAGGTCCAACCTGAAAGTAATTGTGTCTTTGGTGGAAAATGGAATCATCAGAAATAAAGGTTGATATTGAAAAACATCTGTTTGGAATAATTAAAAAATATAAAATAATTGAAATCAATAACCCCTTTTTAAAAAAACTATGCTAAATGTGTGGTATAAGTATATAAAAAAATCTATGTTCATCTAACTCTCCATTAAGATTAGTGACTGAAATAGAGAATTTCCCTGCCAATATGAAAGTCTATTTAGAATTATTTAAAGAAAAAAAGTGAGTAGATTAAAAGATTGGTTGGATATAATGAGATCGAAAGATCAAATGAAACAAATTTTTCAAAATAAGAATATATCACAATTGAATTATATGCAATTAGAAAGATGGACTAATGAATGGGTAAAGAAGTACAATAAAGGTAAAGAATGTACAAAGTATGAACAATTTCTATTATAATATGAAGATATTCAGATGAATGAGTCAGTGAAGGGTGTAGTAAGTAAAATTTATAGACTTCTGCTAGATTTAGAAGAAGAAGAGATTGAGAACGAAGGATTGAAGCTAGTGTGGGAACAAGATTTAGGAAAAAGAATAAATGGTGAAGAACGGATGAAGATATGGAAAATGAGGGTTTTACGATTTATGTCGGTGAGAATAAAAGAAATTTTTTAAAAACTAAGTTTAAGTTGGTAATTGACACCGATAAAATTGAATAAAATTAACTCTAATTATCTGAATATCTGTTGGAAATGTGAGAAGGAAATTGGTACATACTCTCATATGTGGTGGGAATGTGAAAAAGTACAACGATTTTGGAAATTAATCTTTAAGGAATTAACTGATATATGTAAAAGGGATATAGAATTTAATCCTGAGATAGCTTTGTTATCAATATTTGTAAATGTGGAATATGATATGATGACTAGAGAGTTGATTACCAGTTTATTAACAGCAGCCAGATTAATAATAGCCAGGAATTGGAAATCAAAACTTGAATTTCAAATGGAAGAATGGTATAATGAAATATGGAATATTGCTATAAATGATAAATTAACTTGTAATTTAAAGGTTAAGAAAGGAGAGATTAAAAAATAATTTTTATGATATATGGGGCAGATTTATTGAATATGTGCTAACAAAAGGGAAAGGGAAAGTTCCAAATCAGGAATCAATGCAGTTCTGGAGAAGAGGACAATAAAGGAAGAAGAAGAATAAAGACAATGGAAGAAGAAGACTACTGCAAGAGGTCCCGACCAGGGTGGTGGGGAACACAATTGATTTGTATTTTGGTTTATGTATTTTATGTTGTAATTTATAATAAAAAAGTATTTTAAAAAAAGAAAAGAAAGTAATTGTGTCTATATTAGTGAAGACTTGAGCTTGAATTGGCATCCATCATGCCATATTGTCTTCAATATTTTTGGAGGTAATATATCTTCTCCAGATGCCTTACCAGCTGCGTTTTAATCATGCTTCAGTGTTCTGTGAGGTCCATGAGGGCCAAAGAAGTAATCCCTATTCCAGTGAGCTTTATAGCTTTAAATGAATTAAATCTCTTTTTCCAAAAATATTTTTTTAAAACCCAAAGAATAGCAGATATTTCTGGTACTCTATATAATGGCCTTTTTGAGATTCAGTGGAAGCAAATGATAAACTTTTCTTGTCACTGTGTTTCCTTATTGTGCTTGATGTAACACAGCACTCCTCATGTACTACCAACTAAAATGCACCAACAGGAACTGTCCACATAAACAGGCTGCTTGAGGCAAAGGTAACATGTGCCCCTCCCAAATACCAGTGCATATCCAGCACAACAAAGTGTTCAGCTATTACCCTGGGAATTACATTTGTCTGGGATAGTCTTTCTATTTAAACTGCCCTCCGTCTTATTCATGTGCCTTTTTCATTACACTTCTTCTGCAGTGCTTTATTATTTGGGGTGGTAGTCTAATGAAGACCATATATGTGGTGAGCACATCAAAGGCATTTCACTGGCTTCTTTGCACTTCACAAACCTCGAACCTCTCTTCTACCTCAATATATGAGACACCAATAAATTGCTGGTAGAAGGCACCATGTCATTTTTTTACACTGAAGAGATGCAGAGAGAAATATAGCACAATAAGCTATATTTGGGAGTTGAGTCATGGCCACTGGACTTCCTTCTTATTAGGTTGAAATGTTTTGTTACTCATCCAAGTAGCTTCTTCAGTCTGAGGAGAGTTGGTAGGAGATCCCTGATATATCCTCCACATTGGTTTCACTTCCCCCTGGTCTGAATAGGCTTGTTAGAAGGACAAAGGACTGGGGGTGAGGGATAATTCCACTTCTGCAGTCCCTCTCTGCCCATTGTCATTGGTTGTTAATGGTCATCAACACTGGTCTTTCTGGTGTGTGTGGTCCGAATCTTCTGGAAATGGATGAAAGGTATATTGTGCTTATTGACCACAAGATGGCAATAAGCAGAATCTAACCTCAGAGGATGATACCGGTGCTCTACGTTTATCCACCATAGTAAGCCTCATACTTTACAAATGTGTACACCCTCCTCCTTGGCCCTTCTTCTAAGGCATAGAGCTCTAAGAAGCTTTAATGAGCAAGTGTGACGATGCTACAGGCTTTCAATTGCAGACTGAGTATCTTGTGTGGTCTGACTCTCAGATCTAAAGGCTCCTGAGCCTTGGAATATGTTTTGAGTATCAGAACTGAGCAGACATACAAAAACGAACCCCTGGTTATCCTAAGCTTTCTTGATTTCAGCAATATAATTTTAAGCGGAGGGAGTAGAGTTGTTTTGTATTGCTATACTTAAATAATTAGAAATTGGAATTCCTTGCCAGTTCTTTATACATAATAGATCTATCAGATGTTCCTCATGAAAGCCTGGAAAAGCTAGGAGCCTCACAGTCAGCATGACCACTGAGATGTATGATTGCTTCCAAGCTTTACTTTGTCCAAGCTCTGATCTTTCTCTAAGTGCTTCTTTGTTGTTGTTTAGTCGTTAAGTCGTGTCCGACTCTTCGTGACCCCATGGACCAGAGCACGGCAGGCCTTCCTGTCTTCCACTGCCTCCCGGAGTTGGGTCAAATTCATGTTGGTAGCTTCGATGACACTGTCCAACCATCTCGTCCTCTGTTGTCCCCTTCTCCTCTTGCCTTCACACTTTCCCAACATCAGGGTCTTTTCCAGGGAGTCTTCTCTTCTCATGAGATGGCCAAAGTATTGGAGCCTCAGCTTCAGGATCTGTCCTTCCAGTGAGCACTCAGGGTTGATTTCCTTCAGAATGGATAGGTTTGTTCTCCTTGCAGTCCAGGGGACTCTTAAGAGCATCCTCCAGCACCACAATCCAGAGTACACCTTTGGTCTAGATGGGCGGGGTATAAATCTAATAAAATAAATAAAAATAAAATAAATAAATAAAAGCATCAATTCTTTGGTGGTCAGCCATCTTTATGGTCCAGTTCTCACTTCCATACATCGCTACTGGAAAAACCATAGCTTTGACTATGCAGACCTTCGTCGGTAAGGTGATATCTCTGCTTTTTAAGATGTTGTCTAGGTTTGTCATCGCTTTCCTCCAAAGAAGCAGGCGCCTTTTAATTTCGTGGCTGCTGTCACCATCTGCAGTGATCATGGAGCCCAAGAAAGTCAAATCTGTCACTGCCTCCATATCTTCTCCTTCTATTTGCCAGAAGGTGATGGGACTAGTGGCCATGATCTTAGTTTTTTTTTTGATGTTGAGCTTCAGACCATTTTTTGCCCTCGCCTTTTTCACCCTCATTAAGAGGTTCTTTAATTCCTCCTCACTTTCTGCCATCAGAGTGGTATCATCTGCATATCTGAGGTTGTTGATATTTCTTCCGGCAATCTTAATTCCGGCTTGGGATTCCTCCAGTCCTGCCTTTCGCATGATGTATTCTGCATATAAGTTAAATAAGCAGGGGGACAATATACAGCCTTGTCGTACTCCTTTCCCAATTTTGAACCAATCAGTTGTTCCATATCCAGTTCTAACTGTTGCTTCCTGTCCCACATATAGATTTCTCAGGAGATAGATAAGGTGGTCAGGCACTCTCATTTCTTTAAGAACTTGCCATAGTTTGCTGTGGTCCACACAGTCAAAGGCTTTTGCGTAGTCAATGAAGCAGAAGTAGATGTTTTTCTGGAACTCTCTGGCTTTCTCCATAATCCAGCGCATGTTAGCAATTTGGTCTCTAGCTCCTCTGCCCCTTCGAAATCCAGCTTGTACTTCTGGGAGTTCTCGGTCCACATACTGCTGAAGCCTGCCTTGTAGGATTTTGAGCATAACCTTGCTAGCGTGTGAAATGAGTGCAATTGTACGGTAGTTGGAGCATTCATTGGCACTGCCCTTCTTTGGGATTGGGATGTAGACTGATCTTTTCCAATCCTCCAAGGCCAAACTTACCTGTTGTTCCTTTTATCTCTTGACTCCCTACTTTAGCATTCCAATCCCCTATAAATAGAAGAACATCTTTCTTTGGTGTCAGTTCTAGAAGGTGTTGTAAGTCTTCATAGAATTGGTCAATTTCAGCCTCTTCAGCATCGGTGGTTGGTGCATAAAATTGGATGACTGTGATGTTGAAAGGTCTGCCTTGGATTTGTATTGAAATCATTCTATCATTTTTGAGATTGTATCCCAGTACAGCTTTTCCCACTCTTTTGTTGACTATGAGGGCTACTCCATTTCTTCTACAGGATTCTTGCCCACAATAGTAGATATGATAATCGTCTGAATTGAATTCGCCCATTCCCGTCCATTTTAGTTCACTGATGCCCAGGATGTCAATGTTTATTCTTGCCATCTCCTGTTTGACCACATCCAGCTTACCAAGGTTCATAGATCTTACATTCCAGGTTCCTATGCAGTATTTTTCTTTGCAGCATCGGACTTTCCTTTCACTTCCAGGCACATCCGCAGCTGAACATCCTTTCGGCTTTAGCCCAACCACTTCATTAACTCTGGAGCTACTTGTCCTTGTCCTCTGCTCTTCCTCAGTAGCATGTTGGACGCCTTCCGACCTGAGGGGCTCATCTTCCAGCGTCATATCTTTTAGCCTTTTGTTTCTGTTCATGGGGTTTTCTTGGCAAAGATACTGGAGTGGCTTACCACTTCCTGCTCCAGGTGGATCGCATTTAGTCAGAACTCCCCACTATGACCTGTCTGTCTTGGGTGTCCCTGCACGGCATAGCTCATAGCTTCTCTGAATTACTCAAGCCCCTTCACCACGGCAAGGCAGCAATCCATGAAGGGGAAGTGCTTCTTATCCTTTTAAAATATTTTCTTTTTGCTGGTTATTCAAAAAATATTGCTAGTGAGGCTTGCCATTACCAGCATTGAGTTGACTTAGCCAATAACAAATGACTGACTTTACTCAAGTGCTTCTTATCCATGAGTAAAGTCAATCATTTGTTATTGTCTAAGTCAAATCAATGCTGGTAATGGCAAGTCTCACTAGCAATATTTTTTGAAAAACCAGCAAAAAGAAAATATTTTAAAAGAGTGTTGTTTTTAAAAAATCTATATTGAGCAGACACTAGTTCATAATAATGTTCATAAGAATGGAGTATCATTCATTCGTTATGTATTGTTAGTTAGTAACAAGATTATTTTAATAGTAGGCTATGTTCAGATTTTGCATTCTATCTTTCTAGATACTAGTCCTTCTCTTACGAGGCACTGGTTAGGCCTCATTGAGCATAGTGTGTCCAGTTCTGGATACTGCACTTTAAGAAGGATGCCAAGAAACTGGAACAAGTTCAGAAGAGGGCAACAAGGATGATCAGGGGACTGGAAACCAAGCCCTATGAAAAAAGAGTGAAAGAAGTGGGCACGTTTAGCCTTGAGAAAAGAAGATTGAGGGGAAATGTGATAGCATTTTTCAAAAACTTGAAAGGTAGTCATACAGAGGAGGGGCAGGATCTGTTCTTGATCATTCCAGAGTGCAGGGTATGCAATAATGGGCTCATGTCAGATTTAGTCTGAATATCAGGAAAAACGTATTAACTGTTAGAGCAGTATGACAATGGAACCAATTACCTTGGCAGGCGGTGGGTGTTCCAATGCTGGAGGCATTAAGAGAAAATTAGACAATGTTCCATCATGTCTGCTTTAATTTGGATTCCTGTGCTGAGCAGGAGGTTGGACTCGATTACCTTATAGGCCCCTTCCAACTGAGTCATTCTATGATTCTATGAAAATTTATTCTGCTTTAGAAAGCATATGTTTCCCAATTGCTCCAAAGTGAATTCGGAATGAAGCCAAGATGGTCAACAGGCACTTAGCACAAGGGTTCATGAATTGATTTTTTTTTTAAAAATTCTAGAACTGGGGGTTATGAAGTCAGGATGGGAGATAAGCACGAATAGGAGAAGACCCAGAAATGATGCTTCCATGTAATCCCCCTCATTCTTGACAGCTATCCAGAGGGGGGCGGAGGGAGGGAGGGAGAGGGAAAGGCAGAGGGAGAGGGAGATAAAGTCAACTAGAACGAAACAGTTGATTTATGGATGCCTCAAAATTCAAGCCTATATGCTCCTGAAATTGTGATCCAAATTCAACTGGTTATCACTGGCTCTTCAAGTAATATGCTTCCTACAGGAGATTCCTGGATAAGGATTTTGTCCACCCTGACCTCAACTGCAGGGGTGGAGGAATGGAGAATAAGGACATTGTCCAACCTAAGTCTCTGCGAGGGGGCCAGTGCTTGTAAAAAGCAAGTAAATCACTCGAGTTTCATATCAGCAATTTTGAGAAATGCAGAATATGATTTCCTGTTCAACAATTCATTTCAGAAACCCACAATGAAGATAATTTGGATTTCATTATTTTCCTTTGTCACTGCATATATTGCTTGTAGTAAATGAACTTTTGTTGGTTTTCTGCAGATTTACTCTAGAATTTGGATGTTAGATATGTTGGATGCCTGAGTACTCACAGACCATCCTGATGCTGCATCTGTACTGTATAGATTAAGAAATGACATTAAGGACATTGATTTTAATTATTATTTTTTATATCACGGACTTTTCTCCCCAGTCAATCTACTAAAGAAAGAAAATATATCTAGAGATGGGCACAAATCAGAAAAATTATGATTTGTTTTAATTTGTGGTTTGTCAAGGTCAACAAATCATGAATTATGAATTTATGATTCTTTTTCTGATGAATCGATTTGTCAATTCATTTTTTACTTTAAAACCCTATAAAAAGGCCCCCAAGCACCTAGAGACACCAAATTCTCAGAAGCTTTCCGTGATTCTCCTCTACAAGCTGTGCACGTTTGGTGAAGTTTGAGTTTCAGATGTCCGAGTTATACACCCACAAGTAGGGCTCCCCTAGGAAAGTTCTCTCCAGACACCTAGAGACACTAAAATTACTGAGACACTTCCTCTGACTCTCCTCTATAACCACCCCACGTTTGGTGAAGGTTGGGTTTCAGATGTCTGAGTTATATACCCACAAAATGGGTCCCCCAGGAAAGCGCCCTTTAGCAGCTGTCAAGGTTTTAAATTAAATACAGAATGCACACAGACATAGTAATATCATATGATGAACATCTCTAGTCAGTTCTGAGAGAACTTAAAGACTGTGTTCTGAAGGAACTCTTATAAATTAATCATCATGTTTCATAACATCCTCCCAATTCCAGAGCTCTGAAATAAGTATGCACTATATGATTACCCTTACTTCCTCCTAATAATAATCTGAGGCAACAAATAATTTAATCAAATTCATTTTCTAATTATAGAAGTCTGCTAGGGAAACAAAGTTTCCACATATTTCTTCACCAATAGAAAGCACATTTCAAGCTACAGAGCTTAAAAGGGTTGGGATAATAATTCTTAGACCGCTAGTCAGCATAGCCAGTAGTCAGGCTGGTTAAGAGATTCTGGGAGTTATAATAAAAAAAAACACTTTTCCATGTTCTGTTGAAAATGTTGTCTTAGAGATTCTGACATCTGTGCTTTTAAACATGAGAGCAAACCTGATATGCTAGTAGCAGAGGGGGAGAGGCATTTAAACCAGTCATTTTAAACTTTAGTCCTCTGGTTGTTGATGGGCTGCAGTTCCCATCATCCATTGATTGCCAGTTTGGGTAGAGTTGTAGTCCAGTATTTATTTATTTATTTATTTATTTATTTATTTATTTATTTATTTAATATGCTGTCTTCCTTCCCTTAGTGGACCAAGGGGGTCCACAATAATGGAAATCATACAGTATTAAAAAACAATAATTTATAATCGGAATTTGCCATCAAGTCACTTCCTACTTATGATGACCATTTCCAGAGTTTTCTAGATAGATAATATTCAGAGATGGTTCACCATTCCCTTCTTCTCGGGGCGCCCTGGGACTGTGCAGCTTGCCCAAGGCTATACAGGCTGGCTCTACTTACAGGCATCACAGTGGGGAATCAAACTCCCAACTTCTGGCTCTGCAGCCATATACCTAAACCACTGAGCAATTTAGCCCGCTAATTAAACATTAGTCAAGATTAAGAACAATGTTGAAAACATTTTTAAAATTAAGATAAGATGTAACTAAGGCACGTGTCACTGTGGCCAGATCAGACATCTCCAGGAATGGGCATCAGCTTTAGCTGTGTAAAAATATTCCTGGCTACCACTGAGATATGTGCATCCAAGCTCAGGGTTGTGTCCAGAAGCACACCCAAGCTGCAAACCTGACTTTTCAGAGGAAGTAACCCCATCCAGTACAAGCTGGATCCCTATCACCTGATTTACCCTGTGACAAACCAAGAGCACCTGTGTCTTGTTCAGATTAAGTTTCAGTTTGTTAGCCCCCATCCAGTCCATTATTGACAACCGGCAGTATATTTTGATTTCAGCAAGTCTTTGACAAAGTCCCCATGACATTCCTGAGGTCAAGCTTTACAAAGTTGGCTAGACAATGGAACTGTAAGATGAATTCGTATCTGGTTGATGAGTCTGCTCAAACTCACCAATTGGTGCTTGCCATCCTGGAGATGTGTTATGTTGCTATGTTCTTTCCTAGTTTCAATATTGCTGAACATATTTAAAAACAACTGGGATGAATAAATAAAAAGTGATGCTGATTAATTTTGCAGATGATATCAAACTAGATGGAGCTGATACTTCAGAAGACAGAAAGAAGATTCAAGAGGACCTTAACAGGTTGAAGAACTGGCCAAAACAAACAAAATCAGTTTCAACAGGGAACATTTTTATGTTCTATATCTAGGCAAGAAAATCAATGGACATATATGGGATGGATTACTCCTAGCTTGGCAACAGTATGTGTGGAAAGGAAAGAAACTAAAAGTCTCAGTAGATCGTAAGTTAAATATGAATTAACATGAGATGTGGCAGCAAAAAATGTTTATGCAATACTAGGCTTCATCAACAGAAGTCTAACGTCCTCTTCAAGTGAAGGAATAGACTCTGTCTAAAAGGGTGGGATAGAAATCTAATAAATAAATAAATAAATAAATAAATAAATAGTACAAGTCCACACTGCTTTGTTTAAACTTCACCTGGAATATTGCCGAAATCCTGTTGCAGAAATTATGCTGGCATATGGGAGATGATGTTACAAGCAAGGGAGGTTGTCCATAATTAAACAGTCTCTGCTTTAATATGAAGGCTTGTGCAATTTGCACTCCGTCATTCTAATTACATATGGGTGGTGTGAGTCTGGGATGGATGCAGGAACTCTTTAATTATCAGCAATTTTCCCCATCAGATGATTTTGTCAGAAGTGACTGACTATTGCTAATTAGAAATGGGGGTATTTGTATTCGTATATGAATATGAATATCCCTGCACAGGTGGGGTCCACTCACCAATCTGCTGCTGATGCGGACGCCGCGATTCTTCGAACGGCTCTGCAGATCGCGATCTGCAAGCCACTCTTCAACCTTGCAGCGAGGTTCGTCCTCCTGCCTCCTGCCAGGAGTGGCTGGCCGATCGAGATCTGTGAAGCCATTGGAAGAATCATGGCATCCGTGGCGGCAGTGGATCAGTGAGTGGACCGTCCGGCCCCATGGGGCTGGACCCTCATTATCGCCACCTGTGCAGGGATATTCGTATTTGTATACGAATACCCCCATCTCTATTGCTAATTAAAAGGTTCCTGCTTTGATCCCAAGGCTGTCTCGATCTGTGCATAAGAAGACTGATTGTGCATGAGTCATGCCAGCCCTAGGATTAAAGGAAGACCTCTTTAATTAGTGGCAATCTGCCTCTGCTGGAAATGTCATCTCCCTTATCCATGTGTAATTTATGCAACAGGATTTTGGCCACTGTTTCCAGTTCTGGGCATCACAGTAAAAATGGGGTATTGACAAATTTGAACATGTTCAGGATTAAGCACTATATCCTTTTTCATTTATTATAGACTCTGGAAATATACGTAATCAAATAATGTATTCTTTAACTTTCTCCATTTCTGTCTCCAGTCTATTAATTATGACCTTGCTGCTTTCTCTTACACACTATAAGGAACTAAGGCTGTAATCCTGTAGGAGGGTTTTTTGTGAGTGCATATGACTAGGATTGTGCTGTGAGCTATTATGTCTGACAAGAAAGGTTAATAATAAGGAAGAGGTAAGCTATAAAGGTTATTTAAAACTTTCTAGAAAAAGAATGTGGTGCCTCAGTGAAGCGCATTTAACATTCATAGGATACAAACAGCAGCTAAATTGGAATTCTTTCTCATATTTATTGGTTGTTATCCTCATAATCAACAACAGCAATGGGAACAAAGATACAGTTTATATTTTTCTGTGCTTGACTCAGTTGTTCTACAGATATTATCTCCCTATTTCAAACAAAAACTGTCATAGAGCAGGCTATAAAGCTATTAAATTAGACATGCCAGTTGTGCAGAGGTGGTGCTGAGGCTATCACAGGATTTTGCCTGTTCATTTTATGGCTGAGGAGAAATTTGTGCCACAGTTAAATTTCTGACACACAGAAGTTCTTAGGCACTACTTCACAGCTCCCTGCCTACATAGGTTCATAGCTGTTCAAATTTGTCCTAGCAGAGCAGAACTTAGCATACTTTTGGCTAGATTGTACTCTTAATGTTTAATTAAACTATTCATCTGCAGTGACTTGTCGGTGTCATCATAGTTCTCCTTTTTTTGGTGTACACATCAAAGCACTACCACATGGAGTCCATATTTAGCAAGGTTGTCATGGGCATCTTGTCATATTCCATTAACATGCAGTTACAGTAAATTATGCAGTATGATTTGTTATGGATGGCCTGTCCTCCCAACTACTCCTCCCCCTATTCTTGCTTTGCTGATCTCATTGTCTTGTCTTTTTCTTCTTACATCTCCTAATTTGCAGGCAATTAGCACAACAATGCAAACACAGTGAAGGCATTTGTTTCAGAAGTACCGTGATGGGAACACTTGCCACTAGCTAGAGCAGTGCTTCTCAACTTTGAGTCTCCAGATGTTCTTGGACTACAACTCTCAGAAATCCTGGCCAGCACAGCTAGTGGTGAAAGCTTTTGGGAGCTTTAGTTCAAGAACATCTGGGGACCCAAGGTTGGAAACCACTAGGCTAGAGATTAGCAGAATATGTGAGGAAACCTTTTAATGTAGAAAGAAGTCGACAGACACTGCATGGTGAAAAATGGTATGCAGTCCTGCACATGCTTACGTCTGAATGAACGCACCAGTGCATCATTCTCACTAAATTGGTAAAGTCTTCTGCTGTTAACTATTCTACATATGGTCTCTGAGCAACTGTCTTAGTGACCTAGAAACTATGGCAGGAGGGTAGAAGGTATGACCTTCTAGATGTTGGTGGGCTGCAACTTCCATAAACTTGAACTTGCACAGCCAATAGCAAAGGATTGTGGGAGTTGCAGTCAAACAACAACCGAGTGCCACACCTCTGGAATAGTGCTAGAAACTCATGGGATTGGATACAGACTTTACAATAGATCAGTTGAAATCAATAGGGCTTAAGTAAATTATGACTAACTCAAATTCTACTGATCTCTATTGGTCTATTTATAAACTAAGTCTATTTATGACTAAGTCTAAATCCATCCAACATGAAAAGAAAGGCAGCATCTTGCTGCTGAGCTGTATTTGTATGTGACACAAGGATCTTTAGAGGATGGATTTGTTCCCTGAAAGAGACCAACATAATCATTATTCCATTCTCTGTGGCATGGAGGGATCTAGTTCCAGTAAAGTTGCCTATACCTTAATAAGTATCCTTAGCAATTTTTAATGCAAGAAGCATTCTCTCCGTTAGTGATTTAACAGTGGTTCTGTTAGAGATCAGCTATAGCCAAAATCCAGATCCAAAATTCTTCATAACTTGGCTCATGGAATGAATTTGGTTCTCTTATGTTTAATCCTAATATTCCTGAAACACAAAGTAAATAACATGTTTAATTAGTATTAATCCATGTTCTTTGGAACAGTTGGAACTGATGTCAGCAGTATGTCTTTGTATAATTCCTTCTTATGGATCAGAAACAAGCTAGTATACTTTACAGATGGCTCTAAGGCTAAATGTGCTGTCGGAAGTCCTACCTTTCAATATGCAGGCATTAAAAGTTCTCTTAATGTCTATTTCCTTTCTTTTCATACAGGAGCCCTCATGTCCTACATATCATGCTTCTGAAGGATGACAAAGGGTAAACACTATGAAACAATTCTCATGTGATTCACATTAATGTTGTTCTTCAGAAGCCAAGTAGGCTGTGTTACACACAAGGATCATCTGAATCTTCCTTAGAAGTTGAGCTTTGACAAGGCTCTTTGGATGTATTTGATGATGCTCTTCACATGTTGAGAAAAAAGCAAAAAGTGTGCTGCTTATATACCGCCCCATAGTGCTTCAAGCACTCTCTGGGCGGTTTACAAGTTAATTATGCAGGCTACACATTGCCCCCCCCAGCGAGCTGGGTACTCATTTTACTGACCTCGGAAGGATAGAAGGCTGAGTCAACCTTGAGCCGGCTACCTGGGATTAAACCCCAGGTCATGAGCACGGTTTTGGCTGCAGTACAGCAGTTTAATCACTGCACCACGAGCAGTTTAACCACTGCGCCATGGTTCAGTGCCCCGCCCCTTCGAGTGGGCACCCACTCAAAGGCAGTGCCCAGAGGAAGCTTGGCAGGGAAGTAGGGGTGTTGCTTCCAAGTGGGCACCTGCCAGAGGGGGCGTGATGCCAAATCGCAGAACAACTGTTCAGCTGCTCAACTGGCAGTTTCAAAGTTCCTGCTAAGCTGGGTGCACACGCACACAACTCCACTTCCCTCTGCGCAGCTCTCTTCCTTATCCGTGAAGCAATCACATTAGGTTCCAGTTGCAACAGAACTCAGTGCGCAGGGGGCAGAGTCATGCATGCACGCACAGGTGAAGCTGCGAGAGAGAGAGAGGTGGAGCCCCACCCAGCGGGGCTGAAAGTTAGAGGGTACGTTGGGTGGTTTGTGCCCATCTCTACTCAGAAGTGGTTTACCATTCCCTTTTCCTTCTGGGGAGCACTAGGACTGGGCACCTTGCCCATGCATACACTGGCTGACTCTTCTCCCAGGAGACACAGTGAAGAATCAAACCGCCATCCTCTGGCTCCACAGCCAGATATTTAAACCACTGAGATATGCAGCCGGCCAAAAAACAATAAAAGAAAACAAACACAAAAGAAAAAGAGTGAAGCAAATACCTAAAATACAATTGCTAATATCACTCTTTTATACTATGGAGAGGATATAGATGAGCCCTTTGGGGCCTTGAACCTTGTTATGATGTTTTATATGCTCTGTGTGAACATATAGGTATGGAAGCAATGCAGATTTCCTCATAAAGAAGTACATCATGAGAAAGTACAATGGACTAACTAAGGAACCATAATTTGCTGCATGCTTTCTTGAGCATTTGCTTCACAATGAGCTTAGCATTTGCTTTTTGTAACATGTGAAGTAGCTTCAGTGTTATTGAGCTATTGCTGTTTGTTTGACTGTCACATATCACTAGATTAAAAAAAATCTCATGGGAGAAAATATTAAATTGTTCATTTGTTTGCCTAAGCAATGGCACAAATTTACAGTTACTGAGTAGAGACGGGTGAATGGGAAATACTATTTTCTGATAGCAAACGAGAAATAAAGATCTCATTTCCCAACTGCAAACTGATTTCATTTCATATTTCTATCCATTTGTGAATGCAGCAAAATTTAATGCCAAAAAAGCCACATGAACATTGATAACACATTTTATGTGCATCTCCCCTAATACACATATTTTTGAATGCATTTTTTCCAATGTGTCATTTTTTGCAATTGTTTTTCTTGGCCAAAATTCAATGGTGCGGCAGCTGTGCCCATTCCTTGAGATATCTGATTTGGCTTCAGTGACGCATGCCTTAATTACATTCTGTTTGGAATACTGGAATCACTCTACATGGGGCTGCTTTTGAAGATGGTTCAGAAATTTCAGCTGGTCCAAAATGCAGCCAGATTATTGACTGGGGCCAGTTATAATGAGCATATAACACCCCTACTACAACAACTGCATTGGCTACTGATCTGTTTCTGGGTGCCCAGTTCAAAGTGCTGGTCATTACCTATAAAGCCTTATACAGCTTGGATCCAGGCTACCTAAAAGAATATATCTCCCCATATGAGCCTTTATGGCTCCAAAGATTATCAGAGGAGGCCCTCCTCTCCGTCCCATTGCCAGCGCAGGCACATTTGATGGGGACATGAGAGAGGGCCTTCTCGGTGGCAGCTCCCAGGTTGTGGAATGCTCTTGCTCAGGAGGTTAGGTTGGTCCCCTCCCTTTTACCCTTTCGAAAAAAGCTAAAGACCCATCTCTTCAGGCAGGCTTTTAACAATCATAACTGAGTTCCTAAATGCTGTTTTTAGTTGAGTTTTAAATGTTATTAATCATTCAATGTATTTTAATTGCTACTATCATTTAATTTCTTTTAATGTGTAATTTATTGTGTTTTTAATTCTACATTTCTAAAAGTAGAATTAAGTCCCCTTATTAGTAGAACAGTAGAATTGAGTCCCTTTATCAGAAGAAAGGTAAAGGTAAAGGTTCCCCTTGATATTTAGTCCAGTCGTGTCCGACTCTAGGGGGCGGTGCTCATCCCCGTTTCCAAGCCGTAGAGCCAGCATTTGTCTGAAGACAGTTTCCGTGGTCACGTGGCCAGTGCGACTAGACACGGAACGCCGTCACCTTCCCACCGAGGTGGTACCTATTTATCTACTTGCATTTGCATGCTTTCGAACTGCTAGGTTGGCAGGAGCTGGGACAAGCGACGGGAGCTCACTCCGTTGCGTGGATTCGATCTTACGACTGCTGGTCTTCCGACCCTGCAGCACAGAGGCTTCTGCGGTTTAACCCGCAGCACCACCACATCCCTCTATCAGAAGAAAGGCAGCCTATAAATAAGACAAACAAACAAATAAATGGAAAAATTACACTGGCATAAATCCATTGGAGTAAGTTTCAGCTGTGAATTAAGGAGTCAGCATAGCCATTTGTTGTTGTACTATATGCTGAATCATACAACTGGTGGGTGACAGAAAATACCTGTACCAACTTCTCAACTTGCAGCAATTCACAGCTGGAATTTGTGCTGGTAGATTCATATTAGTGACCATACGTAACAGCTATTTGGCCACTGCATTTTTGTATGTTCTTCCCCTAATTATCTGCAAATTTTGGTGACACATCTTTAGAAGGTACATTTTGTATGCATTTTTGAGTAGCAAACTAAGTCACAAAATTCTGAGAAAGGTGCATTTCAATTTGCTTATAGGTCCCATCTGTCTGATTTTGGAAGATAAATGCAAAATTTCAGATTAATTTCTCCAGGACTGAAGGATTATGTACACTGAGATTCGCAACAGGGAACAAAGAGAAACATTACAACCTTGCTGAGAAAATGACATCTGTTTGCTCTGTTCCAGACAGTGTTTGGGTGGGGTGAGACCCTAAGCCATTCACAGAACATTCTCGATTTCTGCATCTTTCTTTATTTTCCCAGTGTGGGTGGCACTGAGATAAATATGAACCCTCTACCCTTGCATTGTGACTTTGTGTGTAACCATGTGGATTCTTCACTTCAGTATCTGTGAATAATGCAGTTTGCAAGAAAAGGTGACAGTGGAGAATGGCTGATCATCTTGACCAATGCTGAAATTTATGATGACTGCAAACCTTGCCAAATGTATAAATTTCTGAAATAAGGTGGGCTTTCTCTCACAGTGAGTCTTGGGAACAAGACTCACTGTTATACCATTTCTATTGACAATTTGAGTCCAACAAAATTCTTTTCCATTCATAGTCAGGATTAGTGAAGTGTGTAAGAAGTGAAAGCCACCTGAGTGTGTGCGCACATTTGTGTAAAGAAATAATGGAAGCAGAACTGGAAAACGGAAGGGGTTATAAGTAGAGAACATTGTCATTTAGACCTATCAGCCCTGAATGAGGCAGACACTTTAAAAACTCCTTTGGAAGTACTCCAGGAGACCAGTCATGGAAAGTAGTTGTTTGGCTTGTCAAGTTAAACTGAATTACTTCTTACATCATTGCTTCTATCTTTACCAGAACAATTAACATATTTTTCCACATTGTGCAACAGAACACATTTCAGTTTTTGTTTTTTGCCCTCAGACACCTCTTTTAGCATCTTTTTAACTAGTGAAAAATTAAACAAGAACACTTTATTTGCTGAGAAGGAAAAAAGTCTTCTAAACCTCTGTTTTGCTGCTCTGCTCCCAAATAAGCCAGATAATTGAGCAAATAAAATTATTTGCAAAGTCAAGTGACTTTAAAATACCCATGTCCCTAATAGGATTACAATAACCTGTGGAAGGTCATTATAATTATAAAGGGAAAGATTAAATATGCAGTAAAGCAGACATAAATTAAACAGACATATTGAAAACTGTTAAAACAGAGGGGCAGGCAAAAGAAACTGAAGGGGAAGAAAAGGAAGCCAGGGTAAATTAAGAAGAAATTGACAATATATCCATTACAGTGTGCGAGAAGGGGTTAACTGGTAAGAAATTATATTATCTATGGTATACTAATTTAGAGAACATACTTACAAAACTAGTAATTGCAATAAAATACACTGCAGTTCAAGAATTTCAGTTTAATATGTTTCTGGTGTGAATTTAACATGGTTTGGACCTTAATTAACTGAAGAATGAAATATCCACCTCAAATAACCACCTTTAGAAAATAACATCACCTCATGTCCTTCAGGAGACAGTTGAAGACTTTCCGTTTTCAATATGCTTTTAATAACTGAGGGCTCGGCTGTATGTCATAATATTCCTCTTTTTGCATCAGGTTTAGCATGCTTGAAATCGATTTCAAAATATCTACCTACATGATGTACAGCTAAACGTGTATATATATTTTTTGTCAGAAAGTGAATTTTTTTAAACACCCACAAGGGGGTTGTTCATTTTGAATCAATTCTGGTCACACTTTTTAAAAACTCATTTTGGCATGTATGAACACCTCTGTTGGAGGAAATAGTGTCGGGGAGGGTTTGCCGGGGTTGCCAAAACAGATGCCAAGTACAACGTGTTTTGGACTGCAGGATACCCTGTAGTTCTGATACTCGTCCCCCCACTCCCATTTCTATTTTTCCACTCCACTGATCTATTGCTATGCCATTTCAAAGTGCTTTTAATTGCTTTGTTTTACTATTAATTCGTAAGGCATCATGGGCATCCTTCACTGGGAGAATGGTGGCACGGAGATGAAATGAGTAAATAAAAATAAATAGTTCCCCAAAAAATGTGCCACACTCCCATGCTCTTGAGTATAAATGGGAGAGTTACCTTCGGCTAGAAATATCAAGCCCAAACGAAAAGAAAAATAAATTGTTTTTTAAAAATTATTATTATATTTTATTTTTCTTTTGGTTTTGGCTTGATGTGCTAGCGCAGACTAACATGGCTACCTCAATTAAACCTACAACTTGGGCTAAAAAGTGATTTCTACTTTTGGGGAAATCACATGACAGCTGCTTTGTTTCCCTATGGCATATACAGTCATTGTTCCTCAGAAGCATGGCTAATGTGATTAGGTTCCAAGACAGCAGGCTTATGCCTTGGGCATTTTTGCCCCCACCTTACCACGACGAAAAGGGGCATGGCCTCTAGGCCAGTTGAGCCATTCTCCCTAGTGCATTCACTGCCATCCACATAAGTGTGACTATGCACAGCAAGAAAAATGCAAATTGATCAACATTGAAGTCACCCTCAGGAATTAATTTGAGTTAATTTGCTTCAGCTGACCACACAGGAGTCCACAGAGAGAGGGGAGGACATTGACATTTAGCCTGGTTTGCAGGTTGTTAAGGTAGCTCTGCTCTGGCCATCCAGATTTGCAGGACGCAGGGTTAGAGCAGAGCTATCTTAACAACCTGCAAACCAGGCTAAGTGCCCATGTCCTCTCTCTCTCTCTCTCTGTCTCTCTCTCTGTGTGTGCTGATTTCTTGCTCTTTTTTTCCTTTGGCCATCTAGGTGCCCTAGTGCTAGGGCAGCAAAACTTTAAACAAAGAAAGAAAGAAAAAGAAAAAGAACAGGAATCAAAGGGAAAGGAAGAGGAGAGGAAAGCAACCAGACCCAGGCACAAGATCTGGGGAGGAGAGGATTCAAATGGCAGCAAGTTTCACTGCTGCTGTAGCTGGTTGGAATGGCTTCAGATAGAACAGTTACAACCCCCTCCACATCAGCTCAAGTGATCACACTGCCTGAACTGACGCAAATGCATTCAATTACAAAAAATTAAAATTCCCAGCAGTGGAGGAAAAAGCTATGGATGTAGTGGGGAGAACTCTGGGCTGCTTTGCATTGTCTTGTACGCCCTCTAGTCAATGGAAAATAATGCAGATCTGACCATCCCAATCCTTCTTCTATTTTGGGTTGTTTCACTCCTCATATGACCTCCATGAACCCACTGCCACCCACACTGCCAAATGTTAGTAGCATGGTGGCATTTGCCTTAAAGAAACAACACAGAATGCACCCATCTTATTTAATTATGAATTATGAGCTGTCAACTTAATTCTGACATATGACAACCTTTGTCAGGGTTTCCTAATACTCAGACGTGGTTTACCTGTCCTTTCTTTGGGAGGTATTCAGAGACTGTGCAGCTTGCTCAAGCAAAGTTGGCTCTTCTACCAGGAGGCACAGTGGAGAATCACACTCTCAGTCTCTGACTCCACAGCCAGGTGTTCCAACACACTGAGCTACCCAGCTATTTGCCTCTTATTAGCAAGGCCAGAATCCTCTTTGGTTTTGCAAAATGTAACAGATTGTTGTGTCATAGGAATGACAATCCCAGTCTTGAGTGAGGAGGTATCCACTTCTTCGCTCAAGTGGAGGCCTGTCTTTTCTCAATGGACCCATGCCACAATCTCTGTCTGTGAAATGGTGACAGGGTAGAAATTAGTGAGAGCTACCACCAGTAGACTATTCCACTGTTCCAATGGTCAACAGATTAGCACTTCCTGAAGCCTGCCCCCTGCAATAATCATCTTGCAAGTGATGCATATGAGATGAAAAACAAAAGATAACACAAACAAACATACAAAAACAACAGAGGGAAACAGAGGGAAGTGGCACCTTAAAGACTTACTGCTGTTTTAGTGTGAGCTTTTGTGGATCATATCCACTTCCTCAGACAAGATGCATGTACTCCACAAATGCCTTGTTTTTAGAGAACTTTCCTCATGGATTCACGGCTGAAATTTGGCATTGCATTGCTGGCTCTGGCAAGAAGATGCAGCCCCTGATGGATTAAGGAAGGGCTATGGTGCTCCTCCAATCATGGAGATTGACTTTCTGTAACTGTAAATCATCCTTCTTGTTGACCATAAAAAGTGGCACAGGCCAAAATCCTATTTGTGTTCACATCAGCTTTGTGTAATTTGCCACAGCTAACTGAATAGATGCCATGGTGCCTCTTGGTTGTATAATCAGATGTGTGACCAGGTATGCAACTGAGACTGGTCTTGGAGCCTCATCCATTAGCCGCAATTAACTGCAGCAAGTTACACAAGCCTTATGCAAATGCCAGTCATTCTGACCATGGTCTTAAAAATCCTTTTTTAAAAAACTAAAATTCTTTTACACACTTGGGGGCTCCCTAGTCATGCAGAAATTTACATGCAGTTGTAAAGAAAAAAATCAGTGACAATTCTAGGGAGTCTTTAGGAGCAGATAGAAATGCATAAAAGAGAATGAATTGACCTGCTGGACCCTCTATCAGCTGACAGCATCTTGGGCTAAAGTTAGTTCTACCTGATTGGAATCCTAAACATATTATATAATGATATGCAATTACATGAATTTGTTTTTCTTTAAGGTTGTCATGTTGTTGCAAAAGGCTAAGAAAGCTACCCCTCTATAACGATTTTATAGCAGCTCCCCCATGAAACAGGAAGATAGACAGACAAGCAGACAGGTAGACAACCATAGCTGTTTTTAGATCTATAGCAAGGGGGATAACATATTCTATTATTAAGTTTTTATATGTAGGAAAAATGTAAAAAACAACAACCACCAAATATCTTCACACAGCCAAAGGTTTATTTCTGCAAATATGATCCTCCTGGGTGTTTCCAGGGTTATTTAATCCCATTTGAGAAGGCAGCGTGATGTTTAAGGATCCAGAATCTTTTTTTCACAATATATCCTAAAACCTGCTCCAAAAAAGCTGAGGAAACAAAAGTTCTGCTTCCCTCTCTCTTCACCCATCCTAAACAACATTGCAAAACCACAACACAGAAGTTGTGCCGTTTTGAAACTTCAAAGGGCTTTGTAGTTTAAGGGTAACACATTTTTATTATGGCATTAAGATTTCATGGACCATAGCCTGCTTCACCAAAGGCATGAAGTGTTACAGAGTGCGCTGTAGTTCAGGAGTTTATGCCATAGCAAATTGGCTAGACTGAAATCCAGTCGCCAGTCCCAGCTTGGGGGGGGGGCAGGGGGGGAGAAACACTGAATAAATCGCTGAAAGGCAAGTTAAACCCTTGCGCAAAGTCCATTGATTTAATACGTTTACTCCAGCTGGCACTAGCCACTGGATTCAGGCATTCATTGATCCTTAAGGTTCCACAAAAAGACCTTCTTTCGCTTCTTTTCGAAACACGTGCCCGCTCCCGATTCCAATCTTTCCTTCTTTTCGGCGTCCAGGTGGCTGTCACTTCGCTTCCCCAAAATCCACCTTCTCCTCCTTATCACTCCGGAGGGATGTGGAAATGCTATTATTTAAACGTTCAACGGGGGCTGCCAGGCAATTCCTCCCAACGTGATTTCGGAGACAGGGAATTCGCCCACTTGAATCAAAAGAGAAGCCTGGTTATTATCGTTATTATTCAAGAACGCAACGTGATCTTGAGCCTGCCTGCCTTGCCAGGTCGCCGATGCCCAGACTCGCGAGCAGCGGGACCAGCGAGCGCCTGGCTGGCCTTCGGAGGAGGCGAAGCGCTGGAAAGCGGCTGCCCGAAAGGGGGGGGGGGGGGGAGAGGCTTGACGTTTTGGGGGGGGGGGGGGAGAGCCGAGGGTGATTTGTTTGGCGCTCCGAGCCAATGGCAAGCTTCGCCGTTGACAATATCCCCCAGCGGTGACGGAGAGGAGTCAGAGCAAAGCCTCTCCTCCCCCGGGTCGTCGTCCCCCCCCCCGCCCGCCCGCCCTCACCGCACACCCCACCCCACCCCTGCCTTGCCCGCCCGCCTTCAAGGCAAGCCAGCCGGAGCTGCTCCCTGCAGAGGACGACACCGGCGCCTTCCCTGCCCCAGCGCTTCCATGGGCATCTTGGGGGCAGCCGCCTGGGCAAGAAGGCGCGCCGTGTAAAGTCACCCTCGTGGACTGCCCGGAGGGACGGGCGAGAGGGAAGCCGCCTCAGCAGCTGACAGGTAAGCCGAGTCCTCCCGGAGGTGCCCCGCGCCCCTGCCTTCAGAAGACGCGGGAAGGATATCACGGGGCGGGGGGTGCCGGTGCGTGGTCGCGGTCGCGGGGACGCGCTTTTTTTTTTTTTTTTTTTTTTTGCCTCATTGCAAAGGAGAGAAGAAACCGGGGGGACGATCTCGTTTTAGTCATTGGAACGCCCCGCGAAAATAAATTGGGAACATTTGGGTGGCGGGGGGGGGGGCGGGGGGCGGGCGGAGAGAAGATGCAGAATTTCCCCCTCAGCTCTTTTTCAGCTCGGGTGGCAGATTTGTCACGCGGACTCCCTATTCGGACCTTAGGACATCTGCTTGAAAGCATCCTCCCCCCCCCCGGCTCCAAATTTATTTATTATTTCTTTATTTAAAATATTTTTAACCCGCCTTTCTCCTTAAAAAGAACCCAAGGCGGCTTACGACAATTAACAGACAGTGTTTAAGTTAGTAACAATGAGTATACAATACTAAAAGGATCAATGAGTGCAATAAAAAAAAAAAAAACCCTAACAAACCCATAAGCAATTAAATGCTCGTCTGCACCGTGAACTAACCCGGGTTGTAAAGATACACACCGTCAGGCTTTTTCTGTGGAAAGTCAAACTCAGATTTCTCCTCTCTCCCCCCCCCCCCCCATTCTTGCGGGTGCTGACCCTTCGTTTTTCAATAGGCTAGCTGACCAGAGGCATGTAACTCTAAGTGACTCCAGTTTTACACCTAGGGTTGGTCCTGAACAAAGGGGTGGTCACAGCTGACTGCCTGAGAAAAGAAAAGTCACTGGTGGTTTTGAACGTTGTGTGTGTGTATGTGTGAGAGAAGAGGGGGAGTGAGGGAGGAAAAGAGGGGAAGACAGAGAAGGAAATTAACAATTGGCCAGTCTCCTCTTTTTAAGCTCAATGATGTGTTACTATAATAAAATCTCATGAAATACCAGTTCCACATACACGGGGCATAGTTTATAACCATCTGCTTTGGAAATGTGGACCAGTGTTTTGATCTGAAACACAGCATTGCAGTATCTGCAGTGCATCTTCGGCTGTGCTCTTCCATTTTTGAATGAATGAGAGATTTACCCAGATTTAGCCATTCATGTCAAGATTTCACAGAGTTCACATGTCTTCCAAAAATTGCAAAGGCACTTTTATTTTTAGCATGGGATTGTGCAAGTGGTTATATAACTGCCTGTGACCACCACATTGTAATCAGGACCAACCCTAGGGATTTTAAAGGACAAAATTAACAGCTCACATAAGCTAGACTTTTCTTTATTTCCAAGAGGGCAAAGTTCTGAAAAGAAAAGAAAAGATCGGAAATGTTGAGAAGCACTCACTTAGAAAGCCTCTTGAATAATGTAAGCCGAACCTGAATTCCAGCCAGTTCACATCACTATAGAAAATGGTTTTTGATGTAAATCTACAGGAATCCAAACAATGCCTTTGAATAAAATAGCAACAGGTGCATGATCCACTTGCTGTGCCTTAATTAGCACTTTGCATATCAAACCACATCAGTGCTACTGCATGCTAATTCACTATGAAATCTAACATCAGTTCAAGTTCTTGACTTCCCACCAGCACAAATACAATGCAGGCACTGTGTTTCCTTACTGGCTTTATTTATTTTTTAAAAAACTCTTGGATAAGGTTAGGAAACAAATATTGCCTTTAAAAATCATTGTTCTAGTTTGAAATGTATGCACTAAATCAAGTGAGTTTAATTTTCTTTCAACTTTCTGTTCAGGGTGTGTGTGTTATCTGTTTATTGTAAAGCTGAAGGCGGAAAAAAAAGTTAATCTCTTTTCAATGAAGTGTGATAGAGACATGTCCAAACCCATGCATAAACCACTTAAGTTTAAATGGCTTGCTTTTCCTGGTGCTCATACATTTTGCATGAAAAATGAAATGCAGGACCAAGTGTATTGTCCTCTCTGATGTATTGGGAATCACCTCCAGGAAAGCAAGTTTAAAAATTGACCATGAATACAAATCTCGGATGGCCATGGATACTCACAGGAAGTATCCGTGGAAAGCCACTTGGTGAACATCTGACATATCTTGAAAACCTGTTAGGCTCACTGTAAATTGGGAGAGACTTAATGGCACACAATAAAAAAGCAGTCCTGGAAGAACCTTCACCTGGAAGCAGAGACTAGTTACCTACAAAGCATATCCATGAAGACACGAAGGGGATCTTGTTGGAAATAGAGGCTACCCTAAAACATCAGGTTGTCTAATGTGTGGGAAGCAGGATACCGGACTACTTAGACTCTGGAACCTCCAGTGTAAACCAGCAGACCTGCTCTTTGGTAATTATCTCCATGTAATATTCCCACATGAAGGTGCTAGTGTGATTGCTTTAAAGCAGTGTTCTGTTTAATATGTCTAGAAGTTAAATTGCAAACAACTCTTACACCTCCACTTTCTTGATAAAGACAGTTCTCTTTTGCTTAATTAAGCCTGTGTTAAAAGCAACAACAGGGAGTTTTGTGGCACCATAAATGCTAACAAGAGTATTGAGGCAGATCCAGCATCTGCCTCTTGCGGCCAGAAGAGGAATCTCACTGGTACAGATGGGTGTGTGTGCCTATGTGTGTTTGATCTTTATCAATTGCCCCTCTGCCTGCAGTATGCTATCACCCCACCCCCAACCCCGGCTGTAGAACAGGCAGAAAATGATGTAGGCTCTATTCTGGAAATGTTCCTGTCAGCAGAAAAGCAGCTGAATATAACCCAATAATTTTCTGCTGAAAAAGACGAACAAAGTTGCTGCTCTCTAAAATGATAATTAAACAAATATTTATATATTGTCTTCTTCCACATTTAACTAGGTGGTCATAATAATTTTGTTAATCAGCTTCAGTAATCCAAATAATATTATTGAGTCCAATAATGTTCAAATAATGTGGAATATGCAACTGAAATCTTCCTTAGGTCTATTTTGCTGCATTAGATTCCCTATGAAGGAATGCGTTTGGTGGTTAAGGGGAGGGGGGAGGCTGACAAGTTGAGAAAATCTAAAAAAATATTGTTGTGATCTGTTTTGAAAAACAAATAGGGAAAGCTAGATTGGCTTTTGAATGCATTTCTCTCTCTCTCTCTCTCTCTCTCTCTCTCTCTCACTCACTCACACACACACACACACACACACACACACACACACACACACACACACGCACACACACACAGAGGGGGGGGGCTTGAATTACTATTGTTAGCCAGTATTGGGAGAGAGAGCAAAGAAAGAAAGAAAGTGAATGCAATTCACAAAGACAGGATGTAGGGCTATGATTTTATTCCAGTTTGATATCCAGCCAACTCAGGGCAGGTTCATACATTGTGCTGTGGATATGACCTACACACAGTGATGAGCAGGAGCAAATGTCTGACTCATGGCTGCTTCACATTCATGTAGATCAGAGATGGGCAGCTTTGGAAGATCTGGAGACCAGTTTTGGCCCTGTTTATGCCTCATCAGAAATATGATTTTCCCCCTCCTCCATCTCCCCTCCCTCCTCCTCCATCTTTTTTCAAAAGCAGAAGTGACTGGAAGATGACCACTAATTTTATATTAAAAGGGAACTCCCTGTGTTTCCAGAAGTTGCAAATCTCTTTTTATTAAGTTATTTTTTGGATAGTGTAGGAATTTAGAAGGGGCATGAAGATGGGGGGGGGAAGGCATTTAGCCCACTCCTGATGTAGAACTAACTCCTGTACAGATATGGCCTACTTTATTTGCAGGGGCACCTCACCCCAGAATTTCAATGGGTTCACATTGCAACTATGCCATGTCTTCAAGACCAGTTTAATTGTTATAGAGAAGAAGTAGACTTTAGGATTGGAGATCGAGGGTAGATGCATGCCATCTGGTTAATTCCAACTATATCAGATAGAATAGACTGGGAAAACTATAATCTGATAGTGTCAGTTTGTCATCTGATAAATGGTTGTTGACAGTAAGAAAATATTTAAGGCTCCTAAGAAACAGTCTCTGGTTCTCCCCCCCCCCCCACCTTTTTTGTGGCACACACAAAAAAGACACAGCAGCAATAAAAATACTTAAATACTCCAGGGAGATTCTCAGTGACTCCTCTTCGCTTTAGCTAGCAGATCTGCAGGAAACTCAAGACAAATCCTGTGAATCTGTCTGCCTCAAGAGTTCAATCATTCAGTGATGCTGGCATGCACCTTGCCTGTCATTTGCCGCACACAGTATAGGGAGCCAACATGGCTTATATTAGCAAATATACCCCTGGAATCTCCTGATCCATAACCCACAGGATGGATTGTAGTAAGTCTAGACCCAGGAAAGGCAGAATTCAAATCTCAGCTCAGCCACTGACTCAGTAGATGTGACCTTGTACAAGCTCTGCTCAATCTCAGTTTCTCCTGTGTAAATATTGGACAAGGAATGATCCATGTCTCTTTCTGAAAGAAGTGTGTGACTGATAGGAAAAGATGCTTCTGCATGTGTACACATACACACATGTGCAAGTGGGTGCTAAAAGCTGGCGTTAGTGTACATGTGCATAAGGATCTAAGAAATTAAGTTGAGGCCATCTGGATCAGACCCAACATCCATTTAGTCCACCATCCTTTTTTACACAAGGATAGCTCAGGGAGTTGAGCTAGAGGTGGCAAGTTCACTTCCCCACTGTGCCTCCTAGGAGAAGAGCCAATCTGGGTAACCTTGGGCAAGCTGCACAATGCCAGAGTGCTCCCAGAAGAAGAGAATGGTAAACCACTTGTGAGTACTCTATACCTAGAAAACCCTGGAAAGGGTCATCACATTATTTTTTATTAATAATGATAAACCATCCAGAGAGAGCTTTAAGCACTATGGGGCAGTCTATAAGCAATACACTTTGCTTCTGCTTTTAAGTCACTCTCTTTAAATATGTTGGTATCAACCAGATGACTATTGAATGTATGTTCATGCCATCAGAATCCAGTGGTGCAACTTTTGGCTTAGTCTCACACCTCATTTTTGCAAGGGTGTAATATCTTTAAAATATATAAGAACCTCATCCAATGAATTGATTTTGTATACTTACCTTCTAGCACAGTGTACTATATTGTTGTTCAATGTATCTGAAGGTCAATTATTTTGTCTTGGAATGTGGAACTTGCCATACATAAAAACACATGTTCATGCCTGCATTTGTGAACACATATAGATTGTTTATCTGTTGGAAAGCATACAATAAATACAGGTTCAACAGGCCAGTCCTATGGATGTTTACCCAGAAATGAATCTCATTCAGTTTAAACTTTCACATTTAACTTGGGAGTGAATTCAGTTAATTCATAAGTCCCAATGTAATGGGACTTGTGTCTGAGTCAGCTTACAAATCTGTTTGGACTTGAACAGTGCTTTCAAAAAACCAAAAGGCTGAACACGTGCAGAAGCATTCTCCCTTATTCAATCAAAGCAACTTTCCAATTTTTGAGAATACTGTGGGGTGCAGGGTTGATAGAATGGCAAGGTTTTTTATGCTTTAGGATCTTGTGGCAGAGAGCTATAATAGGCTGCATAACTTTATGTATGCATGCACATACGTATTGTTACATAGTAGCAGGTGGGATAGGGCACTGCAAATGTGCAGTATGAGGAACTGAAATATCTAAGAAAGGAAAGATAAACAGCTAAAGAATGAGTACCATTGTACCACTCTCAGTCAGAGCTGTCCAGGGCAGAACCATCCAGCAATTTACAGTAGTTGGGGAAAACACTTTCTGCCCCTAAGGTCTTGGGGAATTCTTGTCTTTTTAAATATAAGATGGTGAGATTCCTTTTCTTACTTTTCACTACAAAGAAACCTCATTGCCACTTTGAGCAAGGACTCAATAATGATAGCAGCCCAAGAGGCTGCTCCAGTTCCTCAGGGACAAAGCTATGCAAAACTTTTAGCCTTTAGTATTAAAAAGACACGTCACTATCCCAAAGTTGTTAAGAGTTAACATACTCTTCTATATTTACATAGGACAGACTATTCCACAGTGGTATGCATGTGTGTGATCCTCAGCCCCTGCACAGCTTAATGACAAACTGTAGTAGGCATCCTTCAGTCTCGAGAGACTATGGTAACGTCCTCTGTATGGAGGTCTTGGAACAGCGTCTAGTGTGGCTGAGAAGGCCAATTCGAGAGTGACAATCCCTTCCACACTGAAGACAAATACAATCTGTCCCCTGGCCAGCTCCCTGATTTTGCTGCTTTGGGGACTGCCTCTTCACCTCGGCCTGCTGGAAAAGGGTCTCTTCAAATTGGGAGAGGCCATGATGCACCACCTACCTCCAGGCTGAACGCTCAGATGTCAAGGTTTCCCATCTGTTGAGGTCCATTCCTAAGACCTTCAGATCCTGCTTGCAGATATCCTTGTATCGCAGCTGTGGTCTCCCTCTGGGGCGATTTCCCTCCACTAATTCTCCATAGAGGAGATCTTTTGGAATCCGACCATCAGCCATTCTCACGACATGCCCAAGCCAACGTAGAGGTCGCTGTTTCAGTAATGTATACATGCTAAAAATTCCAGCTCCTTCTAGGACTGCTCTATTTGGAACTTTGTCCTGCCAGGTGATACCAAAAATGCGTCGGAGACAACGCATATGGAAGGTGTTCAGCTTCCTCTCCTGCCGTGCACAAAGGGTCCAGGACTCACTGCAGTACAGGAGTGTGCTCAGGGCACAGGCTCTATAGACCTGGATCTTGGTATATGCCGTCAGCTTCTTATTAAGCCATACTCTCTTTGTGAGTCTAGAGAACATGGTAGCTGCTTTGCCAATGCGTTTATCAGCTCAACATCTAGGGAGAGAGTGTCCGAGATCGTTGAGCCAAGGTACACAAAGTCCAGGTTTTGTATGTGGAGGCTCCATGGTTCAATTACTTACACCTTTGGTTCTCTTGGTTGTCTGTCTCTGTCTCATGCACACACATGCACAAAGCTACATCTACACTTGCTTTATTGTTCTCTCTTCATCCTCTGGGAGATAATTCGCTGACAGAAGAAAAAATAATTCCATCATCACCACAGTTATATAGGATTGGGGCCAGCATTTTAATCTTAGCGTATAAGGCTGTGCCACCTGTTTGCATCCATCGAGCCTAAGCTGTAAAGCAAGTTCTGAATTGCTTATTTCCTAGTACGACCACTGAATTCAGTTCTTCCTGGGTCTGAGGACTGTAGCCAGAGATTTTATCAGAAGTAATCAAAATCCACCCTTTACAATAACAAGCTTGTTTCTTTTGTTGTAATGATATGGCTTTTCAAGCTTTGAAGTTTCACTGGAAAATGTTGTATTGTGTTTTTCCAAAGTAAAACAAAATCTGTCCTGGACATAGTCACCATTTTTTTTAAACAAGCAAAATCCATTACTTCAAGGGGATTGTTTGCCAGAATTCTGCAGTGTGTTTACTATGATAGAGTTAAAGGAAATTTGAAAGTCAAACTAAGCTTAGTAGGAAACTGATAAACATACATTGTACTTGTGGGGACACTGCCCAGCAGTATTGCAGAATTTACAGTTTCAGTTATTTAGCTGTATCCTGCACCCACCCACCCACCCACCCACCTACCTACCTACCTACCTACCTACCTACCTACCTACCTACCTACAATTGCACCAGATCTCACAAAAGTTGGCAAAGCTGTGTGGTTTGCAGTATCTCATTTTGTGTGATTCCCAAATGACAGTCAGTATGCTCTGTCCTATGGATCTCATTGCCCTCCAGAGACATGATTTAATTCCTGGCACTGGTTATGAGGGTCAAGGTTTAAAGAGACAAAGTTGTAAACAGTGACTCTGGAACACTAAATGAGAATAACTAGGGTGTAGGCTCTTGGAAATGTTGATCTGGAAGAGGCACAGAGAGCAATATATTTCAGATTCGTTTCAGAAGTTGGCTGGCTCTACTAATTGAAAACAAGGTCTTCTGGGAACTTGGGCTTATTACTGATTATTTAGTTGTGCAATGACCAGTGTCTAAGAGTGCTTTTTAAGAACACAAGACAGAGGTCATGCCAGCACTTCTCAGATTTAAATACATAGCATGAGATGGAGCGATGTTTGCATCCCAAGGTGAGCATGAATATTTTCTTGTGAAAAGGGGCAAGGGAAGCTCTTCAGCTGCAGAAAACCTCATGTTCTGGATTGGGAAAAGTCGCATGCAGCTCCTTTGACTGTTGTGATGCTTCCAGCAGCTCTCCATGTGAACTATAGAAGATAGAAAGGCAAACAGTGTAAAATGTGAAAGCATTTTCCGAACAGTGAAATTTGTGATTATTTTGTCATTATCAAAGTAGAACACAGAAACTGATTACATTTTTTTATTAAACAAACATACAACATAAACCTAACACCACATTAAAATACAATTATATAATACACCAGTGCCACCTTCAACCTCAGGGCTAGTATTGACAATATTTTTAAAATTCATTCAATCCATTTTCTCTCCAAAAATTCATTGTTTCTTCCCTTGGCGTATACCCCTTCCCTCTCTGAAATAAATATTCCAGGAATACACTCCATGTTTTCTTAAAATCATTACTTTTTGATAGACCTCTTCTTATTTTCATATCACATGTCAATTTATCATTAATTGCCATATCCCATAATTCTCTATATCATTCCTCTAAATTAATTTGGTTATCATTTTTCCAGTTTCTTGCAAATATTAACCTTGCTGCCATTATTACAATTAAATCCTTATTTTCTTTCAACAATTGATCTTTCTTAACCATGTTCAATAAAGCCATTGACGGGGACATTTGAATATTTAATCCAGTTATTTCCCTTATTTCTTTAAACATTTGCTTTCATTCTTTCTTTCTTACTTCACGTAACCACCACATATGTAAATACGTCCCCTTCTCTTTTTTACACCTCCAACATAGTGATGATAAATTTTTATTTATTATATTCTGTTTTACCAGCGTTAAATACCACCTCCATATTACCTTATAACAGTTTTCCTTTGTCCTTACAGACATATTCTTCATAATTCTTTGATCTTTATCCCACTCTTCTCCTACTGCTTCTTTATCCAAATCATGTTGCCACTGTGCTTTTAATCCTTGTGTATCCTGTTCAGCCTGAATTAATAATTTATATATTTGACTTACAGTTCTCTTTCTTTCTGTCTTTTCCTCTAATTTCAGTCTTTTTTCAATAATCTCTTCAAATTTTGTCATTTTTCTACTTTTCCCTTCCTTACTTTTCCATTCCCTTGTCCAGCTTTCTATTTGAATTATCTTAAACCAAGAAATCCCCTCTCCTCCCAAAATCTCTTTTATATTTCCTTTATCTTTCATCTTCTCCATCCAATCTTTTATCCTATTTATCCCTTTATCTTTTAATATATTCTTAAAGGTTTTTTTTTAAGATTTTCTGGAAAATTCTTTAAATCCACAACCTGGGATAAGGGAGAAGTCAGTGGGCTCAATACACCCCTAAACTTTTTCCAGTTTTCTAACATATTTTTAAGGAAAGGGTTAGTAATCTTTTTAATCTCTTCTCCAATCTTTTCTTTGAATAATATACTTTCAATTTTTTTCTTCCTTACCCTGCATTTCTCTTTCTGTCCAAATTAAATTTTTATTGCTTTTAATAATATCTGGAATATGTCTAAGATGATTTGCTATATAATATAATTTTAAATTGGGTAATCCAAGACCTCCATTTTTTTGTGTTGGTGAAATACCATAATTTCTTATTAATCCTCACTCATTTATATCCATTAAATTAACAATTTATCATTGTCTGACATTCTTTCAATTGTTTTTCTGTAATATTTATAGGAAGCATCCAAAATATAAAGTCTAATTTAGAAATAATGTTCATTTTACATAATGCTACTCTACCAAACCAGGAAATCTTTAATTTCTGATAATTTTTTATCCGTCCAGTTATCTCTTTTTTCAACCTATCCAAATTTATTTTAATTATATCCTGTAAGTTCCAGGTACCCCCTTCACGGATTGCTGCCTTGTCGTGGCGAAGGGGCTTGAGTAATTCAGAGAAGCTATGGGCTATGCCGTGCAGGGACACCCAAGACGGACAGGTCATAGTGGAGAGTTCTGACTAAACGCGATCCACCTGGAGCAGGAACTGGCAAGCCACTCCAGTATCTTTGCCAAGAAAACCCCATGAACAGAAACAAAAGACTAAAAGATATGACGCTGGAAGATGGGCCCCTCAGGTCGGAAGGCGTCCAACATGCTACTGAGGAAGAGTGGAGGACAAGTACAAGTAGCTCCAGAGCTAATGAAGCGGTTGGGCCAAAGCCGAAAGGACGCTCAGCTGTGGACGCGCCTGGAAGTGAAAGGAAAGTCCGATGCTGCAAAGAAGAATACTGCATAGGAACCTGGAATGTAAGATCTATGAACCTTGGTAAGTTGGATGTGGTCAAACAGGAGATGGCAAGAATAAACATTGACATCCTGGGTGTCAGTGAACTAAAATGGACGGGAATGGGCGAATTCAATTCAGATGATTACCATATCTACTATTGTGGGCAAGAATCCCGTAGAAGAAATGGAGTAGCCCTCATAGTCAACAAAAGAGTGGGGAAAGCTGTACTGGGATACAATCTCAAAAATGATAGAATGATTTCAATACGAATCCAAGGCAGACCTTTCAACATCACAGTCATCCAAGTTTATGCACCAACCACCGATGCTGAAGAGGCTGAAATTGACCAATTCTATAAAGACTTACAACACCTTCTAGAACTGACACCAAAGAAAGATGTTCTTCTCATTCTAGGGGACTGGAATGCTAAAATAGGGAGTCAAGAGATAAAAGTAACAACAGGTAAGTTTGGCCTTGGAGTTCAGAACGAAGCAGGGCAAAGGCTAATCGAGTTTTCTCAAGAGAACAAGCTGGTCATCACAAACACTCTTTTCCAACAACACAACAGGCGACTCTACACATGGACATCACCAAATGGGCAATACCGAAATCAGATTGATTATATTCTCTGCAGCCAAAGATGGAGAAGCTCTATACAGTCAGCAAAAACAAGACCTGGAGCTGATTGTGGCTCTGACCATCAGCTTCTTATAGCAAAATTCAAGCTTAAACTGAAGAAAGTAGGAAAAACCACTGGTCTAGTCAGGTATAATCTAAACCAAATCCCTTATGAGTACACAGTGGAAGTGAAGAACAGATTTAAGGAACTAGATTGGGTGGACAGAGTGCCTGAAGAACTATGGATGGAGGCTCGTAACATTGTACAGTTGGCAGCAACAAAAACCATCCCAAAGAAAAGGAAATGCAAGAAAGCAAAGTGGCTGTCCAACGAGGCCTTACAAATAGCAGATAAGAGAAGGGAAACAAAATGCAAGGGAGATAGGGAAAGTTACAGAAAATTGAATGCAGACTTCCAAAGAACAGCAAGGAGAGACAAGAGGGCCTTCTTAAATGAACAATGCAAAGATATAGAGGAAAACAATAGAAAGGGAAAAACCAGAGATCTGTTCAAGAAAATTGGAGCCATCAAAGGAACATTTTGTGCAAAGATGGACATGATAAAGGACAAAAATGGTAGGGACCTTACAGAAGCAGAAGACATCAAGAAGAGGTGGCAAGAATACACAGAGGAATTATACCAGAAAGATCTGGATGTCCCAGACAACCCAGATAGTGTGGTTGCTGACCTTGAGCCAGACATCCTGGAGAGCGAAGTCAAGTGGGCCTCAGAAAGCATGGCTAACAACAAGGCCAGTGGAGGAGATGGCATTCCAGTGGAACTATTTAAAATCTTAAAAGATGATGCTGTTAAGGTGCTACACTCAATATGCCAGCAAGTTTGGAAAACTCAGCAGTGGCCAGAGGATTGGAAAAGATCAGTCTACATCCCAATCCCAAAGAAGGGAAGTGCTAAAGAATGCTCCAGCTACCGTACAATTGCACTCATTTCACACGCTAGCAAGGTTATGCTCAAAATCCTCCAAGGCAGGCTTCAGCAGTATGTGGACCGAGAACTCCCAGAAGTACAAGCTGGATTTCGAAGGGGCAGAGGAACTAGAGACCAAATTGCTAACATGCGCTGGATTATGGAGAAAGCCAGAGAGTTCCAGAAAAACATCTACTTCTGCTTCATTGACTACGCAAAAGCCTTTGACTGTGTGGACCACAGCAAACTATGGCAAGTTCTTAAAGAAATGGGAGTGCCTGACCACCTTTTCCATCTCCTGAGAAATCTCTATGTGGGACAGGAAGCAACAGTTAGAACTGGATATGGAACAACTGATTGGTTCAAAATTGGGAAAGGAGTACGACAAGGCTGTATATTGTCTCCCTGCTTATTTAACTTTTATGCAGAATACATCATGCGGAAGGCTGGACTGGAGGAATCCCAAGGCGGAATTAAGATTGCCAGAAGAAATATCAACAACCTCAGATATGCAGATGATACCACTCTGATGGCAGAAAGTGAGGAGGAATTAAAGAACCTCTTAATGAGGGTGAAAAAGGCGAGGGCAAAAAAATGGTCTGAAGCTCAACATAAAAAAAAAAACTAAGATCATGGCCACGGGCCCCATCACCTCCTGGCAAATAGAAGGGGAAGATATGGAGGCAGTGACAGAGTTTACCTTCCTGGGCTCCACAATCACTGCAGATGGTGACAGCAGCCATGATATTAAAAGACACCTGCTTCTTGGGAGGAAAGCGATGACAAACCTAGACAGCATCTTAAAAAGCAGAGACATCACCTTGCCGACAAAGGTCCGCATAGTCAAAGCTATGGTTTTTCCAGTAGTGATGTATGGAAGTGAGAGCTGGACCATAAAGAAGGCTGACCGCCGAAGAATTGATGCTTTTGAATTGTGGTGCGGGAGGAGACTCTTGAGAGTCCCCTGGACTGCAAGGAGAACAAACCTATCCATTTTGAAGGAAATCAACCCTGAGTGTTCACTGGAAGGACAGATTCTGAATCTGAGGCTCCAATACTTTGGCCATCTCATGAGAAGAGAAGACTCCCTGGAAAAGACCCTGATGTTGGGAAAGTGTGAAGGCAAGAGGAGAAGGGGACGACAGAGGATGAGATGGTTGGACAGTGTCATCGAAGCAACCAACATGAATTTGACCCAACTTCGGGAGGCAGTGGAAGACAGGAGGGCCTGGCGTGCTCTGGTCCATGGGGTCACGAAGAGTTGGACACGACTCAATGACTAAACAACAACAAAAGTTCCAGGTAATATTAATCCCTAAATATTTAATAACATTTCCCATTTTTCCTTCAAATATTATTTTCATTCTTCTTTTCTCCTCATCCGAGTGGTTTAAACAATAAACATTCTGATTTTCCCCAATTTACTTTTAATCCCGTTATATCCTTGAATTCCTCCAAATGTGATTTAAACCTCTCTGTTGTTTCTATTGGATTTTTAACTATTAATAATGTGTCATCTGCAAACAAATTTATCTTAACATTTTCTTTATGTTCTATCCCTATAATCTGTTTATCATCTCTAATTATTTGTGCCAATAATTCTATTATCAATGTAAATAATACTGGAGATAAGGGGCAACCTTGTCTTGTACCACGGCCTAGGTGTATTGTCTCAGTTGTTCCATTATTAACTATTACTCTAGCTGTATTCTGTGAATACAATTGGTGAATTATCTGCCTAAAATTAGGTCCAAACCCTAAATATTTAATTAAAAGCTTTAACGTATCCCATTCCACTGAATCAAATGCTTTAAATATATCTAACAATAGTACTCTGGCTTTAGAATTAGTTTCTTTAGCTAAATGCATTAAATTAAGCACCCTCCTCATTAAATCTGACATTTGTCTACCTTGTATAAATCCATTTTGATCTTTTTACTGATTGCATTTTACTTGGGTCTTTTTCTTTGGTTTGGATGAGAATTTTAAAGTAATCATGTAGAAGGAGGGGAAAGGGGGCATTTTCTGACTCCAGGCTAGGAGATGCCTATAGAATCCTGGATGGATCTTCTACCAGTTTTAGATTTATCTGAACAGCTGGAACTGAAAAGAATTATAGTTCACGCAGGTTAAGTGCACAAACACAATATGGCTCAGTGACACACGCCTTAGTTACATCCTGGCTGGATTATTGTAACACGCTCTACATGGTGCTACCTTTAGAAAGTGTTTGGAAACTTCAGCGGGTCCAAAATGCTTCCAGATTGTTAACTGGGGCTGGTCACAGGAATCACATAACTCTCTTCCACTGTCTTCCGATCCATTTCCAGGAACTATTCAGGGTGCTGGTTTTAACCCATAAAGCCCTGAATGTTTGGGTCCACGCTATCTCCAAAACTGTACCTTTATGAGCCTGCCTGGGTGTTAAGATCATCAGGGGAGGCCTTTATCTTGTTCCCACCACCATCACATGCACATATAAAGCCCTAAACGGCTTGGGCCCTGGATACCTGAAGGACCGCCTCCTTCCATATGAGCCTACCCGGCAGTTAAGATCTAGCCAGGGGGCCCTTTTGAAAGAGCCATCCCTCAAGGAGGTAAGAGGGATGGCTTGCAGACAAAGGGCCTTTTCGGCAGCTGCCCCCAGACTATGGAATGCCCTCCCGACTGAGATTCGTCTGGCGCCGACGCTGATGACATTTCGGCGCCAGGTCAAAACCTTCCTGTTCCAGAAGGCTTTTAATTGAAATAATATCAACTGTGGGTCCTGATGGCAATTTTTAGAGTATATATTTTAATTGTATTTTAATTGTTTTATCTTGTTATTGTATTTTTATTGTATTTTAATTGTTGTAAGCCGCCCAGAGACCTTTGGGTAGAGTGGGCGGCATATAAGTTAAATAAATAAATAAATAAATAAATAAATAAATAAATAAATAAATAAAATATGGTGAAGACCTAGAAGAGGGCCTTCTCTGTTGCTGTTCCCAGACTCTGGAACTTCCTCCCCATCTTTGCTGGCCCCATCTTTGGTGTCCATCTGCTGTAGACAAAGACCTTTCTCTTCAGGCAGACTTTTCCTTAGTGACTGACTGTCTAGGAGACAATTAATGGGATGGTTTATATTTTGTTGCTTCCAAATCTGTTTTTTTGTAATGCTTCTGTGAACGTTTTTCATATGTTGTTTATTCTTTTTAAATATTTGAATAATTTACTGTTTTTAACTTTTGATACTATGTTTTTAATGATGCAAGCTGCCTTGGGTCATTTTAAAGGAAAAAGGTGGGGGTAAAAATATTTTAATTATATAAATGTGTTCACATGTTTAGTTCATTTCCTCTAAAGCACTGACTCAAGGCTGCTTAAAATATGATTTTAGAAAACCAAAGCAACTGACAATACAATGGGTTATACTATTAAAATATTATTAAATATTTAATATTGTTAAAAGACCATCTTAAAACAATTTGAAATATTTTTAAAGCATCGGGGGGAGAGAAAGAGAGTGTGTGTGAGAGAGGGTGTGACTACATTACAATATACTCCTCCAATTACTCTGGGTTTATTATGATGCAAACTGATTCAACATTTCCTGACTACATTATATTATTTTAAGTGTGGGGAAACTCGCACTTTTCTTCACTTGTTAGGAGGTTTTTTATTTTAAACCACTCTACATCACACTGTTTTTGACCTACTTTTGGTTGTGTGTATGGCTGTGTCATTGCATTCTGTGTGCGAGGTTGTTCCCTGTCCTGATGATGAGTTTGAGGTGGGTGCAGGATGCTATTCCATTGGGAAATCAGCAATTATGTCTGCTGTCTGAACTGTTTCTCTTTTTAAATTCTTCTTAATAAATTTTTCTACTTTAGCATTGTAGTCACACAGGCACAGCAGTCTTGCTGGCTCATTATTGATATAAGGTTTGCCTTCCATCTGGTGACTTTAGCTTCTCTGTACAAACACTATGCCAGCTCTTTTCCCCCCTCCCTTTTTCTTTTTCTTACATCTGCATTCTTTCTGGGCTAGATCTTTTTTTTTTTTTTTTTTTTTTGGCTGTCTTTCTTTATCTTTGCATTTGCAAGCTTTGCCAGCTTATTGCACAGAAAGGTGTATAGTTAATAGCAGATTTCCAAAGGATATGAAAGAGAAGTTTCAAAAGTAGAAATATACACTATCTGCAACATTGATGCAGTACTATGCCACTTAGAATTAAAAAGGAAAAAACCTCTCTGAAATTCAAAGAAACAAAACAAAACAAAAAAACTACAACTGCAACTTTTGGAAAAACTTAAACTCCAGACAAGACTGTTATTGACAAGGTCAGAATGCATGCAGATTCAGGAAGGACCCATTGGCAGATCAAAGTGCCAACCTGGGTCTATTTAAGGCAATATAAAGAGTGGTGTGGTCCCCTGCACCAAATTAACCTGGTTCAGTTGAGCTACCCCAATTGGGAACAGTGACACAAAGAGCATGTGATACAACTTGATACAATAACACCCCAAGAAACTCTCAAATTTAACTCGGGATCAATTTTCATCTTGATTTTGATTTTTGTATAACTATTATGTCTGATTTTTTAGAAGTGTTGTGTTATTGTTTTTTTTTAAAAAAATTATTATTATTATATTGTAAACTGCCCGGAGTGGCCTTGCAGCCAGATGGGCAGAATAAAAGTTGAATGAATGAATGAATGAATGAATGATGGCCCTTCAGATAGGCTAGACCTATAGGGCTTTATAGGTCAAAATCAGCAGTTTGAATTGGGCCTGAAAATGGATGAGTAACCAGTGAAGTTGTTCTAACAGGAAAGTTACACAATCCCTATAGCCATCCCCAATGAACAGGCTGGCTGCAGTATTATGAACCAGCAGAGGTTTCTGCAAAGTCTTCAGAGGCAGCCTATCTACTACATATTACAGTAAACCAAGTGAAGTGTAACTAAGGCACATGTTACCATCACCAAGTCAGACATCTATGGCACATTAGCTTTAATTGTGCAAATGTTCTCCTGGCCAATACTGGAACCTAGGCATCCAGGAGTACACCCAAGCTGTGAACCTGAATTTTTACATTACAGTGTGATCTCATTCAGCACAAGCTGAATTCCAAGCTGTCTCTGACACAATGTTAGGTTTCAAGTCCAAGACCTTATATATTGGCAAAACAGTTAATTACTCTGAGTTGGAAGTAGATTTAGACATATTAGAGTAGTAGACCCATTGAAATAAATGGAGCTTAAATCTTATGCTCTTAATTAGAGGTGCACAGGAGTGCACCTTTGATATTGTGTGACTTGTCAAAACAACATTCTGTAAGCCATGTCTGATAGAAGAAGGCAACCCAAACAAAAAGTTATAACTTTCAAATGGGTTTTTGAAATCAGGACCATATTTGGCAAAGTACTTGTAGTCTGTATGGGCATGTTCTGTGCCAAATTTGGAGATGGTTGGGCAAGTACGTTTGAAGATTTAGTTTCTGATTTAAGAAACCACCCCTACCTCTTGTTAACATGTTTTGCTGCCATTTTTTTTGTTGACTTGTAGTTAATTCAAATCTTTCACTGCTTCCTCAAAAGGAAATGATTCCTGCTATAAACATTTCTTTATTTGAACTTGATTTCATCTGTCATTTAGAAGATAAGGGACATTAAAGAAGCTTATTTTATATAGGAAAATGTTCATAAGGTCTGCTTGCATATGCTCACTAGAGTTATTTTGTATCTATTGCCCAGACTTTTTGCCAGTAGTTCAAGAAACTAATGAGCCTCATTGAGGTGAATGGGGCCACCTTCTGGGTAAGGTGTTTGGTTAGAATTCAGTCTTCACACAGGTATATGTCTTTGAACAAATACATACACACAGAGAGTAGCCGCAGGGAAAGAGAAGGGGAGGGGATAGAGAAAGAGAGAGATGCCACAGAGAGCCAAAGAGATAGAGAGACATCATGGAGAAGAGAAAGAGAGAGGAGCAAAAGGAAGATAGAGGGACAGAGAGACAATCCATGAGGATAAGGAGAGAGAGTCAGACAAGGAAAGAGAAAGAGAGGACACAAAGAGAGAAAGAGAAAGCACATAGAGGGAGAGAGGGGAAGCAAGTAGTAGGGAGACGGGAAAAAGCCACAGAGTGAGAGAGGAAAAGAGAGGAGTCACAAAGATGAGGTGACACAGAGAGAGGAGGGGAGGAGGGAGAGAGAGAAAAAAGAGGGAGTGAGAGCAAACAAAGAGAAAGATAGGGAAAAGCCAAGGGAAGGAGAGAGCCAGAAAGAAAGGAGATAAGGCGGTTGGGTCAGAGAAGAGGCAGGAGGACTGGGCGGGTGAGGGGGAAGAAACCATTGGCAGAAATGTTCCTTCTGAGCTCATGTGCAATGAATATGGTGGTGCTGGTTATCATAGAATCATTCATTAAATGATAAAGTCAAATATACTTTCAATTTTAAATAGATGTTTAATTTCTTCTACTTGTTTAATCTATGTAGAAACATAATATTCCTTCCAGAGAAACAAACAGGATATTAAAGTATTCTTCTGATATTAAAGAATAAAATTACAATTGATATTTATTAAGAGTGTGTGTATGCTATCTGATCTGATCCTTATTTGAATAGTTGATGTGCAAATCAGGACTGACCCACTCCAAGCTGGTTTGTAGATTGCCTGAAATGAGTTATTATCAGGTTTCTGTAGCTATTTTTGTTTATTTTTATGTTTTTGAATCAGGGAAATAAAGAAGAGGATAGAGTATGGTGGTCAAGGATATAGGGATGCTACACAGCACTATCAGCTTTGGATTTGTGGTGGACCTTCAGTATATGAGTATAGCTCCTACCAGCCCCCTTCTTTCCTTCTATCCCCTTCCTCAGGAACTGTGCACTCTTGCCCAGTTTCTGTCCACCCTGCATCAACCAGCGGGAGAGGGATAGAGCTACTTTGACCAATCCAAGCAAAGCCCGCATAAGCATCAGTTGTCCATCCCACATTCAAGTGCAGTCAATCTGAAGTGTAGCAAAGACGCAGTGCAGCTCCCTTAAAGGAAAAGCAAGAAAATTCTAGAGCACGGCCAGCCTAATAAGCAATGTACCATTTTTCTTTGCCATGCCTGGATGCAAAGAGGCTTTGTTAGATTATGTGAAATAGAGTCCAGTGTGGTCAATATGAGTTTTCAGGAGAGATTTTGGCTTTCATTGGGTTTTCAGTTGTCAGTCTGTTGCTTTTGTACTTTCTTTTGCTATAACAACTAGTGTCAATTATTTTTGTTCCAGTTTTAGCATTTGTAAACCTAGAAATGCTGGAGAAAAATTAAGTGATTTGCAGAGGTGTGCAAATAAATGCAAGCACAAGCAGGAGTTTCTTGACCTTCTCTGGTAGCATAAAAATATCCCTACTGAATCTTGTTTGGACACTTTCCTCAAAGCCAATGCACATTCCTATCATCAGTATGTTTTCTAGGAACTGATTCCACGAATAATATCCTGATATTAATGGAAAGAAAGTGGGTATTTCTATATAGCAACACCATCTTTTCTGTTTAAACAAGGGAAACAACAACAGTAACTTGCTGTCAAGTCAATTCTGACTTACTGTGGCTTTTGCCAGGGTTTCCTAGGTATAAACTACTCAGATATTTATAATTCCCTTCTTCTGGGGCTGTTTCGGGACTCTGTAGCTTGTCTAAGGCCACACAGGTTGGTTCCTCCTACACATCACAATAGGAAATTGAACTCCTGGCTCAGGTGCCCCATCTCACTGAGCTATCCAGCCAGGTAACAAGATCTATACCAAATTTTAAAAGAACTATTTTACAGTTGTTTCACTCTACCCAAACTTAGTTTAGTTTTTTGTTTTGTTGGCTATTTGCAGGTTTGAGGGGAAATGTCTTTTCAGGGTGATGAGAGTTGGAGTTGCTATCATTTTGTGTTTCCTCAGAAAGCCATCCTCTGAGGTGCTTTTTTTTTAATTTGGGGAAATTAAAATGGCTGCCACCATAAAATGGTCTATGGACCATTTTGATAAAGTTTTCCAAATTCCTGCATCAGTTGTACAATTCTTTGGTCAAATTACTGCTTCTCTCCAACCCTCATCTGATCTCGTAAAATACCTGGCGTCCTAATAATCACCAAAACTTTCCTTCTTACTGTAGGTCACCTTTCCCTATCAGCATATTTGATTTATTTTAAAAGGTGTCTATTAGCTGAAACCAGGTTTCACATATATTTACCTAGCTTAGTAAAACCTGCTTGCACAGATAACTTAATCAAAGAAATGTGAATGATTTAATGAAGCATATGTAGGGCATTCCTTACAGATTCTTATAGCACTGTTTTTTGAAGACGGAATATGTTCAGAATTGGCTGTCAGCACAAGTGGTGTATAGATAGATAGTGGGTGTTTACAGCATTATTGGTTTGGGAAGGGATTATAACATATTTTGTGTAGAGTGGCATTCCTTAAAGCAGTGTTTCCCAACCTTCTTTCACTTGTGTGCCCTTGGAAGCTCATTTCCATAAAGTGTACCCTTCATATTAACCAACACACATGGTGGCTCCTCAAAACCATGCTTTCCCTTACAAGGTGAACATGCAGGCTACAGGAGCAACCAATAAACAATAAGTGGGGTTAACAGCAACAACAGTGACACTTGCAGACTTAACAACAACCCAGGGTGAAAAAGCTTGCCTCTTTTTCTTAATCAGTCACAAAAGGATGGAATGGCGTTTGCTTTATCTGCCAGGGCAGGACAGGGTTTTTTTTAACCTTTCCTGGCCCCCATTTACTCTCCAATTTCCCCTGACCTGGAGGATGCACAGAACCAGCAAAGGAAGTGCGGGGAAGCATTGAGAAGGATTGGCTTCCAGGCCTCCCTTGACCAAAGCCACATGAAGGCCTCTTATTACCCCGTTGTCCACCCTCACCTTTTCATCTGCCCTCTTTCAGGTCTTATGAAGCCAGAAAGGGTCAGAGCCAAGCCCATGGCATTCAGTCACAGTGCTCCTTTCCCTCCTCCCTTCAGCAACTCTGAGTCGGGCCCTCACCTATTTGCTCCTAATAGGAAACAGGTTGAGGCGAAGGGACAGGGTCTGTAGAGGAAACAAAAACAAGCGCATCTGCCAGTGTATGGGTTTCAGTGGGAGACAAACTAGTAAATGTGCCCGTGATTTACTCTGCATTCCTTGACAACCAACGGGTTCACTCTCTTTTGTGAACATGTGGGAAGAAGCATGTTGATGTATGTGCCTTTTCATGCCATTATTTAATTTTTTTCATGTACCCCTAAGTGTTCTGATTCATTCCCCTTGGGTATGCATATCCCAGGTTGGGAACCACTGCCTTAAAGGATCAAGCAGACCTTTGTTGTGCTTCTGAATATACCATTGTCTGGATGCTCAGGTGTCACACTTAAGTGACACCTGTGGCTAGAAGTGCCTTTTATCAGCTTTGGTTAGGTCACAATCCACCTGTTAGATTTATATCCCACCATTTCTCCATGTACTGCTCTCCTTCCCACCTCCAGTTATCCTACAGAAAAACTAGCACATAGGTAACCAAGGCTGCAGCTGCCAGCACGGTATAATGGTTACAATTTTAATTATTTGAACAAGCAAACTGTTATCTACTTGGGTCTGTCTTTAAAGGCACTCCAGAAACTCCAGTCAGTACAAAATGATATCAATCAAGTTATTCCAAATGTTTAGCTGAAATCTCATTTCTTACCATTTTAATCTGTTGGTTTGGAGCCACAGAAATCTAGCTTGCTCCATCGTCTGTGTGGCAGCCTATCAAATATTTGAAGCGAGGTATCATATCACCTGTGGCTGATACAATATCAGTAAGAGTAGTGAAGCCAGGAAATATTAGCACCAATCTTACATCAATTGCACTGATTTAAATCTAAGCTGGTCTGTTTAAAGCTTTACTGGTTAATACCACAACTTTAAACTGACTTGAGAAATTATGTGGTAACCAGTGCAATTGATGTAAGATTGGTGCTAATATTTCTTGACTTCACCGTTCTTACTGAGCCTTAGGACTCATATAAGACATCCTCTGGATGTTCTGTTTTCTGCTACGTATATTATGTATTTGAGATATTTGATGTGTTATTATGATGGTTATATTTTAATTTTAGTTAGTTGCTTTGGTATGTGGCTTTAAAATGAGTTATAAATGATTTAAAAATAATAAAACAAGGAGCAGTAGTTTCTTCTCTACTTCCACTCTAGAAGTATTCAATTTCTGAAGGCTAATCCCAAATCCCTGAAAACAGAAAAATAACATGTCAGAGGCAAAGGATCTTGACAGATTCCCGAGCTAATTTCCTGTTTATAGGGAATGGTTCTCTGTTTGTTTGTTTTTCTTTTGATGGGAGAAAGTCACAGATGCACACCTATAGTCTGTGAAGGTAGAATCTAATCTGACCTGATTCTCTCTTCATTCTAATTATAGGTAGGGCTCATTTTGTCTATTATGGGGCATTTATTCTCTGCAATTCAAAAACAAAGAGAAGTGAACTCTTTCTTTTCCACTCTGGAAATTATCTAATTTGCTGATCTCTAGAAACAATACATCTGAATTTGTTTCTGGAGGGTTTTTGCCTACTTTCTAGCTGATGCATTGGCACGAATCTCTTCAACCCAGTTCACTAACTACATCTACTGTATATTCTTGTGTGTGCCTCCTTCTCTCTATTATCAATCAATCAATCAATCAATCAATCAATCAATCAATCAATCAATCAATAGGCAGCAGCTTTGCCTGATGTTTCTCCGGAATCGGTCCCTCAGGTCCCTCTAGTGAGGGTTGAGTCTCCCTTCCCTGTTCTTCTTGGATTGGCTTGCAATTGACCCGCTGTTTTTTTAGAAACTGGGAAACAGCTTGTCTCATTCCAAGTCAACTTGATTTAAATCAGGCCACAATGGGTCTGCCTTCAGATGGGTTATAGTTCTGAATCGCTTTATAATCCATCTTTCATAAGCCTTCAGGTAGCCTTCTGCCCAGCTGCTACCTTGCAGCTGCTTTTACTACTGCTATGGCTCTGGTGGCAACAGTTCTGTCCCCAATCCTTGTGTTCACTGTCTGACTGAGAAAGCTAGGCTTCTCATGAGTCATGGTACCTTGCTTGTCAAAGTACTGTCAATAGTAAGGGCTAAAAGAAATGAACTGTAGCATCAAAGTAAGTGGAAGTGTGACTCACATCAATCTCAGCTGCAGAGCCAGTGGTGAGCAATGAGGGGATTCGCAATCTGACAGTATACCCCATCCTTGCTTAAATAATGGTTTATTTGTTTAAAATATTTTACTGTGCTCTTCTCCAAAAAAGGATCCAAGGCAGCTTACATCATTTTTTTAAAAAAAGACAATATTTACAGGATAAAAAAGTACATTTTACAAATATTAAAAAAGAATAAATAAACATTATATTAAAAATATTAGCAAAAAACAAAACAGATATAAAAACAAAAATACAAATCATCCCATTAAAAAAAACCCCTTATACAGCCAATTACAAAGGGAAAAGCCTGCCTGAAGAGGAAAGTCATCCCCTGCTTGCAGGAGGACAACAAAAATGGGGCCAGCTGGGCATCCATGGGAGGGAGTTCCAAAGTGTGGGTGCAGCAACGGAGAAGGCCTTTTCCCGTGTTCCCACCACCTTTACTAGTTCAAGAGAAAGGCCTCTCCTGATGACCTTAACACTCGAGCAGTCTCATAAAGGGAGATGAGGTCCTTGAGATCGCTTGGGCCCAAGCTATTTAGAGCTTTATAGGTTAGAACCAACACTTTGAATAGTTCTTGGAAATGGACCGGCAGCCAGTGGAGCTGCTGTAATGGAGGAGGGAGGGTTACATCTCCAGAAATAATCTGGATGCACGATTTTGGTTGAAAATGATTTCTCAAGTTCCAAGATAATTCAGAGCTAATTATTGTTATTAGACATGGGAGCTTTGTATTCATCTCTTAGGGGAGATGAATATGATGCCTGCCAGCACAGGTGTCCTGGTGGTTCTTCCCTTCCCCCCAGAACCAATGTGATCCTTTTACTGGTGTGCGCACCCAATGGCAGTGACATCACACCAATTGCAGACATAGTCCTCCTGGCGCTGCCCTGCCTTTCCCCTCAGCTGACCGCTCAGCAGCTAAGCAGAGATACACGTTTTCTCACCTTCTGACTGGAGTGGTCAGCTGTGGGGAGAGGCGGGGCAGCACCAGCGGGGTTATGTCTGTGATTGATGTGATGTCTCTGCCACCGGGTGTGCATGCACCAAAGAGCCTGGTAAGTGATTCTGGGAGGTGGGGAAAGACTGCCAGGATACCTGTGTTGGTGGGCTTCATAATCATCTCCCCTGGGAGATGAATATGAAGCTCCCATGTCTAATTGTTATATCCTAGAATCTGGTCATTACTTTTAACTATGGTCTACTTTCCTGTCTTTTTAAAGACCAGAGGAGCAAGAAGGCCCGACATAGTCTGTACAGCTCACGTGGGTGTATTAGCATGGAATTCTACCTGTGTGTGCGTGGGAACTATTCTAAGTGTGTGGTTTGGTGGTCTGGAAACAAGGATTCCCCAGAATGATTTGATTCACTGTTACTTTTGCAAATCTAGACAACCATGCGTTCCTAGACCACAGTGGTATTGTGCTATTATGTATTTTGTATGCTCAATTTCAAGAAAGACATTTTTTAATCACCCATATTTTTCAACCAGTTGCAATCATGAGCCTAGTCCCCAGCGAATCGTGATACAGTAGATGATGTTATCTCTACATTTACAGCACCACTTGCACCGTTTCATTTTATGTTGTTCATATTTTTTTCCCGGTTGCCATATCTGAGATACTGCCTCTCTTTTGGTGGCTTTTTATATATTAGAGATATATCAGAAAAACCAAGTCATGAAGTGCTTCCTTCACCATATTCCTCTTTTGAGTGTTGCCTTCAGGCCTTTCAGTGTCACAATTGCATGGGACAGAATAGATAGTTGGAAATGTCTAGTGAAAACAAAACAAAATTGTCACTACTGGCATTGCTGAAAATCTAATCCACCGAGTCAGGTTTTATTTTCCTGCACTCTGGCAGATCTTGGTTAATGTGTTGTGCAAGCTTACTTGAATTTTAAGACTTCCTATAGGCTTGTTCCCATAAGTTCCCTGAACTGACCTCTGCCTTAGCAGTTCTTTCAGGATTCATGATAAGGGCTGTGAAAGGCCAGTTATATGAGGCTATTAAAACCTCATCATTTACCAGCCAATAGCTAACGGAGTACTATTACATCCATTAAGAAGGTGGTATCATAAAAAAACCTACTTTGCTTTAAACTGAAGTGAACAGGTGATTGAAATGGTATCACTTGACCCTCTTACATCCAGTCCATCATATCATTAAAAGCACAACAATGTGTTCTGTTTGGTTTAACTTGCTTTGGCTGCTAATGAGTAGTACTTTTAGCAAGGACTTCATAAGGTTCTCATCTCTTGCTGTGCTCCTTGATGTTGACACTTGTTGCTTTTGTAGGACATGAAACATGTCCCAAGAAAAGGCTCAGTCTAGTTTGCACAACGATTACTGAGATTTTTCAGTTGATTTAGGTTCAATTGACCATTAACGTTCTTGATCTTGCTTCAATGTATTGCAGCAAAGTTACTACAACCCCAATAGGCTGCATATGCACAAGCTACTGGAAGTAAACAAAGGTCCCTGCTTATCTAGAGCCTCGTTTACACCTTGTGTAATGCAGAGTGGAGAGGGCAAGGTTACCTAAATTTCATTGTTGGGTGGCTGGAATCTCATTGGCCACCACAGCTCACACTGACTATTTGGACATTCTGGGAATCAGTCACTCAGTACTTAGGAAGCCAGGTCTTAAGGGTTAGATTTTCTTTAGGCAGATATATGAGGGTTATGTTCCCTCTCAAGTTCATTTAATTTCCAGCACGCCACCCAGACTCTTTTTTTACTTTTGCAGTCTTCCCCACATCACCTTTCTTGTATTTTCTTTATGGTGCTGTGATGTTATCCCACTGCCAGTGCTGGACTAGCTTCTTTATATAGAGTAGGCCCTGTGTTAATCACTCAGCTCTGGCCAGTTCTTGACACAATCTGTTTTCCTATTAGTTTCAGTTAAATTATCCAGGTAGCTAATATTCATTCACATATAGTAGGAGTACTAAATTTTTTAACAAAAAAATATTTTACATTTCTAAGAAACCTTACTTCACACACTGATCATGATTGGTGTCATTCCATACTGCTTCATAAAGAATTCTGTGTAGCACATTCTCCTACACCAAATCTGGCAAGTTGCATAAATTAAGTTTAGCTTGCGTTTCTGAGTATCACACCAAATGAGACCAAGATGATGTCAAGTAGAAACAAAATATAAGAAGATCTATAAAATACATATCTCACAAATGTGATATAATGCTTAGGAAGGAAGACTAGGGGAGACAGATCTTCTCTGTGCAGGCCATGTTTTGTCCACAAAAAGTTTTACCTCAGATCAGAGACCTCTAAGGCTTCATGGGATTTGGAGACTACACTACTGTTCATGCAGCTAAAATGTCATTTGCTCTTTTTAGAGCCACATTGCACTGTTGGTTCATATTCAGCTTGTGGTCTACAACACTTTGAAGATCATTCTTTCTTGTAATATTACTGAGCCAGGTATTGTCATCTTGTAATGGTATGTTTGACTCCCACCCCCCAGCCCCTGCTGGTGTAGAACTTCACGCTTCTCCCTGTTGAATTTCATTCTGTTGTTTCCAGCCCAATGCTCAATTCCATCTATATCATTTTGAATTTTATTTCTGTATTCCAGGGTATTAGGTATTTCACCCAATTTTGTGTCATCTGCAAATTTGACAAGCATTCCCTGCACCCTTGATCCAGGTCATTACTAAAAATGTTGAAGAGCACTGGGTCCAGGACTAAGCCCTGCGGTACCCCACTTGTTATCTCCTCCCAGTTTGAGAAAGAGCCATCTGAGTGCAATACTGTAACCAACTGTGTATCCACTTGACAGTTGTTTTATCCAGCTCACGCCTAGCTGGCTGGCTAATTAGAATATCATTGGGCACTTTGTCAAAGGCCTTGCTAAAGTCAAGATATATTATGTCTACCACGTTCTACCATCTACCTGATCAAAAAGTGAAATAAGATTATTTTGGCAGGATTTGTTCTTGACAAATCAGTGTTGGCTTCTAGTTATTAGTGCATTGTTTTCAAGGTGCTTGCAAAGTGACCACTTTATAATCTGCTCCAGAATTTTCCCTGGGATTGATGTCAGACTGACCAATCTGTTGTTCCCAGGTTCCTCTTTTTTTTGTCTTTTAGAAGATAAGTAGCTGAACCACTATTTTTTTCTGTCTTTTGCTGCACACGTAACTGAAAAATACTTTTTTGTTGCTTTTACCATATCTTGCTAACCTCAGCTCATTCTCAGCTTTAGCCTTCCTTACACTATCCCTGCAATTCTTTGCTATTTGTCTTTTCTCTTCCCGGTCTTCCTTCTACTTCCTATATGTGTTTTTATTTTAAATGTACAGGTCCTCTTTGAGCTTTTTGTGAAGTCATATTGGTCTTCTTTCCTGTCTTCCACTTTTTTTCTTGTTGCAGTTGTTTGTAGTTGTGCCTTTAGACTTTTCTTTTTAGGAAACCCCCACCACAGGGTCCCTTTTCCTGTTAGGATCTCTTGCCATGGAATCTTACTTATCATTCTTCTGAGTTTATTAAACTCAACTTTCCTAAAGTACATGTGGGGCTGCACTCTGCTTTTGTTTCTTTTGAAATCAAGAACTCAAGTAGAACATGGTCACTTTCCCCCAGAGTTTCCCTTACTGTGACTTCTTCCAGCAAGTCATCTTTATTGGTTAAAATCAAGTCAAGGATAACTACTCCTGTACTTTCTTCCTCCACTTTTTGCAGGAGAAAATTATGTCATACAAGCCAAGAATTTCTTGGAAGGGCCATATTTGGCAGAATTTGTCTTCCAACAGATATCAGGATAATTGAAATCTCCCATTAATTACTACATTGTGTCTCTTGAAATTATTGCAATTTCTCCCAGATTGCTCTTGAAGTGTTCACAAATCAAGGCACAAGCTGTACAAGCTGTAGTTCTATCAAGCCTGAAGTGAGAATAATTCCCATTTAACTAAGTGAAGCTTACATCTCAGTAAACATGTGTAGCATTACACTATTAAGTCAATCATTTTATTTAAGGCCAATTATTCTAACACAGGCTTCTCTTCTAACCAAAACCGACTCCTAATAGATTAGCTGTAATTACTGCCCTATGGTACAGTCACTGAATTCTTCATTTGTACAGGGGTTTGCGTTGCACCAAAGAAAGATTAGGGTCAGCTCTGTGTTGCTTAAATAATTTGCCTGGTACAGCAGCTTGCTGGATGAGAGAGGGAAAAAAATCACATTGTAATGCAAGGGCGAAAGAGTGATCTGTACATACACTTTTGTTTTTTGAGACTGAGGTGGAGAACCAAAGGTATAAGCTGAACTGATTGTATATGGGGCCTTATTCCCTTTCTTGAAGTCAACAAAAGCAGTTCCTTCCAAACAGAACTTTTGAATGATTCATTAATCTTTTGTTGAAATATTCTGTTCTCACACTGACCCTTTCCTCTTCTCCATGCTCTGCTGGGAGACATTAAATTGTAAATTAACAGTAGTTTCTTGTTACATCCAGATTGGAAAAGTGTGATTGCCAGAGTTGGAACAATCCAGGACCTTAAACCATGACTGGAAATTTGTTTCAAATTCTGGGTTGTAATGTAGACATTGTACTGTGACACAGTGTTACACTGAAGACTTCCAGGGTTATCTACAGTACAGAAAGGGTGAAAGGAATTTATTTATTTATTTATTTATTTATTTATTTCAGGCAGTGCCATTACCAGGCTATAACATGGTAAAGTTAAGATAAAATGGAGCAAGAATGTAATCAAGAAAACACTGTTGGTTAATGGTCAAGACTGCAGTGCAATAGAAAGTATTGGCTGTTATAATCTTTAAGCTGTGTATCTCATTATGCTGGATATAATGATGTATAAACAGGAAGTGACATATAAAAGAGTGCCCATCTTCCATTCTGTCACCTACTGTACCACTAATAAGCCTGGATGAGTTCATCTTCCCTTCCAACCACCACATGTCTTAAGTAAAAATAATCCTGTTGGGTCTCTGAGGATCCAAAAAACACATCCAAAGCTGTTTGTGTCTAGAATAAAAGTGAGGTACCCAACTAGCATGCCAGCGGTCAAGGATGATGGAAGTTGTCATCCAGCAATACTTGGAAGGCCACACATTCCTCACTGCTTGTCCAGTGCAACTGTACGGTTGCCTGAGGTATGATGGATAACTCTGCTGGAGATTCCTTGGTATCCCTACCAGGATTATAACCTGAAATAAGTATTCTCACTGCCCTGAAAGAGGGCTGGCATTCAGTGCCTCAGCACTGAGAAAAATCCAGTATATTGAATGTGTCTTTAATAATTAGAAGGAAGTTAAGTAACGACATGTCTCATTCCATTAATAAGTGATCCACAGCAATTGTCATCCTTTTCATTGTATAAACATAAAATCATAGAATCTTAGAATATGATCCTGAGATAATTGGTACCATTGTCGTACTGCTCTAACAGTTAAGACTTTTTTCCTGATATTCAGCCTAAATCTGGTTTTAGGTTTCAGGTGGCAAAATTTAATCATTGTTAGCTTTCAGTGTAAGAACAAATCAGTGTAGGTTTGAAAGCTGTTAAAGAAGTTTTGAGGTGCTACCACTCCTCCTGCACTGTTCCATGACTGATGGCATAGGCGTGTCTTGTAATTTCTTTTTGATCAACTTGTTGTGATCCATGACCATATTAACTCATAAATGACAAGTGGAAAAATTTAAGTCGGCACTATGATCATGTTCATTTGAAACTGTTCCTGTTTATCATGTGTCTTACCTCTGCATCACAAAGACGCACACTGTATGGCAGTCAAGTTAGAATAATTTTTAGTTAACCCTACAAACAGTAATAACTTCCTTGACTGCAAAGGTCCATTGCAACTAATCATCTCTGATTCCAGCAATCCATCAATCAATGTATTCAACCAGCACTAAATGTTTGGAGTCTGGTCTTATTTGGATATATGAAGGTTCTAATATGTAACTGCTGCCTTCAACAGACACATTTCATTCATGCTTTAAGCTTCTGGTCAGCTTGTCTGTGTTGCTAGATTTAAAGGGGATCCTTCAGATGGGTGAATCTTCACATGTTTCCCAGAATCCTTCAGATGTTGTCTTAGTTGCCACCGAAAAAGTCACTGTGCATCAGGGAAAATCAGATTGTCCGATTAATCCATTGTTTAAGGATATGGACCCATTTTCCCTGTCTAACTCCAACATGTATTAATAAAACATTTTAGAGCATTATAATCACTTAAAGTCCCTAGGACCTGATCTTAGCAAATGTAAGGAAATTGCATTATTCTCTTCCCACATAATAAGGAGCTCTCTCTGCCAAGTGAGAGATCTTTTATTTAATAAAGTTTGAGCTGGGAAACCAGTTCTCTTCTAGCAAAATAATTTTGTTGCTTCTCAAAGTTCAAGTCAATAGACTGTCTGGTTTCTGAGTTAACATAATTCGTTTTCCTAATATTTAATCAGGAATGTATTTCTCCCACAGCAACAACACCATATGCTCTGAACTTGAAGCCTACCTCCTTCAGTCTGGAGAGGAATTTTAAACAGAAGAAGGATGGAGGGAAGAGAGAACATAAAGCTGTATTTATTGACCAGAGATAAAGTGGCATTCTTATTTAGGATGGACATACAAGTTAGCACTATGAGCTAATTAAAACCCCTTCAGAATTTAGAAAGTGTTGAAACCAGCTATTTAGAAATGCTGTATATTTCTATGACCAACTGGTACATACAAGAAACTGATAAATAGTTGAGGTGGGAGGTAGGAGCGAAAAATTGTGTAGCTTTATACTCCTGCACCTGTCAGGCTCTCCCATCCTTGCATATCTGTGCATACTTAACATCTTCTAATATACGTGTGTGCACTTGTGTGTATGCAAGCATCTAATGTATTTGCACAGGCACACACATTGTTCTTTACACATTCCTGCCAACACAGATATACACACATAAATGCATTCCTGCATGAAGGTGCATAGACATATCTTCAAGCACACCCATGTGCTGCTGAATGTTTGTGCACACTTTATTTTTGCATGTGCTGATGCACATCTTATGTGTACACACTAGTGTGGATTCATTGATGCAATTCATCAAGCCTCCTTCACACTCAGATACAGACGGACCCAATTCACCACCTATGCTCATCTTGTGAACACCCTCCTGTACAAGCCAGGGGGTACAAGTAGGGCAAACAGTTTTTCTTTTCATATTACCCCTAGCTTCTCCTTTTCATCTTGATCACTCTCATTCCCTACAACCCAGCTGACTCTCTTTTTCCAGTAGCTCCTCAAAATTCATACATATTAGATACAAGGGTAGAAAACATGCTGATCAGATCATGTAGACTGATGTTCATTTCAGATACTTTAAGCTCTGATCTTTAGAGGGAATATGGGATGTTTCATAGTTTTTTGCAAGCCTTGCATGTTTCTCCTTGGAGGAGGTTTTTTCCATCTTCTTTTCCTTTTCTTAAAAAATTGCCAATGGCATTGGTAGATCAGAGTTTTTTTCAGCCATTACTCCAGTCCAAAATGAGCGTCTGATGACCAGCGGAAATACCTAATTGTAAGAATGGTACAGACGAGATGTCTGAGAAAGCAGACTTGCTAAGGGCTCTTCCTGTTCTAATTGGAAGGAGGGAGATTTATGACAACATTTTCTGAAGTATATTTCTCCAGCTGGATCCCTCCAGGTATTCTAGGCTGGCCGTGGTGGCGTTAGATGATGGGAGTTGCAGTCTAACGCGTCTTATGGGCACCACGTTAAGAAAGGCAGTTCCAACATGACAAACAAGTGTGGTCACTAATATCCAGTTTTTCTTCCTTAGTTTTTCCTTTTCCCTTTGCAAAACTGGAGAAAAGTGCTCATTATGATATAAAATTTTTTATTGCTGCTCACTTGGCCAGTCTTTCCAAACAAGTGCCAATAAAAAAACTTTATAGCGCCACGTATCACTACATATTGTTTATCTTGTGTATTTTTGTTTTTGTCCTTGGTTCACATCTCTTTCCTTTCTGGAAAGCATGGTTTCCATGAGAACTAATGAAGGAAACTTTTTGCAGTTTCCGTATCTATTCCAAATGGATATCAGCTTTGAATCTGAGAAGCATAATTATATCAAAAGAGTGCCATGCACATCTGTTTGACAACCTTCCTTTAGATCCGATTTGGTCATGCTACTCATCTCCTGAAGTCGTTCCTTTTCAAAGCAGTTTCAGAGGACCTGCCTGTGGCTAAGTTCTGAGTTATCACACAGATGTACAGCTGCCAGAAAGTTTTCACCTGCTAATGTCTCCCTTTGTCTTTCTCTGTGTGTGAAAATTAAGAAAGTGCTCTGTGTTCCCCCAGTTATAGCATATGCGTGCACACAAGCCAGATAGATCCCTTGGCTTTAGGAGCTGGGAGGTATAAGAGGGATCCAAGATATGGGCAGCTTAAGCCTCTAGATTGGTAATAAAATATTTAAATTAATATGGTTTTCTGGCAGTAAGCCAACAGAAAGCAAAAGCTCTACAGTAATGAGATCTTGGGTCCCGGCAGCATTGGTATAATGAGTCACATTCCACCCATGTCTGAACTCGATGGGATGGACCAAAGACATAAACCTACTTGTTTTGAGGAGTGGGGTGCAAGTTGCAAACTCCAAGAGCAGAATCAGATGGGTCAACTTGTGCCATGGGTCACATCTCGGTGGGGTGGGAGCCCCTTTGTGTAAGGAACAAATGCCTTGGGCACAGATCTGATTCATTGACACTTGAGAAACATAAGATCGGAAGCAGAGATCAGAGATCATTTTAAAAATTCAGTTAGCTGTTGAAGGGAGAGTTTCACGCAAAAAAAAAAAAAGGATTTTATCTATCAACATTTTCCATCAAGACTTGCAGATTGTATTTGAAAAGGAGGGCTGCAGAAAAATACAGATTCCTAAATGTTAATGTTTTTATACTCTGAAATTCAGTTCTTGTTTCACTTTTTAATTGTATTTTGGACACAGCAGAATGTTGAATGTGATTTCTTCTCCCTGTGGAAGATAAAAAATGGGTTGATTTCTTTGAGGTTTGGCTTTATGGGAATTGCAATGAAGTGGCATCTGGAGGGCTGCACTTTTCCTGTCCTGGTCTATGGAGCAGAACTTTGATTGTCTTCAGCACTTTGCCTAATACCTGGGATCAACAAAGCAAATTATGAGGCAACATTCCTCAGAAGGATTTTTGTTACTGGAAGGATCCCAGTCACACTCAGACTAGCAAACTGAGATTTTTTTTAAAAAGCAAGGGACATTGCAAGACTGTGGTGTTCTGTGGAGCAAGAGAGGGTTTGTAAAACAAAGAGACCCTTTTAATCTTCAAATCGCAATCTTTAAAATGTTATTGTGTTGGCTGAACATTGTGTGTAAAGTGACTATTTCAAGGCCTGACACTTCAGAGCACGTGGATCCTGGAAGAGCTGGCCTGCAATCTAGGTCTGCCAAGGTCTGGCCTTGAAGGAAAACCCAATGTCGTACTGACGTGCAGTCCTGCGCATTTAATAACTGTGTAGCCAGGAGACATTTGCCAGACATGGTTTATCTAGTAATTGCAATGCTGTAGCAGCCAAAGCTACAACTGCTGTCTGCCAGCCCTTACCCTGCTCTGCAGATATTAAAATGTCAGAGAAGTATTTCAGCTCCTGATGAAGAGACAAAATACTGTTTAGTGGCTGGAGTTCTGGGTCTAGGCTGAGCTAGATGAGGACCCAGCCTGGTAGACTGGATTATTAGAGACCTGGAAATAGTGCTGCAATTGCAGTAGGTTCAATATGGCTCTGGGCAAGTCAGGATCAGGACTCCTTCCGTAAGATGGGTGCACAAGCATCGAGATTGAACCACACAAGAGGTCCTTCGGGGGCTCGGAGAGGGATTCTCTGAGCCCCAGCAAAAGGAGGCAAGTACAAAAGGCTTTTGGGCAGGGCTGGACACTAGTGGCATACAGTACCTGGTATTCCTGTGTCACAGCTTCCATCAGCATTAGCCAGCATAGTGACAGGTATCCAACAACATCTGGAAGGCTAGAAGTTGCCCAGCACTATTCTTTGGTCTCCGTAGACCATGGCAACTCCATGTGATAAGACAAAATCCCTTACAGATCTGACCTATAAACACCTTTTATTGGTCCTGCTCTTTATTCTCTTTGCTTGCTACTTTGTTTACTCCATCTAACCTACCCTTCAGTGTGTTATGAGGATAAAATGGAGGGTAGATGTGGCAGAATGCCTTGGACAAGGTCCTGACAGAAATGTAATTAAGTCTTAAGGCTATCTGTTGCTAGAGATTTTTAACACTTCTTTTTTGAACCACTGAAAAGAAGATCAACAGCTGTGTGTGTTTGCCTGGCCAAGATCATGACTTGCAGCAAGAGGCCCATGTCTTTTTAGGAGAAGAGATTTGGATTGAAGTATAACTCTTCCTCCCTTTCATTATCCTTCTCTGTGATAGAAATCTCATTCATTGTGCTGATGTCCAACCATGCAGCTTAGTAAGCTCTTACACAATCTAAACAGTTTTAAAAAGGTGACAACAGTCCCTTGCCTTGGCAGGATGAGGCCTTTAATTCTTCATTAAAACAAAGGAGATCATCAAGGGATCCAAGCTTGTTTGTCTTACAGCAGGAGCAATGATATTAGGCTCATTATAGACATTCAAAGCCTATTGTATTAGGTTATTAAAGGCTTGCTTCCTCCCTTCACCATCACTCTGCCTCCTGCCAAAAGAATGGCGTTGACCTTACCATGGTTCCATCATTCCGGCTTAAAATTGTAGCAGCTTATAAAAATAGCTTCTACCTAGAGTGTGAGAGCTATTGGATGGAATAATAAGCTAGGATTTATTTGTGTGAGTTTTCAAAATCTATAATAAAAAATAATTGCTACTTAGATCCACTACTGTAGGATGAATTGCAAACCTATGATTCTCCAGATGTTGGAATACAACTCCTGCCATCCCTGACCATTGATCGTATCCCACTAATTGTCTCCAGTTCACTGAGTTTTTCATTATGGCCAATGTATGGATGATGATGATGATGATGATAAATAAGATGCAATTCTTATTTATGGCAATCCTCCTGGAGTTTTCTAGGCAAAAAATGCTTTGAAATATTTTACCAGTCCCTTCTTCCAGTAGCACTCTGGGATTGTGCAGCTTGTCCAAGCAGGCATAGATAGCAAGGCACAGAGCCACATGAGCCACAAACACACTGGGTGATCTGGTCTGGTCCCTCTCTCAAAAGGCACAGTTTGGTTTCAAACAACTGGCCTCTGGTGTCACAACCGCATGCTACAACCCACTTAGCTATATCAGCTCACAATATATGCATTTTTCCTCTTAAAACTGAGCATTTGAGCTATTATTTATTTATTTGTTTGTTTGTTAAAAATATTTTTACCCTGCCTTTCTCCTTGAAGGCAGCAAATGTGTCAGCTTTTTCAACTGGCTATCATGATTTTTTCATTGTTGTTGTTTAGTCGTTAAGTCATGTCCGACTCTTCGTGACCCCATGGACCAGAGCACGCCAGGCCCTCCTGTCTTCCACTGCCTCCCGGAGTTTGGTCAAATTCATGTTGGTAGCTTCGATGACACTGTCCAACCATCTCATCCTCTGTCGTCCCCTTCTCCTCTTGCCCTCACACTTTCCCAACATCAGGGTCTTTTCCAGGGAGTCTTCTCTTCTCATGAGATGGCCAAAGTATTGGAGCCTCCGCTTCAGGATCTGTCCTTCCAGTGAGCACTCAGGGTTGATTTCCTTCAGAATGGATAGGTTTGATCTCCTTGCAGTCCAGGGGACTCTCAAGAGTCTCCTCCAGCACCACAATTCAAAAGCATCAATTCTTCAGCGGTCAGCCTTCTTTATGGCCCAGCTCTCACTTCCATACATCACTACTGGAAAAACCAGAGCTTTGACTATGCAGACAAGGTCAAGGTGATGTCTCTGCTTTTTAAGATGCTGTCTAGGTTTGTCATTGCTTTCCTCCCAAGAAGCAGGCGTCTTTTAATTTCGTGGCTGCTGTCACCATCTGCAGTGATCATGGAGCCCAAGAAAGTGAAATCTGCCACTGCCTCCATATCTTCCCCTTCTATTTGCCAGGAGGTGATGGGACCAGTGGCCATGATCTTAGTTTTTTTGATATTGAGCTTCAGACCATTTTTGGCGCTCTCCTCTTTCACCCTCATTAAGAGGTTCTTTAATTCCTCCTCACTTTCTGCCATCAGAATGGTATCATCTGCATATCGGAGGTTGTTGATATTTTTCTCGGCAATCTTAATTCCGGCTTGGGATTCCTCCAGTCCGGCCTTTCACATGATGTATTCTGCATATAAGTTAAATAAGCCAGGGGACAATATACAGCCTTGTCATACTCCTTTCCCAATTTTGAACCAATCAGTTGTTCCATATCCAGTTCTAACTGTTGCTTCCTGTCCCACATATAGATTTCTCAGGAGATAGATAAGGTGGCCAGGCACTCCCATTTCTTTAAGAACTTGCCATAGTTTGCTGTGGTCCACACAGTCAAAGGCTTTTGCGTAGTCAATCAAGCAGAAGTAGATGTTTTTCTGGAACTCTCTGGCTTTCTCCATAATCCAGCGCATGTTAGCAATTTGGTCTCTAGTTCCTCTGCCCCTTCGAAATCCAGCTTGTACTTCTGGGAGTTCTCGGTCCACATACTGCTGAAGCCTGCCTTGTAGGATTTTGAGCATAACCTTGCTAGCGTGTGAAATGAGTGCAATTGTACGGTAGTTGGAGCATTCTTTGGCACTGCCCTTTTTTGGGATTGGGATGTAGACTGATCTTTTCCAATCTTCTGGCCACTGCTGAGTTTTCCAAACTTGCTGACATATTGAGTGTAGTACCTTAACAGCATCATCTTTTAAGATTTTAAATAGTTCAACTGGAATGCCATCACCTCCACTGGCCTTGTTGTTAGCCATGCTTTCTAAGGCCCACTTGACTTCACTCTCCAGGATGTCTGGCTCAAGGTCAGCAACCACACTATCTGGGTTGTCCGTGACACCCAGATCTTTCTGGTATAATTCCTCTGTGTATTCTTGCCACCTCTTCTTGATGTCTTCTGCTTCTGTTAGGTCCCTCCCATTTTTGTCCTTTATCATGTCCATCTTTGCACAAAAGGTTCCTTTAATATCTCCAATTTTCTTGAACAGATCTCTGGTTTTCCCTTTCTATTATTTTCCTCTATTTCTTTGCACTGTTCATTTAAGAAGGCCCTCTTGTCTCTCCTTGCTTTTCATACTCATAGCCTATTTCTACGCTGGCCCCAGATCTCTTGCAATAAATGGATAACACAATTATGTAGGATGGCTCAGAAACAGAGTATTAGTTTGGAAGATAGGTCTGTGTAATAACTCTTTCTTTCTTTTACTCTGAAATTGGTATGGATGGAAGTCAGGGCAGAGAGGTAGGCTTTTCTGAATTATGTGCTTGTACATAATTCTGGGCTTTGGATTCATAAGACCAAGCAGGAAACAAGTTCAAATGCCAAGCAGCCAGGACTGAGCTTACTCTCCAACTTTTATATATAATGAATGGGATGCTCTGAATCCAAAGCAATGGGCTACTTTTATTTTCCAATATTTTGCTTGTAGATTAATCAAATGAGCTTTGATTCAGATGAAGTTCTGACTCATTGTTTGTATGTTTCTAGAACTGGCAACAAAGGAAGGAAAGGAATAATGCTAGATTCTGTTGCATCTCTAGAGAGGGCTGTAATTAACTGAATTTGGCCTGAACATTGAGTTGACATCCAATAGTTTTGGCCATGATAACCCACTATTTGGTCAAGTAGAAAGCTATGACTCCTCTGAAGACCAGCTGGAGTCTCTTGATGAGCATTATGGTTTGCATTTTGGCTAAGATCTTGAACACACTTATTTACAGGAGAATCCCATTGATTCCATGGGATTTAAAAGCTGTGATGCTTAGCAAGTAAATATCCTTAGGAAAAGCATTGATGAACATATATCATTCAATACAGTTTAGTGGACATTCATATGCAGAAATGTGCACAGTTGTAAACACTTGTTTGATAGGGACAGTTGTGTTTTGCACATTTAAAGGATTTTGTTTTTGTTTGTTTGTTTGAAAGGTAGTGTCCCGAACTTGCTGAAGGTCAAGCTGAATGGCTCAAGTCTTTGGCATTGGTTTTCTGCTTAGGTAAGTAGCTCCAAAACTTTACATACTGTTCTTAACTCACACTCTCCTTTGTGCACCAACAGAATATAGATGTACTCTATCAACAAAAAACAAGACACATCTACCCAGTTTGTGTTTTAAAAATGAAGCTGCCTTGGTACTTGTTGGGAACTCAGTAAATTAAGCACTGAGTGATTAAGCATCTTATTTGTGGGTTTGTTTGGGCTTTTTTTGCTTCATGGATAAAGCTAGGTCATGTGGCCTTCTGGTTAATCCTTTTTTCCAGGTGAGCCACATTTAGTTGTCTATAGGTCTGTCAGGTGAAACTCCTAGAATGGAAAATTCCTGCAGTTGAAGTTCCAAAACATCTGAATGGTACATTCCTTAATAACTAAGTCTTATTTCTTAATTCTTCTTCACTTCTGCCATGTTTTTACCTTTCATGTTATCTGCATCTAATCATTCAATTCCCATATCTCGTGTGTCTGCTTTTGCATTTGTTCTTCAGTTGTATCTCACCTCTACCACATGTTGCCCAAACGCTTTCAGAGTGGATACTATCACTGTAATAGGCCTTGCACACCTAGTTCTAATTTGGTAAAATGAACACCTAGTTCTAATTTTAGTAATTTTGTCTCTTCCTAAGAAGCTGGCTGAACAGAAAGCCTTTGTATGCTAGAAAGTGCTTTTAAAAATTACTGTTGTAAGTGTTTTGAGTGTTGTTCATATGGACAAATTTGGTTTTATATCATCTGGGGCCGAGTAAATTAAGCACTGAGTGGTTACACATCGTATTGTTGGTGGTGTTTGGGCTCTTTCACTTCATGGATAAAGCTTCAAGTATTAATATGTCACATTTCCATTGGAAGAGACAATTTGGCCAGCATTCTTTACAAAATAAAAGAAAGAAAGCACATGTGCAAAGCGGTGGGGGAGCGCCTGCCCGCCAGTGCCAGCGTGAGCACTTCCCCACCCCTTCGCGCATGCGCAGGGGCGCCTGCACGCCCCCCCGTGTGCCCGCCCGCTCCTTCGTACGGGCACTCGGGCGCATGCGTAAAGGGGTGGGGGAGCGCATGGGCAGGCGTGCAGGTGCCCCTGCGCATGCACAAAGGGGTGGGGGAGCGCTCACGCCGGCGCTGGCACGCGCGCACATGCGCAAAGCAGCTGTGGGGAGGGGAGTGTGTGCGGGGGGGGGGCGGGACGTCTGTCTTCGCGGCCCGGTCTGGCTCAGGCCACGGACCGGCACTGGGCCGCGGACCGGGGGTTGACGACCTCTGGTCTAGTCCTTCAAATTGTTAAATAAAAGTGTAGTAATCATAACTTTAGGCAATGTATGCAGTTTGCACAAATGTGTGAACTGCACATTTTTCTTTCTATTTTTTGCCAGCAAGGAGAAGAATCTTGCAAGTTCTTCTCCTTGTACAGGAGGGAGAGAAAATCAAAAATTTAGATCACTAATATACATGCAAAATCACACAATACATAGTAGAATGTCATAGTTAAAAAGCATTTGACCATTTTTCTGGACTTACCTCCATTCTGATTTTGCTGTCTCATTGCAGGATGATCTGGAAACTTGCTTTATCTTTGTTTCTCATGTCCACTCTGATTCAAGTATCAGAAAGCAGGAAAAATCGTCCCGCAGGAGCCATTCCTTCCCCTTACAAAGACAGCAGAAGCAACAATTCTGAGAGGCGGCAGCATCTGAACAAAGAGGTGCTAGCTTCCAGCCAGGAGGCCCTGGTAGTCACAGAGAGGAAGTACCTGAAGAGTGACTGGTGCAAAACACAACCCTTGCGGCAGACTGTCAGCGAGGAGGGCTGCATCAGCCGTACCATCATCAACCGCTTCTGCTATGGCCAGTGCAACTCCTTTTATATCCCACGCCACGTGAAGAAGGAAGAGGAATCCTTCCAGTCCTGTGCCTTCTGCAAGCCACAGAAGGTCACCTCCTTCACTGTGGAGCTAGAATGCCCTGAACTGGACCCACCATTCCGACTTAAGAAAATCCAGAAAGTCAAGCAATGCCGCTGCATGTCTGTGAACCTGAGCAGTACAGGCAAACAGCAGAAGTGAGAGCTGATGGCCGACCCCGCTAGCATCATTGCGGTGTGTCTCTTTTTTTCATAGACAGATGGACTGATTGGTTTCTTGATTGTGTTTATAATTTGTGGTTGAGTCATTTCTGGAGCAGCTCTGTGCATGCCATTTGCCTACTGGATATAAAGGCTGGCTTGGGCTGGTCGCAGGGTTAGTCTCTATGCCCAAAGCAGTTGTTTGGCCATTGGGTCTGTGTCACTTAAGGGCAAAGCCAGCCTCAAGCATCATAAAGAATCATTTAGGTTACCAACAGATTGAGTCCCACAACCAGCACTTCCACTATGTGGGAAACCTTGTGGCTTTCCCTCTGTCCTTGCATCTGGATGGCCCCGTAAAAGCTTCATCATTTCTTTCTTGTCTGTTTTGGAACATTTCACTTCATTTTTAGACAGCCTAATACCATGTTCCATAAACTGTAATGCTGACATGGATACAGTTAGGTTCAGTCATGGACAGCCATGGTCTCTCTCGCTCTGTCTGTCTGGCCTGACTGATAAAGACAGTTTAAGTGGCACCTGGGCCTTATCTTCCATGGAGATAACCTGCAGCTTTCCAGTTATGAGATTGAGAATGGCTTTTTACAAATTTTCAGCTAGATTGCCTCAAGCACACATTTCTACTTCAATGTCTCACTTGTAATGCAGCTACAGCAAAGTTTTTTTTAAACTTAATATAGACACAAGCATGTATATTTTGTGAGATGTCTAAGTATTTGAAGGACTAAGAAAAAGTATCTTAAACTATTGGACTAGTTTCTTCCTTAAAAATGGCAAGAATTTTGTTAGTATTAGTTTTCAAGGTAATTTTTTGCAGTAAATTAAGCCTGCCTTCCATCAAGTCACTCTTGTGCATTTATTTTAACCTTATGTCCAGGCAATACAATTGTAGAAGAAAACAACGCTGTGTTTAACTTATTAAAACACAGTAGCAAAAAGCAACAAAATACTGTAATTCTCCTATTGAGCTGAAAACACAAACTACTTAAACCAGTCTCTGTTTCCTTTGTACAAAGTAATATCTATGTAGGGAAAAATGTAATGTGTGAAGTGATTTTGTCATTCTGACTCATACCATGTTGCATGTTGGATTTCAGCATATTCTGCAAGTCGCCATTTAAATGCCTCTGAAATTAGTTTGGTAACACTGATAATTGCCTGCTACGTGTCTTGGACCTTAGCATTTGCAGTGGCTGTAGGTGAAGGAATCTATTATTATTATTTTGAGAAATCTTTTACTACCAATGTCCTTTTGACATGACCACCAAAAGAGTTAAAGAAATTGTTTTCTTCGAGCTGTAGATTTGGTGCCAACTCAAGGGTTCAGTGGCACAGTTCTCTATTATGTGAGACTGGCAGTTTTAAGAGGCTTTGGGGGACTGATCTCTGCTAGCGCTCACCAATCGGTTTATGGGGATTGGCACAGGGAGGAGGCATTGGGCAGGTATGTTAGCTCTCTGTTTTTCCCCCTTGGTGTGTTACACAATGGCTGTACTGCACTCAGGAAAGTATGATAGGGAACACTGAGACTTGTTTAAGATGCTACCGTTGCCATACCTTAACACTACTTACTCTATTGTTTATCCTATTTGGACCAGATGAAAGGAAGAGAAGAGATAAGATGACTGTTTTGTCATGGCACAGGGTTATGCCCCAGAAGGATTTTTTTTTTAAGAGAACATTACAACAGGTTCATATAGTCAGAATGTAAGCAAAAGTTTGTTCACCAATTAAGTGAGCAGTAATGTATGATTCTGGGCAGGGAAAATCCTATTATCAATAGGGTTCCTTTACCAATGTGTGATAAACAAATTATATTTGCTGCAGTAGGGGAGTGTCTCCTTAAGTTTGTTTTTGTTTATAACGAAGAGTCGAGTTGACCTTGTAATGGTTCATACTATTTAATTTTTGTTTTATAAATGAAAACAAAATGGAAGAAATGTTATAACTATAATGTAATTATTTTATAGGTGTATCATTGTTAAATTATAGAACAAATAAAGATACTCTAGGAATATATGAAATGTATGTATCCTAGCTTCATTGATTTCTGTTATAGCTTATGCACCAGTTTAGCTGAGTTTGCTTCATTCAATCAGTTTCAAGGTTAAGGCCAGAATCCTGCCGGTGGGGGCGGGATTGCATACAGCAGTAATCTTCTGGTGGGCTTTCCATTGTTTGACTGTGGAGTTTGTGCAATGATTGTGAAATTGCTTGTGCAATTACTGTTGCATATGTTTTAGATTCTGTCTTAAATATTTTTAAATAAAATAGAACCAAAAGGGACAATCCATTTAACTTACTTTAATTAAAAATTCACTTAGGCAGTTTCAGAAATATAGAACGTGTATGTGCAATATATACCTACTAGTAGCTTCCATTATATCAAACGTTTTATATGCCGTTCCAGATGTTGTTTAATTCCCATGCCCATCAGCTACAGGAAGCATATCAAATGTTTGGAGATGACAGGAGATCCATTCCAGCAACATTTCATAGAATCATGAAGTTAGAAGGGGCCTATAAGACCATCAGGTCCAACCCCTTGCTCAATGCAGGAATACAAATCAAAGGATATCTGCCAGGTGGTTGCCTAAGTTTATCTTGAATGCCTCCAATGTTGGAGCACTCACCAGCTCTTAAGGTAATTGGTTCCATTGCCATACTGATCTAACAGTTAGGACTTTTTCCTGATATTCAACTGAAATCTGGCTTCCTGTAACTTGAGCTCATAGTTGCATGTCCTGCACTCTGGGTTGAACAGGTCCTGCCCCTCCTCTGTATGACAGCCTTTAAAGTATTTGAAAAGTGCTGTCATATCTCCCCTCAGTCTTCTTCTCTCAAGGTTATACATGCCCAGTTCTTTCAGTCTTTCCTTATCGGGCTTGATTTCCAGCCTCCTAATCATCCTTGTTGCCCTCCTCTGAACTTGTTTCAATTTGTCAGCACACTTCTTGAAGTGCGGTGTCTAGAACTGGCCACAGTACTCTAGATGAGGCCTAACCAGTGCTGAATAGAGGGGAACTGGTACCACGCGGGATTTGGAGACTATACTTCTGTTAATGCAGCCTAAAATACCATTTTCCTTTTTTGTCATCATCATCATCTTAGAACATCACTGGCTTCTTCTCTTGCCACTACTGCCATCCCCACCATCACGCACAAGGAAGACTTTGTTGGTTTCACTGGCCAGGGTACTGTTAATGCAACCTAAAATAGCATTTGCCTTTTTTGTAGCCACATCACACTGTTGGCTCATATTCAGCTTGTGATCTATAACAATTCCAAGATCCTTCTCACTGGTAGTATTGCTGAGTCAGGTATTCCCCAACTTGTAACTGTGTGTTTGGTTTCTTTTTTGTAGGTGCAGTACTTTGCACTTCTCCCTGCTGAATTTCATTCTGTTATTTCCAGCCCAGTGCTCAAGTCTATCTAGATCATTTTGAATTTTATTTCTGTATTGCAGGGTATTAGGTATTTTACCCAATTTTGTGTCATCTACAAATTTGACAAGCATTCCCTGCACCCCCGATCCAAGTCATTACTAAAAATGTTGAAGAGCACTGGGTCCAGGACTGAGCCCTATGGTACCCCACTTGTTACCTCCTCCCAGTTTGAGAAGGAGCCATTAATCATTGCCCTCGAGTGAGTACAATTCTGTAACCAACAGTGTATCCACCTGACAGTAGTGCTGTCATGGTGCTTGCAAAGTGACCCTTTTATAATTTGTTCCAGAATTTTGCCTGGGATTGATGTCAGGCTGATTGGTCTGTAGTTCCCAGGTTCCTCCTTTTTACCCTTTTTGAAGATAGAGACAACATTAGCTCTCCTTCAATCATCATTTCCCCTGATTTCAAGAAAATAATGGACAGTGGTTCTGAAAGTTCTTCAGCCAGTTCAATACTCTTGGATGCAGTTCATCCGGCCCTGGAGATTTGAACTTGTTCAAGGTAATAAGGTATTCCTTGACTATTTGTTTATCAGTCTCTAGGTATTTGTTTATCAGTATTTGAATGACTATAGCCTCTTTGTGTGTGTGTGTATACATATCACAGAATTAAAACTAAATATGTAACTCTACATATATACATATATAACGTACATGTGTAGGTGAGGGTGTGGGTGGGTGTATCTATATAGCTATATGTCTCTCTGGAATTTACTGATGTTCATGTAAGGTTTGCAAAACTGTCTAATTAATAAAGTGCTAAGGTGCCTCTCAGTTGTCAAACTGGGTTTGTGGTCAGACATGCGACTGAGGTGCACTTTTGGCTTCATGGTTAGTATTTTGATGAAAACAAGCTATGAAAACAAGCAGAACAGTAAGTAAGGATTATAAATTTTTATCTATAATAGTTCTGATTTTGCAATTAGTAATAATTAGTATAATTTTTGGACTAAAATCATCTACTTCCCCCAATATGCTGAAACACTGCAAAAAGCAAACACTGACTAATTCCTCCTATCCAGATATGTTTTTGTAAGTAACAAACTGTTACATATCATTTGGTACTGGGTAATAAATGAAAAAAATAAGTCTGCATTTGTGTGAACCCAATACAATCCAGAAAGAACAGGCACCATCACAGGTCTCTGTAAGTGTATCAGGCAAAATCCAAAGAATATTTGGATTTTGCCTGATATGCTCGCACAGATTAACACGGCTACCTTTTCTAAAACTACAACTATGGAAGGTCTCTGTAAGTTATTTAGTTTTTTCTCTTTATCAAGCTATGTTACTTTCCTTATTGCAACTTTGTAGCTTTCCTTATTGCAACTTTTTAGCTGTTTTTTGGTCAGACACATTATTGCATCAGATACTTAGCTTATGTTCCACCCTTCTACCATAGTACATACAATAAAGCAGCAAACATCACTTTGTCTAGCTAGGGGACAGCCAAAGGACCACATTGTATCCACACTATACTGTCAAGAGAATATTATGACAGAGAAAAGGAATATAAACTAATTAAGTAAACAATAAAAATATGTCTGAATAACTCTTATTGCGTGAATTATTGAAAACAAGCAGTGGATAGGTTGTTTTCATCTTTGTAAGCTATCAACTTGTTCTTTTCTAGTCATTCACTGTATGTTTAGCTTTACGAAGGGGAAGTTGGTTAGAATCCTTTTGGACAATTGAACAAAACCACAAGTTAAAAAGAGCTTGTTTGCCCAGTTGAGAAATCTTTCTCACAGAGCTTGGAAATCCTTCACTAAGTTGGTTGTATGAAGTCAGCCTGTCTTAATTAGAAACAAGTCACTAATGAGTATTCTTCTCATCTCTAGTTTGCAGTCAAAAGTATTTGTATGAAAGATTTTTGAAGGAATTGTTTTGTGAATCCAGTATCAGGACTACTATTCAGGAGTTTACATAGACTGGGCTGGCATTCTGCAAGAGAATGGATGTCTGTCTAATTCATAAATAAATGTCTTGTGTTTTTCAGACATCAGCCTGCCATCTGGTGGCAAATATATTAATCACTCTGCACAGTGTCATATTGCTCAGAAATATGTCTTATCATTTTAGGAAAGAGTTTTCATTCTTTCCCATTGGGCTGACTCCCATTTTTATTGTCAATACTCCCTAAAAATTACAATGTAGTGCATTTGTTCTGATACATTGCTCTTTTGAGTTTTCAGTTCTGTAACTGTTTTGCAATACTAATTGGATAGTCAGTGCCAGTTACTAGCAGAATTCAGCATCAAAAATTGTAATCACGAAGCTAGATAAATAAGACCACCTCTAATTATTCTATATTTTTCTATTGCTGTTGGCTTCTCCTTTTCCTTTCTCCATAAATTACTGTGGCCGGGTGGGGTAAAAAACAAAAACAAGTCAAATAGAGAATAGAATACACAATCTGTTTTGAAAAAGACCACTAGAACCAATGCATGAATAGCATTCCTTTAAAGGGAGGGGAAATGACACCTGATACCACTTTAAAAAGAGGGGGGGGGAATGAAATGCCTAGATGAGCCAAAGGGTGTCAGTTGCTACTATCTATCTATCGATCGATCACAGTGTTTCCCAACTTTGGGTCCCCAGACATTCTTGGACTGCAACTCCCAGGAACCTTCACCACTAGGTGTGCTGGCAACAGCTTCTGGGGGTTGCAGTCCGAGAATGTCTCGGGACCCAAGGCTGGGAAACACTGATCTATATAAATATAGGTAACAGTCACTGAAATCCTGTTGCTTAGTGTAGTAATATGCAACTAGAATAGGCCCATTGAATCAGTAGGGATCTGGTGAGTTAAAGCCTCCATAAATTCAATAGATTCAATAAGCCTACTCTAGTTGCAACTTACTATGCCAAGCAATACGATTTCAGCCATTGAAAGAAAGAAAGAAAGAAAGAAAGAAAGAAAGAAAGAAAAAGAAAGAAAGAAAGAAAGAAAGAAAGAAAGAAAGAAAGAAAGAAAGAAAGAAAGAAAGAAAGAAAGAAAGAACCTATTCCTTGTCTGTATTCTGGGCAGGGAGAGACAAGATAGGCTGAATGACAAGTGTGACTCCAGGCTTTCTCCTTCACCAAAGTCTCCACCATTATATATTTGGAGATAGAATGGAACAGAATGGAGTAAATACTACTAAGATTAATTAAGTGTGCGGCTTGGGAAAATAAGAGTGTGGTCTGGCAAGACTAGAAGTCTGCTTTTGGTGCATGGCCTGGATGTTCTTCACTTCTTACTTAGGTCAATATATGGCGGGCATGGGATATGAAAATGTAGGCATGGATAGTTATCATACCTTGATTTATGCACTCAGTTTTAGCTGTTTCTTTCAGCTTCTCTGGCATGTTGATTCAGTCTGCCATCAATGAATGTATCTAGAACTTGTATCCACTCAAAATTAGCTATTTGAACCTCTGGCTTCCAATCAATGTGTAGCAGACAATTGTGCATAAGTTGTTGTTGTTGTTGTTTAGTTGTTAAGTCGTGTCCGACTCTTCGTGACCCCATGGACCAGAGCACGCCAGGCCCTCCTGTCTTCCACTGCCTCCCGGAGTTGGGTCAAATTCATGTTGGTAGCTTCGATGACACTGTCCAACCATCTCGTCCTCTGTCGTCCCCTTCTCCTCTTGCCTTCACACTTTCCCAACATCAGGGTCTTTTCCAGGGAGTCTTCTCATGAGATGGCCAAAGTATTGGAGCCTCAGCTTCAGGATCTGTCCTTCCAGTGCATAATTGTGCATAAACCATTGCCTAATTAAGGGGATCTTTGTCAAAGAAAAGTGAATGTCACACTATTATTTAATGTATTGATATTTCAATAAGTTTTGAAGGAGGTGCATCCTGCTTCCAGCTAGCCTGTACATGTCTCGAAAAGCCTTACCCTAAAAGAAGCTTTCCAAAAAGACCATTATATTATAGACCACTGCAGGAGGCAGAAAAATATTTCCATGGACAAGGACTATTTCATAGCCCTGTAGATCTTAAATTGGCCTTTAATTTGCCCAATTTTGCTATTGAACAACATTTAAGGGTGGCTAATACTTTAGAAGATCACTAGAGATGGGCACAAAACAAACCATGAACCAGAAAAACTGACAAATTGGGCAGGTTAGTGGTTCATTTTGTGAACCAGTTTAGGGATCCTGTTTTGCTGAACCAAAACAAGGTGCCAAACTTTCTCCCCCTCAGGGCTTCATTCTGTTTGGCAAAAGGGGATGCTCACTCACCCCTTCCCACTACCTCCATCACCTCCCTACCTGATCCTTCTACCACCGCTACCTCCTCCTCCACCACCATCCTCAGAGGCAGTGGTCTTGGCCACCCTTCCTGGATTCAGGCCTGCTGCTTCTGCATATGCACCTGCCACTCAGCTGACAGGCGGGAGCATGCACAGAGGCAGCAGACTGGCTCCTTGAAGCTCTCTGCCTCTGAGAATGGCAGTGGTGGCGGAAAGATCAGGTAGGGAGGCTACAGGGACAGTGGCAAGCGGCAGGAGGATGGCAGAGGGCAGGAGCAGGTGGTTTTCCCCTGCCCCCAGCATGAACAGGAAAAATGAACCATGAACCAGACCAATTCATCATTTTCCCGGTTCATGCCCATCTCTAAAGAGCAGTAAAATATCTCAAACAGAGTGAGCTTTTCAGGCCTTCAGAACTCTTCATCAAGCCAGAAGTTTGGTTGTCTACCACCAGTACACATTAAGATCATTATGTAGGCTTATGAAGCTGTCTTTAAAAAAAAAATGTCTATGGAAGAGTTTCCATTTCTGCTTGATATATTTACCAAAATGCACTTCCAGGAGCAAATATGACTTTCTCTTCTCTCTCATTTGATTTCCGTTCCATTTATGATGGTTTCAAAGCTAAAATCTTCTGACATATGGAGGAGCACTTTCACTTTTGCACATTTTAATGTGTTATCCCCAGTTCATTTGGGTGGGATATTCTGGGGGAGATCTAATTCTAACACATTATGTTCTTGCAGCTAAGAAGTTGTTGAAAGAATGTCATGTGTTTCTTTTTTGTTCCTTTTAAAATGATATTTACAATGTGCTCATTCATCCATTGCCATCTTTCAGGAATATAACATGAACAAGTATCCTAAATTACCATGAGTGGAAGGAACTGCAGAAGAAAAGATTGCACCTACATGGTGAGTTCTGGTTGCTTCCCTGGTCACATGCCATTTTGTGCCGCCAGGCACACGACCAAGCACGCACAGCCAGACCTGACCACATAACTGTGGCCGTTTCAGGAGCAACTTGAATGGGACAATGGCCTGGATATTGTCTTTCCCCTTTTTTCAATTTAAAATAATCAGAAACTGCTGAGGATAATAAAGATTCATCCCAAAGTTTTATCCTAATTAGACTAATTCTAGGTTTTTGTACGAACAGAGTTATGTTTTTTTTAAGATTTCATTCATCTGAAGCAAATGACTTTTCTATTTTAATTATATTTATATATGTTCCATTCTGAGATGTGTTGACTTGGTTAATAAATTTCAATGTTTGATTTCCATCTTGTATGAGACTAAAGAAAATGGCTGTTCTAAGCTGGTGCTTGACAACTGAATTTTTTGACATCCTTTTATTAAAAAAATAATGATCATTTCTTTGTAAACAAATGTCCCCATTTAATCAGGGACAGCCTTTGCAGCTAATCAAAATATTTTTTATAAGTCTGATTAATTGGCTAAAGGTTGCATTCCAAATATTAAAAATCAGGTGATTCATATTAATGTGATAAGGCCTTAGGGGATTTCATTTTCTTATAGTGACTTGCACTCTGATATTTCACTCTGAATGGTGTTTTGTAAATATTAATCACACCATTGTAAATATGAATTAAAAAAACAACAGCACACAGTGACTAGGTATTAAATTTAGGGTAGACTATCTAGAAAGTATATTAATTACACATTTGGATGCAGCAGAAGGATTTGGCTCACACATCAAATAAATAACCCCCTCCCAAGAATTCTGAAGGATGAATTATGGATTTATTTTTCATGCAATCAATGTGTTATTTTGCATCAGGGAAGCCATCAGAAAGTCATACCAGTAGAATAACACAACACAATGCCCTTACAAAAGAGACAAGTGATGAGGTTGGATTTTTACAGCTCACATACATACCATCCCAAATAACTTTTGGCAATGGTCTCAACCCAATTCAAATCCATGGAAACCTGTACCTCGGAAATATGCATATTATTATTATTATCCTACTCTTTCCTCATCTTTTCCACCCTATCTTTTATATAGCCAGATTTTCAGAGCAGAAAGTTTTTTTAGATTTCTCTTTGTAAAAGGATCAAACCTCTTGCAGATAGCCAGGATAATCTTTCAGATCTCAGTTGAATAAAAGCCCCTCCTAAATTATTATATATCTGAAACAGCTTTGATTTAATTATTTACTTTATTTTTCATATAAATTAACATTCTAAAAAAAATTGGAATAGAAACACTAAATACAGTATTGCACATAGTGGTCTTTGTTAAGTGTAGTATTATTTAATTTAGTATAGCAATATACATACTGTATGTACTGGAGGGAGCAGGAAGTCTACAAAACAGAAACATGCTACCATGTTTTTAAATGCACTTAAATGAAAGAAAACACATACGTTAAACAGCAAAGACTATAGCTTACATAAATACAAATGGGGACTTTATCAGTGCTATTAAAATATCATCTGCTTCTTTATTTGCTTTTTCATAGGTCTCTTGTAACAATCTTCTCTTTTTCCTTTCCTAAGAATAACTTTATTCCTGATGCTATAGGATTTTATAATGTAGTTCTGGGAAAACATAAAAGGGACTATCAGGAAGCATCCTGAAACACATCAGAATTTCAGGCTGATCACATAACAAGAAACATTTTTCTCAGTGAATGAAAAATATATATATTTTAGTGCTTGGCATTTAAAAGTCAATTCCTGAGGTCATAATGTCTAAAGCCCTTATGATTCCTGGAACCATATAATAACCTGTGGACAACCAGGCATCATGTATGAGGCTACATGAAAAGGGGGACGGGAGATCAGCAGGATAGAACCCAAAACTACCCCAACACCTTCCATGCTAAAGGGCTTTAGGATATACACACCTTATTTTTCCTAATTTTGGCTGTTTGCAAGAAATTCTTAAATGGTGACATAATCCTGCATGGAAGAAATGGTGTGAACTAGAGCTAAATATGAGGATGTTTTGGTGGCTGAAGACTGAGAAAGTGCAAAACAAATGCAACTGTTACGCAGTTCAGTGTGGATATTCAATAAAATGCAAAGAAGATCTGGAGTAATCTTTGCTTTTTGACCAGACCAGAAATTCAGGTTCATTGTTTCATCCTTGATGATCCACAATTACAACAAATGGGAAGGCCTTTATTCCTTTAAATTGCACAGTTCAACAGACTGATAGTATGTCCACTGACAGCTTTTTGTTACTCTGTAAAACAGTGGCTGCCAACCTTGGGTCCCCAGATGGTCTTAGGCTAAAACTCCCAGAAACCTTCACCACTGTGCTGGCCAGGATTTCTGGGAGATGTAGTCCAAGAATATCTGGGGACACAAGGTTGGGAACCATTGCTATAAAGAGATCATTTAAAACATACATAGCATAGTGAAATACCCAAGGTATTTCCTCAGTATTTTAATGTCCTCAGTACACTTAAGCACCATTTCTTTGTGTTGATTCCTTCCATTGTAGTATCTTGTTGAACAAGGAATAACAAATGCCCCACCTTATCAACTATAATGACAGCTGTGTTTAACATCATATTTTGGAAATGGACACCAAAAGCAAGGTTGGAGAGCATGGCATAGACTGTAAAAGGAGCACCGTTACCAGTTCAAATACAAATGACAAATGTCAGCATGAAACAGACACAAACAATTCTGGAGAAGCAACTTCCTCCTCCCCTAATCTAAATGCAGCATTGAAGTGCATTTGCTTTTGGAAACAACTTGCCAGCAGGAACAGGAGTGTAACATTTGTCTGCTTATACAGTTTCCAGTTAGGGCAGCCTGAGATACTGTTTCTTACAAAGGCTGTGTTGAGTTGTTATTAGTATTCCTCCATTTACATTACAAAAATAATTTTGGGATGCAAAGGGTAGCATGGGGTATATGGAAGACACATGTCTCAAATCCATAACATCTACTATTGGGCACTACCGAGAGCAAATCTGTTTTTCAGTCAAGTTCTTAGTAGATACTAATCAGTCAAACCAGAAGACAAATGTAAAATAGTCAAGAAAATAAATGAGCTGTGATGTAGTTTCCCTTTTCTCCCCACAGAGTTTATGAACAGGTCGACAATGAAATGTGCCTTTCTTCTCTCATATTTTCATACTTATTTTTGCTTTCTGAAAATAAAGAACATGAAACAGAGTTAACAAAATTTGTTTTGAAACTGCAAGTACATCATTTAATATTTATTTATACATTTAAAACATTTTTATCCTGCCTTCCTCCTTAAAATCACCCAATACTCAGCTATATTAAATTACTTACAGAAGTGACAACAACTGGCCAGCTCACGCAGGGACAACAATGCTATCAGATGGTGGCAAATAAGCCTTAGTGTATTTCAGGAGTCAGAGTAGAAGAAAAAGATCCAAATGAATGGAAAACAGCATTTCATTAGAACTATTTGGAAAATATTCTTACATGGAATTGCTTCAGGAGAAAGTGTTCACATGTGAAGCATTTTAACATCAGCTGAAAGTCAACACGTGCCCAGTCCTGTACACCTCAGCTCTACTGAACGTCATGGGCAACTACATACAATATTGGTACCTTTGGATGAAACTGTAAAGGCCACAATGCTTTGGTTTCTCACTGTCAAAGTGTTCCATGCACACTTGGAGCATCCCCATCACCTACATGCAGCACTGGAAAACCCTGGGTACAGAGCTTGTAGGATCGGCAGCTTTATATTTACCAAACATGGATACCTAACAGAAAAGAATTGTCTGGGCACTGTCTTGTAGCAGTGTTTTGTTGTTGTGTACCTTAGCTCCCGTTACAAAAGAGATGGCTATAAGGTTTCTCATGATTTAGAAATATTTATCCGCTGAGAACTTTACAGAAATGGTATTTACAGAACAGCACCAGTCAATATGTACTGCCAGGGAGGCAAAACAGATTTGAACATAAAATGAAATATAAGTGCTTGGAAAAACTGAAATAAAAAAATTGATGGGCAGTAAGAGGTCACTCCAGTTTCCTTTCTTTCAATTTAGAATAAGACTGAAATCTAATTAAATGAGACTATTAAGATATTAAGCTGAGTTATTCCTCAAGAACTTTCAAGCGTAAAGGAAAGAACACCTTTTATCTTGCATTCTCCATTTTATATGTGTCACACACTCACAATGAAAAGGAACACCTCAACTTCTTCAGACACCAAGTCACTAAGCCAGGTTAGAGGGAGGTAAGTTTGCACATGTCATGGCCTGGACCCTTTTCTAAATGATGCGTTTCCCAAAATGTGCTTTTATAGGCCACACATATGGAGCTGGTACTGCCTCTCCCCATCTCTATGCAGCAGCCATTACTGCCTCCTTCCAAAGCTGAACCTGAAAGTGGGCATACTTTTGGAAATAATATGGGATACTGTGTGGCAACGTGCTACTGAGATGAAGTTGGCAGATAATGAGCTGCACATATGTGAGAGCTTATCAACAGTCTTTGCACTTATTCTTCATGGGTTCTTATTATTTATTCTCCAAAGTACAATAAATAATTCATTGGCTGAATTCCTGTTAATCACCTCTGTGTGCACTACGGTAATGGTGGCAGTGGCAGCAAATCACCACTTTATTTATTTATTTATTTATTTGATTTTTATACTGCTCATCTGGCTATTAAGGCCATGCTGGGTGGTTTACAAATTACAAATAATTTACAAATTATTAATGGCTTCCTCTCAGGATTTCATGGCTGCATACAACTTTGTTGCATTGTATATCAGTTGTATGCACCTGGAAACTGGCTTTAATCAGCAGCAATTTGTCTCTAATCAATGGCAACAAGATTTCAGCCATTGTAATTGTACACAACAATATATACTGGGCACCAAGCTGCTGCAAGGTATATTCATCCCTTTAATGTAGTGCTTACATTCTGGAGAATAAAAACAGGTGCAAAGCACTTCATATTCCTTCATACAACTGGAAATACTTTGCACTCATGCAAGGAACATCAGGATTCATGCAGGAAAACCAATATTTTCAAACTAAATTGGAATTGTGACATATACATCCCTCCTCTGTATTATGAGTAGTAGTAAATTGCACTTAGGGTAGTTAGATTACAACTCCTGTTATTCCTAACCATTAGCCATTCTAGGTTAGACTAATGGAAAATGTGGTCCAACAAAATAGCATGTTCTCCACATCTGGTATAAAGTTGTTTCTAAAGAAACCAAAGTCAGGTGATCTTGTTTTAAGTCTTGCATTTACACTGCTAGATCATTCTGTACCATTGTTAAACATAGTTTTACCAATACAAAGCAGGATACAGGAGGCTTTTAGTTTAGAATTTTTTTCACACTTTATCAGGAGAAGAGGATTAAGAAACTGAGAATGTAGGAATGAGAGAAGCAAAATAAAAAGCAAGCTATACTTACAATTCCAGAATCATGTTTTTGTTTTATATTGTAAAGCGATTTTCCCTTTTTCTGTCTACAGACTTCTTCAGCTTCTTTAAGTCTGCAACATATTTAATTAATTCACCAAATCAAAACTACTTGCAAAGACAGAACATGTGACAGTTCAAGGGTGACACATTTCATCCTATAATAACCAGATAGCTTGCAGAATATAAATTAGAAGCATTATTGTCAAGAAAAATCTACCTTCTACCAGGTTATGTGCAAAATGCAATGATATTTTTAAATGTACTTAACTGCACACAGTCCACAATTTAATAGGATGATATAATATTAGATTTATAAAAATTCCCATTGCCTCCTGCAGCTCTCATTTTCACTGCAGTTTATTTAAAGGTCAGGCCCACTTCCCCTGGCCCTCATTACTCACACAGTGCAGTTGACATGTTATATCTACATTAATTCATTTGGCTTATAATTATGTTGACACCAAGATATCCTCAAAACTATTAATCATCACTCACAAGTAGAGATGGGGGATATTCGTATTCGTATATGAATACGAATACCCGCTCACAGGTGGAGATAATAAGGGTCTGGCCCCATTGGGCTGGATGGTCCACTCACCGATTCGCTAATGCTGTGGAGTCTGTGCTCCTGTCCTATCACTCTGGAGATTGTGATTGGCTAGCTACTTCTGGCAGGAGGCGGGACGACAAGCCTCTCTGCCAGGTTGAAGACTGGCTTGCCAATCGCAATCTCCGGAGTGATAGGACGGGAGCATGGACCCTGCGGCAGGATCGGTGAGTGGACCGTCCGGCCCCATTGGGTCTGACCCTTGTTATCTCCACCTGTGCGGGGGTATTCATATATGAATATGAATACCCCCATCTCTAATCACAAGTCTCATAATCTGTTGCATCATAAATTGTTGATTCACAGGATGGGACTTTTAGCCTCCAAGCGGTACTCCACAACATTGTCTTCAGTTATAAACAATGTCTCCAAGTTCCAGCCACTTGCCACATAGATTTTTAAAGAAAAGCTAGACAAAATATGACTAGGACAACAGTTCTATTCCTTTCTGCAACTGGATACTCTTTTTGACTCAGCCAATGGAACATATAGGGACAAAATATGTTCTATACCATTTTTCAGTGAACCATCATGCTAAAAAACAAAACAGAGGGATGCTACAGTCTTCAGTGGGTTAAGGAAGTACAAGAAGAAACCCAACTTCCAACCCAAAACCTAACTGCGTTATGAAATCTACTGCTAACTCTCATCATACTGATATTCCAACACAATCTTGGGTGCTCCATGAGAAGTGAAAATGAGAGGACTAGGAGGTCAATGGTCCCTCCATGTAAGACTGCAGTCCTGCCAAGTGTTCAACCTTGCCACTCCATGATCCTAAGTATTATTTATTTTTACTTTTATTTAAACTATTTTTAAACTGGCCTTTTCCCTTTAAAAGGATCCAAGGCAGCTTACAATTAAAAGACAGTATTTAAACTAATAACAGTGAGTGTATTAAAAGGATCAATGAATAAAATACAAAAAAACATAAGCAACACCAAAACACATTCATTGCAGAAAGGTAAACAATCCATTGAAAAAACCCCACTCAGCAGCCATTCAGTCAGGAAAAGCTTGCCCAGAGAGAAAGGTCTTTGCCTGTTTGAGGAAGGACAGTAAAGATGGGGCCAGTCTAGCCTCCTGTAGGAGGGAGTTCCAGAGTATAGGAGCAGCAACAGAGAAGGCCCTTTCCAAACACCAAGGGACCAAGAGAAAGTCCTCTCCTGATGAGCTCAACACTCAAACAGGCTCACAGAAGGAGATGCAGTCCTTGAGATAGCTTGGGCTCAAGCCATTTAAGGCATCATAGGTTAGAACCATCACTTTGAAGTCTGCCTGGATTGGCAACCAGTGGAGCTGCTGTAACAGTGGGGTTGTGTGATCCCTGTGTCCAGCCCAAGTCAGTTATGTAGCTGCTGCATTTTGGACACCCTGAAGTTTCCTAACACTTTTCATATATGTATGTGTGTACACACACACACACACACACACATATATGTATGTATGTATGTGTATGTGTATATATATATATATATATATATATATATATATATATATATATATATATATATATATATATATATATATATATATATATGTATATATATATGTATATATGTATGTATGTATATGTATATGTATATGTATGTATATATGTGTGTGTGTATGTATATGTATATGTATGTATATATGTGTGTGTGTATGTATATGTATATGTATATGTATGTATGTATATATATATTAATCATAAGACATTTTAAAAAATCAAATCAGTAATGACACTGAGGTGGGGTAGAATTGATCTGTGAAAAACTGTTTTCAAAGTTGCATCTGCCAATGAACAACACATAAGTTCACATGGGTTACACACCCAAAGTTTATGAACTTAAAGAGTTAACGTATGTACAGATGATATTACTGAAAGTTTTCGGTACTGAAATTTAATCTGTGGTAGATACATTCCACTTTCATGATTTTTGAACAGTTTTTGATTTTCTTCTTTAAAAATTCTTGAATATGTACATTTTGTTGAGTCTTGAACAATTTTATGCTTGAGCAGAGCTTGGAATTTTATTTTTTAACAGTAATTTGACCTTTGCTTCTCCTTCTACCCTCTCACCTAGATAGAGAAACAAGGAGAGCTGTAAAATATAATTCAGTTGGGAAGTTTTACATTTGTCACCTTGTTTCACATTCTTTGCTCTGTGGCTGTCATGGACTCTCTCAAAGGGTGATGGGCTCCCTTTCACTGGAGGTTTATAAACAAAGGCCAGACGGACGGCCATGCACCAAAGGGATTTAGCTGTGGATCTCCTGCTTTAGGAGGGGGTTGAACTCAGTGATCCATAGGGTCCCTTCTAACTCTACAATTCTTTGGTACTATGATTCTATATTTTTAAATGTACCTTTTCAATAAACATTAGGACTAGAAAATTGCACAAGATTTGTTTAAAGCCAAGAACTCACAATTGGGCAGAGCAAACAAAACAAAACAAAGCAACCCAGCCAAAGGGATGCTTTTTGCCCTAGCCAAGTTCCCACTCCTGTATTCTAAGTAAGGATGTGAAAAGTACTTGCCAAATTCTTTGTCCTTGCCAAATGACAGCCTGTAAGAGGAAAGCCCCTTGGGAATTCTTGCCTTTAACCAAGAGCAAGAGTTATTGGGGGAGATGGGTGAGCCTCCCATTAAATCCTCCATAATTTGTTTCTTTCCCCTGGAGAAGCAAACCAGGCCGACACAGCAAGTGCAGAAGGACTGGCTAGTTGGCAATAAAGCGGGCGGCAGTGGCGGGGGGGGGAACTATCCAAACCATAAAATTATTCCATTTCCATGAAGCTAAGGAATGGTCATTCCAGTTTTGGGCAAAAGTGGAAGAAAAAGGGAAGGCAGACTCAAAGGAGCAGCTGGAAATCTCACAGGCAAGGAGAAGAATGTTGTGATTGTTTGCCCTCCTTGCAAGGACAAGACCAGGGAGGATTTACACCCCTGCTCCTGAGTGAAGATATCCATCATGACATTCTCACTAAGGCATCTTTAGCCCCCTTTTCTGCCGACAAACAGTTAAAGCTCTCATGAAAGGGAGGAGTCCTCTGCTTTGGGAATCTTACCATTCTTTCCCACATGATTGTTTTGACTTACAAGGTCATTTCTTCAGATATGTAAGCAATTTGTTAACAGTTGTAGGGAAGAACAGAGCATTTCAGGAGACAGGATGGCTGGATGCTAGCACTCCTGGAAGCTGTCTGGGACTCGTTTAGATGGAAAAATCTACAGCCCAGTCCAACACATACACAAAGAAAATACCAAAAATAGAAAAAAGAAAAGAAAAAAGAAAAAAATGGGAGCAAGAGATGTTTTCTGATTTCTTTAAAGAGGAGACATTGATTTTAAAGCAGGCCATCTGAATAAAAGCTGCTGTGTTTTACAAGGCATTAAGAAACAAAAGCATAGCCAGCAAATTAATGAAAACATGACTGCTTGGAAAGTTACTTTTTTGTACTGCACCTCCCAGAATCTACTAGCCAGCCTGGCTTTATGGGTCGTAGGTATGGTGCTTTGCGCAAAGCTGAGCAAGATACGTGCAGCATGACTGTAAACACAACTCAGATAGGCTTGTACTGCTATTTTGAATGCATTTGCTTCCACTGGAGTCAAGTCCCAGTAATTTGAGCTATTCTGTATTTTTTAAGCCAGAAAGCAGTGCAATCCAAACTCAGAGCTACATTAACTGTAGTGGGCTTAGAACGGGCAGTAGCCTCTTGTGATTGCACAACTGCCCTTTCACGAGCACAACATTTTGTGCTGTTTCATCTCACATATGCTGGCACAACTGGATTGGCTGATACAACTGCTGCACTGAGCTGAGAACAAGTGGCAGAAGAGAAAAAGGGAATGTGAGGAATTGAGTTGGACCAGAACCATGGCTAAGAACTCAGACTTACAAGAGAAGCCCATGTCTACCTCCTGGTGATCAATCACAAAACAAAAGCACCATGTGACGGTAGAGATCTCATACTAAGCTAAACAGGGAACCCCACTTCTATTGATGTGCTAGCTGTGTTGCTTAGTTTGGATCCTTGTCACATGAAATCCCTGAAAACCAGTAACAAAGAAGCAGGGAAGGAGCTAGAATGGAAACCACTAACATATATCAGGGCAGGTACCAAGAGGGTGGCAGTGTGGCTAATAGACAGATTAGCAGAATTTATTACTGGAATACACTGTCATCACTGAGAGGTTAGTTCTTTGCTTAACTTCAGCAAAAATATAAAATATGATTCATAAGATTAACCTTCTTATTTGAGGACCAATATGTGAGTGCTGTAAGATCAAAAATTAAAAGAGGGATCAAGGTGAGATGCAGGAACCCATGGACTAATTAGCTGCTTTAGTTAAACTGGTAGAAACTTTAATGGATCAGGCACATAGAAAGAAAGGTTTTGCTGAAAAAGAGTCAACATGGTTTCTGCAAAAGTGAAGTCTGTATCACTAACTGTTCAGACCTCTTTGACAATGTACCAGTAATGAAGTGGATGGAGTAATCAGTGGACATTTTGTAACTGGATGAAGCCCCTCATTAAAACTCTGAAACAATATTAACAGTTCTGGGATGGAGAAAGATGTTATGGATTGGTAACTAATTAAAGAACTGAAACCAGCAGAGTAGTTCTCATAACAGAAGAATCTGAACAGCAAAGCCTCATTATGATCTTTGTTGGTGCTTTTTGACATGTTTTAAGTGATTTGATTGAAACTGTTTTGCTGAAATCATCTAATTATTTAGGGTGCTGTTCTTTTTAAGGGGAAAATGAAAAGCTCCAAAAAGATCTCAGCAAGTGAGGATTAAAATGGGGAAACAGAGATTAAAAATGTGGTTTTAATATAAACAAGTGTAAAGTGATTCACACTGCGATGAATGATGGCTTCTGAGCTGGAGGTGACTAACTAGGAAAGATGTCTTTGAACAAGTGGGGAAAACATTGCTTAGTGAAAACACTGTTTAAGGTGAATGCCAGCAGTCAAAAATACAAATCTTGTTTTAAGCACTGTTAGAAAACAATTTGAAAACTGCCAATATCATAATTCCTTATCTTACCTTATATACTGGAATAATAAATATGCAGAGGGGTCTTCCATTAGTTACCAATCCATACTCTTTCCATTCAGCTTTCTGTGTCTTACCCTTTCCATTCAGCTTTCTATGCTGGTGGAAAGTACCAATTGGCCATTTCCCTCAGGCTTCTTCCTTACAGGTTGTGTCAGAGATGCTGTTATCCAAATGTAAATGTTTCTGCCCTAAAGATGCAGTCCAGACCTTGATCAATGAAACCCTCCTCAAGTTCTATAGCATTCAAAACTGGATCAGTTCTGCATGAAAATCTGTTACTTACTGAACATTATGACTAATCTTTGTTCCTCACATGTTAACTTTGAGATTCATCTTTAAGATTATATAGGGTAAGCTGTTCAATGTTTTGTTCTTGTCTTACACTACCTGTGTGTTTTCTCTCCCGTTTTTTTATCTCTAACCTCTAACTTAAATAAAGCCTTTCAGATTTAAAACCTCAATATTTCTAACAACCTGATCTATTTAAATCCTAAAGGGGAGGTTGTGAATTGGCTGTTGGTTGCCTCCTCCAGAGATGAGAAGTATTTCCCAACTCCTGATCTTCTTCTCAAGAGCTAAGGTGCAACTAAAATATGGTGATGCACAGGTTGGCCTTTGCATTTTGATCTTCCCCTCAAGGCTGAGCATTCTTCATAGTAATTTCTGAAAAGATTAATGAAGGAACTATATAATTTAGAATGATATGACATGTCTCTCACAGACAACTATTTGATAAGCATATATGCATATTGTACACATCCTGTGCACTATGTTGTCGTTGTTATGTGCCTTCAGGTTGGAACCAACTTATAGTGACCCTAACAGGGCTATCAAGGCAAGTGAGATATGTAAGGAGTGGTTTTACCAGTTCCACACCCTCAGTGAGTTTCCATGACTGAGTGGGGTTTTGAACCCTGACCTCCTGAGTCCCAGTTTGTTATCCACAGCACTGCACTCTACCTATCAGTGTAAGATCATTTTAAAACATTTTAGCAGGTTATAAGAAATGCCATTCAAAATGTTTTCCATTTCTGACCTTGAATAAAATGTACATAGATAGCAGAGGGTTAACTGTAAAAAAAGGGGAGCTGTTCCTTGTCTCCATAATAATTAAGTTGTTTTCCCCCTCTAGCACTTTTGCCTCTCTATCCTTCTTATTTATTGTCAGCCAAATGTATACAAAATGTTCACTATGATTAAGTCTGAAAACAGTTTGCAAGATGAATAAGATAGAATCAGGGAAAAGAAACCAGACGTTGCTGTAGAATCATTTTATCTACTTTCTATACAGTGAAAGCTAGCCTGATCAGGAGCTTATCATGAGAGAATTTCTCCCATTCTTCAACCCAGTGGGAAAGGAAGCCACCTCCCTGCCACTAAGCATTAATAATTTTGTCTACAGAAGTATCTCTGGTAGACGGATTCATTTCCTACTGGCTCCAAGTAGGCTTGCTGCAGATACCTTTACACATTGCCTGAGTCTAGTACTACATGACTAATTTAAACAGCCTGACAAGGCTGGAATGTTCATGTGCTTGGTAGCTGACGTGGTCACGACAAGTCTTCCAACAATAATCTATTGAATAGCTAACATTACTCTTTTAAAAACATACTTCTAGAGGCCTAACACCAAATTGAAATGCTTTTAATTCAGTCCTTTCTGGAAGAACCCAACCACTGCAATTTAAAAGCACAGCATGGTTTCTGTTTGATTTTTTTTTAATGAAGGTTTAAAACATTCTGCAAAGAATGGAGTAGTGTGGCATACATTTTTAGAGGGGTACTGAACATTTGCTTTTAAAGGTATCTCTACAAAATGCATTTCTTGCAAGCACTGTCATCTTCTGAGGTCTGAACTGTAAGACAAATGGGACACAGTAGCAACTGAAAGGGTTACCTCCCATGTCATCATCTTATTATTGTTGTTGTTGTTAGCAATCTGGAGCCTTCCAATTGTGTTAAACTACAATTTCTAGCTGGGATGATACCAATTCTAGTCCAGCATATCTGGAGTATGTTGTGAAAGGCTGCTGTGATTCTTCATCCTTTTCAATCCTTAACTACTAGTCAATGAAACTATCATTCACAGACAATATTTCCTTCAGTGATCATGATTTTGCAAAGCTGGCACTGTAGCTTGGCCCCCATATCATTTAAACACAAGTGAAATAAACTAGATGCAAATATGCTGGTATCTGAAGAACTACTCTGGTTAAAACCTTGAACTTCACTGGGTGGGGATTAAACTGATCTGTGCAAAATCCTTGAGTCATCCATGTGTGAACGTCCAGTTATTTCAAGACAGAGCTCCCTACTTGCCTTGCTCTTTTCAAGTTTCTTTTCTAATCTACCCACTTGAAGAAAAAGACGAGATGAAAAGGCAAACAACATTTTGCGTAAACTCCTGTTGCACAGTTAAGTAAAAGGCGTACTTTTATCAATTAGAAATCTCTGTAGACATAGTTGAGTCATCTGACTTGGTGTGTAAGAGATAATATCTACAGAGATTTCTCAATTACAGGCAAGTCACCTGTAAAAGATGCACCTTTTAAGTAACTGTGCAACTGGATTTTGGTCATTATGTGGGAAAGCCATAAATCTTCCAAGATTTTGATTTTCACTTAAAAGCAACAATTTGAAGGGGAAGATTTACAGAAGGAAACTAACAGTTGGGCAGGTGTACACATTCTTTCCCCTAGCACTGCAGTCTTTCTAGTCCAACCCAGGAGAAGTCTATTTCAAAATGCTGTGTGATTGGGGAACCTTTTAACATGCAATATGTTATTTGGCCCTTAATCTGGATGGAAAGCAAGGTGGCATCAGACACAAAAGCTCAGGAAAGTCAAGGTAGATGTCCTTGAGCGAAGACAGGTTGGAATAACTTAGGAGTTGAGCATAGGAGGGAGGGCTAGAGCCATTGCAGAGGAATCTTGAGCAAAGCAGATGGGTATGCAGAAGAAAGAGGAAATCATTGAGCTCGAAAGAGGTGCCAATACCAGTGGCAGCAGTTTGGTAGAATATAGGTCTTTAGCCACAAAAATAAGCAGCTGTCCTATAAGCCTTTCTTAGGCTTAAGAACTTTACTCACCTTTTATCTTGTTGCTAAAACTCAACATATATGATGCAATTGTATCACTCTCCTAACCTCCCAGTGCTTCCATCCCCAAAACAAACAAATAATGATCATTCCTGTGTCTCCAGGTGTCTCGTTCTTAAGTCAAATTTGCTGGCTTCTATTCTGAAGGCTAACAAAAGATCCCTTAAATTACTCTGAGAGGACATGCCTCGTGCTACAAGATTTAATGCCATTCTTTGGGAAGAAGCAATGACAGCTTACCGGCATGCTTCTTCCTATGCAATACTTGGCTACACAATGCCAGACTTTAAATCGTTCAACAGCAAGCTTTAAATCATCCTGCCGAGTAATCTGTAGGGAGACATACCAGTCTTTCTTCAGAGGGAGATCAATGAGCTGTGGAGACATATTGGCCAGGAATCTCTCCTTTCATCTAGATGTACAACATGACACACCAGGTGCCAGCTTAACTGTTATTCTTTCAGGAATGGGCAACTTTTATAGCCAAGCGAGGCCTAGATGCATCCTGGGATTTGAAAGTGGGGAGTTGGCTGCTAGACAGAAAGAATCAAGTCTGACTTGAGAAACACCACATTAAGAATTCAGATAGTTTTACTTCAGTTTATGTTCATGATGAACTTTGTAAAAGGTAATTTTATTATTGGAGCTCATTTTAAGTTCTCACAAAATGTAATAGTGGTGGTCTTGGAGGATATAATCCACCTTTAGCAAGTTAAAAGCTCCCCAAGTAAATATGTTATGTTTCCTTGCCAACTACGGAGAAACCCTTAAATGGGCAGATTTCTACATAGGAACATGGGAAATGGCCTTATTAAGTCAGCTGAGTCAGATTATTGGCCTGTCTAGTCCGATATGGTCAATGCTAAATGGCAGTGGCTTTATGAGGTTTAGGCAGGACTGCTTCGTAGCCTTACAAGGGGGACCCATGGTGTTATTCATTGATCTCCCATCCATATACTAACTGGGCCCAACCCTGCTTGGCTTTCAAAATTCATATTAGAACATGGATGCCCCTGCAGTAAGGGAAGGCAAGAAGCCTTTATAAAAGTCAGTTCATGGAACGTTCACCCTTGTAGCAAATCTGCCCAAAATGTTCTGGCTCTTCTTTCATTCCCTGTGCTGCAAAAGTGACTGAAATGTGGTTTATAGCAGGGTTGGTGGGGAAAATGTCCTGCCCATTGCCATTCAGTCATTCTTGAGAATGTGTCAAGAGAAGCAAGGGAAGCAACAAAGTTTATCTCATGCCTCCCATCAGGATATTGCACCACCACCACCAGTTTTCTCTCAAAATCAGCAGGAATCTCTATGGGTTCCATCATTTGGGATCTTTTCAGTCTGTGGTTATTACTTTGTCTGTTCTTAGCTTTGAAAAATAAAAGCAAAATAGCTGTGGACTCTAGTCACAATAACAGACAAGACAATGAATTCCTAGTGGATTCCTCAGAAGGTGCTGCTGAGCTTCTGAAGTCCTGGCTTGCTTTCCTGCCCAATTTCCTGCCTAAGGTATTTCATGGGTTTTTAGCATTTTAGCCCAAACATAAGCCCATCTATGCTCCTCAATTCCTTAAGACTCAGGTACAGGGGGCAGCGAGAAATACGTGAAACATCTGTGCTTTTCCCACTAAAATGAAAGATGGGAGACGATACAAAGATGCTTCTTGGTCACTACCGCCATTCACAGGAACTCAAGATAAGCTGTTCATTACAAGAGGAAGCATGCTGTCCTTTTCGATTCACACTCTGCCTAAACCAATGGAGAAATGGTAGAGGATGAAAGGATAGAAAATGTTGGAATGAGCTATTAGGGTTCTTGCCATGTTTCGAAAGATACACAGCTCCCTCTTAGCCAGCAATCTCTGCAGTGAAGAATAATTATGGCTACTGAAAGAAGAGACTGCAGCCACACTCTGTAGTTGTCGATGTTGAGCTAAGAAAATCCTTGCAAACCCTCATGTATTATGAATGACTGGAATGCTACTCATTGTTCACAGAAGCAATATCTGGTTACTCAAAGATTCAGGCACATACCAGGATGGATTGTTTTTGTTTTTATAAGTCTGCATTCAAAACAAAATTCTGGCAAGACAAAAAGGTCAAAGGTTGCAAAGCAAAGTTGAGATGCAGACAGGTGTGACATTTAGATGTCCTGATGTCAATGGGAAAAGTGTCCAGCTTCTGCTAAAGAGAAGAAAAGAAAAGAAACTGCCTTGTGATTCTCCTTGAACATGGATTGTTGTCACAATATTGATGCAGTGAAGTAAAACTTCAAGACTTCAACTTGCATTGCTTTACTGGGGTAAAACTGAAAGGTTTAAAGAAAATGAGAATTTTTCACAAAGAAATGATATGATAAAAAAAACTTATCTGAAGTATATTACTGAAAGGAGTCTTTATAATAGCAGTGACAATCATCATCATTATCATCATTTTTTGCTATGGATGGACGTCTTGTCCTTCAATCATTACTGACAATTACCCACCTAATTTCCTAGACAAAAGACAAAACAAAAATAGAAAAAGAAATCTTTGCTAACCTCTTCTAATGCAATTGTTAGAAGTGGGATTTTTTTCCCTCACTAGTCCAAATGGATTAAGCATCCCTTAATGGCATTTGTAATGGTAAACCTTCATCTCTCTAGTAGGTATAAGAAAACTTCTATGAACAAGACATGAACGATGACTAAAAATGTGCCTATTCAACATTCTCCAGAAATTATGAGAGATGAATTCTCTGAGGAGAGACTTAATCACACTCTCCAAGTCAAGACAGCATCATCAGTGAATATGGCAACCATATTTTGTTACAGTGATACAATGGACTGCCTTAGAGAGCGAGAGCTGTGCCAATCGGAAAAGTTTATTTCCAAAACTTGGTATATATCATTTCTCCAGACAAGCCCCCTTCATTCATTCATTTGGCTAAGAACAGGAACTGAGATGCTTCCTGAAGCCAGAAGAGGTGTATCACATAGAGTGCTGTCCATGTGTGGTTGGTGCTGATGCACTCAAGCAACAGAGCTAGAGCTGTTGCCTTACTGGTGAAACAAGTGAATATAAATGAACAGGAGCACATTCCCTCTTGGTGTACTTCTACATAAGAGATCCTTGGATACAAGAGCAAGACTGACTAAGCCTATACTGCAAAGGGAAGTCCAAGTATACACACTAATACAGTGAACTAGATTTCCATCACTTATTTGCTTCTCTGCTTGGCTATTTAAAGCAACATTTAATGTTATCTAGTAATAATCTGATACACAAACAAGCACTGATTGACACTTTGACGACGAGTGCTTGGATAACTTTAGTTGCGGTAATTTAGCACAACAGGCTGCTATTGCCATTTAGATACTGTATTAATCTATAGAACATAGCTTTGGAAGGTTGATCACTTCAGTCAAGCTTTCAGTAAAGAAGTCACACTAAACAGATTAAAGCATTGTGCTAGGAATTCAACAGGCATCAAGTTTTCCACATATGATGATGGAAGGTGCATACTGTAGCAATGGATAGCAAAGGAAAGGTGCTTTGCAGACACCACAAATGATCACCTCTTGTAGGCAAATAATGAGAGAGAGGTCAAAGAGGTCAAAGCTATGTTGCCAACAGGAATCACTCAGGACCACACCGAATAAAGTAGCTGAGAATCACAGTTCAATGATATCTGAGAGTTATTCAGGCTTCTGGGACTGAAAGGCATCAGAAATTCACCATACCATGTTTCACAGAAAGTAGCTCCTTGGAGTCTTACATTCAGGGTAGAAACTTTTCAAGAGAACAGCTGTATTTGTTGTAACAAAAGCACCTATGAGCCTTGAAGAACCTTTTTTTGTGGCATAAGCTTTGAGGAGTCTTTAGCACCAGATGAAGAAGGCTCTAACTCACAGGAACTTACAGCAAAGTATTACAGGTCTCATTGTTCTTATTTTCAGGGCTGACTGAATCAGAGGGAAAGCAGGTCTGCCAGTCATTACTGTTTGCTTTCAATTAAAAACTTATATCCTGCCTCATCCAATTAAGATGAGTGTAGTTTATGACAGCAATAAAACACTACATACAACATAACATAATGACAAATAACAATAATAAAATCTCTTACAGTATTCCAGTCTTACATCTCTCAAAACCTTGCTGAAACTGGTGATGCCTAAAAAAGCAAACTTTTATGTACTTAAATTGTGTACTAAATTGCACAGCATCAGAACAACTACAGAAAATACTATATCGATGATTCACTTGGCTATACCACATTTCTCTTAATTATGGTTGCCCAGGCAGGGCTTCTTTTACTAATATTGGCAAATGTTTCTAGGGGGAGGTGATATTTCCACCAACATTCCAGGCTGCTAAAGGTTGATGCCAGTACCTTTGACTGGGCACACAGTCATAAAGTTGGAAAGGATCCTGGAAACAATGTAGTCCAACTTCCTTTTCAGAGAAGACTCAAGGGGGAGGTGATCAAATACAGCATCCATGGCCAATGGCTGCCCAGTCTCTTTTTTAAAGACTTTGAGGAAGGAGGAACTCACCATGTTCCAAGGCAATCTGTTCTACTGGTGAAGAGCATTTACTGTTTAGAAGTTTCTCCTAACATTCAGTGAGATGCTGTCCCTTTACCTTTTTAATCCACATGTTGTAGCCCTCTCCTCTGGAGTAATACATAACTAGTCTGCTTCATCTTTTGCATAGCAAACTTTCAAATATTTGAGTATTATCATGTCTCTTCTTAATCTTCTCCTCTCCAGGCTGCTGAGCTCTTTCAACAGTTCCTCAGAGGACTTGGTTTCCAAAGCCCCCACCTTCTGTTTGCTTTTCTGTGAATGAGCCCTACATGCTAACATTCCAGTACAAATGCTGTAAAATGAGATTAATACCGTCTTGTTTCCTTGTCACATCACACAGAGGTATTGCAGAATTTTACAACAGCTCTCTTTGCTCAAATGCAAGACAAAACTGTCATGAATAACAGTTTTGGAAAAGCTTTAAATGTGGGAATTAACAGTAGACTGTTTATATCTCAGATCAGTGACTGATCAGAAGGCACTGATTAGCTGTGAAGCATGGAACTCAGATGTGCATTTCCAGGAAGCTGCCACATTAGGTTTTATTAGAGATGAGCATGAACCACCAAAAGGGCAGTTCATCTTGGTTTGTGGAAGTACACAAATCACAAATTTACAATTTTTCCCCAAGCAAACCACAAATCGATTTGTTGGTTTGTTCAGGAATTTTTTTAGAGCCTAATGGCTGTCTTTAAAAAAAATCAACAACCTGGCTATCTCCCGACCCCCACAACCTTTCCCCACCCTCTTCCCACTGCCCCCATTACCTCTCTACCTTTTCCTGCCACTGCCCCTTTTCCTCCGCTGTTGCCCTGCCACAAGCTGGTGGCCTTTGCACACGTCCTCACCTCTCAGCTGGTAGGAGGGGACCTGTGCAAAGCCCTCCACTGGCTGAGAGGCTGGCTAACAAAAAAACCCTTAATTTTTTTTGAAAGGCTGTGGGAGGGCAATAAACCAAGAGGTTCATAAATCACCAAAAAATTCATTGGTTTTGGAAAGTTCAGGTTCTTCAGTTTGGACAACTGAACCGGTCCAAATCAACAAATTAGTGATTTTCTATTAATTTCCTGGTTTGTTTTTCACTTTGTGCCTGCCTCTAGGTCTTATTTCTGAATATGTATGCATAGAATTGACCTGTGCTTCACATGCCTGAGAATTCTTACATTGTTTTTTTTCCTGAGCAGATGTGTAAAATTGACTTGTAGTTTCTAAGGTAAGAAGGAAAATTCCACATTGCTAAGGATTACATCTGGCCTCGATGACTTCCTTTTGGTTCCACTCTGTACCCTATGTCCCTCCCACTGCTGCCATGTGGGCAATGAAACCCCAGCCCATTGGGTGGAAAAGTTTCTTTACTTATCTCCCCATCACACATTCTATCAGGTTTTAGTGTGGAAGCAGATACTGTAGTCTTGAATGGCAAGTGGGAGAATCTGTGACCCATCACTAAAGGGGAATCTGTCATCCATCACTTAAGAGGAATTAAGAATGTATTACAAATTGCCATATTATTTCTAATAAGTTTAAAGACATTTAAAAATGAATTTACCCACCTTTCTTGTAGAATAAGCTTATTTTCCTTTTTCCAAAACTCTTTAAAATCGGAACTAAATTCATGCCAAATGCTGAAGAAAGCATTTAGGGACACCTCCTTCTCACCCATTTTTGCTTTCATATAGAAATAGGCGGCGGTTTCTAGAAAGCTGTCAGAGAAAACAAAGATAGCATTTATTTTCTTCGCAAAAGTGCACAATATTCCTTTTCCAGGCATCAAGAATGGCTGATACTTTTGGCAGGTTACTTGTCATAAACATAGCCCTGATTCTCCTTGAGAAGCACCACTGTGAGAAGCGTCATTCATTTCTTCAGCCTCACATTCATTTTTCTAACCCAAGAAAACCATTGTAACTATTCACATATTGACTTTTCACTACTAAGGAGGCAAATCTTCTCTTCTTTTACTTTTGCAGGGGGAAGTAAAAAAAAAAATTCACCCTACTAGGAGAGATTATGGCCGCAATCCAATTGAGTAACAGCAGTACACATACATGCACTCATGCAGCAATATTTCCACTGCAGGAGACTCTCTTTTGTGTGCCTGGTCACACTCCTGCTTGTATACCTAGTTTCTCAACCAATGTGCTAGTGATGTCACAAAAAATATTTTGCAAAATGGGGGGGGGGGCACATGATTGATTTTATGCTGCCTTTATGCTGCCACATAAATGAACAGGATTGTCACCTATGAGACATTTTGTGCAGTCCTTGCGTTTCAGGACTTTTTTTCCAATAAAATCTATGGAAATATTTTGCACAAAAGCTTATATTTTATGCAACCCCCTTCCCCACAGCCTGTATTTTTTTACATAACTTACTGGGCACTACACACCAAAGAGTGGCAACATGTAGCAGCACACTTTGCAACAGCACTTCAGAACAGATGAGAACAACATGGATTTTCTTTCATAGAATCAAATTGGTTTGCCTGGGTGAGCACTCATAATATTTTTATGTGTGTCCAGTAATATACTTAAAGGCTGAAAACTGCTCAATCTATAATGCTTTTCACTTTTTAATGATGTATTTTAGAGATGTACGTATTCTCTGATTTTTGATTATACATACATAAGGCTATAAGCGCCTGTATTTTGGACTGAAATCTGATTTAAGTATTTGCCTGCAACTGAAGTTTAGTTTTTGTATTTTTAAAGCATTTGTGCCCACAGTTTTTCATAGCTGTATGACTTATTTCTGTAAAATGTGCTTGTAACTTCTCAAAATATTTTTGGATTTTTATCCATAGAAGCAATGTAGAGAAACTAAGCTTGTAAAAAGAGACAAGCTAAGGTTGCTTGGAATCATTCCAACAATGGAGAAACATATTTTACTTTGATACCAAACTTTGATATGACTGGAAAGATTGTCTAGTTCACAGTGGAATTAACCCCCTTTCAGGCATAAATGCCAGCTGTTTGAACACAGGCTTGTGATTTTTCCTAGAGGTTTATAAAGGTCTATAGGGCTCTTAGGAAGTTGTTCGGGCACCAGACTTTCTGACCCAACACTGTGGCCAAGCTAGCTAACATGGCTCCATTCATCCCCATAAGTGTGAAAGCGACATATATCTGAAGAGGGCTTATGTTGTCCAGACTTGACATGTTTTTGTTGTACACCATTATAAATGCAACAACTGTGATTGCCATATAAAGTCTGGCGCTACGCAAGGAATGAGACAGTAGATCCACAGCACAACACAGAGTTTTTTTTTCAAGGAAACACAAGATTAAAAGCTTCACATTGAAAACAGCCCTTCCAGGCCTTATGTTTCAGTGCAAGATAACAATAAACCATAATTCTTCATCTGAAGCCATGTCAACAATTAGGAAGCCAGACTAGGCTGAAATCCCCACAAATAGGTGCTTACCAAGTTTGATAAATAGTACTAACTATTTATTAGAGGTGTAAAGGGTTTTGTTAAGAATGCTATGGCATCAAAGGGGACAAGGCAGGATTTTGCAGAGATTGCCACTAATCTTGCTGGGAAACAACAGAAAGGTAGTTCAGACACACACAGATATTTAACAGCTAGAAAATTCCTTTACCTAAACAAGCTACAAGTTATAATGAAGACACCGGCTAAAAACATCTGCAGCAGTGGATGTGTTTGGAAATACTAAATAACAGATATCAGTAAATTGTCAATAATAATAATATACTAATGTGACTTACATACAAACAGGAAGAATAGGGGATTAGAACAAGCAGGCATAAAAGCAGGGTTCCTGAGGAATTAAGTTGTTTATCAAGGAAGCCCAGGCAAGTTGCCTTTAAAGTAATCACCTCCATTTGTTCTGAGAAATTTTCCCATATATGGTAGTTAAACCATCACAACAGTGCCTATTTATTTAAAAAGAAAGAAAGGAAACAGATGAACAAATGCAAGGCTAGGGATTCTTTTGTTTCCCATGCCTTTATAGTTATACTACAAGTTTATTCTGATACAGATAGGGGGCAAAGATCAGAGACATGTATTTGGAGGGAGAAAAGGCGCACTATTTCCTCTCTATCAAACTAGTAGCATCTTACAATTTTATTGCTGAAGGAAGAGTTCACTTATTTAGGAAGAAAGTCACTGATCATTATCCCTTTTCCCATCTGAGAAGCTACACAATGACAAGGAACAAAAAGAAAACAATACGTTCCTCTCTCATTCTATCCTTGGCAACTCCAAACAATAAACAAAGCCTTACAATCTGATGAAAAAGAAATAGGAATGCAGGTAGGATTTGTACACATGCAAGTAAATTAGGCCCAGTTCCATCTCATAGGGTTTGTAGGGAAATAAGGAGTACTATGAGGACCTGCATTAAGGACAGATGTTACCCCTCAAAAAATTTAGGTTTGGGAGACCACGGGGAAGTTACTCAACCTTGACATTTTGCAGACCAGATAGTGATCTTAGAAGTGAACTTTCTCATCTTTCTTTGGTGGTAGCTGCCTTTTTCTTACCGCTGTCCAATATCATGGAACAAAGGTAGGTTTGGGACATTATGGCAGATGTAAGAATCTAGTACCAATACAGCTGTTATTGCCATCTGTACTAGAAGTAAAAAGGACAACATACTTTCACAAAAAAGACAGAAACTGTGCTACAGCCATTGATGCTGCTGAGCTCCAAGTTCAAGAAAACTATTGAAGTTCTTCTCCCTCTGGAAAATTCAGTGAAATGGTTCCCAGTTACTTTGGAGGTAGGGAACTGCAAACAGCCATTTGTGCACAGCTATAGGAGTTTGATTCTCCACAGTGCCTCCCAGAGAATAACCAGCCTTTGTGGCCTTGGGCAAGTTGCAGTCCCAGGGCATTCCCTGAAGGAGGGAACAGTAAACTGCCTTTAAGGAGAAAGGTGGGGTGTAAACAAACAAACAAACAAACAAACAAACAATTTCTGACTATTCTAAACTTGGAGAACCCTGAAAGGGGCTACCGTAAGTCAGAATTGACTTGAGAGCACATTAACTATTATTGTTATTTATCATAGTTTGCAACACATGGGCTGAAGAGAAGGTTTAGAGCAGGCAGGAACATGTAGCCAGGGGTCACATGCAGTCTCTCCGGAATGCCCATGCCCACATTTTTTAAAAATGTTGAAATTTGTGTGCATATGCAAGAAGTCTCCTTATGCCCCTGGGGGGAGTTGAGGGCAATTTTATCAGCCTTTTAAAAAAATATGCTTTTCCAACCTCTCCCTTTAAGCTAAACTCATTTTTTCGTTAACAACAACAACAAAATGTAGCAACCTTTACAGTCTCAAGAATGATCGCTGGTCCTTGCTTGTTGGAACATACCATGTATCTAGGTTTCCAGTTTCTTCCTGGGTGCAGTTCAAAATGCTGAGGTAATGTTCTTAAACCCCTAAAGTCTGAGACCAGGAGACTTGAAGAATAGCACCCTTAGCCCTGCAGACAACATCGGAGAGCTTGCTTTGTCTTTCTTTGCTTTCAGTGAATCGGCTCTTCACAGCTGCCATTTTCTCTTTGGATTTTAATGACAAAATTGTTTACTTTTTTAAATTGTAAGCTGCTGGGGCGGAGGCAAAACCAGAGTATAAATTCCCTAGATATAGGCAGGTCCAAAGTTTCAAAAGACCTGTCTAGTTTCTCTCTAGAGACCTGTTGCACAGTTCTTCCTAGAATGCTATCTTTAGTGTTTTATAAACATGGAAGGAGAAATCTACTCTACTAAGAGATGCCATTTGGCTGCCAGATAGAGATAGGTGACATTTCTCCAAAGTCCAGAACTTTAATTAAAAATATGCAGAATTTCAAAGGGTTAATTGAATGTGCACTTAAAAAATAGAAATGTTGTTGTAGTTACAAGTGACCCTATAAATTAGTGAACCTTATGTGTGTAGTTTTTTTTTTTTTGCACAATACTAAAGTGCAAAGGCAAATAAAGGAAAAACTGTCTTTGTGAATTCCATGAAACTTTTATTAAGCACACTCTTCTTTCATTAACCTTGAATATGATCTGCTACAGAGTGATGTTTCCAGCCATAACCACTAATACCAACACAGTTTTAATGAAGCCCCCATAAAAGGCAAAATGAAGACAAAACAGGTTGAGAGAGAGCAAGAGCAGAAAAGCTGAACAATGAGAGTGTGATGTTGTGATTGTGTACTCAGGGGGAAGTGACAAAACTGGCAGCCAAGCCTGCCCACAGTTCTAGTCATGTGTTCATTAATTACAACGTCACTTTGGTGAGGTCACAATGTCGCTACACTTCAACTTCTTTATCAGTGAATTGGGAACACTTACTAATGAAGAGAGGCTTTGGTCAGGCCAGTGTATTGTTTGTAAAGCTCTCAGAGATGCTTATCTCAAGGATGCCTGAGCAAAGAGTCCTGTTGTACCTAAGTATACTCCCCAGCACTAGCAGAGGAGGAGGTGTGGCGGTGGGGGAGGAGAGGTTGCTGTCAGGGATTAACAAAGGCAGCAAAGGTCAGCAGCTTTGCTCCAGCTAGCATGACTTTTCAATCCTGCTTAAAAACAAGTCAATGGTTGTTCACACCACTGTTTTGTTTATGGAGGGCAGAGGCTAAACGCAGTTTTCAAAGAGGTTCAGACCTCTCTCCACCAAGGATTTAAATATCCTTCAATATGTACAATATGTGAAGATAGTCTTTGCTCCATGATTTCACATTATTTGGTTTCCTGAGGCAGTTATGCAACACGAACCCCACCAGAGGAGTATCACTATAATTTTTAAATATTAATTTAATTAACTTACTTTAAACATTTCTTCCTTACTTTTTTTCTGAAAACAGTCTTCAAAGAGGCTGATCTTGGCTTTTAAAAACATGGTACGACAATAAAATATAAAGCAACAAATTACAAGAAAACATCATTAAAATAAGGAAAAAGAGGAAAAACAAGAAGCTCACCCTCAAACTGCAAACAAACCAAAGCTGCAAATTAGCCTACAGTGAAATGAAGCAGTAGGTGGAGACCTCAAGATGAGAACCCCAAGCAACATCCTACTCAGAGAAGCTCATGTAAATACAACAGATTGTGCCAAAAAAAAAAAAAAAAAAGGAAAGGAAAGGAAAAGAAAAACAAGATAGTGCCAAGTGAATTCCAGAGGTTTCTATTATCATTACAGAAGTGTCCTTGTGTTCTTTAACAGTTTCCTGAAGTGCAGCGATATCTGGAACTAGTGCAGTGGTCAAAGTGTTATTTCTACAACCAAAGGGAGACCCTGATTAATATCCCTGCTCATCCATGATAACCAGAATCCAATTAGCTACTTATGTTTGCAAGTGCAATCATGTCAGTTCCCGTGGCAAATTTCTACCAATTATCAAGATGCTAGTTGCATTCCAGTGTACAAGCTTAATTATATGATTGGGTGTATTCCCAAGAATGCAAGCAGCACCTCATTAATTAGCCACAACATCCTGGCAGAGCATACACAATTTCATTTCTGTAAGCATAAATTATCAGTGGGATTTTGGCCACTATTTCCCAGGGCTGGCGGGAGAAGAAAAACAGGGTCAATGTGAGCTATGTATCTTTGCCTTCTTGGAAAGAAATAATTAATAATTATGTTCTGTCAAATCATTTCTAACTTGTGATAACACTTTCCTGGGTTTTCTAGGTATAGATTATTCAGAAGTGATTCACCATTCCCTTCTTCTGGAGGCACTCTGGAAAAAAGTTGCTCAAGACCACACAGGCTGGCTTTTCCCCTACAAGGCACAGTGGAGAACCAGACTCCTCCTGACCCAACTGCTCCATCTCACTGAGCTATCCAGCCACATTCTTGGAGGAAGTGGGCACATTAAAAGCAAGGGCTGGTCTACACATGCAATAGAAGAACATAGTACAGATCTTGCTAATTTCAGACAGTATGTGGGAGACTGCATTTTGAAATGGTCTCCCACAAAAAGAAATTCTTCCACATATAAAACTAGCATGAAAATGTTGTTCCAATTAGGGCAAATCAAACAGGGTTCTCAATGTGGGTGAGATGTTCAAGAAGTGGTTTACATTTGCCGCTTTCCAATGAGCTTCCATGGCCAGGGGGAGATTTGAACCCAGCTCTCCGGTGTCCTAGTCCATGAAACTCAGCATGAAAATGAAGTTTTGTAAATCATGCCTGGTTTCTGAGACATCGTACAAATGAAGAGAGGATTACACTCCATACCAGGGTGTTTGAGTATGCATTTCCCCCTTCCATGAAGAAAAACAAAAGTGAAGTACAAGACGACCTCTGAGTGTAGAATCTAAAGCTAGTCTCTGGCCAGAATCCTGTTGATTTACTTGTGTGAAATTTACCACAGTGAATTGCTGCTAACTAATGAGGCACTTGTCATATCATTAGGGCATGCCTGTTGAGCAGTCAGGTGTTTGCCTGACAAAGTGCCTGGGATCTTGTTGTTTACTAGCAATTCACCACAATTCACAATTATACTTTTGCACAAACAGAATTCCAACCCGGACATTTTTAAGAAATTCAGAAAATGCACAAATACTAAGAAAAGACTTTCAGTGTAACTTTTATGCTCCATGATTACAAGTTTCATATTCTGATTGTTCATGTTTTGGCCTCTAAACTTACATTCCATGCAAAGTTTTCTGAATTTTATGTGTTTTGCCTCTTTATAAATCTGAACACATTTCCAGTATTCAGCCAAGGTTTTTGCACTCCTAGGACCTAGCACCTCCAGATACAGAGACTTCATTTTGAATCCAGGGTGTATGTGAGAATTCATCAGATTCCGATAGAAAAGGTTCCTTATGTCGCGATTAGATGAAATAACTTAGGCTGAGTCAGTGCTGTCTTCCTTGATGAGACTCCCTGGGTGTTAAGACCATCTGGAGAGGCCTTTCTCTCGGCCCTACCACCTTCACATATGCATTTGGTGGGGACACAGAAGAGGGCCTTCTCTGTTGCTGCTCTGAGATTTTGGAACTTCTTCCCACAGGAGGTCAGGCTGGCCCAATCTTTGTTATTCTTCTGCAAGCAGACAAAGAACTTTCTCTTCAGGAAAGCTTTCCCTTTGTGACTGGCTGCCTGAGTGGGGCATTTAAATTGATTGTTGTGTCTTACTGCTTTGAATGTATTTTTGGTGTTGCTTTTGTTTCCTGTTTTTCACTGTGGTGTTTGTTTGATCCTTTTTAGTATGTATATACATACTGTTTTTTAGCTTTAAATATTGTCTTTTAATAATTTAAGTCACCTTGGGCCCTTTTTAAGGAAAATATTTTAAACAAACAAACAAACACATAAATACAATATTTACAAAATATTATAAATATTGGATAGTCTTGATGTAGGTTATAATAAAATAACAACAGTAGAATATAGTACAATTTGAAAATAATACCAGAGAAATAAAAATCATAGAACTAGTAGGTAAGCAGAAAAATAAAAGCTAAAAGCAACAGCTTAATGACCATCAAAGGAGTCTCCAAAAACCACAAAAAACCAAAACACTAAAGGACGCAGGAAATCAGGATGGACTTGGCTTGATGCCACCAAGATAACATAGAGTCTCCACAAATTGAGTAAAACCACAGAAAAGCCTGCCCTTCCTTTGGTCACCTGCCTAGCTTGAGAAGGCTGGGTCACTGAGAGGAGAATCTCTGAAAGTGATGTTCCTTGGTGGTCTGGTTCTTATGGAGGAGATAGTCTTCAGGTATTAAGTTACAACTGAAGAAAGACAGACTTCCCTTTTGTGTTGTCTGCCTAAAATAATATCCGTATTTGGCACTGATTGACTTTAACTGTGCTCTCCAAGCACATGGCTCCACCTTCCTTAACAAATCTCAGTCCCTAGTTTCAAAACAGTATCTGTCATTTCTTTGTCTGGGGGAAAAAAACCCCAAGATATTAACTCCCAGCTGCTTCCAGAATTTGACAAGTAATATTAGGGAGGTAAATCTTCACATACAAGGATGTTGAATCAAAAGATAAGACAGTAAGAATGCTTCTTCACGAAGATTTAGCAAAACTGTACAAATAACTCAAACAATGTTTTGATTCATGTACCACAAATTGCACAAAACAACAATGGAGGCTGTTTTGTTGCACTGACTTCGAAGGAGGAGAAGCATCAGAGGAATTAGAAGCGTCAGAAGGGTTGCTTGCACCTTTTAAAAAAGAAGCCTATCAGCTGTTGCTCTGTGCTTCTTTGGTGCCTTGCTTCTCAAAAGGAAAGGAGTCTTCTTTTATACAGGAAGAGTTTGTGTAGGGTAGAGTCTTTGACTAAAAAAACTATAAGAAACACAGGTCCTTGGACTTACCCCAGTGACAAAGTACACGTGGAAGGAATACTGGCTGTAACAATGGCAGCCACGTGACAATAGCTGGCATCCATAATCCCCTGAGACTCCCCAAATGCAGCAGGATCCACATGCAAGAGGCCAGCCACTGGGAAGGCTAGGGCTGGTTGGAAAGACAGCGTTTCCAAGCATGGACCTGACAGAGGCAGGCTTTGATTGGCTCCATGCCTAGGGCATAAATAAGCGATTGGCTCAGACTTAAACCATAGTCTCAGTTGGAGCTTCAACCCACCCAACTATTCCTTGATCAGACAACTGCAGACATGAGGTAAGGGCCATCACTCAGTTGGGATCTTTTGTCACCATTTTGTTGTGCTTGGTTGATGCTAGTGTTTTTTGAGCATCGGGCAGGACACAGCAGATAGTAATCAGGCCAGCGGGCCCATATCCCCATTTAAGGAATCCACAGATTGACTCTTAGGGTGAAGGTAGCCAGGGTCTGCCTGGCCCAGGAGTAGGTAGGGGTTGACTTCACCTCAAATGGCAGACCATCAAGGCACCATATTCATGTGACAAACAAGATCCTGCTATCTGTTATCTCATGGGAGTGAGGATGGGAGAGTTCAACAGTTGGCAGGCTGGTCAGCCGATGTGCGGTTCTGGGTCTTTATCTCAAGCTTATTAAATTCTAATCAATGGCAACTTAATTTCCATTAAACCTGTGGTTTGTTTATTTCATGTCCTGCCAGAGTCTTGCTGCCTGCCACCTGGATTCTCAACAGAGCTGTAAGGGGGTTAGCTCCTGGTGCCTCCAGTTAGCCATCCATCCTTGTCTTATGCACCTTAGAAGATCTGCTGGAAACTATGGCAACTGGACCCCAGGAAGGTGGAGGACAAAAAGAGGAAGATGATGAGACCCACCTCAGTGAGGATGTGAGGACTAGGTCCATTGAGCAGGAGTTAGGGATAGAGGAGGGGGAAGAGAAAGAGGGAGGAGGCACTTACTCAGACGACAGAATGGGGAGAAGAGGAAGAATAGCTGGACCCCTATCTTCTGTGCCTCTGGACAGGTGGACTACTCATTGTTGCAGAACAGAGGTCCACATGGCCAACAGGAGAGGATGTGAGTTCCCATCTTAAGCCCACTGGGATCATCACCTCTATCATCTATCTTGTGGAGACCTCAGTGACCAGCAAGGAACCCAGTCCCCACGTGTACCCAATGAGGGCACTGGAGGTGCAAGCAACAAAAGGAGCACCAGAGGTGGCAGCAGGAGGGGCTTGGGGCATCCAGCCATTGGTGAGCAGCCAGCAGTGCAAGCCTTCAAATGGAGCCTTGTGCATGGTGGCGCAAGCCTGTGCTGAAGACATGACAGCACTAATAGACTGTCAGCAGCCCAACCCAATTATGTACACTTGGGGGTCAGGAAGAGACTAGACTTGACGGAGGACTAGTGGAGCTAACTCAGCCCCCAATCAGACTTATTGAATTGGATGTTACTAATTCTTTTCCATTACCCAAACTGTGCTGAAAGGGTCAGAAAACTAGTCAGAATTTGAAACAATCTGCCCCCTGCCATCCATTCATTGACTTACAGCATGCACAGTGAAAATTATATGATTAATTTATTAATTGCACTGAAATTCTTTTGACACAAACAGAGAAGAAAGCAAGTAAGGCTGGTAATGTCATCAGCCACGGTGGGTTTTTTGGAAATGAAATATTTCCTATCTTTCTCCCAGCCAAAGGTCCCAAGGATCCCTTGGGATCCCTTTCATTGTAGGGAAGTTGTTGGGGGCTGCAGGGTGTGTGTGCGGGGACGTATTTAATTAATGGAAACCATTGCCACTGGGACAGCTTTCCCATCATCCGCTTTATGCCATGTAAGTTATGCTACCGAATTTCAGGCACTGTATTCCTAGCATTCAAATATTTACTCATATTTTTGCTGTGGATTTCATTCTGGTTCTCCAGAATGGGTTGCTCCTGCCCTTGTGCCATTCTAGCGCAGGGAACTGGGCATATGAAGCACACACACTGGAGAGGAAGCACTAGTGCAGCAGCATCAAAGAAGCTGTTGTGCTGTTGTCAGGGCAGGAACTAGATCTTAGCATCTCCTGGAAGAGCCTTGCACCCTGCGGCAAGGATGCAAAGGAACTTACATGTTAGTGACAGAACTAGGCAAAGTTTCAGTTTTTGTTAACATGCGACATCACCTTCTCTTTGCTTTTGTTATGAGATACTATACAATCCTGCATTTTCTAGTACTTATTCTTCTCGAAAAGGTCAATGTCCAAGAAGTTTGTTTCTTCACTGAAGTTTCTAAATTGTAAATGACATTGTTTTACTCCATCCCATGCACCAAACACATTACATACAGGATGTAAAATGAACAGCAAGAGGAAAGACGGACAATTTCTCAATTGAAAAATAAAATGACACTTATGATGAGCAGTCATTTCTAAAGTTCATTGTCCTTCCACCTACCACTGAACACAGGCTAAAAGAAGCCTGTACTAGGTTTGTGTTGGAGGACCACTGATGCTAAGTGGTCTGGTTACTGCAAATTCTCAGAGTGCAACTGGCACATAAACACAAATACTAGACAATTACAGTATAAAATGCCTTAGCTCATTTACTGAAATTAATCAGATGCTCACAAATCACTCAGCTGGGATCCAAAGAAGAATCATTCATGCATGGGAAAGAATGGCACAGGCAGCTGCACCAGTCCACTAAATTGTGAAGTATATGAAACTAGTAAAAAGCAACCAATAAAAAGAAATGAAACACATAGCTACAGAAATTAGTGACACTGAAAACCTAAATTTAACACAGAACAGTACAGATGCCATTACTTGTGATTACTGAAAACAATTCAGAGTGTGTCCCTTAGAGGCTCTGCTGTCATATCTTTCTAAACCATCTGCTTGCGGGATTGGATAATTTTATATTAGTGTCAGTCTTCTTTGTAGGGATAATTTTGATGGCGGTGAGTACTGTTTCACACCTAGTCCATTGCCTGCAGTGTCCCTCAGGATTCTACCTTAGCCTCCATGCTATTCAGCATGTACATAAAATAACTGCATGACTTTGTGTGGAGCTTGGAGTTCAGTAAGTACTGCCAAGATGCTTACGAGATCCCATGCTCTCTCTTTTTTTCATCCATCTCCAAGAAATCTACCAAAATTCCAAATTAGTGCCTTATGTCAGCAATGCACTGGACTGGGGGTCAGGGTGGGAACTTCATCTCAATAAGACAGAGGTGCTCCTGGTCAGTTGGAATGAGCATCAGGGATAATAGTGTCTTGAAGACTCAGGTTTTCAATATTGGTGTCTTCCTGGAATCAGCCCTGAAACAGGAGGTCCAGGCTTTAGCAGTGGCCAGAGCTACATTTGCCTTGGTAAAGTTAGTGTGCCATTCTTAGAAATGCCAGACTTGGTCATGGTGACATATGCCTTAGTTATATCTCACTTGGACTATTATAATGCATTCTTTCTGGGAATTCTTTTGAAAAATCCTAAGAAAGTTCAGCTGGCTAGAACACTTCAATCAGACTACTGGCCAGGGGTCGTAATAAGGAACATGTGACTCTTTCTAAGAGGGGCTTTTAAAATGGGATTGTTCTGTGTTTTTTTAAATGTGCTTTTTAGTACTGTTTTTATCTACTAGTTTTGAAACATTAAATTCTTTTTTTAAAATATTGTAATAATGTACTGCTTTTACCTTTTAATATTGTTTATTTTTAATTCTGCAAGCTGCCGTGGGCCGTGTTTGGGAAAAAGGCAGGATCTCTATCTATCTATCTATTAGAACAGGGGTCTCCAAACTCCACATCCGGCCCACCATGCCTTTTTATCTGGCCTGGGCATAGGAAGAGGAGGGAATGGGGACCCAAGCAATCCCCCACCCCCACTGTCTTTGTAAAGACAGCGGGGGTGGGGGATCGCTTGGGTCTCCCTTCCCTCCTCTTCCTATGCCCATGCGGGGATAGGAAGAGGAGTGAAGCCTCATCTAAGCGATCTCCCACCCCCGCTGTCTTTGCAAAGACAGTGGGGGTGGTGGGATTGCTTGAATCCCTCTTCCCTCCTTCGGCCCTCGAAAATATGCAAAATATATGATGTGGCCCTCATACTGAAAAGTTCGGAGACACCTGTATTAGAGAGAGAGAGATGAAAGTCATGTTGTTTGTCTTCCACATGTGTAACAAAGCATGATTTCAACCAATAGGTTATAACTAGTTCATAATTCTAAATGATAGTTATGCTCTGTAAAGCCCTGAATAACTTTCATAACTGAAGAAATGCATTTTCTCATATGAACTTTCCGAGTTGGTTCAGATTCTTGGGAGAGGCCCTTTTTTCAATCCCATCATCATTGGTAGTACATTTGATGAGAATAAAAAAAGTTGTTTTTTGGTGGTTGTTACCAAGTTCAGGAATACCATTTCCATGAAAATCAGTCTAGCTACATTTTCACCGTTTCCATCAGCAGGGAAAATATTTTTATCTGGACATGCTTTTAACTTTTCAAGGTGATTTGTTTGCTATGAAGATTTAACTGGAGTGAGCTATTCATTCTTTTAATTCATGCGTTTTAACTGATTTGCTTTTATGTTTTAATTTCAGTTCTTTATTTTGTTGTTATAGCTGCTTTGAGCACTATTTATAGGCAACACATTGAATATAAAGCTAAGAAACAGATTATGATTTTCAAATAAGATGTAAATGGACAAGATATATACTTTCTGTGTTAGAAAGGAAGTCACACTTTTAATCTTTCTGACCTTCTGCCAAAAGACACCTGGGGAATCTCTCCACCCTTTCTTTCTTTGCAAATTTGAAATGTAAATGTAACATTATGCATACCAGTATTCCTTAAATGTTTTTATCTCTCCTGAGTGTTTGATCCCTCTCTCCCCAAAACCAGATGATTATATGCCTTAGTAATGCTTTCTCACTAAATCCAAGACAAAAAGTAATCATTTTCAATTTCTCTTAAGACTGAGGGTCAGTTAAGAAGTGATGTTAAACAGGATATAAGTGATTATCTAAAGATTAAGACTAGTTAAGTAATTTAGGTGGGTCAAAGAAGCGAGTGATGAATTTTCAAAGTTATTTTATTCCAGAGATTACTGTTGTTTCAGATCCCAATTGATTCTGACACACAATCTAGGAAAAGTTTTTGAGGTGTTTTTAGCAACTTGCTGAGTTTCTGAAGCCTCATTTAACATCTTCAATCTCATTTCACAGAAAGGAGCCTTCTGGTAATAAACAGTTCAATTTAAAACACTGCTCTTAATGAGACTGTCCTTAATAACAAGGGCAAATCTGTTCTTAATAAGACTACAACAGAGCTGTTCTTAATAAGACTACTATTTCTTTTAATTAATCTTTTCTCTTGTCCTAAAAATGGGATCTGCCCCCCCCCTGCCACCAATACACATACAGTTAGGATGCTGAAGCTGATCATTACACACTTCACGTTTCATCACTGTAATGTAAATGTAACACTGTAATGTAAATGTAATATTGGGTGAACTACCACTGAACTGTTGTCTCAGTGGTAGTTCACCCAATATTTACATGGAGGAGCTCTCAGATTCAAACCATGCCATCTCCAGGGATGAAAAACAAGTATCTCAATAGTATTGCTAACAAAGATCTTTGGCCGGAGCCCTGAAAATTCACTGCTTGTCGAAAATGAAAATGCTGACATACAAGCTTGATCAGCTCTTTGTATCCCCTCTGAAACAAAATGTGTTTTCTACTTTACTGCATCAAGTATTTCACAGGTTCTGACATAGTTAGTAATGAAGATTTAAAATGGAAAGTGCCAGGTCTTTTTCTATTGCACTTTATCAATATTGTTCAGAGGTGATGTAATTGTTTGGAGTTTGATGAAGACATTCCATATCACTTCAGCTTTAATACCAGCCTGGAGCCTTCATCGTCTGCCTGTGGAAGCTAGATAAACACAGACCCATGTGCTTTCTACTCATCTCGCAATACTTACTCAGAGATCTTAGAATATGCCCATATTGTGAGCTAAACATTTCACATTTCTTTTTGGCTGATGTGCTAGAAATCCATTTCTTGAATAAACACTTCACACATTGACACACTTAAAGTCACTAAATATGATAAATAAATAAAAATGTATACAACCTTTCAGAAACTATTAAACATCTCACTTTTGACAAATGAGCAGCCAGACACTTTATGGAATCTCTGGGTCAGACATATCATATCTTTTGTCTTCATTATGTGTGAAAGATTAACTTTCCATCTCAGTTCATCTGCTAAACAACTGACCTTTTCTAGATGCACTGTTCTCAAACCATGGTTGTTTTACAAATTCTTCAGAGCTTAAATGTTTCAATAACTTCTTTTTGCTCAAAGTTTTAAAACATCACAGGGAGAAGGCATATTTATCATGACCCATATAAAATAGTGAATCGGTATTTCAGTGTAATTCCAAGACATGTAATCATGAGGCAGACACTGTGTGGCACATAGTCACTTCAAAAAGAAAAGTCCAACCACATTAATCACATTAATTGTGCTCCAGCTAATCCATCACTGTAACTGACAGTAACTCACTTGTCTATTCACCCATTGCACCACTATTTTACCCTTGATTAGCAGAATGTAACTAATCTCTTATTTATTTAGGTTTCTGAAGCACTTTTCTCACCCTGTGCCCCTAAAGTGTCTTTGACAGTGAAATATTTTATTAGGTGAATTCTAAATAAAAATGTCATACTATATGTAACCTACAGAGGAAAAATCCCCCTTCACTTTCCCAATATAAGCAAATATTTTGTTACACTAAATATATGCATCATTTTAGTGAAGCATAGGGGTTTGTATTAATAGGTAAATTTAAACATTCCAAAAATTACATTCATACAAGACAAGCTACAGATTAGGCCGTATTTTTAGATAGTTATCTAAGTGTCATAATAACTTTGCTAGCTATAATAATGTATATCTAGCTTCAGGAGAATCTATTGAGAGATGATTTTATACAAAAATGTCTGCCTCTTTTTTTAAAAAGTCTACATTGCTATGGAATTTTCTGTTGTTTTCAATATCTAGAACAACCGTAAGTTGTACACTTTCTTAAAAGAAGAAGCAAAGGAGATGGCCAGAGTCCAAAATACAGAGAAGTGATCTGAGAGAACAAATGAGCAGGCTTCAAGGTACCTCAAAGGAAGCTGAGAAGAATTTCACTTCACTTTTCCAAGAACAATAATGGAAATTTCGCAGTGCTCATACTGGTTTTAGTGTATTCTTAGAATCAATTTTCATTACACACAAGCTCCTTCATGTTACAGTTATATTCCCACATATAACTTAATTCCACCTCTTCACACCAACATTAATTTATTTTCAAGAGTTTCAGTTTTCTGTTACAGCAAATCCAGTTTTCTAGTTTTTTTTTCTTTATTGCTTCACCTTGTAGGTAGAAAAGTGACTGTATTTTGTGATGAATATGAGGCATCTGTTTTTTATAGGAAAGGCAGTGTTTTCCAATACCGCAGAGTTTCTAGCTCTTACAGCTACTATGTATTATATTTTTTCTAACAGGTTGCAGAACATTGGAAATAAATATAAGGGTGTGTGATCTTGTCTTCATTCATGTTCACATTGTTTGGAGAAAGCAGATCAAGGCAAAAGAAGATGCACAATCAGGTGGCAATGAATATGTGTAACCTTTTATGGAGCATGGCAGCTATAACCACCATCAGTGTGCAGCCATTCAAGAAGCATACTTCAACTATCATGAAGATTTGTAAAAGGAATACTAAGCATTCTTCAACTATCATGAAGATCTGTAAAATAAATACTAAGCATTCTTCAACTATCATGAAGATTTGTAAAATGAATACTATCCTCAATTACTTTTCAGAGCTTATTCCCACTGTATTTCCTTGAATATTACAATTCTTCAAAACTGCAATTGAAAGAAGGAAAAAATTTGGCAAACGCATGTGTCATTTCTATCAGACTTGGAAAAAAATTATTTAAAAATATTTTCCATTGCTAGTATAACCACTTCATCAAGTAAGCCACAATATTAAGCAAATTTCAGAAAAGAAGAAGGGGGGGAGGAAATGAAGAGTTGTGCAAGCACAAATGAAAAAGCTTCAAAGACTCAGACCTCATTAATGCTACATTAATAAGAATTATAAAGAGTGCATTGGCTTCATTGTCAAAGCTAATTCAACACATTAAAGCAATATATAATTATTCACATTGTTAATATGTTAATAGCATCTCTTTTCATTCCTTGGTGTATAGCGGGGAGCTAAAGAAAATACAGAACAGCAGTATGCATCTGTTTTTAGTTGGAAAAAGAATCTCCCTTTACAAAGGCCTAATTGGTTTATTTTAATCTACTCAACTGTGTTGTATTAATTTCAGGAAGAGATTGAACTTCTTAACTTTAATAGTGTACTATCTAAGAGTACTGGGTCTCCAGAAATCTCCAGTAAATTATATCACAGTAACAATTTGTCCTTAAAGGTTAAATTTCTTTCACCAAGCAGAAAAATCAAAGCTTATGAGAATAACAATAAAAAGATTTTCATATTTTGTTCAGCTCACCTTTTATGCGTCTCTTCCAGAGATTTCTCTTCCATTTCATGGTCAATTTTAGCTGAACAATAAGCAGAGAACAAGGTTAGATAATACCTTGGAGCAATATTCTTACTATACATAATTCTAAAAGAAAAGCACTGGGTTAATTTATAAGTGAGCAATGAAATTCTGTATTTGCACAGAAGTCACATCAATGAAAGTTTTAATAGCAATAAGAAGTAGATGTGAAGTATATTCTGACATCCAAAACTTTTTATCAGTTACTGTAGAAGTTGTTTTGCACATTTAATCTGTTTCTCAAATCTTCTTTCTTTCTCTCCACTTTTGGAAGATAAATTAACAGCTACCTACCCACACATGTACAAATACACAAGAACTGTGCACATTTCAGCACTGCAAAAAATTCTGGATTAGATCTTCCTCCCATTTTAGTCAACATAGCCAATGGTGAGGAAAACTTCAAACTGTAGTCCAAAAGTATGTGGAGGGCTGCATTTGGCTCATCCCTGATTTGTTTAGTTATATAGAGTTTTAGGAAAAGATCGGAGTTCTTACAGGCTCTTCATTTCACACAAAGAGAGAGAGACACACACACACACACACAAAATGCCTGACTACTGAACTGACTAGAATATTCGGACTACACCAACCACAATTCAATGTGATATGTTATTCATTGCCAAAACTAATGTTGTCCGAGTACGAAAACACTACCAGAAAGCTAAATTACTACTGGCACAGAAATTCACCAAAGTGGAATTTTGACTGTGTATTGGTTTTGGAAAATTTGGTAGTCTTGTACAACATGTTCCCAGTTTATTACTTCCGTCTCATCTGTGAATAGAAAATGATGTTTTACTGTGATTGTGTTTGGCTTTGCATTAATTCTTTTGACATCTGTTTTCCTAAAACTGAACCCTTTTAGACCATGTATTCTATAATTTCAGCCACAATGAAGGCAACTTCCCTCAATCAATGAAAACTTCACCAAAACTGGATGCAAACTAACAATTCTCTGTTTCCATATTCCTATGCTATACTATTCCCAAGCTGTTATGAAGCCCACATAGAGAAAGACAGACATTTGCAACAAAACATGTACTGGCAATAACAGAACCATCAAATTTTGAGAGGAACTGACAAATTCTAGAGAAAATCTGTACAAGGGGAATTTATTGGAGATTTACTCCAAGAAATCTGAAATTACAAGGTTGGGCAGGCTCTAAGCTTGCCAACAGAAGCTTATGTAACATCAACACTTTTTTTTATACAGTATGTTCAAACAGAATGTTTTTAAAATGTGATTTTTCTTGAAGCAACCTATATTCCATCTACAAAAGCTTTCCACAAGTTTTGTCCACATCCTTTTTGCCCCTTGAAGTTTTCTGGCAGTGGACTTGATTATTTACATTTTTAGGTTTTTGGATTTTCTCCCCTATTATGCAGAAAACCTTTGCTTTTTTAGTTAGCTTAATAAAGATATATCTCACCACAGCATGGATTTGGGAATTTATCTTATGGGTGTTGTCACTAGACAAACTGGTTGGAAAAAAACAAATAAGAGACAAATAATCATCTCTGAAATGAAGAATGTGATAAAAAAAGAAATAAAAGTGTGCTGCTTATATACTGCCCCATAGCACTTAAAGCACTCTCTGGGTGATTTACAAATTAATTATGTAGGCTACACATTCCCCCACCCAGCAAACTGGGTACTCAATTTACTGACCTCGGAAGGATGAAAGGTTGAGTCAACCTTGAGATGGCTACCTGGGATTGAATCTGGGTTGTGAGCAGAGTTTTGGCTGCACTACTGCAGTTTAACCACTGTACCATGAGGCTCCTTAACTGATAAGTTTCATGTTCCCTGAAAATCTGCTCTAGTGGGTTGGAAAATCCTGCAGAAGAGAATACAAGGTGGTGCTGATAACAGCAGGGGATGGGAGAATTGATGAAAATTATCTTCTCTATGCCAAGCAGAATACCTTGAGCCAGAACAGTGATGGAAACAAACTCTGGATCCAGCATTCTTGGTAGAAAGATTAAAAGATTATTTGCGGGGGGTGTCTATAAGTGATCAATAAAAAAAGACGTGGTGAATATGAAAAGTTGACCAATTAATACCATATTCAAGTTACTAGGTCCATATATCTTAAATCCAGTAAAACTCAGACAACACAGGAAAGTACAGAGGGAGATAATGTATAAATGATGGATAAGTACAGGACTTGAGAAGTTCTAGAATAAAATATTCTGAATACAAGAAGAAATAGCTAACAAATTCAGCATTACAGCCATGATTAAACTTAATTAAATGCATTTCAGTAATGACTATAGACTTTCCATACTAGAATCTGATTGCCTTTTTACTGAGAGTAACAAAAGTGAAAATCATTGAAGGATGGAAAGAATGATCAACACGAAAGCTTGGCACTGAAAGAGAATGGGGGTAGGGTGAGGAAACAATAGCAATGGAAAAACTGACGGATCCGTTTTAAAGAGGAAGAGGTTAAATAAGATCACTTTCCCCCTTAAAGCATGTAGAAGCCTAGTCCATGGAAACAAAACCAACAGAACAGGAAGTACTCCAGGAGCTGATGACGAAGAGACCACATAGTCAAATTATTTATGTTTTCAATTAGGTTAGCCATATTACTACAGAACTGGTTGTTGATTGTTCATTAGGCACAGCGATGCTATGTAACCGTAAAATATCCAGAAAATGTTAATAATTTATTTGTTGCCTTGATTAAGTATGAAAATAATAAGTAAAAATGAATAATAAAAAGACTGGCTATTAAAGCAAAACAGACACTCTGTATCAGAGGAAGTAGGCTGTGACCCAGTAAAGCTCACACTGAAATTAATCTGCTTGTCTTAAAATGCCACAATATTTTTGATTTTCTTTTGACATTTTGTAAAACAAACATTTTTACAAAAATTGACAACTTTTTAAATCACTGCATTAGAGAGATGTTATTGTTCAGTACAGCAAATCAACATTATACAATGCAATTCTAAAAATGGGGCAGCACAAACCACAAATAGTAACTTTGAAACTGAATTTCAGATCAGAACCAAATTTGACACAGAAGTAGCATACAGTCTGCTCTTGCTCTGTGCCAAATATGGGGAATTTGAGCAAAGGGTTTTCGATTAATGAATTTTTAAAAAAAGTAAAACAGTTTTACTCTCCCCCATCCTACCCCACACCATTACCCCTCACTACAATTCAAACTTGTTGAAAAACAGTCTTGATAATTGCTTTTTGTTCAGGTGAGAAGCGTTTAATTGATTTAAAAAAAGGGATCAGTTTCTGGGATTATTCCTTACTTAGTGTCACTTTGTGAATGGTAGTGAGCACAAGAGGGTATCCTGTAGACCATCTTGACTGCTGCCATTGGTGTTATCTCCAGGAATCAATTTAATAAATATCCATAGGCACTGTTATAGTGACAAAGAGAGGGGCATGATCTAAGAAGTCCCCATTCTGGGTGAGTCATCATCACATCCACACAGGTGTTGTGTGGGCACAGCGTCCGCCTCCCCTGCACACTCACCCATTCCTTGGGTGACATGAGCTTCCCTCCCCTCCCCACCCCAGTGCAACTGGCCACTGAGTGGTCAGCTGAGGGAGAAGGCAGAAGACAGAAGAGCAGGTGGGTGGCCAGTCGTGCTGTGGGGAGGGGAGGGAAGCACGCATCCCCCAAGGAATGGGCGAGCATTCAGGGGAGACGGGCGACGAAAGAAAGGAAGACAGAGACAGAGAAAAAGAAGAGAATAAATGCCGTCCCTTCTGGTCTCCTCTTCACTCTTCAGTAACAATCACACCTTTTTCACGTAACTGAATACAGGATTGGAGTAATCTCAAATGGAAGACTACACAAATCTTTTCATCTGCTCATCTCTGAATCTTTTTCTATGTGTTTGCTGTAAGCATTTGTCTAATTTTCTAAGATTCTATTTACAGTTCACTCCAACATGTTTTCTTCATGAGTCAAAATTACTGTCTTTGTTGTGAATCATACCTCTACGGACTTAATAATTTATTTTTTTCATTGAACTGAGACTACTAGAATGGAGAAATCCTTTGACAGCATTTCTCTCATCTGCATTATGCAAGCAAAAGAATGGGAGGGTTTCAAAAGATTTGTTTATACAGTTCTTTTTTGGGGAGCAGCACAATTCAATTTGGGATCAGAGGAAAATTCCAACAGCAGCCATACATAGTGGGCAAAATTTTGTGGGCACGGTTCTGTTTGTGTAAACAAGATCAGGGCACAGAAACAATTTGTTTAAATTAGACTGAAGCTTCCGATCACTATGTTTCAGCTTCTGAGGCTCCTGAGGCTTTGTGTTTCCTGGGGGAAAGCTTTCAGAGCTTCAGGACTGGGGATGTGGGGAGGGAGTTTTTAATAGTTAAATATCACCACTGAGTCACCCAGTGGCAGTCCTAATCCTGGTGACAGTGATCCAAGGGCATTTTTTAAAAAACTATTAAAAGCTCCCTCTCCCATCTCAAGGCTCCCAAAGCTTCCCCATGGCAGAATGGGGTCATAGGGAGCATTGGAAGCTGAAACATAGTGATTAGAAGCTTTAGTCTAATTTAAACGAATTGTTTCTGTGCCCTATCAAGCATATATTACCTACTCCCATTGTATCAGTGCTATTAGTAAACACAAGGAAATGCTGGCAATTATTTGAGCCAGCACACTGAGGCTATAAATCAGATTCATGAAACTTGAATCTGCCTTTACACTTTCCAGGCAGAGAACGAGAATTGCTGAAAGGTATCACTTTGTGTTTTTCACTTTCTCAATGGCTACATGAAAAACAAAATCAAAAAACAAAAAGAACTTATGTTTTTAAAATGTTCATTGCCCCCTGATGTGAACTAATAAATTAGCAGTACCCTAGAATCTTGCCAGTTTGGAAACATGCCAGACTACAGAGGACAAACTATAGAAGTGTAACTGGATTTTTTTGCCACTGGTGAGGCAACATTTCTGTGAGATAAAGCTAACAAGATGTGGTGTCAGCATACTGAGACAGCCCAGATTGCTTTGACATAAAAAGGTAGATCCCAGAGCACTGCAGCATTGTTTTTCAGAAAGGATTTTAATTCACAGTTTTATGGGTCACAGATTAGTTTTGTTCCGAATGTATGTTGGAGTCAGATATGACTGTTACAGCATCCAAGTGGAGGTCAACAAACAGCCCTTTCCTCAAGACTGTACTCTAGGTAAAGGATATACAACATGAACTACTCTGGTTATTTACATGCTAGTAATGTGTGTGTATGGAAGCAGTGTTTGCTACTTAAGGTTGATATTTTTTAATTCAGTTGGTTGAACTAGCCAAACATCTCATAAACTAAAAGCAAGAAACAAAAAGTATGGTGATGTCATCAACTGTGCCTGTGCTTTGGTAATAAAAAGGTCCTTACTTCTCTCTCTCTCTCTCTCTCTCTCAGTGCCTAAGCTCCCTTTCAGGGCCACAGATGCCAAGAAGTCTTAAACATCTGAAAACCACTACTGCCAGTCCAGCTGCAGCTGCCAGAACTAGTGGTGGTGATCTTCAGATATTTAAGACTACCTGTTTCCATTTCACGTTGTTGTCTGTTTGGCTTATTTTGTGTGCCCAGCATTGGGCTTGAGTGATAGTAATCTTTGAACTGCAGAGGCAGAAGGGACCCTATGGATCATTGAGCCCAGTCCCTCTCAGACAGGCACCATAGGAAATTGAACTCCCAACCTCTGGTTCTGCAGCTAGAGACCTAAGCCACTGAGCTATAATCTCTATCCCTGAGGTAAAACTGATAGCCTCAAACTGATTCTAAAAGATCACAGACTCCATTTTGTTACTTACTTTAAAGAAGAGAACATGGCCTCAACATCTGGCCAAGATGTTTTGGGGGGACTTTTTTCTTTTTTCAGTGGCTTAATTTTAGTAGTTCACTAAAGGTATCACCTGTCCTTTGGGATTCTGCCTTATTCATTCTTCCAAAGAAACAAACACACAAAAATGATATGCTATTGATCACCATCATGTGCCATCAAATCAATTCTGACACATGATGACCCTTTTCAGGGTTTTCCAGGCAGAGAATAATCAGAAGTAGTTTACTGTTCCCTTCTTCTGGGGGTGCCTTGGGACTGTGCGGCTTGCCCCCAAGGTCACACAGACTGGCTCTGATCACAGGAGGCACAGAGGGGAATCAAACTCCCAACCTCTGGCTCCATAGCCAGATACTTAAACTGGCTATCCAGCCAGCTTGCTCTCTCATATTATTTATACATGTCATTTATTATTTATAGTTATTTATATTTCTTTTCACTGCTATATTTCTTATGAGATCAAATCTATATAGAGATGGAGTTTACCAGGCACATTTCTCTGAGAATGTTTAGATTCCGTTATATAAACCACAGAGGAAAACATTTGCTAAAGTACATGGGCTAGCAGCCCATCTGTTCTCTTCTCCTAACCAAGAAAAAGATTAAAAAGTGCCCTGAAAAAATCAGAGTTAGCTAGAGCAGGAAGGTAAGTAGACTTAGAGAGGTAGTTACACCAGAAGCTGTAACTATTCTTAGGTCATGGTTGGGAAGTGACAAAACCAGTTGGCATAGAAAGTTATATGAGGTAATTGGCAGCAAAATGGCTGGGACAAATATCTGCTTGCCTAGCCACGTTCTCAAGAGTAGAAGGCAAGAGGTGAAGTTCATATATTTGATCTGTATCCTATGTGAAGTGGATCTGAGTTGTTGTTCCATGTATGGGACCTGAGGCTGTGGGATGACAGACAGCTTACCGGGAACTCATCGATTTAGAGGGACATGAGGTCCTTCAGATAATTACTCAACTCCCCATGCATTGGAAAGATTTTCACATACTCAGTTTGAGCCATCTAAATAAAACATAGATACTACAGAAAAGGCTAGACTGAACTGACAGCAGATACACAAACAGCTTGATTAAAATAAACAAACAAACATTTAATCCATGAATTACATTTACTCAATGTTCATTTCAAGAAATTAAACTTCAGAAAGAGTTTTGAAATTCCATTTCATTTCTCCCAAGAACACACACTATATAAACAGCCAAATCCTCAAAGGTGCCAAATGCTGCCCTCCTTTCCCCCTAAACTATCTTTGTGTGTGCAGTCTAGATGAAACAACGCATCGATTATGCTTGTGTAAACAAGAGCCCTTAGAAAAAAAATATTCAGATCAAAAGCTTGTCAAATATTGAGCAGCAAAGAGAAATCCTATGTGAGCTCTTTTCAAGTCTGAATTCAGACCAGACAGATAAAAACAAAGGATTTTGTGTTGTACATAATGTTACTTAACTATGGAGTATAAACAAAGGTGTTTTCCCCCCGAATCCATTTCCTGTACACTACTGTAAAATACTCAGTTAAAAAATGTGTGTACAACCCCATATTTTTTTTTCATAAAGCAAAGGTGGGGAGAACACATGTGCAGAGGAGAATCAGCAGATGTAAGAGGCATATATAATCCCACTCCCCAGTTTCCCTGTTCAAATATCACACTGACATCCAGGAAGATAATTATTCATACTTGCTTTTCCCAAGTATTTTTTTTCCTGGGATAAAGTAACCCCATTTGGAGGAAACACAAAGAAGGCACGTGAAGAAGAGAGTGACAGTAATGTTAACCATACCTACCTCTAACTGCACTTTGTTAAAAATTTCTCCTAATACATTCATGTTATCCTGGCAAATATAGGTCTCCATCAACATGTATTTCTGCCCATAAGTATATATAACATGCATTTCTGCCCACAAGCATATATTGTGGCAAGGCAAACAGTTCAGAGTTACAGAAATATTTATCCATCTGTGTTCACAATTTCCATATCTCTTTATTTGTTACCACCATATCTGTTTATATCATTATCGTGTTCAAATTTATTATTTCATTAAACCTGTTGCATGTTTCATCATTTTCTTAGGCCAAACTCTGCCAAGCTCTTCTCGAACTAACTTGGAAATGCTTTAACCCTCCCCATTGTACCCATGGGAAGAGCTCAAGATCATTTTTGTGAACTGATTTAAGGGCCCAAGATAATGCTGCTGAGGACACCCTGATTCTAAAAGCTTCTGAAATGATATGAGTGGTGCCAACAAGTAAACAGAAACAGGACAAAATTGAAGTCTTCTACATCCCTCCTCCCACTCTGAGACTGCAGCACCCTGACCCAAATTCTGTGACTTGTATGCACCAGTGCTAAGTCCAGCACCAGAAATTACAGTGACAAATTACCACCACTTAAGAAGGTAAAGACTGTATTTCTTGTTGGACGCCAAATCACACAACTTGAGTGTATCATCATCTTCATCATAATCAACAACAAAAGCACACACAATGATTCTTGAATGAGTAGCAATTTCACATTGAAATTTATGTTGTTAGTTTTACACTGGCAGATATATCTCATAGGATTCTGGTCACTGGGTAGCAGTGGGTTGGAAAAGAACATATAAGGGAAACTAATGCACTTACAGTATCCTTACAAACTACTACTTCCATGTCCCTCTAAGGCTCTCACTTTCATCCTGCTGCTACCCAGTGTGCCACAGTGATGGAGAAAGTCAGCATGTCACAGCAAGAGAGAGGCAGGGAGGGAGGAAGAAAGGGAAGGAGAAGATGATAATAGAAACATCTTCTTCCTCTCCTGGTGTTACTGTTGCTTGGCTGATAAACTAAGGGCAGGAAGCAATCCTTCCTTTCCCCCGGGGTAGGTCTTTGAGGACAAGAGCTGGGAGCGTTGTTTCAGGCAAAGACTGAAAACCTGTATTTTGACAGGAATGTGTACGTTCCTTTTTGATCAGAATTTATCCCATCACAGAACACAGACCCAAACACAACCTGCACTCCACTTTTGAGGCTGGGATGTGATCCACACAATAAAAGGGCATGCAATTAAAATAAATAATAAAAATAAATAGCATGCAAACTGCATAGTTGAATATGGATATTCGTCAAAATAAACTTCAAGGTGGCAACCAGGGAAACACACTGAGATTGTATTTTTAAGATTTCACATCCCTAGAGCCAGACAATAAGTTAGAAGCTTTAGAAGCTCACTTCTCATCTGAGGAAACTGTTTACAAGCCCCCAGATTTTAAGCTGTCCCAGATTGGGAGAATATTGCTAGCATCTCTGTTTTGCATTTAACAGTATGTTACCACTGAAGAGGACTGAGAGCATTTTTGCAATAGTCTCAGGATAGAAGACTGCACTCTTTTAAAAATAATGAGATGGCTCCTACTACCTATGTATTTCTCTAGCTATAGGCACAGGGGAAGGACAATAAAGATCACATTCACTGCTGCAGGAAATCTGAGCCTGACATGCAGGATTCTTGGCCAAATTCCAGACGAAAAGCCGAAATGGAGGTGAGAAATGAGCCACGGGCTGGAAGTCCACTTTTGTGGCACTTTCTGTGAACATGACCCAAGGATTTTATAGAATTCTTTAGCTTTCATTTCCAAAACATGTGGCTTTTCAAAGGCAATTCGCAAATGAAATAAGCCAGAATTTCTGTACATGCAGTAGTTTTTGGTACTTTGAAAAGTGTAGCCACGTCTTTGGAGACAAGTCAAAGCACAGATCCAGCTTTCAATTTTATGAAAACTGCTAAGAAACCAATATTGAAAAATTGTTTCCAATGCAGAATATGAACTCATCAGAATCTTATAATTAAAAGCCAACCTCAGTGTCTACTGTCATTCAGAAACTGAATCCCAAATAGGTAGAGCTGTTTTGAAATGAAAGACTATCTGATTTAGGTAATCTACACATTTCTATGGTTCCAAAATAAATAGACTCTTTACTCACCATGTCTAAACATTGTTTCTATAACCTCCTTTTGAAAATGCCTAGAAAGGTTAAATGACATGTCATTATTTACCTTGACTAATGAATTTCTCCATGTTGTCTTTAAAGGGTTGGACGTGCTCCTCTAAGGAAAACTGGCAAACTTTGGCTGCTTCTGTCTCGCATGCTGCAAAGTGAAGTTACATTTGAATTACAATTCTATTAATTACAAAACAAGCTTCTTCATCAGCATTTGCTTTTAACTGTATGATGATATGAAATGTAGACTTCAGCAAGCTTTTAGAATGGAGGTAATGGCCATTTTGCTACTGCAGAATCACACAAGTTGTATCGCACCGGTATCAGTTTTGTCTAGTGCTGGTGTAATATGTGTCATGAGTAGCGATCATAAAGGACAAGGAAAGGACAGGGTGGGACAGAAGAACTAGGTGAGGCCAACTCACTTAGATGTCACTATGTAGCAACTGAAACTCTTTCATCTAATTACAATTTATATTTCAGATATGTAACACTAAATTGTCTTTCAAAAAATAAGAGCATGCAGTATTTGACAACTTGATAACCTCCCCCTCTTTGTCTCAGAAAAGAGGAAAGAAAAGAAAAGAAAAGAAAAAAAGAAGAAGGCACTTCAGTGAAAACTATTATGTGTACCACTTCATTTGAACTCAACATCCAGGCAGAAACAATTATCTAAAAATTATGTAAATTTGTTGGTGTGAGGTGTGTATTCATGTATGGTTGAGGATTTCCTTTCAGTTTTGCAGCTGTTTGTTTCTGTTTTGTTTTGTTTCATCATGTACCAAAATCTTCACAACTGAAATGTGGGAGAAGGTGAAAACTGATGGATTTTCCAGTCCCCGTTTTAATGTAAGGAAGTCTCAACTCTCAACAATAAAATGTTATCCTAAAGCAAATCTATTAATTTTGATTTGGAAATATTGAACTGAATTGCAGATTTATCATTTCACCAAGATTCAAGAATTCAGTTGCTATACTAAAATTTGACGTTGAAATAAAATGTTAAACGATAAAAGGAAAATGCAAAGTCCATTAATACAACATCTTACTGACACTACACAACCCTTTAGTCTTACACAGTTCTGAGCCTTGTTGGCATTGTTCATATGAAATCTTTTTCAGCTACGATGTTACTATGAAAAAATTGTTAGACCAATGATTAGAATAAAACATTAAAGGGCAATGTCAAGAATTGTCAAAACTGAAGCTAATCAGGCTGTATAAAAAACCAAAATAGACAGCATGCAAAAAATGTTATATTTGAGAGCTAGAATATATTAACAGGTCTAAACAGTACCTGCTTATTGTTTTTCCCATTTAATATTACAGTACTTCCAACTTTCCCCTTTAATATTGTTTTTCCACAAACTCAAATTCAGAAAAAACATACCCTGTTTCCCTGAAAATAAGACCTAACCTGAAAATAAGCCCTAGTATGATTTTTCAGGAGCATTATGATGCTCATAATATGAGCCCTATCCCAAAAAGAAGCCTTATTTAAGTGAAACCCCGCCCTCCACCAGGGATAGCAACTGGGATTGATTTCGTCTTGTCTGAGTGGGCCAGCAGGATCCATACTTCCCCCTCCCCTCGCCACCTCAACAAGCAAGTGCATTCCTGAAACGAGACAGAAACCTCTGATCCTGCAGCAGAAGGGGTTTGAGGCCAGTTTGTGTTGGGGCCCTTAATGCCAACATCACCACCACCACCACCACTCCCCCCTCCCTGGAGGGAGTCACAAGAAATTCAGGCCAGAATTCGGGGTTTGAAGAGTTATGATGGTATTCCAGAAGAAGATGACATGACTGTATCTGAATACATATAGATTGTTGTACATGAAAAAATAAAACATCCCCTGAAAATAAGCTCTAATGTTTTTTGGGGTTTTTTTGGAGCAAAAATTAATATAAGACCCGGTCTTATTTTCGGGGAAACACAATAGTTTAGAAGATACAATATTTCAGAAATGCATCTGAAGGAAAGCTGAGAGAGCTGGCTGGACAGCTCAATCAACTACATCTGGCTGTGAAGTGAGAGGTTGGGAGTTCATTTTCCCACTGTGCATCCTAGAGGAGTCAGTCTGTGTGGCCGTGGGCAAGCTGCCCACGGCCACGGCCAAATTCCCCAGAAAAAAGGGAATGGTAAATCACTTCAGTTTATTCTGTAACAAGAAAATCCTGGAGTCAGAATTGACTTGATGGCACACACACATTTATGCCCTAAAGGGGTTACACCTGTTTGGGAAACAGATTTTAGGCCCTGGTCAGACAAGAGAAATGTTCTCTAGTTCTTCCAATACATTCCATACCTCTGTTGTACTGAATCAGTCAAATGGTAGATATACTGGGGCAAACAAGAGATTTTAGCAGTAATGATTTATTTCCTCCTATTTGAATCATTATGGCCGGCTACACCATGGTACCAGTTTATTTTCTCTCAAGGGGCAATTCAGCCCCTTGATTTATATATATATAAGATATATATATCTGTTTGGGAATATGTCCTCTGTTGAGCTGGCTGCTCCTGCAGAATTGGATTGCTTTGTCTACTTCCCCCACCATCACCTCTGCCTTTCAGCTTAATCTGCCATTTCTTCCCGCCCCACCGCCCTGCAGCCCTTCCGCAACTGTCTCCTTGCAATGACTAGTGAAAAGTGATGTGTTGAAATGCTGGCACTGCAGCAAAGGCTCGGTTTTCTCTGTGACATACACGTATTGATGCACTAGCCGTGAAATTTTTTAAAAAATATATATGTGCACTGCAATAATGGTGGCCACCTTCCCGGCTTCAATTCTGAAAAGAAGCAGGGCAGGTCGTGCACACAGGCGATTGTGGTAGGGAATGCACCGATACAACAGAGAAACAAAATAACACAACACTCCCAGGGAGTGGAAAATAAACTGCAGTTACACTGCTGGCTGGGAAAATGTTTCGATCTTGACTGTGTGTCATGGGGGGAAAAGCAATGATCTAACTGGTGGATAACTAGAGAACATCTCTCTCATGTGACCAGGGTCTGAAGATGTTTAGTTTTTTAAAAAAATAGCTGCAGTCCACTGGAATCAACAAGGCCTAACTCTCGTGACCATGGGCAAAACTGTGGCAAATTTTAACAGAAAAACATTTTGTTTAAAGTTAAATTTTATTAGTCAGTAAGAAACTTTAACAAATACTCCATCTGTTTCACAGTGCTAGACATTTAAAGCAAACATGCATGTGCAAATCAAGCAGCACAAACCATGCCTTTAAACTTTGTAGAACTGACTACTCAGCTACAGTAATTTACCAAGGCTCAGATCACACACCCTTGTAAACATCCTTAACTACAATACCATGTGAATTATATTGACCTAAATGAGACCATTCATGGTTACAAAGCTAAAAATATATTTAAGTGTTTATAGGCTTAGTGCCCAAACAAATGCAATGTTAAGTCAATTTCACAGCAAGTGCAGGAGCTGTGGCACAATGCAAACTTGTTTTGATAGCCTACGTGGTCTCTGACTTCTGTTGTCTATTCTGGCAAAACCAAATGCTTTATGGGCTTATTTTTTTGTGGCGAGCTACTACAGTAATGGAGAACCAGGAAGGAAAAGCCACATTGTGCCACACATCTATGAGAAATTAATCCAGGTAAAGAAAGTGCTATATGTAATGAAGATGAGTTTTCCCCCTATTTTAGATGCTCAAGAAATCTTCGGAGATCTTAGAAAGTATTATTCCTAGGAGCATATATCAAGATGCTACCATATGTTTTTTGTTGTTCTGTGTTGTTGGCTCCTGAAAGATTATCCAGTCTTCGAAAAAGCCATTTTGTAATGTTTGCAAACACATACAGAGCTTTATCAGCTCCATCCAAGTATGGTAGCTGTCTGCAAGCAACCCACCAAGTGAGAGTAGTGAAATTAAGAGGAAAAACATGCACTTTCAATACATGTATGTACAGAAAAACTCTATAAAAATGTACAGATCTATCTGGATCCCAGCTTTGATTTTCTTATTATTGTTTCCCCACAAAGGAAATGATGAGGTGAGACATGGAGATGGGTAAAAAGGGCCATAGCTTTATTAATAATAATTCCCTGTCCTGCAGAGAGGTCTTCCTGTGAGTCTTGGGCCTGGGAGCAAGATGTTTTGACTGCCCACCTCTTTCTGCTCCAAGCTCTAGGGCCTTCTGTAAATTACAGCTGAACTTCAGTCAGCCTCAATTTTGGGTAGATTTCCCAGGGCTATTTCTGGCCAGAGTCTCATCACTTTTAGTCATAACCCAAGTCAGCCTCAAATAACAACAATAATAATAATATTTATTTATATTGTGCTCTATACTCTGACAAGGAAAGAAAGCTGAGATTTGGCAAAGAGGCCAGCATTGTGGTGGGGAAAGCTTACATGACCTCCTAAGCCACACCCATAACATCAGATGTGTGAGACAGGATGTCCCCACACCAAGCTTGCCTCTTCCTGGAGTGGGGTAAAACACCCTCTCCACTCCAGACTCTGAAATCTGGCATTGTGTTGGAGGTGGCATTCTTACTGTTTGTATTCCAGAATGATCTTCTTCTACATTGTTAATAATATTAATCAAGACAATTATGACTTATAAATTTTCCAGACAGAGAACACTCAGAAGTGGTTTACCATTTCCTTTTTCTGGGGTGCCTTGGGACTGTGCAGCTTGTTCAAGGCCACACAGGCTGGCTCTAATTGCAGGAGGCATAGCAAGGAATCGAACTCCTAACCTCTGGCTCTGCAGCCATACACCCCAACCACTGAGCTATCCAACCAGCTTCTATGTCATTACACGGCAGGAATGATAAGATCTTATTGCCTTCTCTCTCTCTCTCTCTCTCTCTGGGTAGGGGGGTGTAGAATAAAAGGATAACTGTACAAACCAGTGAAGATTTACTAAGAAGTAAGCCTCAGGGGCTAAAATCCTGCTGCTAGAATAGTAAATTGTATTAGAATACACCCATTGAATCTGTGGGGATTTGATAAGTAAACTTCTCTATAAGTTCCATTGATTCAAAGGCCTACTGTAGTTGCAACTTACTATGCTCTGCAACAAGATTTCAGCTACTCTGTTCAATAAAGCAAACTCCCACACAAGTCAGTCAAATTTTATTGAAGAAGTCTACGGACCATTTCATCAATCATTCACCGTATACAATAACATTATTGAGTTTTATAAATTTACAAAGGGTCGGCTCTTACATGAAAAAAGAAAATTGGATCACATGTATCCCATATTTAAACCAAATACTCAGAATTATATCAATCAGGTCCTCAATCTAAGATATATTACTATTAATCCCATAAAGCCTTGATTTAAAATCCTTATAGAATTCTACTATATAATTAAAAATTAAAAAACTCCTTCATGGATCACTGCCTTGTCGTCGCGAAGGGGCTTGAGTAATTCAGAGATGCTACGGGCTATGCCATGCAGGGCCACCCAAGATGGACAGGTCATAGTGGAGAGTTCTGACTAAACGCGGTCCACCTGGAGCAGGAACTGGCAAGCCACTCCAGTATCCCTGCCAAGAAAACTCCATGGACAGAAACAAAAGGCTAAAAGATATGACGCTGGAAGATGAGCCCCTCAGGCGTCCAACATGCTACTGAGGAAGAGCAGAGGACAAGTACAAGTAGCTCCAGAGCTAATGAAGTGGATGGGCCAAAGCCGGAAGGACGCTCAGCTGCGGACGTGCCTGGAACTGAAAGGAAAGTCCGATGCTTCAAAGAAATATACTGCATAGGAACCTGGAATGTAAGATCTATGAAACTTGGTAAGCTGGATGTGGTCAAACAGGAGATGGCAAGAATAAACATTGACATCCTGGGCATCAGTGAACTAAAATGGATGGGAATGGGCGAATTCAATTCAGACTGTTATCATATCTACTACTGTGGCCAAGAATCCCGTAGAAGAAATGGAGTAGCCCTCATAGTCAACAAAAGAGTGGGAAAAGCTGTACTGGGATACAATCTCAAAAATGATAGAATGATTTCAATATGAATCCAAAGCAGACTTTTCAACATCACAGTAATCCAAGTTTATGCACCAACCACTGATGCTGAAGAGGCTGAAATTGACGAATTCTATGAAGACTTAAAACACCTTCAGACACCAAAGAAAGAAAGATGTTTTTCTCATGATAGGGGACTGGAATGCTAAAGTAGGGAGTCAAGAGATACAAGGAACAACAGGTAAGTTTGGCCTTGGAGTTCAAAACGAAGCAGGGCAAAGGCTAATAGAGTTTTGTCAAGAGAACAAGCTGGTCATCACAAACACTCTTTTCCAACAACACAAGAGGTGACTCTACACATGGACATCACCAGATGGGCAATACCGAAATCAGATTGATTATGTTCTCTGCAGCCAAAGATGGAGAAGCTCTATACAGTCAGCAAAAACAAGACCTGGAGCTGATTGTGGCTCTGATCATCAGCTTCTTATAGCAAAATTCAAGCTTAAACTGAAGAAAGTGGGAAAAACCACTGGGCTAGTCAGGTATAATCTAAACCAAATCCCTTATGAATACACAGTGGAAGTGAAGAACAGATTTAAGGAACTCGATTTGGTGGACAGAGTGCCTGAAGAACTATGGATGGCGGCTCGTAACATTGTACAGGAGGCAGCAACAAAAACCATCCCAAAGAAAAGGAAATGCAAGAAAGCAAAGTGGCTGTCCAACGAGGCCTTACAAATAGCAGAGAAGAGAAGGGAAACAAAATGCAAGGGAGATAGGGAAAGTTACAGAAAACTGAATGCAGACTTCCAAAGAACAGCAAGGAGAGACAAGAGGGCCTTCTTAAATGAACAGTGCAAAGAAATAGAGGAAAATAATAGAAAGGGAAAAACCAAAGATCTGTTCAAGAAAATTGGAGATATTAAAGGAACATTTTGTGCAAAGATGGACATGATAAAGGACAAAAATGGTAGGGACCTCACAGAAGCAGAAGACATCAAGAAGAGGTGGCAAGGATACATAGAGGAATTATACCAGAAAGATCTGGATGTCCCGGACAACCCAGATAGTGTGGTTGCTGACCTTGAGCCAGACATCCTGGAGAGTGAAGTCAAGTGGGCCTTAGAAAGCATGGCTAACAACAAGGCAAGTAGGGGTGATGGCATTCCAGTGGAACTATTTAAAATCTTAAAAGATGATGCTGTTAAGGTGCTACACTCAATATGCCAGCAAGTTTGGAAAACTCAGCAGTGGCCAGAGGATTGGAAAAGATCAGTCTACATCCCAATCCCAAAGAAGGGCAGTGCCAAAGAATGCTCCAACTACCGTACAATTGCGCTCATTTCACACGCTAGCAAGGTTATGCTCAAAATCCTACAAGGTAGGCTTCAGCAGTATGTGGACCGAGAACTCCCAGAAGTACAAGCTGGATTTCGAAGGGGCAGAGGAACTAGAGACCAAATTGCTAACATGCGCTGGATTATGGAGAAAGCCAGAGAATTCAAGAAAAACATCTACTTCTGCTTCATTGATTACGCAAAAGCCTTTGACTGTGTGGACCACAGCAAACTATGGCAAGTTCTTAAAGAAATGGGAGTGCCTGACCACCTTATCTATCTCCTGAGAAATCTATATGTGGGACAGGAAGCAACAGTTAGAACTGGATATGGAACAACTGATTGGTTCAAAATTGGGAAAGGAGTACGACAAGGCTGTATATTGTCTCCCTGCTTATTTAACTTATATGCAGAATACATCATGCAAAAGGTTGGACTGGATGAATCCCAAGCCAGAATTAAGATTGCCGGAAAAATATCAACAACCTCAGATATGCAGATGATACCACTCTGATGGCAGAAAGTGAGGAGGAATTAAAGAACCTCTTAATGAGGGTGAAAGAGGAGAGTGCAAAAAATGATCTGAAGCTCAACATCAAAAAACCTAAGATCATGGCCACTGGTCCCATCACCTCCTGGCAAATAAAAGGGGAAGATATGGAGGCAGTAACAGATTTTACTCTCTTAGGCTCCATGATTACTGCAGATGGTGACAGCAGCTACGAAATTAAAAGACGCCTGCTTCTTGGGAGGAAAGCGATGACAAACCTAGACAGCATCTTAAAAAGCAGAGACATCACCTTGCATAGGTCCGCATAGTCAAAGCTCTGGTTTTTCCAGTAGTGATGTATGGAAGTGAGAGCTGGACCATAAAGAAGGCTGACCGCCAAAGAATTAATGCTTTTGAATTGTGGTGCTGGAGGAGACCTCTTGAGAGTTCCCTGGACTACAAGGAGATCAAACCTATCCATTGTGAAGGAAATCAACCCTGAGTGCTCACTGGAAGGACAGATCCTGAGGCTCCAATACTTTGGCCATCTGATGAGAAGAGAAGACTCCCTGGAAAAGACCCTGATGTTGGGAAAATGTGAAGGCAAGAGGAGAAGGGGACGACAGAGGACGAGATGGTTGGACAGTGTCACCGAAGCTACCAACATGAATTTGACCAAACTCCAGGAGGCAGTGGAAGACAGGAGGGCCTGGCATGCTCTGGTCCATGGGGTCACGAAGAGTCGGACACGACTTAACGACTGAACAACAAATATAATTAAAAAACAATACATTTCTTTTCATCCTTTTTCTTTCTAAGGGAGGCTGCCTTGACCGTATAAAGAGGCTATCAAAGAGGAAGCAAAAGTTATAGATTCTGTGATCAGTATGGAAATGTGATAATTAGCAGGTCAGCTCATTTTTATGAAAATGAGAATTGGTCACAAATTCATGCAAATAGTGAAATACTTTTGCCATTGTCTAAAGATAGACAAGAGAGGTTTGAAAATGAGGAAGAACAAAGTGAAGCATATGAAGAAGGAAATGAAGCTGTAGGAGGGGAACATGAGACATGTAGTGAGGCTGAGGAAATTGTTCCAAGACGCTCACAGAGGTCTAATTTTGGTGTTCCACCTGAGAGGTTTACAGCATCATATGTAAATATGGTAATGTCTGAACCTGAAAGTTATGAGCAGATGTTACAATTGCCTCATGCAATTCTCATGCAATTTCTCAACAAGAAAAAATGGTTGGTGGCAGATGGGTTCACAAGTTGAAGACATTACCAGATAGTACCCAGCAACATAAGGGACTTTTGGTGAATCAAAGTTTTACATTGCAGCCAAAGTAAACATTTTAAGTCAGAGTGCTGCAAAACCTTGCAAAAGCACTGGAATGGTGTGAAAAGAGTGCTGAGATATTTAAAGGGAACCGTAGATTGCAAGTTGAAGTTAAATGCATCTAACAATCTGAAATTAGAGTGCTATGCAGATTCAGATTGGGGTTCATGTGAAACTGATAGAAAGTCAATTTCTGGAATGGGTATCAGTCTAGGTGAAGCTTTAATAGGCTTGAAGTCTAGAAAGCAAGGTTTAGTTGCCACAAGCACAGTGGAAGCTGAGTATGCTTCATTAAGTGATTTATGTGGAGAAGTCACATGGTTTGTGCAGTTACTGAAAGATGTAAACATGCAAATTGATTTACCTGTCACAGTGCATAGTGACAGCACCACTTGCATTCAGTTGGCAACTGAGAGTCAAATGAAGAGTAGAAGCAAGCACATTTGCATAAAGTATTGCAATGTAAAGAGTGCTGTGGATCAGAAGCTGATAGATTTACAATATTGTCCAAGTGAAAATAGGGACGTGGTGGCGCTGCGGGTTAAACCGCAGAAGCCTCTGTGCTGTAAGGTCTATAGATCTGCAGCTGTAAGATCGAATCCACGTGACGGAGTGAGCGCCCGTCGCTTGTCCCAGCTCCCGCCAACCTAGCGGTTCGAAAGCATGCAAATGCAAGTAGATAAATAGGGACCAACTCGGTGGGAAGGTAACAGCGTTCCGTGTCTAAGTCGCACTGGCCATGTGACCACGGAAGATTGTCTTCGGACAAAACGCTGGCTCTATGGCTTGGAAACGGGGATGAGCACCGCCCCCTAGAGTCGAACACGACTGGACAAATTGTCAAGGGGAACCTTTACCTTTACCTTTACCAAGTGAAAATAATATTGCAGACATTTTCACGAAGCCATTGCCAATGCAGAAGCATGTTTATCTATGCAATAAGCTTGGTCTACACAACAATTAAATTTAAGGAGGGGTGTTGAGATTTTGATATGAAAATGTATTAAATATTAATGTTGTATAGTTAAATGTAAAATGGCTGATTTTACCTGAGTCACTGTACTGATTGTATTCAGGTGTGGGTATCAAGGATTAAGACTTACTGTTGTACAGCTGTGCACATGATGAAACTTCGTGTAACAGAAAATGAAGTAATGTATTTTCTGATTGGTCACAGAACTGTACATAAGTCATGTGTAAAATGAACATCTTTGCTGTAAGTCAGATCACTTTTTCCTATGCTGTGTGTTGCTTCATGTCATCTTATGCTGCCAGAGGAATGTCTATTCTCTATGTATATATGTAAATAGACTAAGTTGTTGGTTTTACTCTCTCAGTGTCATAGTGTCATAAGTATCTCTCCTAACCAATATCTTCTTACTTTGCTGATGTTATGAGAATACATGTTATAATCAAAATTCTCAACACCCTCTGTGTTATAAACATGCTGGATCCACACAACAAGTACCGGTAGTCTATTTTTCTCTCATCATCCTACGTCCTCATCCTATTAAAGAGTGGGGCAAAGTAATGTTTTCTAATATTAGCATATAACTGACAGTGCAGCAAATAGTGGGCAAGATCTTCAACTTTATCATTCCCACAGGGGCAATGTCTATTTTGTATAGGTATGCCCCAAAAAATGACCCCTCTGCGTCATTGTATCCATTTGTTCAAAACGGAGTCGTGTAAAGGCCACACGCAAGTCTCTTTTCATCGTAAAGGACAAATATTTTTCTTCCTGAAACTGAGCTTTAGTCCCAGCCAGCCATTTCATAGATTTTACAGGTGCTAGTGTGCCTAGGTCTGCGTGAGCTCTAATATCTAAAACTCTTTGTTTAAAAACATTTTTATATTGCAATTAAGAACGTTTACAGCTTCAATGCTATAACCATAGTTCGTGAGTAATTTTGAAAAATTTGAGAACAAAGATTTTTGAGAGGGTGTGATCATTTGCTCATTGAGGCATGCCTTAGGGAGCCTAGAGTCATTCATTTGATCTAACTTAATCCAATAATTAAATATCCTAAGGTGGCATATGTCTATTACTGATGAGATTCCAAGTTCAGCTCTAACTGCTTGGGCTGGAGAAGTTCTTGACACACCCAGGATCAAACGTAAAAATTTATTCTGTGTTGTTTTGATTTTCTTAGTTTTAACAAATCCCCAAATTTCAGAACCAAAAGTTAGCATGGGCAATACCTTTGCCTTGTAAACTTTAATAATCGGCTGTAAAGAACCTGGATATCTATAATTCAGTAACTTATGCAAAGTTTGCACATAAGCTGTTGTATTCATATCATTCTTCTTTAACTCGGGGATCCATGATCCAGTAGGCGTAAAGGCTATGCCCAGGTAGTTATATAATCCTACCTGTTCTATTTCTTTTGAATCCAAAAACCACTTGTGCTGTTCCCTTCTTTTACCAAATAATACCATTTTTGATTTACTGGAATTAATTACCAAATTATTTTCTTGGCAACAAACACAGAACTTTTAAAGCAATCTCCACATGTCCACTTGTGTTGTTGAAAGTAAAACCATATCATCTACGTAAAGTAGTATATTAACTGGCCTGGCCGAAATTTTGGGCATGTGAAAATCAAGATTGTACATGGTTGGGACTACATCATTAATATAATAATTGAAAAGGAAAGGGGCCAAAATACAGCCCTGTTCCACTCCTTTAGCTGTCGGGATCTCGTGAGTTAGGGTATGAGTTACTCCTGTTCTCACTTGGAGACTTGTGTCTGTATACAAGGCTTTTATAAGAAGAAGAAGTCTCCTGTCTATATCTGTTTTCAGACATTTTCCCATAATTTTTATTGATGGAATCAAAGGCTGAACTTAGATAAATGAATGCGGTATATAGCCGTCCACCTCTTGCAGTGTATTTGGTCATCAGATGCAAGAGTGTGAAACAATTGTCAATGGTAGATTTTCCTTGTCTAAAGCCTGTCTGCTCTTCTGCTATGACAGAATTTTGCTCGGCCCAATCCTCCAATTTCTGTAACAAGAATTTAACATATATTTTTGCCACAATATTTATTAAAGTTATTGGCCTGTAATTTCTGGGGTCCTTTCAATCACCTTTTTTAAACAATAGGACCACTATACTACGCTTCCAGCCTCCGGGGATACACCCCGTGTTATTTATAACAAGTGTGCAAAGAACAGTAGCCTAGCTGGTCCTCCACATATTGGTCCCTCAAACAACAGACTGTAGTAGCACTTTTTCCAACAGACACAATCACAGAAACGCCTGCTGCAGAGTATATTCACTGCAGGAATATAGTGATAATTATAATTGTGTGCTCTCAAGTCAATTCTGACTCATGGCAATCCTTTTCAGGGTCTTCTAGGTAGAGAATACTTCAAATTGATTTACCATGCCCTTCTTCTGGGGACACCACAGGACTTTGCAGCTTGCCCAAGGCCATGCAGGCTGGCTCTTCTAGGGTGCACAGTGGGGAAACAAACTCCTAACCTCTGACTCCACAGTTGGATACCAAACTCACTGAGCTATCCAGCCCCCTTGAATATTTGGTTTTCACAGGTAAAGAAAAAAAATCTAAAACTTTCTCGCCACTGGAGAAGTGTGATGGCCCCTTTAGACATGTTTTCCAGAAAGAATAGCTTGACTACCTGAATCTGACATGAGGGAAAAACTCTCCTACAGATCCTAGGCTAACTCCTGGAAGAAGGTGGTGCTGCGCCTGTGACAGAGGAAGAGGCTGGATTGCCTCCCAGTCCCTGGAGATGTTACAGGACAAAGTCATGAGCCTGGCTAGAAGTTCCAGGACATGCTTGGCTGCAAAGAAAGATTCCTTGGGAGAAGAGGGCTCTACAAGAGCAGGGGCAGCTTTTCTTCCCAGTGAGACCAGGAGGCCAAAATCTGAGTGAGTTACTCTTCCAGGCACCTACACCTGCACTCTTGGTGGGGCTCCATTTACTCCCCTTTATAAACATCAGCTTTAGCAGGGAGTTTTGCCAGAGAGAACATCTTATTTGCTTCCTGATCTTGCCTTTGGATTAAGTTGTGTAATCCATGTTGCTAACATCTTGGCTTGGTACAATGTACAATACAACTTCATGAGAATTGTGCTGGCACGATACTGGATTACATTTGAATTCCAGCTTGGCTTCACCTGACTCTCTGATAGGGTTCTGTTGGTTAACTCCCTGGGACGAGCCTGCCTGGGAGCCAGACAGGGATACTACAGGAGGTTTCATGCATATCTGCATATCTGCATTTTGGTACGTCTTCGAAAACAAAATCTTCCAGGAGGATTCTTGTGGAAAAACTGTAATTTGCACAGGAAATCTTATATTTGTACCTGGTTTTAAACACAAAATATGTTTTTTACATAAATCTCAAGTTTGGTTTTGTGTAGGACTGAGAGATTTTGCAGCACCTGCTCACATTTACTTTTGCTGAAGATGAGAATATTTTGACAGCAGAATGAGCCTGTCCCACAAAGCAGCACAAAGAGAAGACACTATATAAACAAAAGGTCTCTGTGGAATCTGCGCTTATGCAATGGAAAAACCGAGAAAGCAATGAAAGACATCCATCAAATCTGTTTGGCTGTCATTCTTGGCTCACTGACGACAGAGCAAGACCCATTCAACTTAATGACACTTTCTTTCTAAGAAAACTGGCCTAGGATTGCAGTATTTGTTAATCAACCCAAAGAGTAGAGCTGAACAAATAGAGAATTAAACATAACTTTACAAATGTGATTTGCCAAATTCAGTCTAACCTTGAAAATTCATGTATGCATATGGTTACAATGTTTGCTCCTATTATTAAAGGAAGAGAAGAATGGTGAGCATGTCTTCCATTAGGCACTTTGAGAATTTCCTCTCTGATTTTTGGAAATATATTAGGAACATGGTTTTCTAAATGTTCCTTGCCAAGAGAGACTCCATTTCTTTTGACTGTCCCAGAATTATATTGAAATACTTGATGTCGGTAACTTTAAAGGGAGTCTAGAATTTAATGCACGGAAATGAAGCCTGGTTTATCTGAATGGCACACTTTTCCATTAGAAGAGAAAGACGTCTCAATTTTCTTCTATTTATTTTTTTGGTATTGTTAGGACTTACGCTAAGGGCCATTGGGGCTTCAAAAGCTTCTACAGACCGCTCCTTGTTTGGAGTTTTAAGGACAGTAAAACATGACTCACAGATTGACTGAAATCCTGGCTTTATTTTACATATGGTTTAGGTTTAGGAGTCTGCATGCAGCATGTTTCAGTCAGTTAACCCTTTCAGTAATGTTTGCACAGGCTACTGAAGTATGTGGGCACAGTGCTGATGATTAGCTAGCCACAAGATATTCTCTGTGGCACTGTGAAGAGATTGTTAAAACTGCAGTCATGGAAATCAGTGATGATAGTGGTCTTAGCTTTTAGCTACACGACAATAATCAACATATATGCAATACACGACCTTGGCCTTCAAGATGACAGCTCTGGAATACTTTTTCATGTTAGCTCTGCTGCCCATGTCAAAATGGACTCTGCATGACCTTGTATGTTCAGGGAACGTATACCTTTCCACAGCTGAAATTTTCATGCCTTCTCTTGCGATTGGAATTTTTTTCACATGTCAGTATATTCACAGGTCAGTTCATCATATAAACTTTATTTATGCTGGCTGATTTTGATAAACAGTAATGGAACAATTGAGTTACTATATGATATGTAGAGAATAGGAAAGCCATGTCTAACATTATTTCTTTAATACAATTCAGAGTTTTCTCCCACTTGTGCTAAGTTTTAAATATGACAACCAGAAATTTAAATGTGCACAGTAAGCATCTAGAACACCCACACTTCTGAATCTATTTCAAAAACTCCGCATGCCAATACCGTTTCCCCGAAAATAAGACCTAACCTGAAAATAAGCCCTAGTATGATTTTTCAGGATGCTTGTAACATAAGCCCTACCCCAAAAATAAGCCCCAGTTAAGTGAAACCCCGCCCTCCACCACTGTGCAGCAACCAGAAGAAGATATGACTGTATTTGAATAAATGTAGATTGTTGTACATGAAAAAAATAAAACATCCCCTGAAAATAAGCCCTAATGCGTTTTTTTGGAGCCAAAATTAATGTAAGACTCTGTCTTATTTTTGGGGAAACATGGCATATATTTGAGGTACAATGTCCTTATGAGTTATTAGTGGTGAATGCATAGAGAATGTTACAGTTTTCCATTTTCTGTTTGGTGTTGTTCTAAAGACTTGATAAAGAATTTCAGAATCAAAGAGCTTGTGTTTTTTTTTGCATCTTCACTTAAAAAAAATAAAACAAAGATAAGGATTTTCGCTACATGCCTTTTTTTGCTTAATTTAAAGAACTACTCAGTAAAGTCCTATGAAACAAAATGGAAGTCTATTCTGTTCCTTCCTCCAGATGTCTAAGCATTAGTGAATAGAGGAAGGGGGCACTTCTCCACACCATTTAATATAAGGCATGGACTCTCTTTTCCATGAGCTGCCAAAATATCTAGGTGGATACTTTTATGTAGAATGGCCACACCAGGGTGCTGTTTTAGCTATGCTACTTCCAATGTCCCTTATAAAGGAAGAAAGGCACTATATCAATCAGTTGAATCAATCAATCAAATAATCAGTCTTCCCTTGCAATGTCCTCATCATACATGGAACTCACTAATAGGCATCTGTCCAGCCATCAACCTTAATTTGACCTACTCTGCTAGGACTTCTAATTTCCCCTTTTACTCAGTGATCTGCCCTGCCTCTTGTGCCCTAATCCCATCCCTATATCCAGACAACCTCAGGACCCACATCTGCTCAACAGCTGACTACCATGCCTGGATAAGGCCATCCCTTGATACCATCTATCTCAATAGTCAGGGCCATGGCAGCAGTACAATGGCAAAAAAGCTGATGCACCCACTTCAGGCACCTACACATATCTTAACAATATAGGAATTCCTAAAATTGCTTTCATACAATAAAAACATGAAAATATAATAATGAAAGACTGGCAAGGCATAATAGCCAAATCTGCAGAATACCTTAGAGCCATCAGTAGAATAATAACCATTGAAACAAACAACAGTGCCATCAAGTCAATTCTAACTTACAGAGACCCTTTTCAGGGTTTTCTAGGTAGAGAACACTCAGAAGTGGTTTCCCATTCCCTTCTTTTGGAGGAGCCCTGGGACTGTGCAGCTTACCCAGGGCCACATAGGCTGGCTCTATTCACAGGAGGCACCATGGGGAATCGAACTCCCAACCTTTGGCCTGGCAGTGGGATACCTAAACCCCTTACTTGCAAATTAACACATTTCAAAACCTAGCAAGACAAAAGCTCTCCTAGTACACTCTCCTGAACTGAGCACATTGAAACTAAAAGGGATAGCATTTGAGGTGACAAGCAGTTTGTAAAGGTATCTTTTAAATTGCCTAAAGACAGAAACTTCAGGAGCCTTGAAAGTAGGTGGACAAATCTTATGCCTTTTCCCTAGGAGTAAATCTTATTACTCTCAGTGGGACTTACATGCCAGTACATATGGATGAGCTTGCAATGTTAAGCTCCTTAAAAGACTTAAAATCTCTTTTGAAAATTACAGGCACATTACAGCAATACTTTCAAGAAGTTTTAAGATATGTGCACAAGTAGGAGACACTTGCTGAGGTTGTCAGAAAACATTTAATTATTATTATTATTTTTTTGGTAGTGTTTCCATTAATCTAGCCGCTCAGTTCTCCTTAACACAGGCAAGTTGCTTTAGTATTGTAGCAAGTGCTAAAATTTCAAGTGTGGAATGACAGAGTTACTGAAAATTATTGCTCAACATGATGACATCAAGGAGGTCTGCTGACAGTCAGGAGAGATCAAAAGGAGATCAGGTTCCTTAACAAACTATATGTCACTGAACTGAGAAAGGGTAAACTGAGAATCCTGGGGAGCTGTGAAATCAAGGGGCAATTGTTGGAGCCAAACTAGTACATATATTAATAAAATCCCTAGCTGTCTTAAGTCCTTTGTTTATTAGAATGTCTGGCACATAACAGATTAATGTTAAATAAAAATTGGTGGCAGCTGAGCAGGGTGATCTGTGAAATTTTATATGAATATAGCTGCAAAAACTGCAAATAAAATTCTTCCTCTAACCTATTAAAAAGGCCCCAGTGTGCTCTTTAAAACTTCTAACATTGCATCTTTTTAAATGTAATCCCTTTGACTTTTTCTCTCTCCAAAACTTTTGTGCATTCTAGTGCTCAGAAACAAATAATAAATAAATAGATAGATAAACAAAAGAACCTGCACACTCAACGATTTCGATAGTTATGTATATATATATATTAAAAACAAGACTTCCCTTAAAGGAAAGCTAACAAAATATTTCCTTTTTAAGCATATGTGCACTGAAGCTTATCATCCTGATTATGCACCATAAAGAAAACATTTTTACATTATAAAAATAGTTCTAGGTTTGCATGGTTTTCCACAGATGGCTAATACAGTGAGACAATTACATGGAGCAGCACATGCCAACAATTGCTAAAATCAGAAAACTCTACTTTTGGGGTACAGCTTTCTGAAGCATCCATTTATATAAAGAAATTTGTCATGACAATTACAATCATTTCAGTAATACACATGTTTATTGTGGGAAGACACAGATAAATGCACTTCACTTCCAGCAATTAAGTAAGGGTGGACTGAGGTTTAGTTGTGTTTAGAGAAAGGTTTATTTGAATTCTAACTAAAAGATGTGTCAGCTGCAGGGGGACTTTTTTCTGCTGCCTGATCTCAGATATCTTGCATTGGCTGCCCGTTCGTTTCCGCATTGATTTCAAAGTGTTAATGATGACATATAAAGCCCTAAACGGTTTAGGACCTCGATATCTAGCGGAATGCCTCCTCCCACCTAGATCTACCCAAATCACTCATTCTAGCCAGGAAGGGCGGCTGAGGGGCCTAATGCCGAGGGAGGCCCGGAGAGAAAGAACAAGAAGCCGGGCCTTCTCGGCAGTGGCCCCTCGCCTTTGGCACAGTCTCCCCCCAGAGATCTGTCTGGCTCCCTCGCTGGGTGTTTTTAAGAGCTAACTTAAGACCTGGCTCTTTAGGCAGGCTTTCCCTCCTGTCATCACTTGAATATTTTTCCCATCTTGAACTTTGTTACTACTGTTGTTTTTTATTTTATTATATTGTTTTTATTTTATCTATTATTGTTAGCCGTCCAGAGTAGACTTTGGTCTAGATGGGCGGGGTATAAATTTAATAAATAAATAAAAATAAATAAATATCTGCGAAAAGAACTAATCTGCTGGCCTGAATCTGTCAGCAAAAGGACAATGTCTCAAAACTATTATTTTGCTTTAGAGAATGAAACCAAGAGTGCAGCTCCTCCTCAGAAGTTACTTCCACTGAGTTGAATGAAACTTACACGGTGGGGAAAATATGGTTTGATCTGCTGTGATCCACAGTTTTTCAAATTAGGTTTCTGTGAGTGAAATCCATATAGCTACCCAGACAACAAACAATTTTCAGGAGTCAGTTGGGTAAAGGCAGAGAACTGTGGTTGCACAAGGTCCAGCAGCAGAAGGTGCCTTTGACAAGGTGCTAACAAGCTCCTATTTGACAGCTCCCACTTTTCTTTTGCTTATTTAGTTTTCTTAAGATCCCTAGCAATATTCCCTGTGTTCTTTTCTTTTTAAAAAAAGGAAACTGTGTGGAAACAAGAGGCGCTTTGTTGAGGGGAAATGACACCCCTTCAAGTGCTCCTTTGCATCAGATTAGGTGATCACACTAGCAGAAAGTGGCCGAAAGGGATGTCAGCCTGATCAGAAAAAAATTAAACCATCTGTGCCAGCTGAACAACAACAAGATGATGATTCAAAAGAGACAATTCCACAACAGGATTCCCAACCTTGAACTTTATGTCATGTAGTTGCCAGATTTTAAATCAAATTATTCTGTGCCCAATCCAACACAAATAAACAACCAAGGTAGTTGCTCCCATACTTAAAGGTGTGTATAGAATTGCAGCCTCTCTTTTAAGGTAGCATCTCTTTTAAGCCTGTTGATGAATGCTCGATTTAGGCTTGTTCACATGCACTAGACACAGCTACAAGACCTACCTCTGTATGTACGTCAAATGCAAAGTGACAGTGAACTGACAAAGCCACGTACCTCGCAAGTCTTTTTTAAGTTTGCGAAGATCTTTCTGAAACTCTTCAAATTTTAGCTGAGAAGCTTGGAAGAGATCTTGTGGTTCTGGAAGAGGGAAGATGCACTGCTCTTTTCCAGCATCCTGGCAAAAGAGAACATAAATATGTTCAATAAGCAAATACTTTTTAGAAGGCACTCCTGAGATGAACAACTATGCGTCTTTATCATCTATTCATTAAATCAAATATAATATCAACAGAGCACCTCCTTCCTTTCAGTGAATCAAAATCACAGTACATTTGCAACTAAGAACACTAATGGCTGATGTAAATGATTTTCTGGTTGTCATCTGATTTTGGAACTAAAACTTCGTCCTCATTGGATAACCTCTATTTAGATAAGAATGAGGGACCTGTCTCAATTCTCTTAAACTGATCATTGGCCTTTTATATAATTGAACATGGTATACCTTGGATATGCTATCTGAATAGGGGTAGGGAGGTGGGTGGGTACTGTTGAAGACTAATTCTGTTCACAGATGGTCAGTTCTGGAAAGTGATGCTGGGGAATTACTGCTGGATCTTCCTGGAAACTGTACAATTGTGCTTTGTAGTCCCACGGTTCTGTTTTCTCCCTTATGCTAATCAACATTTGTTTGTTTAAAATATTTTTTACCCCACCATTCTCCTTAAAAGGAATCCAAGGCAGTTTGCATCATTAAAAAACAATATTTAAAAGCTAAACACAGTTAAGTATGCAAATATTTTAAAAGTATCAAACAAATACCACAGTAAAAAATGGTAAACAAAATCAACACCAAAAACAGATTCAAAGCAACAAGGCGCTACACTCCATTTAAAAGTCCTTCTGGGACAGCCAGTCACTGTCTGCCAAACATTGCATAAAACTAGAGGTAGACTGAGATTACTCAAAAGGCTGCCGAATGAGAGGATCAGAGAGCCACAGAGCTGGAAAATACAACAAGGGCCATCTAATCCAATCCCTTACAATACAAAAAAATGTACAGTTAATGTATCCCTGTTACATAGCCACCCAACCTCTTTTAAAAAATAACTCCAACAAAGGAAAGTACACCACCTTTGGAGGCAACTCATTCCACAGTCAAACAGCCCTGAACAACATTACATTCTTTTTAATGTTTAGTTGGCATCTCCTTTCTTATACTGGTTCGCATCCTAACCTCCAGAGCAGAAAAGAACCCAACTTGCTCCACTTTCTATATGGCAGTTTTTCCAAAATAGGGAGACAAATCTCCTGAGAAGCAAAGGAAAAAAAATCCCTCTTCCACCAGTGAGATTTTTCTGTGCAAATCCCAACTCCCATTTTTTTTCAAGAAATGTCATGTTTTGTGGTCATTTTTCTTGACCAATCTACATAGAATTATTATAGATGTGGCACAAAATGTCATATTCCCTGTGCATGATTCTTACATGAAACAACAAGTAAACAAAAAGAAAAGAAAGAAAGGAAAAGGAAAAGAGGACAAGAGGGTACAGAGAAAGTTTGGACAAGGAGTCTCGGCCTAGTAAGGCTGCTGTGAATAAGAAATCTCCAAATACTCTTCACATCTCTACTTCAAATATTTGAGGATGGTTATCCTTTCACCTCACAGTCTTCTGTTGTCTAGGCTACACAGAAACAACTCCCTGAACCATTCCTCACTGGGCTTGATTTCAAAACCCTTTATCATCTTCCCTGCCCTGCTTGAAGCATGTCCCAGCTTGTCCATATCCTTCTTAAACAGTGGCTAAAAGTGGACACAGTTGTCCAGGCAACACCTCACCAGACCTGTTTGGGGAACTCATGCTGGCTTTTAGTAATTACAGCATTCTTTCCTAAGTGCTTACAGACCAACTCATTAATGATCCATTCTGGAACATTTCCCAATATAGATGAACAAACCAACACACTTTTCAGGATGGAGACAAATTTACCTGCTTCCTGTTGCCTGGGACCTCTTCCACAATACTCAAACATTATAGACAGAGCCTGAAAGATGAGACCTACAAGTTCCTTTAATACTTTCAGATGCAGTTCACCTACCCTTGAAGATGAATTCTTTTAAAGTGGCCAAGTGTTCCTATGACTTCATTTTTACTCATTGTGGGTTACAGACTCCTCCTGGTATAATTCTGTTTTTACCAGATTGAGCACTGTTTTCCCTTTGAAAAAAGACAGAAGGCCAAAAGGTGCTGAGCAATTCCACTTTCTCTCTGTCGCCCACTGGCATTTCTCCATCTTCGCCATGCAGCAAGCTAACTGCTTTCTTGTTGTTCCTTTTTGCTTTTAACATAGCAACTGTGCCCTCAGCTTTCATTATTTTTAAGTATCCATTGCAAGGTGGAGTTTCCCCTAACTTTTAGTTCTCCAGGCCTTCCCTAGAAATGCTGACTACTTTTCAATCTAATTCAGAAAATCCTAATTCAGTTACAGTGGTGCCTCGCTAGACGATTGCCTCGCAGGACGAGGAAATCGCTAGACGATGGCTTTTTGCGATCGCCAATACGCTTCGCAAAACGATGGTCTCCTATGGGGGATTTTCGCTAGACGACGAGGTTTCCCCATTGGAATGCACCGACTAGTGGTCAAAAGCTGTCAGTGCATTCCAACGGGGACCCGCGCTCGCTAGACGAGGTTTCCCTATGGGAGATTTTCGCAAGACGACGAGTTTTCCCTTGGAACGCATTGAAGAGATTTCAATGCATTCCAATGGGGAAACGTGCTTCGCTAGACGATGTTTTCGCAAGACAGCGATCTTCGCAGAACGGATTAACATCGTCTAGCGAGGCACCACTGTATTCCAATTTCCCCCCCGGATCCTGTTCTTCTTTCTCATAGAAATGCTCTGCTCCTGTGTTTTCAATTCCTTGCCTTTAAGAAACGTAGATACATCTGAGGTGTACCTAAGACACTCTGTGTGGGAGGCAGTGGGGCCATTCTGCTCATGCAATTCCCTCTCACTGCTTGTGTTCCCAAGAACATCCAAATTCTCTTCTGAATGGCTAGGAAACCCAGGTTTTCAAGTGGAAAAGAGGACTGGACGAGGAAGGACTTCTGCTAGGGCAACATTAATGACTAATTACTCTTAAACAACTGGAGGGAAAGAATTCATATTAAAGAAGAGAAATAAATAAAAATCTTAATTTTAAAACGGAGTCTTTTAAAAAGCTAAAAAGAAGGATTTTTACCTACCTCATCAAAATTGCGTAAATAATATGAGACAATGTAAGACAGAAGACTTCTGCTGTTGTCCTGTACAAAGGCAAAATTAAATAATGAAAATTATTGGCATAAAACATATAAGATATTAGGTATAGACATTTTTAATACAGTGAGAGAACTATTGAACCAGAAGACAATGGAACCAAGACTAGAATAAGGTATTTTGATTCTTGAGCTACTGCACTGATTAAGAAAAGAGCTCAAGTTGCATTTTAAAGAAGAACTGGGTATGAACTTTACAGGCATACATGCAGTGAATTAGGGGGAATTTTAACACCCCACACATGAAAATGTAATAACTCTGAAAAATGTGCAAGAAATTCTAATATATTTTGAATCTCACTAGCTTTTATATTTACTGCCCTCATACTATAAAAAACCTCAGAGAGAATGAATGGATACAGTACATAAATCACTAAATGACTGCATTAAAATTCTTTGTTTTTACTTCAAGAAATACATTGAAATTAGAGATGGGCACAAACTGTTGCTTTGATGTTTCGTCCGTCAGTCCAACAGATGTTCTGCAGTTCTAAGGCCCATCTCCTCCCGCAGGTGCCCACTCAGTGGCAGTGCCCTAAGGAGGAGGGGCAGGGAAGCGGGGGTGGTTCATGCCCACCTCTTATTGAAATATAAAATAAAATTTATAGCAGGGCATCCTGCCAATTGATTGACAGAAGACAAAAGGCCTAAATATGTTTCTTATTCATACACTCTGGGTCCCCTCCACCCTTCTTTTTGTTGTGATTGGTTTGTTGGTTTGTTTTCCTAGCCATAGATGGAGACAAGGATTCCAGACTAGAGAATCAGGTTAGATTTAGTGTTGCTATTTTTATGCGTTTACAATTCTTAATGTCTTGTTGCAATTAATTTGTTATCCTAGACACCACTAACAAAGGAAGCTGTACAAATTCAGACTGTAATACAAATTTTAGCCTGGGAAAATAGTCACCTGTGGGAATTGCAAACCCAAAGGTATTTGGGTTGTGTTTTTTTTTAAAAAAAACACCCATTTTTAAAAGAAGTGACACCCCCCCCCCCAAAAAAAAGTATGCTTCGAATTGTCAGGAAGTATGTTTTAAACTCTTTTGCAGTATTAATCTACTTCTGTTATATATATTTCAAAAAGATTACTTTAACATATGACTTTTTCAGTTTGTCTTATATAGCTGCATAATTTTTATAGTGACCAACACATCAGAAGGTGCTCCTATCCATACAATATATAACCCCTGCAATATCTATGGCAGGTAGATAAGCTACTCTACTCACATTTACCATTCCTGGACCTTCCCAGTATATTGGCTATTATATTTATAAATGCAGACAGTGATAATAAACTCTGACATTTAAAGCAGAGGGAGCAGTTTAAAGCTGTATTCTGGGGCCTGAAAGCTGCAGAATGGTATTGTCCTGCAGTCACTAGTGTAAAGTTCCTGCTCAATGACAAGGACTAAAGGACTTACAAGGGCCTGATCCAGATTAAATTCTGAAGTCCTAGAGTGGATCCACAGAGGACAGCCACTGAAAATCCTGTGTCTGAATCTCAATCACTAAGCCAACAGCAATTTCTAGTGACTTATTTCAAGCATCTTTGCAGAGGTTCTGCATTGGATCCATGAGAAAGATGGAGTTGCTGAGCTCTTCTGAACACCTTCAAAATTAGTAGCTGGCAGAATTCCTTCCACTCAGCTCTTTTTATAAGTTTATTTTCAGCATTAACAAAAGTTATTTGTTAATTAACAAATATTTAACACCTAATGTATCAACTCATACCCCATTGTCTTTGGTCTCTTCAAACACTATCAATTTATTATTCAAAGTGTCCACAATAATTAGAAAAGGGACGATCTCCACAGCCCTTTTCTATGACTAAAGAGATAGGAAGCATTTGTTCCATGTGTATTCCCAGTGCTCTTAAGCTGGGGATTGAAATGACACACTGCCAAGAGAATGGCTTTCAGTGGCTGACATCAGTATGGGGAATAAGTTGATTCCTAGATAGTGAATATTGCAACTCAGGTTATGAAGTTACTGGTTGTTGTCTTCCTACCGTGTTTTCCCGAAAATAAGACAGTGTCTTATATTAATTTTTGCTCCAAAAATGCATTAGGGCTTATTTTCAGGGGATGTTTTATTTTATTTTCATGTACAACAATCTACATTTATTCAAATACAGTCATGTCATCTTCTTCTGGTTGCTGCACAGTGCTGCACAATGGTGGAGGGCAGGGTTTCACTTAACTGGGGCTTATTTTTGGGGTAGGGCTTATATTATGAGCATCCTGAAAAATCATACTAGGGCTTATTTTCAGGTTAGGGCTTATTTTCAGGGAAACAGGGTATTTATAAAGTGTTACTATCATTTAAACACTTACATCTTGTAATAATGTGTGTGACAAATGCTTGTATCTTAAAACACCTGCATTTCTGCACTGTCTGATTCTCATGCTTTGGGAAGCATAGTCAGTTTTGTAAGTTATTAAAGCTTTGTTCACAGAAAAATCCAATGTTTCCCATGTGGAGACAACACAAGTGGAGTCTGAAAACAATACAAGAACTTGTATAAAGCTAAAAAACAAAAACAAAACACTCAGAGGATTCTCTATCTGTACAAAACGATATCACAGATTTTAAACACTGAATATGCAACACTGACACAGCAGTTGGTTACCTTTGAGCATGAAAGCAAGCTTCAAGTAACATTTTTAATAGAAGTTGTCAGCTTTTTATTTCATTAATGAAATGAGGATGGGAGGTCATGAGCTGAAGAACACAATGTGAAATTGTGAAGTGACTCAAGGAGGGGAGGAAGGCTAAACTTACACTGCTCTTGACATCCTTCAGTTTGGGAAGTATGTCTAATCCAAAGCCATCTGCCTGTCCTCTCGTCCTGTTTCCACCATTCATGTAATTTCCAAAAGCAAGAACTAAGCCTAAAACTCGCATAACTCCTGGGCCACTTTTTAGTGTCTGAGGAATTAAGATACAGAGCAAATTTTAAAAGGACACTTCAGAAACATCTTAAGACAGCATACAGCCTATTGTAACATTACGCCCCTCCCCTTTTTTGTAACATCATGCTCAACAAAGAGAGTTTTTTAAATCCCCAAAAACTGCATAGAGATTTTCCTGTCTTGTAAATTGTGCTAATAAAATAACATGGATTTTGGCATTTGATTATAGCCAACATGGCTTTCCATGTACTTCAGAAACAATTATGGGCTGACTACATGAGAACGCTCAATTCTCTTTGAACCCACTCTTCTTCAGTGCTGCGCAATTTCGTCACAATGGACTTGGCATCAGCGTTTAATGTACTAACTGCAGCAATCCACTTTGTAATGGAAAGCCACAGAAGGAGAAACCCAGGAAGCATTAGAAAGCCTCTCTTCGCTACCCACTAACAAACCAAACTTCTTAACAAAGGCAAGGGGAACAGTTTAAGAAGCATGGAACCCAGGAGAACAGCCACTGAATGGCAATCTAGCAATTGGCATCACCACATAAGATTTTGCATACTGGGTTGAGTGCCCCAAGGTCAGTCCAATTTTTCTTAGTGGAAGGAAGCATCGGTCACAATAAAACCACAGACCACAGAAACTGTACCTTAAGTCACACTCTGCTCTTAATCAGGCAAATCACAGACCCCATGGCATTGTCAAGTACAGGGTTCTCAATGGTTATAAAAAAAGGAAACCATAAAAGCTTGAAAAACTACACTGGTGTTTTATTTTAGGAACACCATTTGTAAGCCTCTTGAGAAAAATATGGGGGATGGAAGAAGACAAAATAATTCTCCCTCTCTTTTTCTCTCTCTTTAGAAACAGGTTACTGCTTTCTTGCCCTACTATATTGGAAGTGGAACAAAATATGAAATGGAACACTAACTGATCCATTTAAGTCAGAAATGGGAATATGTCTCCCAACAACACACATCCCCACATAATATATCTGTGAAGATTCTCAGTCATCCAGGTGAGGTTATCTGGAAGCTAAGTCATGGCAAACTGGACTTCTTTCTTCTTAGGTTGAAACATTTTGCTACTCATCCAAGTGGCTTCTTCAGTCTGAGGAGAGTTGTTAGGAGACTCCTGATATATCCTCCACATTGGTTTCAGATCCCCCTGGTCTGAATAGGCTCGTTAGATGGACAAAGGACTGGGGGTGAGAGACAATCCCACTTCTGCAGTCCTTCTCATTGTCATGGGTCGTTTCTGGTGTATGGTCCTGATCTTTCTGGGTGCAGATGAAAGGGCAGCATGATAAATAGGAGACAGATTGTATCTAAGGCCTCCACCCCTGCTGAGTGAGAGATTTTCTATATGCACATGTATGGCCTCCCTGACCCCTCTCTCAAACCACCTATCTTCTCGCTCCAACCCACAAACACACTAAGGCAGAGACTCATTCACTCAAAACACCGGACACCAAAACACAACAGGGGCAATATAGTATATGCGGTCCAATACAAAGAGTTTTCAGAGCTCTACATTGGAGAAACCAAACAGCTATTAAACAGGAGAATGGCCCAGCACAGGAGGGACAATGGCTCAGGACCACAATCAGCAGTGTCTCTTCATTTGAAGGACAAAGGACACTCGTTTGATGGCCAAAATGTACTCATTTTGGACTGAGAACATAGGTGGTTTGAGAAAGGGGTCAGGGAGGCCATACATGTGCATATAGAAGATCCCTCACTCAAAAGGGGTGGAGGCCTTAGATAAAATCTATCTCCTATTAATCATGCTGCCCTTTCATCCGTCCTCAGAAAGATCAGGAACACACTCACCAGAAAAACCACTGTTAAAACTGTTAATGACCCATGACAATGGGTGGGGAAGAATTGCAGAAGTGGGATTTTCACTCGCCCCCAGTCCTTTATCCATCTAACGAGCCTATTCAGATGAGGGGTAAGTGAAACCATTGTGGAGGATATATCAGGAGTCTCCTACCAACTCTCCTCAGACTGAAGAAGCTACTTGGATGAGTAGCAAAATGTTTCAACCTAAAAAGAAAGAAGTCCAGTTGCCATGACTCAACTTCCAGATCCCCACACAATGGGCAAAGCCCAGTGAAAGACTGCTGAGAGGGAAACACATCTTACAGGAGCAAAATCATCCCTCTTCTGATCTTCAGAAAAAGTGTGGGAGTAAGTGCTTCATCTGCCATTACTTCAAAGTCAGATCTAATGAGCTAGGAGTACGGTGATAGAGTAGCTTTCAGCCAGTGGCTGGGATCATGTAGAAATTACCTCTAATAAGGGAGAATAAGGCGACAGAGAAGAAGTAAATCAACAGGAACTCCCTCCTTCAAAAGCTAGTGCAGGAGAGCTTCAGATTAGGGAATATTTCAGCTCTATAAAAGCAGGCATTTCACTCCGCAAGTATTTAGGGCCAAACAGTTAGTGCATCTTGAAATGTCATGTCAGAGCAAAATAGCTGCAAAGGTCTCTTAAAAAGAGAGTTTTCAATGCAAGCATTATATCAGAAGGTAGTTGTGCATATCAAATGATCAATTTATATAGTATAATTACTTTTTTTTAAAAAAAGGTTTCCAAACAGAACTGGTATTTGAACTAAAAACATGATTATTTAAAATAATTATTTCTGTAGGCAGGGTTGAAGTTTTTTTTTCCCTTTCTTGCCTTGATTATGCCAATGTCACAAAATTACTGAGATCCAAACATTACAAATTATGCTAGAAGGATTATTTCCAAAAACCAAGGCGCATATAACAGGAAAAGGGAAATAAGTGATTGTTTGGAAAATACTAACGAAAAGGCAATGATTATTACAAAGAGAGAAGATTTTGCTTTGGCACAGGAAGAAGGCACATTACTCTCTAGGGGTTGATGTGCACTGGCTACAGACTTGTGATGTTATATTTCAGCACTGAAAGCCAAATCTTCAGATTGGCTTTGATCCTGAAGCACAATAATAAAATGTTCCATTCAGCAGGACTGCTATCCTTCACTTTTAATGAGTGTTTAAAGTAAATAAAACTTTTGAAATATGAGTATCACTGAACAGGAAAGATTAAATATCAGAGAATCTAGCTCTTACATCAGATGGTCCAGAACCTACCTCACACAGTTTCTGCATCAATTCAAGTTTGCTATGAATAGAAGAAATGCTTTCAGAAAATGTTGATTGGAATAGAATACAAAAGACACGTTCCGAGAAGTTGGGGATGAGGGAGAGTTCATAAAGAAACCTGCAGAAGTTAATCAAAAATGTCAATGATCAGTTTTATCATAAGGACTATAACAATAAACCATTACTTCATAAAAGTGGGTATAGGTAACAGCCCAAAAATAATGCCCTCAATCAGTGAATTAGGCAAAACGTGAACAAGAGTCAGAATAGATCCAGTTTGTCTGCCTGAATCATCTAATAGACTATTGAACTGGAACTGGAACAGAACCGCGATTGGGAGGGGGAGAGGCACGGTACCAATTCCAGCAAGGCCAACACCAAGTTGGAAAAAGGCCATTAACAGCCTCTATGTGGGGTCTCACATGGAAGCTAGACCTGTACTCACTCAGGTAGCAGAACCTCCAACCTGAGGATAACTAGCAGCAGAGAAGCTGGTGATTTTCTCAGCAGTGGAGCAAAAACAGCCAACACACTTCCCTTATTTGGAAGTAAGCAGGTATGAGCTGCAGCTAGATTTTCTATACACACCCTTTAATTTCCCTTTGATGGATCCTGGATACTGATGGTGCTGTACTCTGAGTCAATCCCCTTATCAGGGGATTTAAATGGTGGATGCAGCAGAAGCATTTACCAATGAGACTGGCTATTTTGGAGCTACTAGTGCCCACTTGTCTCAAGGAAAAGGAAATGTAGGGAGACATGGATGATGGACCATCTAGAGGGTTTGAACCAGCTGCAAATGCTATATAGTGACAATCCCTAGAGTCAGACCTGGACTCAGAATGGAGCAGCAAAGCACTGATGTGGCACCGTGACTAGTTCTACTTGAACAAGGATCAGAATGAACATACACAATAATTGTGTATATATGTATATGTGGACACACACACACAGCCCACTTCAAGGGTTGGGCCTGGGGAGCATTACAAAGATACATTTCCCTTTGTGACAGACATCTGCTTCACATACAAGTTGTTAAACAGAAGGAATTAACCTATAGCATGTACTGTATATATGAGGGAAAATACAACAGTAAAGAAAGGTAACACAGGAGATATTGGGTGTCTATATGAGCTGTGCTAGGGTCCCCTGATTTGCTTCAGGCCAACCTGGCCATGATCTAATTCAATTTGGATCTGTATCTAAATTGAAATTTGGAAATTTGATGATTTCTGGCAAGTTTGATACACACCAATGCAAGGATTTTTGTTCTCTCCACCTTTAATATTTGCTTTAACATGCTTCAGGTTGACTAATCTTGGGCCGTTTTAAGGAGAAAGGCAGCGTAAAAATATTTGAAATAAATAATAAATAATCTGTGTGGGCTTTTCTGTATTCTAGTACTGTACTGTCTGTGATTTATATGTGGTGCTTGTGACTAAAACTGGCTCTCTACAGATATAATGAACACACTAAACCTATGAGATTGAAGTCTAAGTCAACCAGAAGCTTAAAAAGAAAAGAAAAAAAAGGGCCCAGAATGTGTGAGGGTAGGAGGGGATAAAAGAAGCACCCTTGCCTCATTAAAGCTCTACCAGAAAAATACTGAAAATAAGACTTAGTTAAACAAGCAATCAATTAGAGTAAGGAAGGATGGAATTAGATGGGGAAAAGATTAGGAAAGGAGGATTGAAGGTTGGATATTGAGAGGGTGAAAAAAGGAGAAACACATACAAACTCCAACAAAGTTCTTTCAAAACTGTGACTAGAAATTTATAGTAAGATTCTTGACCAGCCCAGGGTGAAAGCAGGAGGCGTGGAGCAGTGGTAAAGAATAAAGGTCACGACTGAATATATCAAGCTTTACACAGATAAAACAAATTAGTACTCTAATAATTAACTACAAGAAAAGGCAAACAGAGGAGAAAACTAGACAATCCAAATTAACAAGACAAAATGTATGGACTCAAGACTAAGATAATCAATCATCATCAGAACACTAATCAGTGATTTTCAATTATCTGTTTCTAATAGCTAGAGCAAAGCAAAACAATGAGGAAGTGAATATGTAATTTCAGTGACATTGCACAGTCCTTACCAGCAAGCCATGTGACTAGGAAGTTCTGGTGAGATTCTTGCCTGAGACTGCAAACTAGACATCTCAAGGAGAAATACCCCTCTTTCCTTTCCCTTCCCAGTATACCACCTGGGATTTTCCTTATATGGTGTTGTTTTGCACTGTCTCAAAGACACATTGGATGGAATCCTTTTGCTTAGTACAGTAAATCACAACTAAAGTAGGCCCATTTGAATCAATGGAACATATGAAGGAGCTGACTCACCAAATCCCCACTGATTCTGTGTACCTACTCTAGTTTATTACACAAAGGTCCCAGCCGCCTGACGGCCGTTAAAACGGCCTGGATTTGGCGGGCTGGCTTTTGCCCGCCAGCCTGGATGGCGCGAGACGAGTTTCAAAAGTGGGCACCCAATGGGCGGGTGAGCGCAGGTATTTAAGAAAGCGCTCAGCCGCAGTACGCCCGCTTTCCTTTTCGGGCGCTGGAGAGGAAGGTTCGCAGCGGAGCGGGTGTTTGGAGCTTCAGCCCGACTATCAGCTGATCGTCGGAGGTTGCTTTACAGCGGGAAGGCGGCTTCTGCCCCTTCCCTGGGTTCTTGCAGGCTTGTTTCCGGATATTATTTTAAAAGTTTATTGGATATTTATTTACATTGAGTTCGCTAGATAGAGGGGCGAAGGGACTGCTAGTGCTCCGGTGGGCGTTTGCCCGCCCCGCGGGGCGTTGGGGGAGTTTTTTCTGTGCTGTTATTTTAGGCGACTTGCTTTGTTTAAGAGTTAATTCCTTAGCTGTTTCAAAGTTATTTAAAGTTTGCGTGTGTGTGTGTGCCTGGTTAAACGGATAATTTTCGTATTTTAGGCGTTTGTGAGTGTGTCTGTGTTTGATTGGGGGGTAATATTTTTGTTGTTGTTGCTGTTGTTGTTTTTTATTTTATTTAGTTGTTCCCCTTGGGTACTTGTTTAGTTTCATTATTTATTTTGCCTATTTCCTTGTTTAACATTCTCAACGCCACTTTAGGTGGACGTCTCTTTCGCTCCCTTTCTCCCCGTCCGCCATTTTAATTTTGAGCTGTGACCTTGCAGTTCCTTTTCTTGTCTTATTATTGGCTGGACTCATTTCTTTTGTTTGCCCCCCCCCCTATTATTATTTTTTTCTTTTTTATTTGTTGATGTTTAATATTCAGGACCTGTGTTAGGTTTTTTGCAATTATTATTAAGCATAGGCTTTGTTTTATTAATTAAAGTTTTGTTGTTATTTTGCATCTTGTTATTGATAAGGGGTTTGATTTCATACTGGGTTTGTTTTAGATATTTGTCTTAGTTTTAGTTGCCAGTTGATTTGTCTGGGGGAGGGATTATACATAGTTAAATAAATAGATATAGATAATAGAATAGCTAATACTAACAATTCAAGTACATAAAGAAATGTATATATATATTGTAAAATTATAATAAATAATAATAGTTAAGTATACTGATTACAAGGAGGGGTTTGGGCTGTTGCACATTCATATTATTGGTGAGCAGTTTTGAAACTTTTCCTATTGCATGTAATAGGACTTTGCAGTCTTTATTCCTTAATCATAGTAATTTATTAGGTATTCATAATTCATTTATATAGGACTCAATAGGCTTTTGCAGACATTAGTAGGGGATATTGAAGTGCAGTTCAGGTTTATTAGAGTGAGCTGGTGGTTATAGCACCATCTGCTGTTGAATTGGAATCTGTTTGGTTTTGGCTGTGGGAAAATTTTTGGGGTTTTGGTGATCATTGGCGTTTAACTTGATTTCCATTTACTTATAATTATAATGGCCTCTCGTAAAGGACGTGGAAATTGTAAGGGCAAGGCTCCCGCGAAAAAGAGGCCTGCGCCTCAGATTTCTCCTGAGCCTTCTTCCTCAGATGAGGAATCTTGGCCGATATGGCGAGAATTGCAGGAGAAAATGTCTGCGCTTGAAGCACAAAGGTTGGCATCGCAGATGCCTCAGCGTAGGGACACCTCCCCTCGACGCTCAGCTAGGGAGACTAAAGGCCGTAAAAAGAACAAATTAAAGGCTCTGGCGCAGGATCTGATGTCTCGATTTACTGTGTTGGAGTCTGCCCAGGTTTCCACAAGCGAGGAGCAGCCTCCTGCTGGGGCCCACGCTTCGTCCAGCAAAGTTTCTGCTTGCCAAGGGATCCATCATTCCGATACCACGGTAGAACCCGAAGTAGCGGCCGCTGTTCGAGATGAACGTGACTTCACGGAGGAAGCCGGGCCAAGCTCATCCATGGGCAGCGATGCCCTTAGGACTTCACTGGGGTCTTCGGGTGAGTCTTCTATCTTACACACCTCACACTCACCAGCTACAGCTTGGCCTTGGGCGGGAGGTCCCCCTTTGCAATACACAGCATGCACGCCCTACAATGCGACTCCTATAGGGGGGCCTGGTGTACCTTGGTCGCCCGCTAATGTTTCACTCTGCGGATGGGGGGTGCCATATCAAGCCATGCCCCCACCGGGGACACCTAGTGTAGGCGTTGGCGCAGGGGTATCCCAACATCTGTCGGTGCCCAATACAGGGTACAACACGGTTCCTTTTCCAGCTCTTCCCTACGGGGATTATTCGACTCCGCTGGGGGATCATTTGACCCCCGCTACGAAAGAAAAAATTTGGAAGGGAGAATTTGTTGAATTCTTTGACCTTCTGAACCGTGACACGGAGATCAAGGACATTGACAAGGATGACGAGCAGGAAAAGGAGAGACGGAGACGTAAAAAACCCGATCGGACATGGGCCAACTGGGTCCCGGGTTTTATAATTTACGCTGGGGTACTTATTAAAGCTCAGCCTTGGCGTGCTTCTTCCTTACTGCAATATTTTAATATCATAAATAGGGCTTACACGGATTTTGCAGGGCAGGCTTGGCTGTTATATGATCAGGCTTTTAGGATGCGGAGTGCCATTCAGCCCAACTTGCGTTGGGATGAGCCTCAGCCTGGTCTTTGGTTACAGCACATGACACCAGCTAGGCCCCACACTGGGGACAGATTCGATTGTGGCCACTTGAATAGGAAGCTGGCCTCACAGGCTACTCCCCGCACTGGCGCGGGGCAGACGGTTCAACCCCGTCTGCCTTGTTTCGACTTCAACTTCAAGGGTTCTTGTTCCAGGAACCCATGTAAGTTTAGTCACGAGTGCCTCAACTGCGGTGGAAAACATTCCAAAGCTACCTGTTTCAAAGGAGGGAACCAGCGCCATAACAAGGGAGCCGGTGCTGGAAGGAAGCCGAATGGTGGCAACAGTGCCCCTAGTAAGGGGACCAACCCCAATTAAAATTGATGTTTTAAGGGCTTGGCTGCAGGACTACCATAGGAAAGGCGAGGCCAAATATTTACTTCAGGGTTTTCGCGATGGCTTTCGTATTCCTGCTTTAGGGGAACGGACAGCCTTTATCGCAAACAACCTGAGGTCAGTCAGGGGTATGGAGGACATTGTTTTAGATAAAATCAACAAAGAAGTTAGGGCGGGCAGAGTCCTAGGGCCCTTTAAGTGCCCGCCTTTGGGGAATTTGAGAGTTTCCCCGCTAGGGATAGTTCCTAAGAAGGCTCAAGGTGAGTTTCGTCTCATCCATCATCTGTCTTTTCCGGAAGGGGCGTCGGTTAACGATGCCATCCCTCAGGAATTATGTACAGTGCGATATACATCTTTTGACGAGGCTGTTAACATGGTCAGGTCTTGTGGAGTGGGGGCAGAGCTGGCGAAGTGTGATGTGAAATCAGCGTTTCGTATTTTGCCCGTTCACCCACTTGACTTTGATCTTTTAGGTTTTCAGTTTCAGGGACTTTTTTACATTGACAGAGCATTGCCTATGGGATGCTCGATTTCCTGTGCAGCATTCGAGAAATTTAGTACATTTGTTGAGTGGAAATTCAGACAAAGGGCTCGTTGCAACACAACGGCCCATTATTTGGATGATTTTCTTTTATGTGGTACAAGTAATTCCGGTAGGTGTGCTCGGATGTTAGAGGAGTTTCAGTCGTTGGCAAATGAGCTCGGTTTGCCACTGGCGGAGGAAAAGACGGAAGGCCCGGCCACGTCTTTAACCTTTTTGGGTATCGAGTTAGACACAGTGCAGCAAACGTCCAGGCTGCCACAGACGAAGCTAGCCGAGCTCAAAGCCAGAGTTAATCAATTATTGGGTAAGAAAAAGGTGACCCTTCGTGAGCTCCAGGAGATAGTGGGGCATTTGAATTTTGCTTGTAGAGTAGTTGCTCCGGGACGGGCTTTTGTCCGGCGCCTCTGCTCTGCCATGAAGGGTCTAAAGTGTCCAATGCATAGAACAAGGGTGACTAGGGGTATGAGAGAGGATTTGCGCATGTGGAAGTGTTTTTTAGACGGGTTTAATGGCATCTCCTTTTGGAGGTCTGCAATTAGCCTGAACGCCGAATTTCAGGTACATACTGACGCCGCCGGGTCATTAGGATTCGGAATTTACTTTCGAGGGAGATGGTGTGCTAACACCTGGCCCGAGGATTGGCATAGGGGGGGAATGACGAGGGATTTAACCTTTTTAGAGTTTTTCCCAATTGTTGGGGCTCTTTGGCTATGGGCCGAAGAGTGGTCCAATTCAGTGGTCCGTTTTTGGTGTGACAACCAGGCAGTGGTTTGCATCATAAACGAACTATCTTCTCATTCGGATAGGGTCATGCAGTTGGTTAGGGCCTTTACCTTACGGGCGTTATGTTTTAATGTTCTGGTCCATGCCAGACATGTCCCTGGAGTTGACAATAGGATAGCTGATGCTCTTTCACGCCAACAGATCGCTCGGTTCAGGGAACTAGCTCCAGACGCCAGGGAGCTGCCAGAAGTTCTTCCACCGGAGGTCTGGCAGATTGGCGTGAGGAAGCATCAAGAGCTATAGGTATGGCGTTGGCTCCTAGAACTAGAAAGGGTTACTTAAATGCAACCTGCGAGTTTGAGGACTTTAGGGCCTCTTTAGCTCTGGAGCAATTATGGCCTGCTCCTGTAGAACACGTGCAACAATTTATGGTCTTTCTACACAGAAAGGGGTTAGCGCCGGGTACTATTCAGGGAAAGCTATCAGCGCTGAACTTTCATGCTAAGATTAACGGTCACAGGGATTTTACTGCCGATTATAGAATAAAGAAAATGCTGGAAGGATGGTCTAGGGAGAGGGGAAGGGTGTACGATTCTAGGACACCTATCTCCCCAATCCTTCTTGAGCAAATTTGTGATCAATGGGGAACATTGTGTACAGACCACTACGAGGTGGCCTTATTTAAAACAGCTGCTCTGATAGCATTTTTTGGGGCCCTTCGGGTCAGTGAGTTGGTTGCAAAAGGAAAGGCAGACACCTCTAGATGTGCATTGCAGATGAGTGACATTCTTCTTCAGGACAACAGCGTGAAGATTACAATTAGAAGATCTAAGGTGGATCAGAAGGGCAAAGGGAAGTTACTGGTTTTAGGCCAATGCAGTATTACGCCTATATGTCCTGTGGAGGCCACACAGGCTTACCTGGCATGTAGAGGCCGTGGGCCTGGTTATTTTTTGCAGCATGCTGATGGGTCTTCATTGACTAAATTTCAATTCTGGAAGCTCACAGACATGGCTTTGAACAGAGTAGGCATTACGGGACTTAGATTTGGAACTCATTCATTTAGAATAGGAGCAGCGTCTACTGCAGCCGCCCTTGGGTATTCTACTGAACAAATCAAACAATTGGGTCGTTGGTCCTCTTCTAGTTATCAAAGATATATCCGAACCTTACCTAACGTGTAGGCAGTGGTTCTTTGTCGTTGCAGGTAATGCGGGGATTGCCGGTCGAAGACACGTGATGATCGTCGGCCATAGTTTTGTGTATTGGGCAGAACGTTATGCTGCCAAGTCCCACTTGGGGACCAACTTGGGGCTTGGTGCCCATGTTCTTGTTTCTTGGCGCAGTGTGCGCGGCTTGCTTTGGGTACAGCTTGGACGGCTGACATCTTTTCACCAGTCCCCGCCAGATGTTTTGCTTATTCACTTGGGCGGCAACGATTTGCCTCGTGTTCCAGGCAAGGCTTTGATCCTGGACATTTTACGTGACCTGAAAAGGTTAAATGCCAGGTTTCCAGCTATGCGGATCTTGTGGTCAACGATAATTCCGCGATTTGCATGGCGTGGTGCACGAAATGTGCTTGATGTTAACACGGCTCGGCGCCGTGTTAACCGTGAAGTGTGTAGAGGTGTCTGCCTTGGCGGCCTCGGCTCTGTGGTGAGTCACCACAGGATTCAATTGTGTAACGCTGCTTTGTTCCACAGTGACGGTGTTCACCTGTCGGACGCAGGTTTGAGCATCTTTTTGGAAGAGATTCGAAGGGGCCTGCTTGCTGAGCTTCAGAGGCTCGGTGGCGGGCATGGGACTTAATTTTGATAGTCCCTATGCTGTGGCGGGTAGTGCGGAAAAACAGGTGTTTCGGTGTGTCCCATTGGTAATTTAAGGTAAGCCAACAGCGCATCCGACCTCCCGGCTCTGCGGATCGTGCGATTACAGGGCCGGTTCGGGAAGGATGCGCTGGGCCACTTCCGGACCAACAGTCATCAAATAAAGATGTCTTGAGGTCTGGAGGTGTTTATTAGCGGCAGGCCGGGTTCCTGCTGTCTGTGAGACAGCGGAAACCTGGGGCCGGGGACTCGCCCTATTGACAAGCAAGGGGTATTGATTACCCCTACCTGTTACCATTTCCGCACTACTGCAGGCCCCTTATATTGAGCCAATTGATGGCTAACTTCAAATACTTGTAAATAAAGTGTGGCCCGTATTTCAATTCCAATACTGTTGTCTCGCGTCTTTATTCCGGGCTTGGGGGGCAAGGTCCCAGCCGCCTGACGGCCGTTAAAACGGCCTGGATTTGGCGGGCTGGCTTTTGCCCGCCAGCCTGGATGGCGCGAGACGAGTTTCAAAAGTGGGCACCCAATGGGCGGGTGAGCGCAGGTATTTAAGAAAGCGCTCAGCCGCAGTACGCCCGCTTTCCTTTTCGGGCACCCCTCCCGCCCGCCCTATTTCTAGTGTGATTTTTGGTTGCCATTATGGGGCCGGATAGGAATTTTTGACTCCCATCCTGATTGGCTGTTGGATGGGGGGATTTTTCGCCTATCCCACACTGGAAAGGGGTTGTTGGTAATTGGGTAATTTTGGTCACACTGGCGGGTAGTGCGGAAAAACAGGTGTTTCGGTGTGTCCCATTGGTAATTTAAGGTAAGCCAACAGCGCATCCGACCTCCCGGCTCTGCGGATCGTGCGATTACAGGGCCGGTTCGGGAAGGATGCGCTGGGCCACTTCCGGACCAACAGTCATCAAATAAAGATGTCTTGAGGTCTGGAGGTGTTTATTAGCGGCAGGCCGGGTTCCTGCTGTCTGTGAGACAGCGGAAACCTGGGGCCGGGGACTCGCCCTATTGACAAGCAAGGGGTATTGATTACCCCTACCTGTTACCATTTCCGCACTACTGCAGGCCCCTTATATTGAGCCAATTGATGGCTAACTTCAAATACTTGTAAATAAAGTGTGGCCCGTATTTCAATTCCAATACTGTTGTCTCGCGTCTTTATTCCGGGCTTGGGGGGCAAACAACAGGATTTCAGCTACTGGTTGAAATACATTGGGTAAATCACTACTAGAATGGGCCCACTGAATCAATGGTACATAGATGATGACTCACCAAATCCCCATTGATTCAATGGATCTACTCTAGTTGTGACTTACTACTGGATATCAGCCACTGTCTGACATTCTTTTAGAGTCTGATCCACCTCATTGGCTGAAAGCAATTTTGATTGATCCAGATCAAATTTGGATCTAATCTAATGTGCTTCAGACTTGATATTTGGTTCAAATATATGCAATTCGGTTGAGAATTGGCCAAATAAGCCGCACAGCCTTAGTGTCCATCAAATGCTCTTCATATTCCAGTACAACAGGAATATATATTTAACAGTAAAATAAAGTAGGAATGTATTTTAAATTAGGATTAACCTCTGAACACAAAACTGGGGGTAAAAAAACAGGAAACAGAAACAGAGGAAATACAGAGATAAGGATGACATAACAGAAGTAAACATACCTGTTGATGAGGGAGGAGGTGAAAAAGCTAAGGACCCCTAACAGAAGAAGGAAATTGGCAAGGTACTATTTCTCTGAAAATAGTAGTTATAAATTATATGGCTTACATTTTAAATGATATCATGTGAAATAGAGCTGAACTCTGATTAGGTGTATCATTTACTGAACCTTTAGTGGTCTGAGCCAGAACAACTTTCACTGTGGCTTAATCTGAAGTGTAATTCAACCAACAAGTGTAACACTTTGAACACTTGCAATCAACTTAGGGATATAATATCCTTACTGTTCAGGTTTGTCCAAAGACTTGGCGTTCTCTTTTTCTTTACTTGACTTCCCATGTTTTTCTATCTTTTCCAGTTCATCTGACTGTGCTCTCTATAAAACACAAACAGACACAAATATTAAATGTCATATGGTTGGAAAGTACTATGCAAATATGTAAATCAGTAAATTGGGAAATAAAGAATACTTTCAATGAAAAGTTGGTCAATTAAAATTCACTTTTGATTTCCTGACTCTTTTGTTTTTCCCACTCTCTGGGACACACTGTGGTGTCAGTATTTATTTGGGGCAAACATAATTCATGGAATAATGTTAAATATAGAAGGGCTTGATGCACAGCAAAACAGTTCTACATCCCTTACAATTTATACCTATAAATAATTTCTGAGAGGTCTAACACATTTAGCAATGCAAGATACTCACACACAACATAGCCCTTCTGAACTGTAAAAATAATTTAGAGGATCAAATGACATTTAAAATCACTATTTCTTTTTCATTAGTTGCTTGCACCTGAATGGAATTTGACCTGCAAAAACCAATTTGACAAAATTAAGCATGACAGCCTAAACCAAGGGTTTCAGCAGCATGTACTCCCATATGAGGCAAGATTTGCATTTTGGGACGAAGGGAGAAGCAATTTTTCACTGAGTATCTTACCACTGCTGGATAGCTCAGTGGTTTAGGTATCTGGCTGCAGAGCCCGAATTTGGGAATTTGATTCCCCACTGTGCCTCCTTGACAGGGGCTTGATTTAATTATCCATAGGGCTCCTTCCAGCTCTGCAGTTCTAATATAATTATTATAGGCTGTCTGGATAGCTCAGTGAGTTAGGTTTCTGGCTGCAGAGTTCAATTCTCCACTGTGCATCCCAGAAGAACCAACCTGTGTGGCCTTGGGCAAGCTGAACAGTCCCAGTATGCCCCCAAAAGAAGGGAACAGTAAACCACTTCTGAGTATTCTCTATCTAGAAAACCCTGAAAAGGGCCACCGTAACTCAGAATTGACTTGATGGCACAGAACAGAGAGATCTTATGAATGGATTGAGAAAACACAGGCAATTAACTTTTATTTAAATACCAAACAATTACGTTTTTGGAACTGTAAATGAGAAAAGTTGTATCACTTCACTTATAAAATCAATACAGGGAGAATCCAGAGAGGGATTGCGTCATGGTCTAGGATGTTTGGGAAAAGGATATATCATTTGGGGCTGAGTGATCTAAACAACGCACACCTTGTTGCAGTGCATTTTGTGCAATGATCTATCAGTATGCAGTGACCCTTCAAATTAGTACAGAAAACAGCCAGTAAAACTACAGCAGATTTTCCAAGTTCATTTTGTACCATTTTGATTTTTCTTTCAATGGAGGGTGTGTTTTGTGATGTGATTAATGATGGAACCACTGTGGCCCTCTCCCTCCATCTCAAGCCCATCCTCCTTAATCTCTACTCTATGCAGAGTAGGCTGGCGCTTCGACAACATGGATGCAAGGAAAACACATGCAAAGACAGGGGCTATGGTGTGTCTAGGACAATCTAATGCACCACTTTGTGTGGGTAGGTGGTTGTCTGACATCATGCAAAAGAGAGAGAGAGAGAGAGAGAAGAGAAAAAGAGAATGGACAAAGCCCACCAGAGAGCCATGTGTTTGGAAGTCAAAAAAGACAGCAATTGCCACAATATGTGACAATGAGGAAGTGAGTTATACCAGGGAGGAAGAAAGCTAGAGTCTGGATACCCAGACAACTCAAATACAGTATAAGGTGCTATATCCAGTAGTATTTGGTTCAAAGGAAACAACAAAAAATGTTATTTTGTTCGAAGTGTTATAACAGCAAAATAGTTTCCCCCTTATGATGCATTACATTTGTAGTCTTTTAATATGTCTGTCTGTCTGACTGACTGACTGTCTGTCTGTCTGTCTGTTAACATTCATACTCCAGCCTATACATCATAATCTCAGAACAAAGTTCAGCAATAAAAACATTATAAAAACAATTCAATATTTTGAGACCATTTAAAAATATTAAAAATATTACAAACTATGCACATACAGTACCTATCTAGCACTCTAAAGCTGAAAGAAAAATGTGTGGCTAATGTTTCTAGCATAATTCTCTCATGAAAATAAACATCTTAAAGCTATGTACACTCCCCCTCTTTCCCCTATAAGGTAACATTTAATTTGTGAGGACTGCTTGCTTAAATTGGTCCTGAACTGAAGAAGCATGGTTGTGAGGAGAGAATGACACTTGGTCTGACATTGCTCAGGTTTATTAACAATTGAATTATATGGCCTATAATCAGAGCTTGAAAGGAACAAGTTACAGGTAGTTTCTCTAATGAGTTACTCTCTTTGGTAATAAAGTTTGTTGTAGTTACATGCCATTGATTTTCTTCTGTCAAGTGACCCAATGAATTAGATAATCTAGAATGTCTTATTATTAATAGCTCTCTTCAAGTCTTGCAATTAAAGGTCATATCTCCCTTTATCAGATCAATCCATCTCATATTCTGTCTTTCTTGTACTGCTTTCCACTTTCCCCAGAATTATTATCTTTTCCCATGAGTCTTATCTTCTCATGACTATGTCCAAGATATTATAGCCACTGATTCGTTTGCAGTAAGAATTCAGGGTTGCTGTAATGAAGAACATATTTATTTTTCTTTCTGGCAATACATAAAGCTCTCCTCCAACATCACATTGTGAATGATTTTTTTCTTGTCAGCTTTCTTTGTGGTCCAGCTTTTATATCTATATATAGCAGGTGGAAGTACCATAGTATGGATGGTCTTGGTCTTGGTCTCCTGCAACACCTTATTACAACACTTGAGGATGCTTCCTAGTTCCTTCATAGCTGCCGTTCCAAATCTCTGTCTGCTTCTGACTTCTTGGCTGCCATCTCCGCTTGGATTGATGACAGAATCAAAGTACAAGAAATCTTTAACTATTTCCATTTTCTTCATTGTCAACATTACAACTGTGTAATTCTTCTGTAGTTGTGATTTTTGTCTTTAATGTCAAGGTTCGTGTACTTCTACACTTTCTTTAACTTTTATCTATAATCATTTCAAGTCATTGCTGTTTTCTGCCAGGAATACAGTGTCATCTATGTATCTAAAATTATGGATGTTTCTTTCGCTGATTTCCACTCCTCCTTCATCTGATTCTAATACAACTTTTTGTATGATAATGTTCTGCATGTAGACTGAACAGGCAGGGAGTAAAATATATACATGTCTAACACTTTTGTCATTTGGAAAAAAACTGTTTCTCTAAAATGGTTTAACTAAGGTGTATTGTGATTTCTTTGTGAGTGTGGAGAGCAGGCAGCTTCACACCTGTGTCAGTATACTCTATGCCACTCAACATGTACTATGGAACACTTGATGCTAGCTGCCCCAAATGCTCTTGATGATGCAGAAGTAGCAAAATTCTGACATGCTAGCCCAAGGATTAGGCCTAAACCCAATTGCTAGTTCTGACCAGAGATGAATTATGCTGAATCATTGAATGATGCATCAATACTTGATTCAACAGATCAGCTCTAGCTGGGACCACCAGTTGGGTTCTGGCCCTTGGTTAGAAATCTGTGTGAAAGAAAACATGTTTTTTCAAGGAACGTTAAGCGGTAAGAAATGAAGACTGATACTCCCATTATCCCCACCTTTTTTTTGGCCAAGCTGGCAAGAGCTAATTGGAATTTAAGTCAAACAGTCCTGAGGGCCAGATGTTCCCCAATCAGCTCTAGGAGTCACAGCCTGAAAGACAAAGAGAAGTGTATGCTACATGCTGTCTTAGAGACTACATGTCACAGAATTCCTTAGTTGCTGCTGATATTTTCTAAGCATAAGCAGAAAGAACTGTTCTGACTGGTAGTTTGAGGGAAAGGAAGTAATGGAAATAAAAGACACTGAGACAAGAAGTTCAGGGATGATTGCTTCTAAGATTTACAGGCCCTCCAGAACATAGATGAGTAAATAAGTTGGGCATCTCCCATCTAGAGTACACAATACCAGAATCCATAGTTGGGGCTAATGTCTAAAAGGCATTGGCCATTTGTGTATATACTTCTTATATTACATGTTTGTCTATAAATATAAAGTTAGAAATGTTGTGAGCTTCAACAAATTGACCTAAGGAGTTAAGATACAGCAATCAATTCATCCAATTTTCAAAACAGATAAGCTCTGGGGGCTAGATGAAATGTTCAAAATTTGTACCAAGCAGCCTCGATAAATTATCCTTGGCCATTTTCAGGATGTGCACTGCTGGGATGAAGATGTTTTGTGCATCTGGGTTGACACACATGGTAAGCATAATAAAACACTTTTTACTGCCTCTGTTCGGAAATAATGTGCTGGGCTTGTTCTATAATTAGAACTTACTAGGTCTTTGAGAAAGAGGAACACTTATTTAATTTAACGTCCAACTAGGATTCTAAATTTCATGCAAAATGTGTTTCTTTCTCCTTATATCTGTTCTGCATCTACCAGATTTCTTTTCATTTTTTTATCAGTTAGAGAGGGAAAAAATCAGTGTCTGCTCCAAACAAAGGTCCTTAACCTCTGGCTGAAATCCTGTTGTGCAGCTTTAGGCACTGCAGTGAGAGTGACATCATCAGCCATGGCCATTTAGGGGCAATGAAAAGCTTCCTAGAGCCCCGCAGTTTTCATTGATCCCTAGGGATTCCCTTCATCCTACTGGAGGAATTTTTTGTTAATTCCTTTTAGTTGGGCAGAGCATGAATTACAAAAGCCAGCTGCAGCACAGGAGAAACATGAAGGAGAATAGCTAAAAGTCCCAGCTTCACCAACCCCTTTTGTTCTCACAGTGACTAGGCCTTTGTATATAAAAACTATTCTACAAGTAGTTTAAGTAGGAAAAAAAATACCTACAGTTGCAGAATTGCAGGTACAATCAGAAGAATAAAAAGGCTAAAGAAAGAAATTGCAGTCTCTACCATGCTGGGAGACTGAAATCCACCATGCTGGCTGCATGGTCAGAGATCAGGAGTAGAATTTACATGGATGCTCAATACTGGCTAATTGATTAGTGGCAAGGCATAATTATGTTAGGCTATGAAGCCCCCTTCCCACTGTAACCAAGTGTTAGGTTGCATACAGGATTGTTATTTTCTCCAACACATCCTAGGGCAGCATTTAGGAGCCATGGGGTTGGAGAGACAATGATTTAATGCTGGAAAGTTGCAGCAGCCTGTCCCAGCAGAAGGACTGGGACTTATGGTGGTGATTTTCCAGCTTTAAATCATTTCGCTCTTGTTCTGTGGCTCTCAAAGGCTCTCCTAGGACAACAGGGATCCATAGAGATCCTGAAACCTGGAGTGGCTCTAGGAAAGTTTTTTATTGCCCCATCATAGCTACAGCACAGCCACAGCTGATGACACCATCCTTGTTACATGGTACAGATGTGCCAACAGGATTTCAGCCACTGAATAAAATTGGATAGATAATTACACCTTGTAATTTTGATTGACCCTTTCCTGTAAATTCCTGGCTTCATTGAATACATTAGGAAGTATTCATTTCAGGGAAAAGTGAACAGTCCAGGTTTATGAAGTTACGTGTGCTGTGGATAAAGAGATTGCAACATTCTGTCTTTTTCAAAACACAAGAACTTCAGGGAATTCAATAAAAATACGTGATGGGCAATTCAAGTACACAAATGGAAGTACTCCTCCACACATAGTCACAGTATTCAAATTGTTATGACAAGAGCAGCAGGGGCCACCAACAGAAATGGCTTTAAAGGGGGGATGGGACACGTTTATGCAGAGCAAATTTATCAAGTTATTCAGATAATTATATGCTACCAATGGGATCTAAAGGTATGAGATGCTGGTGCACGAAGCAGGCCTTCAGTAAGATCCAGCAGAGCTCTTCTTAGAAGCTTGGATTTTGGGATTTATAAGGGTGAAAAGTAATATTTTCTGGCAAAAGCAATATAAACTTTAATATTTAGGTGTATGTGTTTTCCCTCTATAGTTTATAACAAGTTTTGGAGGTAACCTAAACTAGGTATGTGGTGTGAAGGCCAATAGTTAGGCAGAAGGCCTTCCTCAGATTTGGCTCATCTCTGTGGGGCAAAATAAATGAAGACATTTATGGTTTTGCATTTGTCAAGTTACTGCTTATTCATGTATGATAGTGGAAGGGATTTTTCTGGTGTCTCTGCACGGAATGAGGGCAAACATTCTGAATGACAACTTCTAGCAAAAAGGCCTCAGGTTCAGATTCACGCACTTATGTAACAAGAAATTCCCTTGGTCTGAGGAAGTGAACTTGTCCACGAAATCTCACATTAAAATATAGTGGTAAGTTTTTAAGATGCCACATTTTCTTCTTTTTATTTTTTAATTTTTCTTTTGTTTTGGCTGGATATACTAGCACAGACTAACACGGCTACCTCTTCTAAGAAATTCCCTATATCTATCATGATGATGTAATGGAGGCTGGTGATCCATTAAAACAAATGAGGCACTGATCCACCACAAGCTGAGTACACTCTTCCTGCTGAATATTTTAATAGGCCTGAAGTTTTTATCTGGTGGATGTAGTAAGGACCTGACTTTGAAAGCTCTTACAATTTAATTTCTGTTAGTGTATATGCAAACTGAGAGGAAGAAAATTTTGAGAAAAAGTGAATTATGCTTTCCAAAACCACATAATGTTGCTTTGGAGCCCAAAGTGAAAGTTTAGGGAGGAACAAAAGAAGTAAGCATCATATATTATTATCAAAACAAAATACAAAATCCACAGTCATGTTCTAATCTGCTGGGGAAGACAAAGCAGTTTGGGAGATTAAACAGGCTTGCTAAATTTTTCTGCCTTTCTATACTATTCATTAGACACCATGGCTCTTTTCTAGGGTTGACTATGAAACCTCCATAACTAATTTTGGCTATATTTGTGTCTTTGGGAAAAAAACTGAAGTCAAATTCATACACCATACTAGGAAATAAAAAGAGGTCTTTCTCTTCCCTCAAAGGCATTTTATCAAAGGAACATTCACCAGATGGTTCACATAAAAATTCATTAGCTCCTGATTATACTTGACACATCATTGAAATAATACATTGAAATAAATTAAATAGAAGGCCTCTGGGTACAAGCTAATTGTAATATAGCACAACAGGCTGCAAGATTATATCCCTTCACAGCCCTCTATGAAATACACAAGTAAGAAAGTAAAACACTTTGGGTGGGAGCCTCCTGCAAGACAGTCATCAGAATTTTCATTTCATAAATTGTTGCCTTTTCAGAAATGTATTGTTTTTCATATATACAGATAAGTATAGTATTAACGAATATAGCACAGTCTTATTTATGGTTGACACAGCAATGTGAGGCACTGCAGTTTGGGTGACTGTGTCTTTGATGACAGAGACTCCAATTACAATGAAGGCAACAGATCAGAATACCACACACACACACCTCTATCCCTATTGTTTTAATTGATTTTCTTTGTGTATTGCCAGTGGCTGCCTTTGAATGTGATGAGAGTAAGTTGCTATTATGAGAAGTTTTAAGTAGCCTCCAGTTTTCCCACCCCTTTTTGGAGCAGGAGACAAGAATATAATTTACAAAAACTTGTAAAGGACTTTTTCATAAACCACTTAAGTACCACTTACATCTGTAGAAATTACATGCATGCAATTAAATATAGAACTATACACCAGAGATGAAAATTCATCTAACCCAATCCCATAATGAGCTATCCACAGATTCCCAAACCTTTCTCTTAATTTGCATAAATTATCTATTCTCTTTGCTTCTCACATATATCAGCTAGAGATGGGAGCTTTGTATTCATCTCCCAGGGGAGACTAATACAAAGCTCACTACCACAGGTGGTCAGTCCAATTGGACCCTCCTCCCTGAACCAGAGACCCACTTACTGTTTGTGGTACGGCACACATGGCCATCATGCGCCAATTGTGGAAGTAGCCTGGCTGGGGTTTCCTTGCCTCCCTGTGCTGCTGACCAATCTGTCGAGGGAGCAGGATGACAAGCCTCCCCACTCAGCTGCTGATTGGTCAGCAGCGCAGGGAGACAAGGAAGCCCCAGCCGGGCTACTTCTCCAATTGGCGTGGTGTGAAGGACAACAGCCACGGGCACTGCACCACAAGCGGTAAGTGGATGTCCGGTTTGGGGAGAGGGCCCAATCGGACTAGCCACCTCTGGTGGCGAGCTTCGTATTTGTCCCCCAGGAGATGAATACAAAGCTCCCGTCTCTAATATCAATCCTTCTGAAACTCATTTGAAAAATGTATATAGAATAATTTTTGATAGATCATAGAATTTGGTTTAATGTGTAGCATACAGTATTCTTTACTAGAAATCCTAAGTATATATACTGAGCTACTATTTTTCATCAGCATCTATTTTTCATCAGTGATCTATCCATTCAATTAACTGGACTCTACCCAGAGATTAGAAAAGTTCCATTTTCCCCTCAACATGTCCATAGGATGTGTAGTCCAAACAAGTAACCTTTAAAAACTTACCAAGCTTCCCCCACCCCCATCCTCCTTCCCTTAACCAAACAGAGCACTTGCCCTTTATCACAGAGCTCCTCTATTAACCATTTGGTCTTCAGCTTTTCTCAGAGTATTCTTTTGTTTGGGTCCTTTTAAGGAGAAAAGGGGGGTAAAATTATTTTAAACAAATAATTAAATGAGTAAAAAATAACATCATAATTTTGATACTGTAGCAAGCCTGCAAATAGCCAGAAAAGGCTTCTAGGTCATAACTGAAAAACTACCCTGTGAGGTTTTTCAGAACAAGCCCTATCATTAGGCTGAGCATGGCAGCCATCTTAGGCAACCGCCTTCAGGTGTTTCAAAAGAGCAACAAACTGTTAGTTATACAATTTGTTATTATTGCACCTCTACTGTCAAGAAGTCAGTTGAGTTTTCTGCCTGAGATGCCAAAATAGCTTGACTGACTTTGGGTACTGTGTCCATTGACTTGGGTCGGTAGGAGGGACTTCTGCTCTGGCTTGAGCAGAAAAATATCTTGGGAATTCTGATAATATTTAAGGCTCAGTCTGTTTATAAGATTACTTTTTAAAAACACAGTTCTCTCAGAAAGTGGGTTAAAATGTATAAATAAAAATAATAAACACCTCAACCATAAATAAACCTAATAAACTTTGTATCTTAAAAAGCAGAACGAAATTATAAAAACCAGTCAGTGTACACAAATTAAATCATAAAAATTAAAATGTGAAACTGGGCTGTGTTGGGTTCTGAATCATTAGCAAGAGAATTTTTAAGAACTACGTGCTTTCATGCACTCTTAGAGCCTGATCACACTTGCTAAAAGAACCCTTGTTCTATAGATTATTTCCATACCTCTCTTGTACTGATACATTTATTTTTGCACTCACTTGGTAATCTATACCAGCAGGAACATTCCCATTGGTTTTAATGTTATTGATTCATTTCTTCCTATTTGAAACATTATTGCTGGCTACACCATGGAATCAGTTTATTTTTTCTGATGTTGCTGCCCTCTCCTTTTATTTTAATTTATTTTTTTTAAAATCCACAACTGATACATCGATATGGCGGAAAGGGATTTCTACTTGAAAATGTTTGATCAGTGGTGCCTGAGACTCTGGAAGTAATGCATTGCCCATTGTATCGCTATGCCGCTTGGGAGACAGTAGGCTGAGGCATCAAGCAGTAAACAAGAGAAATGCCACATGGAAGTCAATCTGCACAGAGATTGTCCATGTCAAATTGTAGACCGCAGTATATCGACGTATCAATATACCGGCTGTGGAAATGTTTTTTTAAAAATTTAATTGCAGGACAACTGCACAGCAATAATGGCGGCTGCCTTCCTCGGGGACCTAGCATGGGGGAAAAATCGATAGGAATGTGCACACATGCTGTATCGCTAGTGAAGGAAGTGATACAACAACGGTACAAAATAAAACAACCCACCCAACGAGGGGGAAATAAACTGCACTTTTCAAATATTTGAAAGGCTGTGATACAGAGGAGGGACAGGATCTGTTCTCGATCATCCCAGAGTGCAGGACATGCAACAATGGGCTCAAGTTAAAGGAAGCCAGATTTTGGTTAAATATCAGGAAAAACTTCCTAACTGTTAGAGCAGTACAACAGTGGAACCAGTTACCTCGGGAGTTGGCGAGTGCTCCAACACTGGAGGCATTCAAGAAAAACTTAGATAATCACCTGGCAGATATGCTTTGATTATATTCCTGCATTGAGCAGGGGGTCGGACTTGATGGCCTTATAGGCCCCTTCCAACCTCACTTTTCAATGATTCTATGAAAATGAATCAATCTTGACCGTGCATAATGTGACCGGAAATTTATGGAACAATCTAAAAAATGACCAAAGAGGTTTAACTGGTGTTCTTTTGGCACGTGTGATCAGGTCCTTATTTACAGAATAATAAAAGTTCAGAATTATAAACCTTAAATAAGGAAGATAAAATTGAAAGTTAACTTTTATTAAAGCATCTTTGGGTTGGCTTTTTAAAAAACAATGTCATAAAAAAGAAAAAGAAAATATATTGCAAAAATTGTAAAGTAATAATAATTACAATAATGTGTTAATATAATATAACTACTTATTCAATAACTATGTAGCAAAGGCATGCAAGCTGGGGAATAAATGTGAGAAATACTCAGGTGAGGTGTTGTTACAACCAGTAAAATTTTCACTATCCTAAAACAATACAGATAAATCAGGTTAATGTATATGGTTTGGGAGTTTGTTGTTTTTTTCCTGCTGAAAAACAAAACACAAAAACAAAAATACTATGATGTATTTAGTAACTGTAGTTTAACAAGACTTTAATTCCTCAGTAAACAGGAATTGAGCCCTCAGGATTGTGGCTTTTGAAATTAGGGTGTGTTTAGACTTGGAGGCTGCCCAAACTTCTTTCACATCTCGAAGGAAAAGCGCCATGCCAGACATATGTAATCAGCGAAAAAGTGATTACATTTTGAAGAGAGATCTTAAAACAAGTGCTCCCATATGTTTTAGAGATCAAATAGAAGGTCTGAGAACGAGCACCACAATGTTTTCACTGTGCACTAAAAAAGAATTTCAGATTTGACAATTAATGCAGTGTCTGAGAAGTAACAAAAATGGTCAACAAGGGATGTTAAAATGTAGACCACTAAAACTCTGGGTTCAAGCATCACCTACAAAAGGAAATAAAATGTTTTCCCTCATTTTGGAGGAAATGTTAGGGTTGACACAAGGGGGGGGGGCAGAATATTTTCTATCCCCATAGTTTTAATACTTTTCACAGGAAACTTGAGCTATAATAATTATAACTGTGTGCCGTAAAGTTGATTCTGACTTACAGTGACCCTTTTAAGGTTTTTTTCAATAAGAGAATACACAAAAGTGGTTTACCATTCCCTTCTTCTGGGGGTGTCCTGGGACTGTGCAACTTGCCTAAGGCCACATAGGCTGGCTCTACTCACAGGAGGCACAGTGGGAAATCGAAATTCCAGCCGCTAGTTCTGCAACAAGATACTTAAACCACTATCCAGTCAAGAAGACCTGAGCTAAGAAGAAGCTTATTTAAGCCACTATATTTAGTTGTATATTTTTACAGCACATAGTATATTCAAGGTTATGGTGGTAGCTACACTCAGATTCTCAGTGAGGTTCACAGCTTAAACAGTAACAGTAATAGATGTGCAGTTGCATTGTGAACTCCTGAATATCAGAAAAAAACTTCCTGACTGTTAGAGCAGTAAGACAGTGGAACCATTTACCTCTAGAGGTGGTGAGTGCTCCAACACTGGAAGCATTCAAGAGAAACTTAGACAACCACCTGACAGATATCCTTTGATTTGTATTCCTGCATTGAGCAGGGGGTTGGACTTGATGACCTTATGGGACCCTTCCAACTTCACTATTCTATGATTCTAAATTGGGCTAATTCAGAAAGACTGGGTGATGTCCAAATGGAAGTCTCAAGCTGGCCGATTCAGTTTTCCAAAGTGGACCAAACCCTCACAGAGGTTCATTAGCACCTTGTCAATTTGGAGAACACATAGATTCAGAGTGTCTGTAAAAATGTATGTGTTTCTTCCCAGTTTCTCATATCCTGAAAAATCAAGGATAAGTGAAGAGGGGGGGGGGAATGGGTGGTTCAGTTTAGTGACTGACACATCCAGCTATGAGTTACAGTGATTGTTTTTGCTTTCACTATCCAGTCATAGGTGATCTACGGAAAGATACTGAAGCTGAATATCACATATCTGTACTTTACCAGTTGTAGTATTTCTTGTAGAAAGAGGTGGTTTTTAAAGAATTCAGACAGGTTCTTTTTCATTTGCTTGTTCCTCTCAATCCATTACCTAACCTTTCCTCAATCTTTTCCTACTTGGTGGTTTCCCAAATCCTTTTCTATAATGTAAAATACTTATTCCTAATATTCCTAACACTTATTAGATTTTACATTGTTATTTTTTCTGTTACTTGAGTCTGTCTTGGGTCTTAGCTGTTGTTAGTTACTTACACACGGTGTCACTTTCTCGATCTCTCCCTAGACTCACCCCTGTATATTCTGGGTCTTGCTGATGGTATGATTTTGACTTGGTCAGTGTTTTCATCTGCATGTGTTTAATTGGTAGATGCAGAAATCCTGTCTCTGTTGCTTACCCACGTTATCCTTATGGATGTGCAGTGCATTCTACCAGTGGGATATATGAAGTGTATTTTACAGGAGAGACATGAATCTTTCAGCCTCTTATTCTCAGACAGGAACAGAAACAAATCCTTGTTTTCTCCTTGTAACAAGATTTCCTGCATATTTGTTTATTTGAAAATTTTAATGAGATTTCTCTGACATTTCATGTCTCTTTTTCTGGAAGAAATGGCAAGGTGGCCAATATTTTTTACACATCCTGTGCAAAATGGCCTCCTTCCTGCACAGGATTCACCCAAAAAGGATAGAAGCAGTGCAGGATTGTTACAATTGTGAATATTTTTCACACAAGATTCACAGGACAATAATAAATGATTAAATAATAAAAATAAACAAGTAAATAAACGAAGTTGGGTCTCATTTTCATATGAAATCTCATGGGTGAAGAGGGAAGTCTAATCAAAGAGTTGCATGGTGAGATATGGAAAACTATTGAGAATGATAATTAATCATCACATCCCTATTCTGCGGTGGTAAGTATCACATCAGGAAAGTTCTGTGAAAACGTCAGCTTTTCACAGTGGAGAACAATGGATTAAAAATATTTTTAACTTTCTCTGAAAGAAATGGAGCCAGCAGAGATTAACATAAACTTTTAATAGTTGCACTGCCACATGTTATTTCTCATCACCATTATGCTCTATTCTCTAAGTTCATATTTGGAATGTTACTTGACAGTTCAGCAACCAGATGAAAGAAGCAACTTCAAACTATTTTAAATGACTGTTTTCAAAAGAGAAAGAAACAATATAAATTAACAGTTACAGTACTGTGTTATGGACATATAACTAGAATTCCTTATGCATGTGGCTAGTCCATCCATGAAGACTTACAACACCTTCTAGAACTGACACCAAAGAAAGATGTTCTTGTCATTATAGGGGACTGGAATGCTAAAGTAGGGAGTCAAGAGATACAAGGAACAACAGGTAAGTTTGGCCTTGGAGTTCAAAACGAAGCAGGGCAAAGGCTAATAGAGTTTTCTCAAGAGAACAAGCTGGTCATCACAAACACTCTTTTCCAACAACACAAGAGGCGACTCTACACATGGACATCACCAGATGGGCAATACCGAAATCAGATTGATTATGTTCTCTGCAGCCAAAGATGGAGAAGCTCTATACAGTCAGCAAAAACAAGACCTGGAGCTGATTGTGGCTCTGATCGTCAGCTTCTTATAGCAAAACTCAAGCTTAAACTGAAGAAAGGAGGAAAAACCACTGGGCTAGTCAGGTATAATCTAAACCAAATCCCTTATGAATACACAGTAGAAGTGAAGAACAGATTTAAGGAACTAGATTTGGTGGACAGAGTGCCTGAAGAACTATGGATGGAGGCTCGTAACATTGTACAGGAGGCAGCAACAAAAACCATCCCAAAGAAAAGGAAATGCAAGAAAGCAAAGTGGCTGTCCAACGAGGCCTTACAAATAGTAGAGAAGAGAAGGGAAACAAAATGCAAGGGAGATCGGGAAAGTTACAGAAAATTGAATGCAGACTTCCAAAGAACAGCAAGGAGAGACAAGAGGGCCTTCTTAAATGAACAGTGCAAAGAAATAGAGGAAAATAATAGAAAGGGAAAAACCAGAGATCTGTTCAAGAAAATTGGAGATATTAAAGGAACCTTTTGTGCAAAGATGGACATGATAAAGGACAAAAATGGTAGGGACCTCACAGAAGCAGAAGACATCAAGAAGAGGTGGCAAGAATACACAGAGGAATTATACCAGAAAGATCGGGATGTCCCGGACAACCCAGATAGTGTGGTTGCTGACCTTGAGCCAGACATCCTGGAGAGTGAAGTCAAGTCGACCTTAGAAAGCATGGCTAACAACAAGGCCAGTGAAGGTGATGGCATTCCAGTCGAACTATTTAAAATCTTAAAAGATGACGCTGTTAAGGTGCTACACTCAATATGCCAGCGAGTTTGGAAAACTCAGCAGTGGCCAGAGGATTGGAAAAGATCAGTCTACATCCCAATCCCAAAGAAGGGCAGTGCCAAAGAATGCTCCAACTACTGTACAATTGCACTCATTTCACACGCTAGCAAGGTTATGCTCAAAATCCTACAAGGTAGAATTCAGCAGTATGTGGACCGAGAACTCCCAGAAGTACAAGCTGGATTTCGAAGGGGCAGAGGAACTAGAGACCAAATTGCTAACATGCACTGGATTATGGAGAAAGCCAGAGAGTTCCAGAAAAACATCTACTTCTGCTTCATTGACTACACAAAAGCCTTTGACTGTGTGGACCACAGCAAACTATGGCAAGTTCTTAAAGAAATGGGAGTGCCTGACCACCTTATCTATCTCCTGAGAAATCTATATGTGGGACAGGAAGCAACAGTTAGAACTGGATATGGAACAACTTATTGGTTCAAAATTGGGAAAGGAGTACGACAAGGCTGTATATTGTCCCCCTGCTTACTTAACTTATATGCAGAATACATCATGCGAAAGGCTGGACTGGAGGAATCCCAAGTCGGAATTAAGATTGCTGGAAGAAATATCAACAACCTCAGATATGCAGATGATACCACTCTGATGGCAGAAAGTGAGGAGGAATTAAAGAACCTCTTAATGAGGGTGAAAGAGGAGAGCGCAAAAAATGGCCTGAAGCTCAACCTCAAAAAACCTAAGATCATGGCCACTGGTCCCATCACCTCCTGGCAAATAGAAGGGGAAGATATGGAGGCAGTGACCGATTTTACTCTCTTGGGCTCCATGATTACTGCAGATGGTGACAGCAGCCACAAAATCAAAAGGTGCCTGCTTCTTGGGAGGAAAGCGATGACAAACCTAGACAGCATCTTAAAAAGCAGAGACATCACCTTGCTGACAAAGGTCCACATAGTCAAAGCTATGGTTTTTCCAGTAGCGATGTATAGAAGTGAGAGCTGGACCATAAAGAAGGCTGACCGCCAAAGAATTGATGCTTTTGAATTGTGGTGCTGGAGGAGATTCTTGAGAGTCCCCTGGACTTCAAAGAGAACAAACCTATCCATTCTAAAGGAAATCAACCCTGAGTGCTCACTGGAAGGACAGATCCTGAAGCTGAGGCTTCAATACTTTGGCCATCTCATGAGAAGAGAAGACTCCCTGGAAAAGACCCTGATGTTGTGAAAGTGTGAAGGCAAGAAGAGAAGGGGATGACAGAGGACGAGATGGTTGGGACAGTGTCATCGAAGCTGCCAACATGAATTTGACCAAACTCTGGGAGGCAGTGGAAGACCTGAGGGCCTGGCGTGCTCTGGTCCATGGGGTCACAAAGAGTCGGACACGACTTAACGACTAAACAACAACAACAAAAGTCCATCCATGTGCTATTTCCTTCATGGGCCTGAGCTGTCTGGGGGGAGAGGAAATGTGTTCCATTATACCTACAGTGACAACTGAACTACTGAACTCAGGCAAATCGCTGCTCTAAGGCACCAGGTAAAACCATAATCGTATACCAGGTAAATAAGCCAAGGAATCAACAAGTCTTTTCCCCTGCATGCACAGCACCTTTGTCCCTCCCTTTGCAAAATATATATATATGTACGTCTGGTATGGGTCTTTGTAGTGCATGCCAGTCTTTGAAGTTTTGTATTCAATTTTGTATGGCTCGATGCCGTAACAATAAAATATGTATGTATATATATTTAAATGAGAAAGCATCACTTACCATAATATATTTTTTGGCCCAGATTAGCAATCTATGATTATCACCAAATTGAATTTGATTTAATATTGTGGCTTGCTTCATACTTGGTTCTTTCTTGGTTTGGGTGAAAAGGAAACGTTGGTTATCTAAAGACTTCTTAGCTTGTATCCTTTGCACTGCAATAGAGACTATATCTCTGGGCAAAAAAGACTGGTTTGTATCTCACTTTGTTAAGCCCAAATAATATCCAAATGCAGTCACTGGATTAGACAATATAGTGCCTACACAGTTTAGTGCCACCACTAGAATGTTTCAGATACTCTACACGGAAACAGTCCCATATTGGAGAACCAGACTTATCTCTACATATCTGAACTACCTCTGGAGGCAAAAGTGACAAAACTGAGGCTGTCATACTTTGGGCACATCATGAGAAGAAAGGAGCCTCTGGAAAAGACAATAATGCTGGAAAAGGCTGAAGGCAGCAAGAAAAGAGGAAGACTAAATTCAAGATTAACTTCTTAAAGGAAGCCACAGGCTTGAGTTCACAATAACTGAGCAGGACTAGAGATGGGGACGACTCACCATTTTGGCGAGTCTTCCCACTTAATGAGTCATCAAAAGTTGACGACTCACGAAGCACGAAGTTGCCCCCATGAAGTGACGAATAACGAATATATTTGTCGATTTGTGGGGGGGGTTATTAAATTAAACATTCCCACCCTGCCCCCCTGCTGCCACTGCCACCCCCTGCTGCCACCGCCACCCCAGGGGTGCACCCCAGAATGTAACAACATTCTGGCCGGTAGACAGAATGGTTGTTTTTTTTTTATTACGAAGGGACGAATAACATGGGGAAATATTTGTCCCTTCGTATTCGTGGGGGTCTCTGGAACCCACAAATATGAAGGGATGAATATTTAACAGATCAGCGATTTTCCATGAATATCGCAATTCTTTTTTTTATTCGTCCCCATGTCTAAGCAGGACTGCTGAGGACAAGACAGTTTGGAGACTGGTCATTCATGGGGTCACCATAAATCAGAGATGAGTTCACAGCATGTAACAACAACAGACTACAGTAAATTGGTTCCCAAGCTCTCTCTCTGTTTGTTTGTGTGTGTGTGTGTGTGTGTGTGTGTGTGTGTGTGTGTGTGTGTGTGTGTGTGCGTGCATGGCAATAGTGGCTTTCATTCAAACTGCAGTATAAAAAAGTAAAACATTACATGCTAAGGACAGTTAACATATAAAGTAGTTATTTCACAGTAAAGCTACTAGCTACCTTTCTAAAAACATGCATCATACAAAGAAAGCTCCCTCTGGCCAAAAAAAAGGAAGAGGAAAAAAGTAGACTTATGTTTTCTCCTGCTGGTGTGAACCCATGAGGGTTTATGATTTGATGTTTCATCAACATGACTTCTCCCTTCTTAGATGTGGCAGGATTTTGTATATAAGACTACGAATTTATAATGTCCTATCTTTGAAGAATAACTGTTGATTTCCTACTCAGTTTGAATTGTAAAAAAGTACTTCTTTCACAGCAACACAGTCACAGCCACAACAAAGTAACTGTCTCCTCCCATTTGTCCTGTTCTGAAGCAAACGGGGAAAAAATGTTCCTAAGAACACACAGTTAGTACATGTGCATCTTTGACTTGTTACTCACATTCTCATAAAGGGCTTGAAGAGTTTCTAGGTCAACCACCGAGTTGTCCAAGTTCACAACAGCTGTGAAAAAGACAGACAAAAGTGAAAAAGGATTACATGTCAAGATAATAATCCACTGGTAAAGAAAAGACTAAGTACAATATTTCTTTATGACCATATTTCTTTAGGTCATACAGCTTAACAGCTTAATGTCTATTAATGCCTTGGAAAGTGCTACATCTAAGACTGCAGACAAGGATCCTGATGGAGCCAGATGTCAAATGTTAAGAAATTCATGCTCCCTTTCCCCCTGAAAGACACACACAGGATCCCAAGAGTATGGCAGAAGTCAAAGATCAGAGATAAGCTTCACATCACAGAATTTCATGGTCCAACTAAAAGCATTACAAGTCTATTATAGTCAAATGCACAGACACACAGGAGACCTGTCACTGGTCAGGCCTCCCCTTAAACTGATTAATTTAATCAGCAACTTTCAAAATACCTGACAAGACTAACTCTTCTGTGTACTAAAACCAAATATTTAGTGCTGGGAAATTAATATAGTTTCTGGTCCTGAAGCAACATCTTATGTTATAATACCGCAGGGGTCCATTACTACCTCTCTTTTTCTGTGAGAACAATATACACTTACAGTTAGTTATTACAAACAGTAATTTTGATCATCTGCACTTCAAAAAGGGGGAAAAGAGTGATTATGATTAACAAGGACATGGGGAAGGATATTTAAGGTAATTCAACGATAGCAAAGACAAAATAATTTTGTGTTAGTTCGATCAAGACTGAATCCAGTATTGTATGATTTTAAAACCTTGCCACAGTGCTTACTTTTCATAAAGGGTTTTATAAAGAGTAAGCTGAATTTTGTTGTTAATAAATGAAGAAAGCAGTTGAGTTTGAATTGTGCTGACTTCCAGTACACAGGATGATTTCACACTGAGAGATGTATACATGTTGGATCTTGACTCACATCCACCCTAGTTGATTACAAAGGTACCCAAATATGGTTGTTTGTGGGTTAACCATATTAGTGGTGGCTCATTTTTGAACTAATCTTGTTATGGATCCCGAGGTGGTGACAGCACACCTGATCAACTTTAAAACTGCAACTCAACACCAGCATTTTATTTGGTGAGAAGTGAATTTATTTAAGTAAAACATGATACAGCAATCACTGTTCTGTTTAGAATATAATCTATAGAAAGCAACTGACATATCATTAATTTACTAAATTATTAAATCTCTTAATAATTAAAAAACACTTACATTTAAAATGCCGATATGAACAAAAACATTTAATCCTGGCACCAAAAATTGCAGTGGATACCAGGCAATTATGGGGGTTGAAGGCAGCATTTCATAATCAATTTCAGCTCTGTAAAAAAAAGCTATTGTTCATGTCTTTGTTTAAAGCATGGACATGTTGGTATGGAAGATGGTGTTCCTTGGTTGCCAAGTCATTTGTGATTTAAGCATGACATATCAGCACCTTAAACTGGGTGCGGAACTGAACAGACAGGCAGTGGATTTAAAGTAGCATAATATCTAGATAATCTGGCTGTACCAATAACAATTTTGACAGCCACATCCTGCACAAATTGCAATTCATAAGCCATTGAAGCTCATCTAGAATATGTTACAGTAATCTAACTGAGACGTTACTAGAACATGGATCACTATAGCTAAATTACCCCTTGTCTAAGCCACTCAGGCTTTCTTGTCACAAGGAGATTATTCATCTGCTTTTTCAGGGAGGATGCAATCTTATTCAAAGAGGAGAAATGTCTCTTTTACTGACCCAAGAACCTTCCACCCACAATGCTTCTGTTCTTTGAAGATGAAACATTTAATTTATTGATTCACTTCACCACCAATATACTTCACCTGGCAACAGGACTGTTAACCTGTGGAGATGTAAATTCTGACCTGACTTATCATCAACTAGGAAATGACATGTGAGATTTTTTTTCTCTTGGCTGTGAGGCAAACTCTTCTTTGTCTGTCTCAGAGAGATCTTTCATATTTTTAGAGGGATACTTCTGCATTCTTGTATATGTGCAAGGTTTAAAACTGGGACAGTCATGCTGTTGCATTGACTGTGAAAAAGTAGTACCACTTATATGAATTACTTGCTTTATTTGGATCAATTAGTCTGTCCTTCTGTGCTTGCTGCTTTCCTTCACAAAGGGAGAAGGTACTAGTTTCGCACAACGGCATTTTTGTACAAATAGAGGAAAATAATACTTGGTATCTTGCTTTATGTTAGAGTCAAGATGTAATGCAGAGATTTGAGAATCCTTAGAAGGCTACCTCAACCACAAATGGGTTACTGATGACAATGGAAGAGGGTTTACTCTCTTGAATAAGTCCATACTTTATCTTCAGGTAATGTATTTGTATAGTTAAATTTGCTCTTAAGAACAGCTGAAAATGCTTATCATTCTGAAATTCTGACAGCATCTCTTCCTTGAGGGGAAAGATTTTGTTGCTGTTATTTATTTCTTGGCTACCATGGATAAGTTCCTATGTCGGACTCTATGTGAGAACTTTCTTGAAAACAGGACATTTTGAAAACCATTTTTTTAAAAAAAAAATTGGGTTAGGTTGTGGTCAAAACCTAACCTTGAGCAGCATGTGATCTTTTGAACATGCAAAGTGTTAGCTCCTGAAAACATGTATAGTTTACTGCAATGTTGTATGTGACTTTTGCGCATTGAACAGAACACTATCCACTATACTTCCATCACATACTGAAGATCTAAGGGTGAGACTCAATGCACATTCCATTTCCCCAGAAGCATTAAATGAGCAAGAGCTACAGCACCTCTAAAAATCTTTCCTCTGTAAGATCCTCCAAAGTGTGGTCATGTGATGTTCAAAAACATAAGAAAGGATCTTTGTATCTCAGAGACATTTCACATTGCCAGGGCTTTTCTAATCATTTTGGATACTTCTTTTTAATTTTATTTGTAAAACTTTATTTCTTAAATGTTTTAAATGAACTGCTTTTGCTGTTTGTTTTCTGAACTACTTTGAGGTTCCATTGAGATGGAAAGGCAGTAAATAACTGCCAGTGCATCCCCTACACTGCTTCGCCATTTTTCTCTTTTCTTCCATTTAGCTTTTTCCTCTGTGCTTTTTATTTACCATATATACCTGTAGGGCAAAATGGGAATTAAAGCAAAACCTAGCTAGCATTTCCACCAGCAACCTCTGACAGAATCTTGACATCAGATTACTTGATCCTCTATAAATCAGTGCCCTTCCCTGTTGTTAAATGACTCTCTGTATACACCTCAAGATTAGAAACAATATAATTCATGCTCATTTGTTTCTCATTGCTGTAAAGCATTCAGTGATAAAATACAGTGTCTGGGACTCATCACGTTTCCCCCCTACAGGTCTGAAACATAATTGTAGTTACAGTATAATAAAAGAATATATAAATAAGGAAACGCTGGTCCTGATTGCACTAAGCAGGGTCCACTGTATATGTAGAGACAAGAGGGGGAAAATTAGCAAACGAAAAGAACATTCATTCATCTGGGAATGTACTATTTTTTTTTAAAGTCCAACTTCACAAAAGCACTAAACTAAAATTTTCAACCCTTCTCACTTGAATGCTGACTTGAATTACAGCCATCAGTAGCCAGCTCTGGATGCAGGGGAGGTGGAATTCTCAGACAAAGTTAGATACTCTGAGAGCATGTTTTTAGGTATAAAGGACCCAATCCATTTCAGACTCTATAAATAAAACTAACACCTCCTATTAAGTCAGAAGAGACTTAATATTCTCTGGGAATGTATAGTAGCTGCCATGTTACCACCCTCTGAGCTGACAGCAGTTTCTCAGTCATCCAGGGAATTTTATTTTATTTATTTATTTGTCTTATTTATAGGTTGCTTTTCTCCTGGTACGGGGTAGCTCACAGTATTAAAAAAAAGAATTAGCAACGCAGTAAGATATACATTAAAAGCAATTAAACTATAAAACTGATGAAAATACATTGCATAATTAAAAACAAGGAAAATGTTAAAAATTCTCTTAACTAAAAAAAAAAAAGCTTTGAGTCAAGATTGTTAAAAGCCTGCCTGAAAAATGGGGGTCTTCAGCTGTTGGAGGAAAGATAAACGGGAAGGGACCAACCTGACCTCCTAAGGGAGAACAGCCCATACCCTGGAATCCCTTGTAGGTCACAGAAGAGTAATCTAGCTGTACAGACTTCAGTCTGAAAATCCATGCCCAGTGAAGAATTCAAGGAAAATCACCCAAAGAGCGGCTGGGTGATGCTTAATCCCATTCCTTTCTCTACTATACCTTGTCACTGAAGTATGTTGTCTGAAAGACTGAATATAAAATATATGAAATGCAGTTCACCATAGTTCAGCATACAACTCGGACTTTACCTGTTAGAAGTAATAACCTGTACCTGTAACTTTATCTTTTGAAGTAAAAAGGCCATAAAACCTTTTTTTTTTTAAATGAATGCTGTCAAAGGAATTTAAGCAAAATTTCCAGTGGGCAAGGATGGCTGATTTTCATCTAAGATATGTTCAATTGCCTTTTTTTTTTTTAAATGCCCAAATTCTTCAAAATAAAGATACCTAAAAATAAAAGATTAAAAATATTCTCCCCTAGTAATTCAGTGTGTGGAAAGGAAGTGTGCTAGTTTCCAGCATATAGCAACCCTATAAATTAATGACTTCCGAAAGGTCCTGCCATTAACAGCCTTATACAGGTCCTGTAGACTAAGGGACTCTTCGTGTCCCCATGGACCAGAGCACTCCAGGCCCTCCTGTGTTCCACTGCCTCCCGGAGATTGGTCAAATTCATGTTGGCAGCTTCGATGACACTGTCCAACCATCTCGTCCTCTGTCGTCCCCTTCTCCTCATGCCTTCACACTTTCCCAACATCAGGGTCTTTTCCAGGGAGTCTTCTCTTCTCATGAGATGGCCAAAGTATTGAAGCCTCAGCTTCAGGATCTGTCCTTCCAGTGAGCACTCAGGGTTGATTTCCTTTAGAATGGATAGGTTTGATCTCCTTGCAGTCCAGGGGACTCTCAAGAGTCTCCTCCAGCACCACAATTCAAAAGCATCAACTCTTCGGCGGTCAGCCTTCTTTATGGTCCAGCTCTCACTTCCATACATCGCTACTGGAAAAACCATAGCTTTGACTATGCGGACCTTTGTCGGCAAGGTGATGTCTCTGCTTTTTAAGATGCTGTCTAGGTTTGTCATCGCTTTCCTCCCAAGAAGCAGGTGTCTTTTAATTTTGTGGCTGCTGTCACCATCTGCAATAATCATGAAGCCCAAGAAAGCAAAATCTGTCACTGCCTCCATATCTTCCCCTTCTGTTTGCCAGGAGGTGATGGGACCAGTGGCCATGATCTTAGGTTTTTTGATGTTGAGCTTCAGACCATTTTTTGCGCTCTCCTCTTTCACCCTCATTAAGAGGTTCTTTAATTCATCCTCACTTTCTGCCATCAGAGTGGTATCATCTGCATATCTGGGGTTGTTGATATTTCTTCCGGAAATCTTAATTCCGACTTGGGATTCATCCAGTCCAGCCTTTTGCATGATGTATTCTGCATATAAGTTAAATAAGCAGGGAGACCATATACAGCCCTGTCATACTCCTTTCCCAATTTTGAACCAATAAGTTGTTCCATATCCAGTTCTAACTGTTGCTTCCTGTCCCACATATAGATTTCTCAGGAGATAGATAAGGTGGTCAGGCACTCCCATTTCTTTAAGAACTTGTCATAGTTTGCTGTGGTCCACACAGTCAAAGGCTTTTGCGTAGTCAATGAAGCAGAAGTAGATGTTTTTCTGGAACTCTCTGGCTTTCTCCATAATCCAGCGCATGTTAGCAATTTGGTCTCTAGTTCCTCTGCCCCTTCGAAATCCACTTTGTACTTCTGCGAGTTCTTGGTCCACATACTGCTGAAGCATATTGAGTGTAGCACCTTAACAGCATCGTATTTTAAGATTTTAAATAGTTCAACTGGTATGCCATCACCTCCACTGGCCTTGTTGTTAGCCATGCTTTCTAAGGCCCACTTGACTTCACTCTCCAGGATGTCTGGCTCAGGGTCAGCAACCACACTATCTGGGTTGTCCGAGACATCCAGATCTTTCTGGTATAATTCCTCTGTGTATTCTTGCCACCTCTTCTTGATGTCTTCTGCTTCTGTGAGGTCCCTACCATTTTTCTCCTTTATCATGTCCATATTTGCACAAAATCTTCCTTTGATATCTCCAATTTTCTTGAACAGACCTCTGGTTTTTCCCTTTTTATATGTGGCCCTGATCAGATCTTACTACATGAGCCCCCCGCTGCTGAAGGAGTCTGGAGTCTGCTTAGCTATAATATCCATCTCTCCTCTTGTAGGTCTGGCCCATTTTACCTTGCCTGGAGGTCTTGCTTTGAGTTTGTTGCTTGGGGCAGCTTTTAGATTACATAAACTGTACTATTTGTGCAGGTGCTTATGGAATCTTCATTATGACACTGCCAGAGGCCACTGAAAGGGAAAAGGACTGTTGGAGGAAGAGGCGGGAATTGCCAGTGGCATCCAGTATTGGGCAAGGATTGAGAAGGTTGGCCCCAATGCAGTTGAACCAATTTCATTATTGCTTAGACTGCCTACTGTCCTGGTATGTTCAAAGTGAGGCTTCCTGGTCACTTTGAGGCTGGATAGGAATTTTTGTCCTAGGTTTCCTGATTAATGCATTGAACAAAAAGGGGCCAGGAAAATTTTGCCTGTCTTACTCCATAAGACATACAGATTGATCTGAGGGAAGTTGCTGGATTTAAATAAGTCACAATTTGGGGTGTGGAAGCTCAATTTAGTAGTGAGGTCCTGGGGTGCCATTAGGCACTTGTAGCCCTCATGTGGGTCATTTGGATCATGAGACTCAGGGATACTCAAATGACTTGGATACCCTGTGAGGCTTAGTCAAATCACAACTAACTATAGGTCTTCGGATGTGAGTCAGAAATGGAGCCAGGAAGGCAGTCCACCACCACCCCCATCACATTTTAGCTGGCTGGGTCAAGGCTGTAAGTTACAGCTGGTAGCTTACCCTTGTTGGTAGGGAGAGGAGGCCTGAACCAGCTCTTATTTGTTGACCTAGGTTACACACTAACTGGGAGGTCCCACTGCCTGTCAGGGGAACGTAAAGACTTAATAAAATAGTGGTTGTTTCATCTCATCATTTCTGTCTTGTCTCTTTATTTCCTGGGGGGGGGGCATGTTTTATGGTTTTGTATTTCTGTTCTATGCACGAATAAATGAGTGGATTTTTGGTGCATACTTCTTAATAAAATTTGAACTGGCTAATTAATAGTTGTACAGCTATTTATTTAAATTTTGCTGTATACTATAATAATCAACAAATCATTTTAAAATGTTTCTATATTTTGTTACTCAGACTTTTCTGATATTGCTGTGGCATACTTTGAACATGATTTACCATGGAAAAGGGGCACATGAGATAAACTGAGGGTAATTACAAAGCTACAGTGGAATAAGCAATTGCATAGAACTAGTCTTTCTAGAAGGCAGATGTTACACTGTGAATTTACATTCTTTTAATGCTCTCTCATGGGCTCCACCACTCGTCTCAAAAACGCTGGCATTCAAGAAATATGACTAGCTGCTGTTCTAAATTTAAGATTACCTAGGAATGAGTTTGAGAGCAATGGAACACTTTTGTTTGAATGCCTGAACAAGATAAGAAAGCGTCTGGAAAATGCAGTGGTGCCAGGCCTGTGTACTTTAAACAGTACAGGTATGCAGGCAAATGCATATATTTCAGAGAGCTGCTTATAATTTAGGTTAGAAGGACATCAGGAGAACCGCTAGCAAATTTGTGTGGGAATACACCAGAAATATAAGCATTTTTATTTACATATTCATACTGTTATACAAACATTCGGGGGAGGGCAGGATCAGGATTTTTTCACCTTCCCACACATTATATTGGATGTAACATATAAAACAGAAGTGTGCAGGCTTGGATTAGCTTGACAAGACTGTAAGACACAATCATGAAAATAATTAGAGGTCTGCAGACTTACATTTTAAAAAGAAGCTTCCTATGGAACTCTGCACTACCTGAATTCTATGGATACAATTTGCTGAGCTCTACATTCAAAACAGACTTTTTTTAACAGCCAAGATATACTGCTACTGCTATGACCATTAGGGCCTTTTGGAGGTAATTAATTCATGATGCTGATGCTGTGCCATCAAATCAATTCTGTCTTATGGTGACCTTTTTCTGAATTTTCCAAGTAGAGAATACTCAGAAGTGGTTTACCACACCCTTCTTCTGGAGACACCCAGGGACTGTGCAGCTTGCCCAAGGCCACACAGGCTTGCTCTTCTCTTTGGAAGTACAATGGAGAATTGAACTCCCAACCTCTGGCTCTTCAGCCAGATGCCTAACTCACTGAGCTATCCAGCCAGCCATTAATTCATAGGGTTGCCATAAGTGGGAACAACTTGAAGGCAAGTATCAACAACAAATTGCAACTTCTGTTTCCTCTGTTTGGCATACTCCGAAAAATGTCTATGATGGGCTGGGTGAAAACCAAATGTCTTCCAGGCTTTATCCCTTCACTCATGCACGTCCTTCTCCACAGTTTAGAAAAGTGGCATTTAAAAAAAACAACCAATTAAAATAGCACAATTTTACCATGAATTTTTGGATGCATGGTTCAAAAGTAAGCTTGCAATGGACACAACTTTCAGGAATGCTGTATGAAGTCACTTGGACTAAGTGTCATTTTTAAAATAAATGTTGCTGTTTCTTTCACAAAAATAGGATAACAATATTCCATTTTGAAAAAAAAAACCACGATGAATATTAACTATAGTTGAGACAAGGGAGATGCTCAAAGATATACAGCAACCACTTTAGATTTCTAAACTAAAGGCAGGAGGAAAACCTGTGGCTGTATGTATTTCTGCAGCTCTTCTCAAATCACATCATTATTTTTGAAAAACAATTATTCCTTTTTATTGTTATATTCACAAAATTGTTAAAAAATAAATAAAAATGCAAAAGAAAAAACGTCAGTACAATCCGGCCATTGTTGTAAAATGGTATTCATAGTCTTTTCTGGAGATGGCAGAAGTGGGTGTTTGGGAGTGCAATGAGGGATGTCCTGCTGTACGATTAAGGAGACATCCTGTGTACCCTCCAACATAGGGGGAGGTATTTCCTGAGAGGAAATACGGTGGAGAGCATATGCATGCGGAAGAAAGCAGCATTTCAGGGGGTCCCATGTGCTCACCGAGTTTTTGTCTGTAGCAATGATGTTACACTGATACAGATTTTAAATAAAATGTTATAAAATAGAAGTATTTTTTTTTCAATATAAACATTTCCAATGCAGGCATCTTGAGTAAACATGCTTATATAAATTCAAAGACATACGTTACTGATTAAATCAGCCAAAACTTCATACACCTATACAGTTTGTTTATAAAATGTGTGCAAGTTAAATTCTTAGAGAACAAATACATTTTGTTTGAGTCAGTGTGTCGCCTTCTTGTCTGGGGAACAGGAGGGGAAAAAAATGAGCCCTGCACTGTAATCCTTTCAGAATAAAATGTTTAAATGCAAACATGATTACTATTGTAGACTGTTTAATCTAGAGAGATTATATTACAATTCTATTTTTGAGAGGTGTGTTGATATGACCATACAGAGCCCTTGAGTGCTTCTTTGAGTTATTTAGATAAGATTTATTACGATCTGGCAAGTGATAAAAACATGAGTGAAGAAAATAGGCGGGTCCAAAACAGCATGACACATATCTTTTTAAATGACTGCAGCTCTACCTTGATGGGTTATATCTCAGCGTATGTTTGGCAAGGAAAGTTAAGTAATATCGAATACATTTTCAGGCCAAAAAAACCCCACAAAACACCTCAGCACAAATGTGATCTAGTACTTACGGTACTGTTAAGTACTTACTCAATACTTATTACAGAGATTTGCTACAATACGGGGGAATGATCAAAATCTTCTAATTATCTGGTTCCCTAGCTAAAGAAACACTGAGATTTGGTAGCCACTGAAAAGATTGCAAAGTTAGTTAAAATAAGGGACCTATTACTATCAATTCTATGCAGGTCATTGTCATAAAATAAGGTTACATCAGTCAGAACAGAAATGAGTTGCTTTGGTTGTGATTGGATCCGTCCTGTAAAATTGTTGTGATTTCTCTGCTTTCTCTGCTTGTTGAAACCACAGCCAGGAATCCAAACGGCCGTACACTTAGCCCAGCCCTCAAATCTGGGGGGCATCTGGGGCTGCCACTTCAAATACACAGGAGTTGGTTTAAAGGTAGCTCACAGGAGAAACTGTGTAAACTAAGCCAGCCTATTTTGCTAAGACACGAATGAGCAGAATCCTGTCCACTCAGGGAAAATTCCCATTGTATTCAGTGGTGCTTAGTCTCTAATTACAGTGTAGTCTAAGTATGTTATGACCTCAAATCTCCCTTTCCACCCAATTAACATAGGGCTGGCAGAAGGTGATATGAAGAAGGTGGGCAATGATTCCTGAGTCCCAATTGTTTAGCAGCAGCAGCATCAAAATGAATCCCCCCCCCTCCACCCCAATACTGCTGAAAGGAAGGAAGCCTGCGAGTGCAATTTGTTTCTAGAACTCAAAACAAATTCTTGGGCTCAGAAATTAGTGTGTATGTCTTTAGTACCAAATTTTAGTTGGCAGATATTAAGGTTCCTGGTTTTGTGTGTGTGTGTTTTTGAAGGGCCCTATAAGTCTGAATTACCTGAATTAGTGCATGGAACATGAAGTTGACTATACATATAATGGAGAGAATAAAACCAAAGCCCTTACATAACTAAAGAGACTTAAGATAAAATATGTCTTCTACTGCAAAAAAAAAGGGGGGGGGTTCCAATGTGCTCTGTATGTACTGAACTGTTATCATCTCAATACAGTAAAAGTAGGTAGCAGACTCAAGAGGACTACAAATATTCACAGTCATTTAGGTACATATACGTTATTCATATAACTCCTGATGTAACTAATTTTGCAAGATTTTTAAAGGGCAGGTAATGAGCTTGGGGAGAAAAAAAGGCCTTTGTCAGACATCTGGAACCTCAGTTATTTAACAAATGCTTAAGCCATATCATTATACACATCTAGTGAAATAACGACAAATATCTTTCTGTTATGATATAAGCACTTATTTTCATAATATTATAGAAACGCATTTTATCTATTGATACATTAAAGCTATTAGAAACTAGAATACATGCTAGATATTTATTGAAAAATGATCAGTGTAGCATGTATTCACTTCCTTTCCTTGCTTACAAGGACCACAGTGAGCAGAAGAAGACTGGGACAAAATATGTCTAACTTTTGTTAACAATGAAAACTGTATTATAGAAAGATGATGATGGGAATGAAATTTATCCAAAGAAATGCATGATATCCAAAAGGACTTGCCCACGTGTTTAAATAGGAAACAGGATTTTGTGAACGATCTTGATGCTTGTATTCAGCAATAGAACATCACTGGCAAATGACATCACGGACAAGTGTACTATATTAAATCTGATGCACTAAAACAACAGACTTCAACTTGTAGTGGATTACATTCAATAATGCAATTCAAATTCAGTAATTCAATTTTAAAGCTTTCTTTGGTTATGTTTCCTTTTGTTTTTATTTGTATTTGTAAAAAAAAAAAGGACACCAAAAAGATTTGATAATGTAGTAATACCCTACAGTTTAATCAATAATTTAAAATTTACAAGGGTGCACGGATATCACGGTGATGGGAAAAATTCAGTATCACTCACCTTATTCTCATGAGGTCCAAATTAAAAGAACTAAAGTATATTCCAGCTCAAAATTGGACAATGTAATCACAACCAAATGTTGGCTGATATTATAAGGAGGATGTAGCGGAAATTTAGTTTTTCTAACAATTTATGAAACACGAAGTATGATAAGTTGTTTTCTTGTTTATTACTTTGTGAAGAATTGCCTGGCCTTGATTCCTCTCGCTGTTTCTGAATATTGAGAACAAGCCTAGATTTCCTGTAGGTTCAATTAGTCCAAAACTGTAAATCATCATGAATAAACTTGAGTCTGTTCCCAATAATAAAATGCACTGGAAGAGACTTGGAAATAGGAATCATACAACATTTTAAAAAAGTCACAAAATGAATGGTTTGGCTGCTTCATTTTGTCTGGGTTTACTTGGTTAATTTGTTCATAATCCAAACAAGACCAGACTGGATTACTACTACACAGAAGTGGAGTTTTGCATTGTGGGTGACGTTTAGAAATACTGCTTCTTCCCTTTTCATACAGTGGCCTCACTCCTTGTTCACATGGTAGCATTTACATCAGAAAAACAGCTTTGGGATTAAAGAGATTAGGACATGACTCCGGTTCTGCAAGAGTTATAGCAGGGTTCTGTTTTGTGGGCAGGACAGAGATGCAGACACAGACAGCAGTATTCATTTAATCCCTCCCACCAACAGGGTAGCTCCCATCAGTGGAAAGGGAAGGAGGGAATTACTTACAGGCAGAGTGCAGTCTTTCAGTTGAATTTCTGAGCAGTTGGATATCTGGCTGTGGAGCCAGAGGTTGAGAGTTCAGCTCCTCACTGTGCATCCCCACAGAGTTAGCCTGTGTGGCCTTGGACAAATTGCACAGTACCAGGATGCATGTAGAAGAAGGGAATGGTAAACCGCTTCTGAATACTGTCTACCTAAAAAAAACCCTGAAAAGAGTTGCCATAAGACAGAAATGACTTGATGGCACACAATTATTATTATCTTCACCATGGCTAGATATGGGAACAATGGTTTCAAAGGTGCAGTTTGATAAAGTATATGTATACATGCACCTAGCACCATCAGTATGCATCAGGTTAGAGAACAATGGTTCCCAACCTTGGGTCCTCAAATGTCCTTGGACTAAAACTCCCAGAAGCCTTCACCACTAACTGCACTGGCCAGGGTTTCTGGAAGTTCTAGTCCAAGAATATCTGGGGACCACTGCTATAGAAGAGAAAACTCGGAAAAAGATGAGCTTCTCCAAAAGAACTCTTGAAGAGAACACACAAATCTAAGAATCAATTTCTAATCAAGCTAAACAGATTGTGCAGATCTCCACTATTTACTTTCTTATAGAAATATATATGAGAAGAGAAGACTCCCTGGAAAAGACCCTGATGTTGGGAAAATGTGAAGGCAAGAGGAGAAGGGGACGACAGAGGACGAGATGGTTGGACAGTGTCATTGAAGCTACCAACATGAATTTGACCAAATTCCGGGAGGCAGTGGAAGACAGGAGGGCCTGGTGTGCTCTGGTCCATGGGGTCACGAAGAGTCGGACACGACTTAATGACTAAACAACAAAAAGAAATATATATACTGGGTAGGTTCCAATTATGTTAAACCACAAGTGCCATGGGCTATAGTGTGAATGGTATGACCCTCTCAGTAGTCACACATGGAGACATCCAACATCTCAGCATGTGGGTAGAAGCAGCCTTTTCACAACTACACCAGCAGGACCTTTCCATCTGCCATTGTTAAACAGGTTTTTGGCCTGAGTAATTATGAACTCACAACAATGCCAATGTGAATCACTAATACAAGCATATCCTAATTTATTATTGATAAATATTTTATAGCTAGATATGGAAGGACTGTCTCTTTTTATAAAATAATAAAGAGCACTATACTTCGAGTTTTTAAAAGTTAGAATAAATTTTCTATTTTTAATACTGTTAGAGATGGGCAGAAATGCTGTCTCTTATGTAAGGCTACAGTGTCTCTTAATCATTAAGTGTAATGTCAAAAATGCCAGATGAATGTGATGTCCACTAAGGACCCAAGGTTTCTCAAGGACACATGGCTGAGAAATGCAATAACCTGATGTGGTTGCAGTATGGACAGATAGAAATACCATAGAAACTTTTTGAAATGGAAGAATTTACATACAAATTAACACAGTATTTAAGAATATTTTCCCAGACATCTATTCCTAATCTGTTCTTATTCATAAGAGATCATATTGGCCTGATACCCACTTCCATATGGGAGAGAGACACTGTGTCTTACTTTGGTAGGGAAACAAGTGTGATATTGATTATTTTTAATGTATATATTTAGGGGAAGAGGGTTTTAATTACATCTGGCTCCTTTAAAACATACAAACACTGTGTCATTAAATACTGAATATATTAGTTCATCACTTGGTTCTGACAGATTCCTAACTCCCAGTGACTAGAGATCCACTACAGTCATTTTAAAGATGTTTACTGCTTGACAAACATCTTCCCTAACAAATACAAAAATAGTAACAAGTACATAAATACTCCAACAGTCTTGCATAAATCAATGGAAGTACTGCAGGAATTGTGTGTTTCAAACAGTAGTAGTTCTTGTATCACCTGACAGCATAGCAATGAGCCATGATTGTGGAGCATGGGAACAATAATAAAAACCACAATTACAGATCACTGAGTGGCAAGGAAAAGGGCAAGGATCCAGTCACTGGACAACCCAGTTCCTGCCCAAAGCACTGCCCCAGCCTAAGTGCTCAGACAACTCTGAGGTAAGTGGTACGAAACTTGGGTCCACCACAGAGCAAACTGGTAACGTGGGCCTATCATTCGACCTCAGTGTGTGCCAGCAGTCAGTCTGGGCTAAAGCTTAGACCTCAAATGGGGATCTCCTAATGGAGAAAAGAAAGTTCAGCACTTACCCTGGCCATGTGCCTCCAGCGCTTGCAATAAAAAACTATGACAGGACTATGGAAGAATTAAGCCACAGATAAACAATATTGGTATGAGGAAGAAAAACATTCTGAGTCACTAAAACCAATCTGAATCTGGACAAAATTCTTTCCTAGCCTTCTCAACTGGTGGCTAATCACTTTGTAAAGCAAGGTAGCAAGCACAACATTTGGAGGGAAAGTAGAAAAGTCAGCAATGGCAACAGTGAAGGCACGAGTTATGACCCAAGAGATCTGTATCTCTATCCTACCCCAAAACAAATAACCAGATAGCTGACTGGCTCATGGAATGGAGGGTAGCTAGAGATACAAACAGGGATTCATGCTGAAGAGAAAGACTCCATTTGTACCCTGTACCACACAAAAAGAGACCTACTTCAGAAACGGGACTTAGAACTGAAGATCATCACTGAGAGACACTTTTTGTGATAATTTACGTACCTCAAAGAGACCTCATAGCCCAAATAAAATTACAGATTTTTCTTAATTTATCACTAAGCAAGGGGTTCTCTAGCCTCAAACTTATATGCTAGTACAATAGCCAAACACCATTGATTCTATCACAAAAATGGCAGAGGGTTTGTTTTGGGGGTCAAGTAAATGTTTTGGGTGGACTTTATTTAGATGAGATAGCCAGAGCTTTTCTGGTTTACAGAGGTGGGTGGGAAAGGGAGCCATCTGCTATTAAAAGTGGTGAGATCCCCCCACTGCCATCTCCTGGGTTCTGCCCTGAGTTCTATATACCAGAACTAAATTAATCATCTTTAATTGGCATTATTTCTATAAGGATCTTACAGACAGGAAAAGGAAGTCAGGCTTTTTTTTAATTTTGAAAAACAAAACAGTCACCCAAAAACTAACCAAATAAACAAACTCTGCCATCACTGTAAACAATTTCTGTCACCCCACCCTATTTGAGAAGATTTATTTTCCATCTTTCCCTGTGATTCTTCAAAACAAGCTGGGCCAAAAAGAAAAACAGTCCAGAAGTAATTAGTTACTCCTGTTTAACATTGGCATTATTTAAATCTTTTCCATCCTAAGTAACAAACTATGGCATATGCTTGCCCTCCAAACCAGAATGGTAAATTAAATCTAAAATTACCAAAGCATGAGTTTAAAAAAAAATACAGTGATGACAAACAACATGGAATAGCATTTTTCCACTAACGGGACCAAGTATAGAAAGTCTGTTTGCAATAGCAGTGTATTAAAAAAAATTCTTAAAGTCATGCTAAAGTTTAAGAGCTCAGCAAATGTGCCTGCTTATGGGGAAGCCTTTTTTTCCAAAGCTTTAGAAAACCATCTAAAATCCAAGGTTCTGGGAAACTGCCTTCTAGAAACCAGTTCAAAGAAAGAAACTCACAGGCTGCTTAAATGCATCTATTTACAACTTTTCTATCCTGAGGGTAGCTAAGTGAGTGTAATAGCTTTTACAGCTTTTTGAATCATACAGGTTCATACTGTTGTGTGTTGCTCTTAAAGTATTCCACTTTGCTTGGAAAGGTCTGTTACAGAAGACTTTGAAATGTTTTTAGACGAAACTCTATATTGACATGAACAAGAAAGTGGCCCTATCTGCTATTCAGAGGCCATAGGTAGTTAGACCCACAGCTAAATAGAGAATTCTGTATTGGCCATGCTGGATGGGCAACTGTGGGGGTTTTAATCTAAAAAGTAAGCTTTCCAAGTTCTGAAAGTCATTATATCTCCATAAGTCTCTTTTGGAGTCATCCTCGCACACCATAGATTACAACTATCTTTTTTTTAAAAAAAGTCTCCAATGTTTGTTACAGGATATTAAAGCCTTCAGTCCCACCTCAAAGTGTGGATTGCCTATCAATATAAACATTCTGAAACATTCCTAAAATGGGGGCATTATTTAACCAAGGATATATGCAGTCTTGGTAGACTCAAGGTACCTACACTACACAATTACAGAGTTTGACACCACTTCAAATGCCTTGGCTCCACCCTACAGAATCTTGGGAGTTATAGTTTGGTAGGGCCCTTAGAATTGCCTGCTCTAGAGCTACTCTGTGAACTGCCCTGAACTACAGCACTATTGCTCACTGGCAAAGAGCTCCAAATATCTCCAAAAGGAAGGGAGGGAGGGAAGGATTTATTTGTTTGCTTAATGACCCATTAGTGCAAGTACTCCTCTGGGTGGTTTGCAGGTTAAAACTTAAAACCCTCAAGATCCCACATAACAAACATACATTTACACATAAACTGAACTCTTGTGTCATATATGCCTGCACACTGCTACCTAAATAAACTTAAAACCAACATCCTTTCTTAAGGCTGAATTCTATCTGTTAAATATTTATCAAATTTTCACATATTTTATGTGGATATTTGATTTGCTTATATTTGAAATCATTAAGAGTGACATTCAGCATTTCAGAAAAGGGCTTGCACCCATGCAACAGGACATACCTTTCCTCCCTTCGCCTCTGCAGAATGCCACTCTCTGGGTGGTCCTCCAAACCACTGAAGCAGATTTGGGCGGCATAAAGGGAACTGCATCAATGAAGGGGAAATCTTCTCTATCAGTGGTGCCTCCTCTGTGACTGGCAGGCACTCTCAAAATATGTTTACTTGTCATACATGTCCAGGAATATGTTTCTTAAAATATGTTTTTGTCATACATTCCTGCATTGAGCAGGGGGGGTTGGACTCGATGGCCTTATAGGCCCCTTCCAACTTCATTATTCTATAATTCTATGTCCAGGAATATGTTTCTTAAAATATGTTTACTTGTCAAGTTGTCATATATGTCCAGGAATAAGCAGCAACGGCTACTTAGTTTACACAGTAAAATCAGAGTGATATGCAAACGTATTAAATCATGCAGAAAGATGTACAGGACGATGGACACGTCTACTAATGGATGGTTTCTAGTCTACATACTACATACCTATCTATGGTCACCCCGAAGTTTTTAATAGTGCCTGCCAGACTCCTCTTCTTATTTAATAATTTAGAAAAGGATTCAACACAACACAATCAAGAACAATAATTTTTTTAAAAGAAATTTAAAGAACAACAAGAAGGGAGTGCTAAAGCCCAAATACAGAGAAATTGGGAAAAAACACTTCAAGTGACTTCATAAAATGGAACAATTACTTGCACTTAATCCTAATAGGATAAAAGGTTAAGCATAGTATTGCTTGACCCTTCAAACGACTGACATTCATGCCATATTATTGTTAGCATTGCATGTTAAGCAAGCAAATTTTCAATCAACTTGTGTTGGCTTTACTACAGACACAGATGTTAGGCGGACTCCTTTGTTCATAAGGTTCTCATTATTAACTCAAACCAAGCTGAATATTTGAGTGAAGGAAAGGACCATATCATTGTTTTCAGATTTCACTCTATGACTTAACTGAACTACATCTGCCAGCTTTAGAAATACCAAGTACTTCTTGGCGCCAGTACTGGCGCCTCGATCTGTGACTACCAGCATAAATGCTTCAGTTCGAGGAAGTTTAGGAACCATGAAAACAACTTAATAAAAGCTTAAAGTGTGATTAAAAGTTACTTGTAAATTGACAGTGCATACCAATATTCATGCTGTGTGTAATCTATTCTGCAAATTAACAAACGGAATACACAGTTAAAATAGGTACGCTAGAAAAGTCACAAAGATGTTTCTGTGATTTATGAAGTCAGCAGCATACTTGAAACCCTATTTATTTAATAGGTAAGCTGGCACTATAACTGCTCCATTCCATCTGCTTTAAATCTATTATAAGGCCTTAGGAGCATGAAGAGCACAGCAAGTATAAATATAGTTCCACTTTTCACCTTCTTGCAAAGCCATCCTTTAATGTCAAACGAGAAGGAAGAATTACAGACACCTAAAAAGATGTCTGCTGATATGAAACTTTTAGGATTAGATGCTATCAGACTTCAACTTTTGTTTTATTCTGTTGCAAGTATAATATATTTTATAAGGTAAATGAAAATTTGAGGTTTAGAAGGGGAGATGGTGATCATAATAATGGATACCAATTATATAAATTCCAGTGATATTTCATGAACGTTAGAATCCCCAATATTTTATTCTAAACAGGTGGAAGGGGAAAAAAACACAACCACACCATATTCCAAGAATGCCCACTGCTCAAATGGATTGAAATCCTGTATTCTCATTCATCTCATTGGGATCTATGTAGGAAATCTTCCTTACAGATTCTTCCTGGATACAGAGATTATAGGATAAAAGGCTGTAGGCTTATAATCTATGGGTTTACCCATGTACACTGGCAGGGGACTTTAACAGGAAAATATGAATTCATCTTTACTGAAGAAGTGTCTATCTAATAAAAGCAGTTTTTGAAGTTGTAACATTTTAAAAAGAAACACAAAACAAGAAAAAAAGCAAAAGATGTGGCACCTTAAAGACTGCTATATTTTAATGTAAGTTTTCATGGAACATGTCCACCTTGTCAGACATAAGAGTCAGAATATAGAGACTACATGGTAAAATATACATGCAAGACTCTAAGATAAAGGGACAGAGGTGTTTGGTTGCATTTAACACTTAGTAATGTTATAAGACCCCTGTTTGGTATTCAGTTCTTTTGAAGCTTGGTTCTGTGAACAGCAACAATGGTTAAAGGAAACAACTAGAGAATGACAGACTTTACCATTGAGCCTTGTTCTGTAAACGTGGGTCTGGTTAACTGGGAAGGAAAATAACACTAGATAACAACATAATTACCATATCTGGTAATGGCTTAAGCAGCCTTGGCTAATACTTAATCCATTGAGATGGGTGTCCAGCATGTGTATAAATTTTGTCTCAGCTGTTTCCATCTGGATTCTTGTAATTTTTCTTCTCCAGAAAAAAAATGTTTTTTTAAAATCTAATAAAAGTTTACTTCACTTACCATGCTGTATATCTTTCATATCTAAATGAAGACTGGACATTAATATTCCAACTGCTTGTGATCTTTTGTTGCTTAATAACTTGACAACCTGCCAAATGCAAGAAAAAATATTATATACTAGTAAGTTACTAGAATTTGTAAAGTGTTTTTAATGTTACAAATGAGAAGTCAAGAAAACTCAAACTAGATTTCACTCCCTAAGAAACTGATTAAAACATTTTAAAATCACTGTTAATGGTTAGACTCGAACAAGGGCTAGCACCTTGTTCAGCATCTGCTCACAGGAATGCCCCCCAAGATACACATTTTTAGCTCCAACTGCTCATCCATGTCAGAGCCTGTGCAAAACAAGCTGCCAGAGACATTTCCAACTGTGCCTTTTGCATATTTAATTTTGTTTCCAAAACCACACAACTGTTTCCAGATTAGTTCTATTTTACTTGACATATATTGCCTAAAAAGAACAGATATTCTTTTATAATGTAGCAATCACTCACTTGGATGAGGTGGGAAAACCTGTGGCTATCCAGGCATTGTTGAACTTCATTTACAGTAGTACCCCCGTACCTGCAGGGGATTGGTTCCACAGTCTACCATGGATGCCTGAAACTGTGGATACAAGGGAACTGTTATGTACAATATACAAGGGAGTGGGACAAAAGTCACAAGAGGACACCCTTGTATGTTGTATATAGGCCTGTGACAAACCGCGGATAAATGAAACCACAAATATCGATCCCACAGATAAGGTGGTCCTACTGTACTGTCAGTTCTAGCCAATATAGTCAGTGGTCACGCAAGCTGTAGCATAGCAACACCTGGGGGGCACAGGTTTACAAGAGCAACGAAGAACAAATGCCATCGGGTACTTACAATATCATGTGTGAGGTGTGGAAGTTTAGCAGGATAATTTGAGATCAATTATGAAATCATACAAATCTAACTATATATTTTATTCTATTTGGTTTCTTACCTAATGCCATAAATGTAATAAAAAAAGAAACTAATAGCAATTGCCTTTATTTGGTCACCAGCAATTATAAAGTTAATTTTTTCTCTCTAAAAAACTCTCAAACAACCACTAAATGAATACTATAGTATCATATTTCCTCCAGCACTGTGGCTGCAACAATACACAGTTAATTCACAAAATTAGCATAAAGGCCTAAAGCAGTTCCCTCAATTAGATATAAAATAAACCCATTAACTACAGCCATGTAAGCCTACAGGCTACAGATGAGTGACGCCATTACACAGAAAAACTAAAAATGTTTGTTAATCAAATCTCTACAGGATCAAACTATTCAGACAAAATACAGATCTCTTTTTCAGATTGGAATTTGGAACTGTGCTTTACAAAAATATAAAGGAAGCTGAAGATAATATCAGCATGCTGAGATTCAGGACCAAGTTTCTGAATGTTGAAGGGTTGTTACTGTTGACCAGTAAGCAAATGACATGCCAAATTTGTTGCTGTACAGATAAACCCCACTAAAAAGACCAAATATTCAGTGAAAGGTAAAGGAATCCAGATGCTAGCTAATTAAATGTTCAGTACATTACAAAAAATGAATAAATAAATAAAAATTAAAGTTCCTTCTCCCCAAAATAATATCTACCTCATGCAAAATTTGTTTGCAAGCTCTGCTTGCTGGAACAAATTTAAACGGTGATATTAACACACTGTCTCAACAATGACATTTATTTCAACTAGCAAAATTATTAGTTGGCAATATTAAAAAAAACGAATCAGAAATTTGCAACTCAGCAGTACTAATTACTAAATGACAAAGGAAATTTTGTAAAAGTTTGTAAAACTAGGCTAAGTAGACCTATCTTGGCCACCTGGGTGGTTTTCTCAAAAGATTACACTCCCCAAGCTTGCTAATGATAATTATGGTTTACTCAGTATAGGTCCTCGAAGACAATGCAGAACAGCACTGGTTTCAAGAATAAGTTCAACAATAAGATTAAAAGAATTATGTGGGATCAATTATGAAGACATAACAATCAAACTACACATTTATTTCTAGTTGGTTTATTACATAATGCTATAAATTTAATTAAAATTTAATGAGTCTACCCATAGAAAAATAAGGAGGTTGACATGAACCAGATTGTAATTTCTTAAATTTGCATGAACAGACCAGCAGGAAATGGTGGGGCCAACTTCAGTACTGTTGTTTCAGCATGTGCTTGCAGTACTCTTGAACAAATGAGTGAGTGTATCATGAGTATGAAGAGAATCATCATAATTGTGAGGTAATCTTTCCCTTTTGTAGACTATTTATTCCCCACCATGTACAAGAATGGAGTTTGCATACAGATTGCTTAATTTTGCACATTTTGTGATTTTAGTCCAGAGAAATAGAAACAAAGAAAGCAGAGGTGGGGGAGGGGCAGATATAGAGGGAAACTGGGCATCTTGGCTTAGCCAAGAAAGAAATGAAGAGAGAATTGTTACATTCCTGGCTCTTTGCATGTAGAGAATTCACGTATTGGCTGAAGTCCTGGTGCTTAGTATAGTGAGTCACACTGGAGTAGGCCCACCACCTCAGTGGTGATTTGGTGAGTCAACACCTCCAAAAGTTTTATTGATTTGAATGGGTCTACTTTAGTTGTGATACTTTAGCAATATGATATTTTCTGGAAGTAGACGTGACAATCTTACGTGAACTGGGTATCTTACAAAATTTGTATACCTTGCACAGTTTGTGCAAGTTACTCGAAATCACAGACAAAACAACCATGTGATGCTTATAAAAAATCTGAAGCATCAGAAGGTTGTTTTCCATGTCTTTTCTTAACAATCAGCCATCCGTTCTGTGCATGCATGTGTGTTGTTTTTTTTTTAAAGAGGAGAGAGATTGAATTAATGCAGAAAATTGTGTGCAAATTATAGAAATCTTGATGGAAAAAGAAACACTCCTTGACTTGCTCTCACTTTGGAGGCAAAAAATCTTAGAAATTTGTCACTGAAGTGTCTCATAAGGTTGAGACAGCCCAAATGATCAAGAATGAGGAATCTATGAAGTATTCATCATGCCCTCAACTCTAAACTCTAAGAAAGCTTCTTCATCCAGTCAACATATAAGCAAAAGTTTCTGTTCATATAAACAAAAGTTGGCAATCACATTTAAGCAACTTTCAGCATTTGTTGGCTTCTTTCTTAGGGTCTGCCTATTTGTCTGTATATCACTGACTAACTCACCAGAGATAGGGAAACACTGGTCCCACCTCTGGTTGGGCTGTTACTTCTCCTGGCCTTAGGCAGTGTGATCATGGTTCAGGAATGCTGAATGTTGCAATGTGATGACATCTGAAGGACTACAGCCCTATTATATGCATGGGGCTTAGAACAACAAGTGTAAAACCAGGAAAACTAACTTTTAACTCTACTTTGTGCCACCACTATTCCTTTTTAACAAGGAGAGTTCAGACACCGATATGTCTGATATGTCCCTGATATGTCACAATCCTTATTCTACCCCTATATTTGCCATTCAGAAATGCTCAGTGTTTATTAGAATAAGCTACCAGATATGACATTCTTCAAGGTTCAGTCTTCTTCCCTGAGTATATAATTTAATCTCAAAATTGTACTAAGGTAGATAGTAGATAGATCTTGATTCATAAATGTTTAAGGTGCCATGTAATGAACAACCCATCCCGATGGTTCTTTATTTTTGAACAACTGATAACAGATTGTAGGAAAATTGTTAGATATCTGGCTGTGGAGCCAGTGGTTGCAAGTTCAGTTCCCCACTGTGCATCCCGGAAGAGCCAGCCTGTGTGGCTTTGGGCAAGCTGCCTCATCCCAGGATGGCCCCAGAAGAAGGGAATAGTAAACCATTTCTCAGTATTCTCTACCTGGAAAACCCTGAAAAGCATCACCATGAGTCAGAATTGACTAAGCAGCACACAATTATTATTATTATTATTATTGATTCTAGCATGCCATGATTTAAAGACAGCATTTTAAAGAAAAGCAAGTTCTAAATTCTAAAAAACAATGAGGACTGATTTTTCAAAGACCTGACAACCATAACCTACTGCTGACGTTTTCCCATGAACAGAGAGAGCACTGCTGCAATGAAACCAGATATCCCACAACTTTCCCACATTACATTCTAGCAAGTGTCTTTTCATTCATTTCTCAGTATTACAAGCAGTAACTAATGCGACCTGTGTCTGTTTTGTGTTAGAACCAGAGTTACATTAGGAAGAGACTACCCTTCCCATGTGAGTTCCTTTCTCTTCCTCACCTCACCCTCCAACCCCAATTTCAGCATGATGCTTTGTTTTGTAAACTGAGGGCTTCAAACTGTAACTAACCTTTCATTCTGCTTTCATCATTAAAAAAAGAGGAAAGATTCAACTGCCCAGTTGAAACAAACACCATTACATGTGTTATTATAAAGAACTAATCCTCTATTAATATATAGTCATTCCAGACAATGCTTCTTTGTATGACATTGCATGAAAAATTTCTCAGATTGTTTAGATTCACGTACACAGTAATAAGAAAAAATAAGCATCACATTCTTCAACAGGCGACAGAACAATAGATTCAAACATTTCTGTAATTAGAAACAATTGTAGACTCATCAGCCTTAAACAAGTGCCAAAAGCAAGTGAAGGGATGTTTAAATTCTCTGGTGTTAAACTGAAGCAAAGAAATATCCCTTGCTTAGAATATCATTTAAAAAAAAACACACACAAAACTAAATTTACCTTATTACTTTGTGGAACCAGCATCCTTTTATTTTATTTATTTTGTGACAGAATACTGGGATGGCTTTCTAAAGAAAAAGAAGGAGCTCATTGGAGTTTTTAAAGGCCCAAATCCAGTACTTCGTTATGAAATTAAATTTCTTTGATGGCAATTTGCAGAATCATACTGGCCAGGCTGACTGGGGATTCTGGGAGTTGCAATTCAGAAATAAGCTTTTTAGGGTTTTGACACTGTTGCCCTCACAAGCAAGAGTGTCAAGCTCAGGAGATGACAGAAACTGTCCTGAGAGATATTTGAATCTTGCTGCAATACTGGCGGTTGGAGGCATCATCCATCAGAACTAAGGAAAGCGAGACCATTCGGGGCACAACATCCATAACTCTGTCCTCTAAACCTTATTTCCCTCCACCCCCCCCCATCCCAACATCCTGCAGGACAAGCAAACAGTTGCTATGGCCATTTTCCCTATGTCTGTCTATCTGTCTATCATGTGTTAGGTTGAGGACTTATACAATAATGGATGATGTGAAAATATATCGGATGCTGTAATGTCCATGGAGAAGAGAGGCAAGGAAGTTTAGTGTGCTACACAGTAATACTCCTTTCTGTGTCCACTGCTTAAGATGCTATTGAACAGTGACAGGTGCTAGAGGTTAATAAGGTTATCTGGAAAAAAGCTTCAACTGCAGGAAACCAACAGAAACTAGTCTTATCTGGACAACCGACTGTTAATCCTTTGGGAAAATACAAGGTTGTTTACTCCAGATGTTCTGTGGTGAGAAGCTAGAAGATAAGAAGTTCCTAGGTGGACAATTCTGAGAGGTATTACGTTTTGATATTTGATGCTGCAATCTTTGGATGTCTGATGTTGTTACTAGTTTGCTCCTCTAGCAAGATGCTCCGTTATCATTTCGCCAATTAGTGAAATGCAAACTTGGCTGTACAGAAATGTGCTTAATGAACAGGTGCATGACTTGAAAAGGCATACAGTATAATGGCAGGGTATTTGGGTCATCATGGAGCCTTGGTATAGACCAAGTTCCTGGGAAGTGCTGTGCTATCACCAATTCCAGGGGTCACCTGCTGCCGTTCTCCAGTCTCCCAGCATGCAAAGAGGGTCTGAGATTTCCCTCTACTTTACTGTCTTACTACTTATACTTTCTCTTTTCTGTTTCACTGTCTCTTCAATGAAGTTTTGTGCCTTTCCCTTTACTGGTGGGTTTATTGCCACTGAGTCCAAAAGAATCCCTTGTCCAGTCTTGACAAGACAGATGTCAGACGTGCCTAACAGATGTAAAAAAACAATGTCTAATTTCACACTTGTGGCAGTCTCCTTATTTTCATTGCTCATATATGTTTCTTTTGAGTATACTTTGAGAAAGAAATAAGTACCTTGTAACCACACAGACTTGGCATCAGCAGGGTTCATTAAAGGGACACACAAATCTTGCATGTGACTAAAGTGATTTCATGGAAATGGAGATATCTAACAGAGTGCCTGTATAATTCTGAATCAACAGAGTTGGGTGTTTTTTTTTAATTGGTTGTGGCCAGCATGGATTATAGAAATTATAGTCAACACTCACACTGGGTATTTATTTTGTTTAGCTTTAAACCAATAGTGGCTATAGTATATAAACTAGTACATCCTTAAAGCACACCAGTGTAGCAGGTGTCTCATTCAGGCTTATTATGCAGATACTAGACTTAATCTCCTGGAATCCATTTATTGACCACAGCTATTTACCATTCTGTAATTAAAAAAAAATAACAAAAAGAAACATTCTAAAACTTACCCATTGTTTAATTAACAACTATTTTTATTGTAACATACCCACCTAGGTATTTATAAAGGTGCATTTTTAATGCTGTGTTATGCTTCCCACACCTCTAACTCTTAATAAAATAAAAACGTATCCTAAGCTTTTCTGACCTGGCACTTAGACATACCTGATGCTCTAGGAAACTGAAGAAAATATTATCACTGATTATATTAAGTTAGTTATAATTTAAAATTATATATTAAAGAAGCAATATACTCTATATTCTACTACAAGAAATGGCCCCATCTTCGTCCTGTCACATTATTCAAATATACAGCAAGGCAGATGAATGCTATTTCACTCAAAATGCAGTGACTAATAAAGTGTTTGTGATTCACACAAGTAGTGCTGCATGCCTCTACAGACTGCCCAAGCCATGTTAGCAAAACCTCTGCATTTGGCAGTCAATCATGCATAATGAGCACCACAAGAATAGGGCAAAATTATTCCAATTGTTTTCATCTCACATGAAGAAGAGATTGCAACTTTGTCATCAAACACAGTGCAGGACATTGGACATGGGAAGGTCCTTCGCTGTTTCTCTTTGTTATCTATAGCCTAGGATTATTATAGAATCATGAATAATTGAGTTGGCCTATAAGGCCATCAAGTCCAACCCCTGCTCAATGCAGGAATACAAATCAAAGCAGATCTAACAGATGGTGGTCCAATTTTCTCTTGAATGCCTCCAGCACTGGAGTGCTCACCAACTCTTGAGGTGTAATTTGTTCCATTGTCTTACTGCTTTAACAGTTGAGATGTTTTCCCTGATATTCAGCTGAAATCTGGCTTCCTATAACTTGAACCCATTATTATGTGTCCTGCATTCTGGGATGATCAAGGATAGATCCTGTTCTCCTCTGTATGACTACCTTTCAAGTATTTGTAAACTGCTACCATATCTCCCCCTAGTCTTCTCTTCTCAATGCTAAACATGCTCAGTTCTTTCTGTCTATCCTCATAGGGCTTGGTTTCCAGTTTTCTGATCATTCTTCTTGCTCTCCTCTGTACATGCTCCAGTACTCTAGACTGGACACAGTACTCTAGATGAGGCCTAACCAGTGCCAAACAGAAGGGGACAAGTACTTCATGGGATCTGGAGGTTATGAATCTGCCCACACTGTCATATAATTATGGTATATGGTTCCCTGATAGGATTGTTTGGCATGAGAAAAAGAGACCTCATGCACTTGTGTTTCTTTTAAAATGATCCTTCCTCTTTACGAGCTGGCCCTATCTTTCTGACACAGGGCTAAAGCATGCAACCTTTTTGGGATGATGCATTGAGATGCACTATAGCTCTTCATTCTGCCTTCGTGGACAGGTACCAAGAGTTAAAATAGCTTGATGACCTATTAAGCACACACCAAATTTCACAGTATGGACAGACTCTATACTTCTGTTAATGCAGCCTAAAATAGTATTGATCTTTTTTTGCAGGCACATTGCACCTTTGTCTCATATTCAGCTTGTGATCTACAACAATTCCAAGATCCTTCTCATTCGTAGTATTACTGAGCCAAGTATATCATCTTGTAATGGTATGTTTGGTTCCCCCTTGCCGCCCTGCTGGTGTAGATCTTTGCACTTTTCCCTGTTAAATTTCATTCTTATGTTTTCAGCCCAGTATTCAAGCCTATCAAGATCTTTTTGAATTTTGTTCCTGTCTACCAAAGTATTTGCTGCTCCACCCAATTTTGTGTCATCTGCAAATTTGATAAGTATTCCCTGAACTCCCTCATCCAAGTGATTAATAACAATGTTGAAGAGCACCAGACCCGGGAGTGACCCCACTTGTTACCTCCTCCCAGTTTGAGGAGCCATTGATAAGCACTCTCTGAATATGATTCTGTGACCAACTTGTATCCAGTTGACACTTGTTCTATCCTGCCCACAACACGTGTGATACTCGAAACTTCTATACCAGTAGAACTGCCACCACCTTGGCTTACGCCAGTCCTCAGTCCCAAGGAAACTGAGGCCTCCAGGCTACTCCCCAACCTATGACAATGCTGAGCTTCCTTATAACTGCAGGAACCCAAGGGTCCAAGACTCTGGGTTGTTTACTTGGTAGTTTGGCTGAGCAGCTAGGAATGAAGTTAACTGGTATCACATTCCTTATCACTTAAGACCACCACAGGTCTATAAATATATTACATTTACTAAAAAGAAAAAGAAAAAAGATTTGGTTACATATGATTGAAAGAAAGCAATAGGTATATCTTAAAACCCCAACAAGTTAGAAGCAGATGTAAAAACATATGAGAGGCAAGACTTACAAACAACACCACTCAAAAACATAATCAACTTTCTACTCTAAGCAGCCCTATCTCTCACCTGGTTCTTGGGACCCAAATGAAAATAGCAAAGGAATCCCACTAACTACCTGCAATCAGATGGTCAAAAAGAAAAAGAAAAACTGTGCATAAAAAGCCACCCTCCTCCTTATTATCCAAGAGGAGATTATTATTGAGTCCAAACGCTGGATCCAAAGAGTGTTTGGGAAAGTTACATCACCCTCAGGCTTCTTACAGTTAGTCACTGTAGCGGTTACCCCAGTCGTCACCTGTCCGTCTCAGTGGAACCTTGGCAGGACAGCCAATGAGGAAGACGGAAGGCGGAGTCAGGAAAGAAGGAGGGGTACAAAAGGAGGAGTTCAGTTCAGAGAGAGGGGGGAGAAAAAGAGTGATTGAGATCAGAGGTTTGAGAAGGGGATTGATTGAGATAGATGAGAGAGCAGAGATTGGGAAATAGATTGAGTTAATAGAAGGAATTAAATAAACCCAAGTTAATATAAGTGAGTTACTTCCTGTGATTGACACTGTTATTTCCAACCAATCATTAACCCTACCCTGATCAATAAACTGAATGTGTTTGATAACTTGTGTGTCCCGGAATTGATTGATGTTTCATCCAAAAACATCTGGTGGCAGCGTGAGGAGGAAGAAGCAGCTTGGGTCTTTGTGAGGGCCAAGAATAAAATTAAAGCCTCAAAGACGGAGCCGCGACAAAGCGGCGGGAACCGAATATAATCCAGTGACGCCAAATAAACGAAAGGTCCAGAGTTGAAAAAGTCTTTATTAGTCAGGGTGATCTGACGTGAACGGAGTGGGTAACTTTCCAGAGCTTTTCAAGGGGAAAGGCTTAGTGGAGAGGCTCCTGAGCGCAGATCGGGGACTAAGATAGGGACAACTCTGAGGGGACCATTTCTGGCAATAGTTTACCTCAAGCTGAAGAAGGATCAGTGGGCTAGCTGTCCAGAGGCTCCAGGTGGAGAGCACTGAAGGGACAAAGCGAAGGTCAGGGTCAGAATAAGCTGAGGAACCTTTAAGCCATAAAAGCTGGGACACTTGAAAACAAATATTTAAGGTTACTGTTGGTGGCTAGAGGCAGCAGATAATTTGTCTCAAACCAAGGAACTGGCACTGGCTGGGTGCCAGAGAGAAAAACAAAGTAACGCATAACGCAGGCTGGTAGCAGCAAGGGAAGCTACAGTTTTACAGATACGCTCTGACTCAAAGAAAAAAAAAAGTGCTCTTTTAAAACTGAGGTTTGTCTTTTGAAACAAGACAATAAATAAATAAACATGCCTTCCACACGAGGGAAAAAGGCGGCAGAGTTGCCTCCTGAGGTTTCAGATGCCTCAGATCAGGAGGGGGAAGAAATTCAAGGAGGAATTACCTCAGAGGGGGAAATGGAGACCTCGAGGGGGAAAAGACTCCTAGAATTTCAAGAATTCCAAAAATGGAAATTACAAATGGAATTGAAATTGAAAACATTAGTGATCGAAGATAAGCAGGAGACCAGTCAAATGTCCTGTGAGCTGAGAAAAAAACAAATAGAGTTGGAAAAATGGAAATCGGAAAAGATATCCCAGTTTAGACAGATGGAGCTATACCTTAAGGAGAAATGGAAAATAGGGGCAGGGGCTGAGGAAAAAGCTTTACAGCTCAAAGCTGAGGTGGAAAAGTTTAATGATTCTGAAAGAAATATTAAGCCCAAAATTGTTCAGGAACCAGGAGAAGTCGCTGATTTTATTTCCCACACTCGAAACCCAAGTTTTTCTGAGGTAAAAGTGGAAAGGAAAAACTGGGATGACAGTAAAAAGGAGCCCCACGGTTACATCAAGAACCTGCAGGCAAGTGGCGGCCATTTTGTAGGCAAGACCACAGAACAGAGCCAGCCAAAATACAAGCACTGGGGAGGGGAGGGAGATAAGACTCTCAGCCCAGAACCAAGAAACTTCAGAGCTTGTTTTGGATGCGGCGAGAGAGGCCATGTCATTTCACAATGGGCTAAAGTCAGAGAAGGGGGTCAAATGGCCAATTTACCCAAGCCTAAGTCAGTGATCCAGTACATAAACAGGTTAATGAAACCCTTGAAACTATCTCTGAAGTTAACTTCAGAAAACTTACAAAGACAGCAAGGCAAGCAGAAACTAGGTTTTGACAAAAAGGCCAGAGAAAGATCATTCAGTCCTGGAGATGAAGCCCTGAGGCTGAGGTCTATAAAAGGAAATAAGATGCAAATAAACTGGGCAAATCCTGTTATAATAAAATCCAAGATGGATGAAACAAATTCCATAATTCAGGAGGAAGGAAAGGAAGGTCAGAGAGTGGTCCATGTGAACTGGATCAAGTGTAGAGAATTCTCAGTAGTATACAAAAATGAGATAAGGACCTATAGTCAGACGTGGACAGATCCTCTAGACCATAATGAAATAGTGATACTTAGAATACATGAGGCTGGATTAACAGTGAATGTTAGCAAATGCCAGCTGGGTAACTCCAAATTAAAAGAATTAGGCCATATTGTTGGGGAAGCCATAATCAAAACCCTAACACTGAAGATGAAAGAAATCAGTAGCTGGCCTAGAACAACAGCAAAGAAGATCAGATCTTTCTTAGGGTTAGCTAGTTACGAGAGGAGCTCTATCCAGAACTTCAGTGAAATAGAGGCCCCTTTATCGGACCTAACCCTTAAAAGAAAAGCTGGCGAGATCCTGTGGTCGAGCAACTGTGAAGAGACCTTCGAGAAGTTGGAGACTGCGTTGATGACCGGTCCTGCCCTGAGAGAACCAGATTTCCAGCGAGGGTGCACCGTCTTCACAGAGGCATCCCACATCGGACTGCGAGCCGGGCTGAGCCAGGAAGATGACAACGGGGACCTTCATCCGGTGACGTTCCTGAGCAAGAAGCTGCAGGCTGGCGAGAGACACCTGTCCATCATATACCGTGAGTGTTTGGCGATTGTATGGTCTTTGCGGAAGCTCGGACCGTACATATGGGGAAGACATTTTGTTCCATGCACAGACCATTCCCCATGGCTGTGGTTGCGGACTGTCAGAACAATAAGAAGTTGATGAGGTGGGCCATACCCCTACAAGACTGTGACTTTGTGGATCCAGAGTCTAAGGGACTCAAACTGTGGTAGCCAAGGACGCCTTATCAAGAAGACCAGAAGAATGACTGACAGAAACAAAGAAAATGTAACTTTTAATGGTATTAAAATTGTTCTAAATAAATATTCTAAGTGTATAGGTATATGAAATAAAATAAAATGCAATTTATAGATGAACTAATGATAGGTAAGGATAAAAGTGACTGAAGTGGTTTGTATGCAATAAAAATGTTGATTAAGTTTAAATGCAATTGGAGATGCAAAGGTTATCTAAATGTTTAAATGCAAAAAGAAAAAAGTTTATATGCATAAAGTAATAAGATGAGATGCATAAAGTAATAAGATTAAAATGTAATATGTTAATTTATGTTTGATGATAACATGCCTTTAAGCTCTGCGTTGTTCCTAGGGCTAACCACTGTAGGTTTCACCCCAGGAAACAACTTTTTAAGGAGGGAGGTATGTAGCGGTTACCCCAGTCGTCACCTGTCCGTCTCAGTGGAACCTTGGCAGGACAGCCAATGAGGAAGACGGAAGGCGGAGTCAGGAAAGAAGGAGGGGTACAAAAGGAGGAGTTCAGTTCAGAGAGAGGGGGGAGAAAAAGAGTGATTGAGATCAGAGGTTTGAGAAGGGGATTGATTGAGATAGATGAGAGAGCAGAGATTGGGAAATAGATTGAGTTAATAGAAGGAATTAAATAAACCCAAGTTAATATAAGTGAGTTACTTCCTGTGATTGACACTGTTATTTCCAACCAATCATTAACCCTACCCTGATCAATAAACTGAATGTGTTTGATAACTTGTGTGTCCCGGAATTGATTGATGTTTCATCCAAAAACATCTGGTGGCAGCGTGAGGAGGAAGAAGCAGCTTGGGTCTTTGTGAGGGCCAAGAATAAAATTAAAGCCTCAAAGACGGAGCCGCGACAGTCACTCACTCCTTATCCTTCCCAGGTGGAGAAGCACAGCTGCATTGGTTAGCAATGAGATGTCCTTGAAGCTATCTTGACTTGCTTAGCCATTGCAGGCAAGATAACACAGGCACTTTTTTCAATTTCTAGGGGGAAATGGTTCATGCAACTATAGAGCAACCAGCAAGCACCAAGCTGCAGCATATGCAGGGAGTGAACTCAAGCCTGATTTTACCCTGAGCATCACACCTAATCAGAACTGAATACCAATGCTGGAGGTATTCAACAGAAAATATGTCAGATGTACTTTAATATGTATGCCCGCACTGAGCAAGGGGTTGGACTTGGTAGCCTTACAGGCCACTTCCCACTCAATCATTCTATCATTCTATGACAATATTGGGCGATATGGGCTAGTGGTCTGCAAGGCAGTACTGTATATTCTATTCTTCAACTGGATTCTATTAATTTCTTGATAAGCTTGTTTTGCAGAAAACATGTCCTTTTAAAGACCTTTCGGGTATCCAGATCCAATATTTTATAATATACTTTAAAGATAATCTAATAAAGTGCTTACCATTGCAAAGAAAACAAATACTGCCAGACATTACAAACCACAGCCTCTAATGTTTAACCACAACTGCTGTCTGCCTGTTCAACCACTGTTTGCCAAACCAACGCAGTAGCCATCATTTTACTCTTTGCAGACGTTTTTGTTGATAAATCTCATGATATGTTAATAAAAGTTCAATTTCACAGAGTAGGCACACCTATTTATTTGAATATAGACATTATTATAAATAGCCTGGCAAGGCAACAGTAGTTGGGATTGTTCATCCTTGAATTGTAAAATTATTCAATGTGACGCATTTAAGCAAATATGGAAAGCGAACCTGAATGCCGCACAAACGTATACTTTTGCATCTTATGCTTCTGTTGTGAACCTTAGATATTTATCTGATGGCAATGTAGGTGATCACATTGGATTAAATTCCATTTGAAAACTACCATGTTTTGAAATACTATATCCAGATAACTATTGTACACAATTCCCCTGCCAAATATGTATCTAATTTTATATGTGTGTACATACGTATACATGTGTGTATTTGTCTCTTCTGTGCAACCTGCTGAATTGAAAAGAAAAATCTTACTCTTCCCTCTTGTTTTTTACCCATGCTGAATAAGGTGAGGACTTCTATTCTTACAGAATATCATTTTCCAGAAATGAGAATCAGATAACCTCCATTACTGAGAGATCCTTGGAAGTATCTTCTATATGAAGTCTCCCTCTGGCTGATTCTGTAACATTGTGTATCTCACATCATGTCACTCTGGCACAGAGATGTTCCATGTTTAGTTCACAACTTACGAAAAGAGGTTGATGCTGTCATAGACAGCCTGCATATCATGCAAAACAATGGAATGGGGAACTGTTTCAGTGTTCTAACCTCTCCATATGGTGTATGGCTACTTCACCTCCTCATGTCTGAGTGGGCGGGGCACTTTCCCCTCCCCACTTCAGGTAAGGAGGAACAAATTTGATTGCCTCATTTTCCAGCTAGTGGGAAAACAAACCAATCATCTTGCAGCAACCAGCTAAAGGACACTTGCACACCAGTCATCTGACTGGTCATCAGTGACACTCTTGCAGACAAACCTTCTTCCTTCCCTCTCTTTTTTTGTGCCAACATAGGCTTGTCCAGTTGCTGACATTTGAGACTGTCTGAGTAGGATGTTTTCAGGTGCACAGCTCTTGTGTTCCCCTGTCCACCTACTTCATGTTGCATGAGTGCCATATGGTATCTTTGTGTATCATGGGTTGCACTGTTGTTCCAATTTGGCTAATAGGTATTTAGTTTATTTAACAAAATTAATCTGGCTAACTGGCTTCTAAGATATGAATTTTGTTTCCTTCACTGTTAGTTTAATTTGGCTTTTTATTTTAATTGTGCCTAATCTGGTTAATTGGCTGCACCTTTGGTACATCAGGCATGTGGAATATGAGAATATTGGGCCAAGTGACCACCTCAAAGCTTCTTGCTTGTAGGATCCACACAGCATCCTCTCCCCACACCCACACAAGCAGCAGAGGTATGGGGGGCTTTGGTTGGGCAAACTCTTTTAAACTTGACAGCCAAATCAATCCTAGGGACTAACTGGCTGTGGCCCACTCCATCTACCAGATTCCTTTTGCATCAGTGCTTTCCCTTAATCTGCTTTATGGCCAAAGTATTTGCCCCCTGATGATTTGGCCCTGGGAGAGTTTCATAAAATTTCAGTCTCCCACATGGTTTCTGTCAGCTTGGCTAACTTCCTCACTGCAGGTTATTGCGCCCATCCCTGTTTCCAGCATCTTCATTCCTTGTGGGAGCGCAATACCTATTTTCTTGGTGTCACAAATCCTCAGTTTAAAAGGTAGCTGAAGAAATGGTGCTCTGCCCATGGACCAGGTGGACTGTTTGTCCCCTTTCTTTCTGCAGAGAAAGTGGCTGAGGAGCAAAATATACTAAACCAGTATTTGCAAGAGCTGATAGACCCCAACCTTAGAACATGGGTAGATTCTGCAAACATGGCTATCTTCATTGTTATCTCTAATCAGTAATCTGAAGGAGGGAGGATTCCTCTTCCTGATAGCCTCTGGGATGAAAGGCAGATCATTTTTTCTTTATAGTGACGAGATAGCTTGTGGGAATGCCTTTTTTTTCTAATACACAACATCCTTATGGTATTCAAGTTCTGAACATGTGCTCTAACACTAACAAAAGCCTCAATGACTCTTAGAATTAAAAGCCTAGTCTCTGTAAAAAATACATATGCATTTATATTTGCATTTATATTTCTATTCCTTAAAAGCAATTCTCCATTCACAATGTTAATACAACTGTTGTGCTAAAATTATGTTTTTCTTTACTTTTTATGTTTTTCTAAAATACTGTGAAAAACCACATTGCTCAGCTTTCCCATTAATACCTGAAACTTCATTAAAGATCAAATTATTCTTTACAGACAACACAACTTTATAAGATGGTATTCCTTAAGTGTTGAAAGATATCTACCTGCCACAGAAGTAAATTTTGTGCCTCCTGTAATTTACAAATTAGCTTGTTTTATTTTGTGAACTATCACTGGGAAGTGAACATCAACTTTGTTTTCTAGTATGACTCCTGAGATATGAAAGATCCACCTCTCTGGAATACTCATGTCATTTCAGGTTCTAATGATGTGCTATTTGTAACTTAACCCCTGAACTCTGACTGAAAAATAGAGGCTACTCCATCCACATCACTCTGCAACCCCTTAACCATGTTTCTCAGATCTCCAGGTTTCCACTCCAGAATTTCTATCTTATATTATTCTACAAATAAATATAACCAATATTATATTTTTTAATAAATATAATACAAAGTGCAACAGTCTTATAACTCTTAGCCTCTGTTTTAATATGTTAAATTTATATTTTCTTAATATAAATCTTTCACATGTGCCAACCATAAGAGGGTATTTTCCAACCCACATGTTGCCTCAAGAAAGATTACACAGAGGTACTCACCTGTTTGTTCTTTGTCTTTGTGATGGTGTCCGAAATGGGTTTCTTCCTTTCTTTAACAGCTGTTTTAGAAAACAGTTCTTCAAATTCATGATAATCTATGGAAGGCTCTTCAATTTTTTCCCACACAAGTGAAGCACTAGAATCTCTAAAGTTAAGCAAAAGACCTATGTAGGGCAATATCAGACTAAGTAGTCACATAATAGTGGAATGAAGATAGATGATGAAAACCAATTTATGCACTACTCAAGGTAGCACTCTTTTTCTAGTTTAAAAAAAAAGATTCAATTTTTAAAAAATTGAATATTGAACACTCCCATTTTCCACACATTTTCTAAACAGTATAAAATACTACTTTCTGACAGGTATCTATGTTAAATATATACAAATTCATGCTACAATTTTTGATTCCTGTCTGAAGGATCCTGATTACAGTGATAGTGAAGAAGGTGAATATGGGTTTTTTTTAAAGCAAGTACTTGCAAGATAATATTAAATTAGAATAAGCCTAGTGAGCTGAAAAGAAGAGTCAGCAGAGGAATAAGAATAAACTACTTCTGTAGGACATCAAATTTACACAGGGCAGCGTTAGCTCACCAGAACTATTTGGGAATTCTAGATTTTGTTATGGACGTCACTGATAATTGCACAGCCCACACCATTTTTGTTCATGTTTCGGACAGATTAATGGTGAGACAAGAAACTGCACTATGTATCATGATTTCTTGGCATTCTTGAAGGGACTCTTCTCTTGTCCTCATAATAAGCAGCATAGTCTGAGCAAATTAGCTCTTAAATCTTCCCCAGCTGAGTAAAATGGATTGGATAATGTGAAGGCTGTCACAGAAGGTAAGAGAAATAGCAACAGGGAGTGATACACACATTAGTAAACACAAGCAAGGAAAAAAACCAATGAGGAAAGAGGCCGAGTACAGTTTTGTGTTACTAAAAAAAAGAAAAAGAAAAAAGCTATCATAAGACATCCTGTAAAGAGTCCTACCCTTATAGCCACACAAAAAGCCATGTCAGAGCTGTCTGGCCATACTGCAGACCAGAATATCCCTTACACAGTTACTCTTCCATATCCCCAAACATTTATTTTTGCATCTTTCTTTCTTTTTTCTTTTTGACAATTCTTAGTCCTAGAACCTGTATTCAATGTGAAAGGAAGCAACATATGTAAATAACAATATGTGTGCCTCCTCAGAGCACACAAATATCTTCCCCTTTTGAGCAGCCACACACATCATAGGTTTGGGGACAGTCCGTCTATACCTGAGGGCATGGCTTTCAGGAATGTTTGAGCCCCTGCAACTCCCTGTTACCACCAAGAGTTAAAAGGGGTTTCAGATGTGTGTCTGTCAGAGAAAACTGTTGCTTTACCATAGAAAAGCATGTATTTAAAATATATATTGAAATATTCTCCAAAGGGGTTAAGATGGTAATTGGTTCTATTTCTAGAACCTCAGCTACCTTAGGCACTGAACCACCCTGTTCTCACAAAGAGTTCAGCTGCACTTAATGGGTAGATTATAGACATGGGGATGAATAAAAAACGGATTACGATATTCGTGAAAATTCGCTGATTTGTTAAATATTCATCCCTTCATATTTGTCAGTTCCAGAGACCCCGATGAATACGAAGGGATGAATATTTCCCCATTTTTATTCATCCCCCATATGAAGAGAGGGAAGGTTAGCCTTCCTTCTCTTCCTATGGCTTTCCCATTCTGCCTATGGGCCCACCATTCAGCTGATTGGTGGGTTGATAGGCCGCCAGCCAGCCCCACAGCCACCTACCCCCACAGCCTATCCCCTGCCCCTCCCTTAGCTACTGCTGCCATCCACCACCGCCTGCCACCGCCGTTATCTACTGCCGCCCGTTGCCGCTGCCATCCATCGCCACCCACTGCGGTGGCCTCCGCAGCCATGGCCTGTGGTAAGAAACACTGAACCCTTTGCAAAGATGGCGGCTGCAGCTTGTTTTAGGCAGGGAGGTTGCAGCCGCCATCTTTGCAAAGGGCAGCCCGGATTCCCTTAGCCTGCCTTAAGGGAATCCAGGCTGCCCTTTGCAAAGATGGCGGCTGCAGCTTCTCTTAGGCAGGGAACCTGCACCCACCATCTTTGCAAAGGGCATCCTAGATTCCCTTAAGGCAGGCCACAATGGCGGAGGCCATCGCAGCAAGCGGTGCTGGATGGTGACTGTGGAGGCCGCTGTGGCACAGGCCTCCGTGGTTGGTAGTCAGTGGTGGCGGCAGGAGCAGCCAAGGTAGGGAGGCGACAGGGGTAGTGGGAAGGGGGCAGGGGGGCAGGCTTTGGGGGTGGAGGGGTCAGCTTTTTTTTCAGACCCCCACAAACCAACAAATACATTCGTGCTTCATTGGTTCATGGGGAGGATATTTGTGCTTCGTCAAATTTGACGGATCATGAAGCACGACGACTCGACAAAATGGTGATTCGTCCCCATATCTAGTAGGATACTTACAAACCATGCTGTGAAGGATTTTTGTCAGATCGATGACAACACTTTCATTTTTTTTTAATTTTTAAAAATATCCTATTATTTTCTCTCCTTTTAAAAACGAAAAAAGATTTTGTAGCACCACTTTGTCTTTTGACTGGTAGGAATAAGAGATCTATGGCTAGAAACACCCTTATTGAGAGGAGACTTGACAGCATATTACCTAGTCTTTTGGCCAATTCCTATATTTTCAGTGATAGGCAAAAAGCTGAATGCTACACATGGATCCTATGCTAGCCTTCTTTCAGTGTTAGGGCTCAGTCCCAGAGGGTGCTTATGATAAATCACTGAGCATGCACTAAAGCTATTTTTCTCAAAATAACTAACTAATGCTCATGTGGAATTCAGATGGACAAAATCACTATCTAGGGGCACAGCTGTTGATGTGTTATTAAGCATTGCCTCCTGATCTGACATGCAGAAGGCTTCAAATAATAAATGGCACGTTTCCCCTTTCTTACCCATTGTGCCCTCTTCACCATCCAAATGTCCCCTCTGTCATACAGATTCATCTCCTGTGTGCATAAATTCTTCTTCCCACTCCAGTCTTTCTGTCACATGTGTTCGTGATGGGAAAAAGCACCTTTTAAAGTGCTGTGAGGGACAAGTCAAGTTCAAAGGGCTTTGAAACGTGAGTCAAATAGGCAGGTTTAGCCATGAGACAACAGATACACAATTTTTTGACCTGTCAGAATCACACTAACTGCTGAACACATGGCTGTCAGTACACAAAAAGTTATCTCCATCTGAGTGTGGCCACATAAAGCTTGCATAAGGTCGCTTGGTAGCACTGCTACCTATATGTGAATGGTTACTCAAAAGGGCATGCTTGAAGCTTCCCTGACAAAGGACCATTTACATAAATGTATTCAGAAAATATACAAGTTGTAACTACAGATAATTTGCAAATGAGCAAAAGACACATTGCTACCCAGAGAAATACCAGTCTGGTTTGCTACCAACAAGCATATGGTGTAAGCCACTGATGACATTTATCTTTCAATACAAAAAGAGAAATATTTTTTTCCTAACATTCTCTCAGAAAAAACAAACAAACCCTGAACATTATCAAACATGCTTCCTAGTTCATAGTGCCATGGAAAGAACAAAGTACAGGGATTTAGTTTGCTTCAACCCAACATTTCGAACACGCATTACCTTTTATTGTGAAGTTGAATTCTGGTCCAATAAAGAGGCTTCATTGGTCGAGAAGGTTCTATTGCATGTTTCCTGCTACCTTTTTCCTGGCTCAGCCCCATTACAAATAAACCAGTGGGCAAAGGAGGGGGAAGAAATCCAGAAATGTGTGGAAGACTAAGGGGTGGGGGAGGTGGCACACCCATACCAGGTAAAGGTGGTGGAGGAGGGGGAGCTCCTGCCCCAGGCAAAGGGGGTGGAGGTGGCACACCCATGCCTGGCAAAGGTGGAGGAGGTGGTACAGCCACTCCAGGTAGAGGCGGAGGAGGGGGAGGTGCCCCCATGCCCAGCAAAGGTGGAGGTTGTGGCACTCCCATTCCTGGTAGAGGAGGAGGGGGAGGGGGAAGTGCCCCCATGCTTGGCAATGGTGGAGGTGGTGGCACTCCCATCCCTGGTAGAGGCGGGGGAGGTGGAATCCCCATGCTTGGCAAAGGTGGAGGTGGTGGCACTTCCATTCCAGGTAGAGGAGGTGGCGGCGGTGGAGGAGGAGGAGGTGGAGGCAGAGGTGCTCCCATGCCAGGCAAAGGTGGGGGAACAGGGGGCACACCCAGGCTGGACAAAGCTGCTGCAGGAGAAATAGCTGCCCCTGGCAAAGGTGGTGGTGGCGGCACTCCCATTACAGGAAGAGGTGGTGGTGATGGTATCTCTGTATGCATTCCAGCTCCAGATAAAGGAGGTGGAGAAGAAACGATTGCTAAAGAAGGGGCAGGTGGTGACACGTCCATTCCAGGCAGAGGTGGTGGAGGAGGAATCTCTTTGCCAGGCAATGGTGGGGCAGGAGGCAGCATTGTGCCAGGTAAAGATAGGACATGTCCTGAGGCAGGTAGGGATGGTAGAGGCAGTACATCTGAACCAGAAGAAGGTGGCATTAAAAATGGACCTCCTGCTCCAGGCAGGGAAATAGACAATCCAGTGGTAGGGCCGGAAATGGATAAAGAAGGGGACTGTTCACTGCAAGTCAGTTTTTCTTGGGCAGCATCCAATTGTACAGAAATCCGTTTTGGTGAGAGAACAAGAGAGATTTCAGAGCAAAAGGTGGGCTGTGGCTCAGGTGTTGGCAATGGCTCAGTTGACCCTTGACTCAGATCCCCTTGGAAATGGGGAGGAGCTTGTGGCAGTGTGTTGGCTGAAGGCATTACGTGTGTTAAACAATCGTCCATTGGTGAAGTCTGTACAGACTTTGCAGTTATAGTTTTAGGTAGGGCACGTGGTTCTTGCTCCTGAAGAGCTATATTAAGGAGACCCTCATGTGTTGGCCATCTGCTTTCACTCCATGAGATGCTGTTGCTGGAAACCAGTGGCTCTGCTGCTGGAAACTGTTTCTCTAATTCTGCAATTTTTGTTTTCAGATCTTGTATAGTCTGCTCCAGCCGCTGGATTTCACTCGCCCGCTCTTCTGATTTCATTGCAACATTCTCCTACCAAAAAGAAGAGAAACATAATTATTCCTGCATCAAGCAGGGGGTTTGACATGATGGCCTTATAGGCCTCTTCCAACTTCACTATCCTATGATTCTATGATCAATGGGTAGTATGAGAATGTGTCATTTGCCAGCATATGGGAAGGAAAGGGGAGGATGAGGACAGAGCAGGTAGAAAGGGAGAGCGCTGGAGAAGAGTATTCAAGAGATTAAAGGTGGCAATATTATTAGTGGTCACCATCCTAGGAGTACTTCAAAATATTACAAAGATCTAAGCTCTATTTCATGCCCTATGAGGGCTACATGACATGTGGCATTTCTGTATTTCTTTATTTGCATCTAGTAATATGTGAGGGAGATGCATAATTTTAGGTACCGATATGAACTCCAGGAACTTGAACTTGGCCTTGTACTCATAAAGATTTGCAGAGTACATTATATACATTTATTGCAGCCCAACTAATGGCCTCGGGGCTTTCTTTCTTTCTTTCTGACATCAACAGCATAGGCTGACTTGGAGTTCACCAGCTGAAACAGTAAGGCTTACTTTGGTGTTGACTTGACTACTCCCATTCATTGCTTGGGTATACTCTGGCTGGAATTAACAATTAGCCCACACATTTACCTCTTTTAAGCTTTCCTTTGCAACAATAAGAGCTAGTATCCTTTTAAAAAACACATGTATAAATAAAAAAGTCTTAAGATTCCTTACTGTGAATGGAATGCAGTCCCTCTTAACATGATCATAACTAGGGAATAAATGCAATTGGCCTTTGGTTTTTACAAAGACTGGATTTCACCAAGTTTACCACACAGAGGTGTAACACAGTCATGCAACATTTATGTCCCAAAGAGTATTGGAGAAGACTCATGTGTTGCTTCTGCCATAAATCAAGAGCTTATTTTGATTGATTAACATCCATGCATTAGTTGCTTGAGATCATTCACCCTGGAGCTAACGACTGGCTATAAGATTGCCAAAATAAGCCTGTGTTTACCACTGGAGCCACTTTGAATTGTGATGTTTGAAAACAGCCAAAGAACAACTATCCAAGGATCTAAACAGTACAATGGAAAGAGTCTAAAGGATAACTTAGTTTATTTCTCCAGTTACAATATTTTGTGCCAGTTTCTCATTCATTAAGTTTCCAATTAAAATTGCTGGAATTTTGTTTTGTTTTAGAGGGGGGAAAGGCAGATATTTGTATTCACTTTGTTTTAAGGAAACAAACAAGGAAACAAGACAGATTGTCAGCCAACAACCTTAATGCTAATCACTCTACAATATATATTCACGTCATCACAAAAAGACACATCTCCTCCATAACTCGTAGAGCCAGAAATATCATAGGCTCTTTATGGAGCAAGCAGTTGATTGAGGCATGAACTTTCCAAGGCAACAGCCAACTGATGGCATTTTTAAAACCCAAACTCGTACAAACCCTAAGCCTCCCCAGCAATGCTTGGCCCATGTCATATTTTCCTGTATTTTGCTATACTTTACAGTGTGTCAGATTTTCCATTTCTAAAGTCCCAAACATGGGTCTTGAAAAATGTTGGCAAAGATTCAATTTGCACTGTTACCACTGGTGATCTCTACAGGTCCTGAAATTTGGTTTAAAGATCATTTTAACACTTTGGACTGGCTTCTTATTTAGTTTGGAGTGGTCTGGACCCGGTCCAACTTGATCTGGGACTTGAATCCAGATCAATTTGAAAATTCCAACCATTTCTCTTCCAACTGGCGAACACTGGAAGATTGAAACTGCTATAACTTTTTGAACCTAAAAAGTGGAGGACGCCAAGCTTCAGGGGTTTCCTGTCTGGGCACCTCTAGAGTTTGCTTTCCCCCCCTGAAAAAAGTGAGTCCAATGTTTAGTCTTGCTCATTCATGCTGCTTTTGTCTTCTCGTACTTTCACCCCTTTTACAGTTGAAAAAGTGCATCAAAAATTAAAAACACACAAAAAGAGGTGATAGGGTAAATAAAAAAAATAGTATGGGCAGACAGACAGCAGTGCTTGTATGAGGTGGGCAGGCAAAGAGAGACAGCTAAATTAAAGATAATCTTTCCAGGTTGACAGAACTCCTTTGCTGATGATGGTGGGGACCATGCTAGAGCTGTAAAGACCATCTCTGCAGTTCAGACTTCTGAGTTAATACTTCGCTGTACTTATTAGTGCAAAAAACCCTAAATGTAATGGGGAGAATTTTAATTTAAAAGCTGCTAGGCAGACACTGGATGGGCAGATGGGTGGCAGCCGTAGTTGGTAGAGGGAGGCAGGCAGGCAAATATGTTGGTGGGGGGCACTACAAAGCACCAGGCTGTTAAGTAAACCTAGTCAAAGTATCCTTCTTGGACAACATAGCTCCTCACCACAGTTTGGGAGAAGCCATGATATCTCCCCTATGCACATCCCCAAGAATTAATAAACTGTACTGAAGATCACAGTAAGGACCATCAAGCCTACTTCCACTACCACATGGGAGTGAAGGAAATCACTCTGCTTTCTTCTTGCTCCAAGAGTAGCATATGAGCTTCTATTACAGTTGTAGAGATGGTTTAATTACGTTAAACAAAAGATCAAAGTAATGGTAGTATAATAGTAACCGTTGAACTGAAGCTCTAAATGCTATATGTAAGTTGGAATAATGAGGAGATACAGTAGATTTTAAATTAAATGTAGTTCTTGGCTCACACAAATATGGATGAAATGCTACAACAACAACAACCTTAGAACTGCAGAGCTGGATCATCAAGTCCAGTCCCTGACAAGGAAGCACAGCCAGAGACTTAAACCGCTGAGCTATCCAACAGTTCATGGGGAATACAAACTAATAATAGTGCTTATTATTATGATTCACTTTCAAAATATAAATTAAATGCACATTCTAATTCACAACTATATGTTTTCTTAGTAAAATAAATATGCTTCCTTGAAAAATTCAAATGAATACACAGTTGCACATGCTCATATGCATAAAAGTATGTGTGTAAGAAACGGATACAGGGGAGAATAAGTTTCTTTTTGTGAAAACACACAAAGAGTTACATAAAATAAACAGATTATACTACTTGATTTTAAGAAAGTTAGAAAGGTAAAGGAAGGATTAAGCAAAAAGCTATTGGAGACAAAAGGAAGGAAGATGATTCAGACTGAGCCCAGTCTACAATCAACACAGCTATTTTCTCAGGAAACTTCTGTGCTGACTGCTACTAACATTGCTAAACATGGCAAGAGAATGACAAACAGCTACATAAGATAATTTAATATTTAACTTAAGTGACTTAACACAATCTCTTCCCTCAATGACTGATTGGAGAATAGTGGTGAAATTCCTGCTTCAAACTACACATTAATGCTGTCAATAAGTAAAATCAGCTCCATTCCCAATCATACCACTTTATTGGCAACACATTCTCTGGCTTTTCCCTGCTTATTTTAGACATTTGGATCTCTGGATTGGTCCAAAGTACTCTGGGCACTTTAGCTTCAGTTTGAAACCCAATGGGGTCATTCTTTTTCAGTCCAGACCTCATACTAATCAAGGCAGATCAGGCTAATTCTGTTTAGATTTCAGAAATTGGATGAAGCTGTTGCCCAACCCTACCCACAGCTACCACCCACCTCTGAACATGAGCTAAATACAAGGAAACCAGTGAGACTAGCAAGGAAAGCCTTTTACCCTCGCATGTATACAAAAACTTTAGAACCAGGCTTGCTTCTGGTGTGAGCAACTAGAAGAGTCTGTCTTTGCTGCTCCATTTACATGCCTCTTCCTTTCCCCTCCTTTTATATTTGTTTCACTCCAACCTAATCCCAAATTGAAAGGAGCCAGATTGTACACCACAGGATGTCCTGCTGCTCTGGAATAGCATGATTACATTTCTGGAACTCATATCCAGAAAATGATTATAAAACCACAAACTTGTAGGAATTTGTTTCTCAGGAAAGGCTCTTTCCAAATACTCTAATGTTTATATGCTGACACTTCAAATCAATGTAAGAAAGGGTAAACAGTCAAGATTAATGAAGGGGCTTTTCACATTATACACAAATGTTCACACTATTCTTTGTTGTTGAGCAAACAAAAAACACAGTTTAACTCACACTATCATTTCTGAAGTGAATGGTGTGAAGCGTTTGTAACATGCAATCATTCCATATCATCCCAGGGAGGCAGAGAGAGAGAAAAAAAACCTGAACGAAAATTAGAGTTACGGAAACAATGTATGTGCATCAACATCTCTAGAATTCAACTCCACTACTTACATACTGAAAAAATTAGTACTTCCATAAAGAATGTAAATGGTTGTCTGTCTTGTCCTTGCACACAGGGAAAATGAACCGCAATATCATTGTCAGGATCATGTTAGGAGGCAAGGTATTTTCATAAGTTTTCTTTCTTCTTTTTGGCACAAGTTAAGCAAAAATGCAAAATTATGCTAAACAAAAAATGTGCTGAGTAACAGCCTGCTGCTTTATTTCAAGGACTTCTGTGACATTTCAAGAATGGCTTGGGTTTTTCAAACTGTCACACCACTGTTCTGTGCTAACTCTGTGCATACCTTGCTTCTCAAAGCAAAAGAACACTATTTTTCTGGAGATACGCAAATTACAGATAGCTGGACTAGAAAAAAAAACAGCACTTCTTATCCCCCTCTCTCATTAAGAAGGCAATTGTGAGGCTTGGAATTTCCTTACTGAGGCAGTCTAAATAAATAAGCATCAAGAATTTAGTAAGTATTAGAGGTACACAGAAGTGTATCTCTGATATAGCATGACTATTCAAAACAGGAATTTGTAAGTCATTACTGATAGAAGGGGGCAGTTCAAACAAATGGTTGTATCTTTGAAACAGGTTCTTGAGTTAGGACCATATTTTATAGAGAAACTGTAGATAGTATAGATGCTGGACAAGTACTTTTAAACTTCTGTTTCAACCTCCTCCCCACCAAGTAATCTCATTTTGCTATCCATTTTAGTGCAGCTCATAGGGAATTTGGTAGCTATTTTTAAATGCCTGTCACTGCTTCGTTGGAAATAATTCCTGCTATAGTTTTTTTTAATCTGAAGTTTATCTATCTTGTCATTTAGAGGACACAAGACCTCAAAGATGTTTGCTTTACATAAGAATATTTTCATAAAGTCTGGCTGCACATACTTATTGAAGTATTCTGTGGCCATTGCCCAAACTTCTTCCCAGTACTTCAGGAAACAAGTCTCATTTAGGTGAATTGCACTTATTCCTGGGCAAGATGGCAGACTGAGACTCCTTCAGACCACAGGAGTAAGTGTCCTTAAATATACAAAACACACAGAGAGTAGCCACAGGAAGAGGGAGGATGAAGCCAAACAAAGAGGAAGGGAGAGAGGCCAGAGAGAAGGGTATGTGGAGAGCAAACAGGGAAGGAGTGGGGAGAAAGAAAAGAGAGGGAGGGGCCACACAAGGCAAGACTGAGAGAGAGAGAAAGAGAATGGAGCTGTGGACAGAGAAGGGGAAAGCACATAGAGAAAGAGAAAGAGAGAGTAAAGGACAGATAGAGGCAGGAGCAACTGAGAAAGAAAGCAGTACAGCAAAACAGAGAAAACCCACAGAGCTTGTCTGGAATGGTCTGTCTCCACCAAAATCTGAAGCAACACACTTTAAAGTCAGCCCCATTCAGTTTAACTTAGTAACTTGGGCACATCCACACTGGCAGATCAGTTCACTATTTGAATCACTTTTGGTGTTGTATAATTTATGGTGCCCACATGTGTTTTGATTCACAGCAAATTATCCCACCCTCTTTAAGAGATGTCTCACTCCTTTTTGTCACAGCATTAAGGCTATGGGGTTTTTGGCACAATTTAGAGAGTTCCTAATTAGGCCATTCTATAGCCCATGTAGTCCACACCAAAATAGAGCTGTGTACAGTGTTATCTGAGGTAACAATGCTGATATGAATTTGGTTGGTTGTGGCATTGAAAGGTCTGACAAAGAACCCCTTCCTCTATCTTCATCTACTCTACCCTTTGAATTTTTAAAAAACATTTTCCTATTAATGCAACACTATTCTAAATAAATGAGATAAATTGCCAATACTATGTGTACCATGAAAGGTAGATGCATTGCTGTTTCACTATGTCACTTTACTTAACACACACAAAAGAAAGTCACTGTGACCTACTGAATGACAGCTGCAGGAAAAGACAGAGAAGGGAAGGGGAAGATGAGTGTCATTAATTGAAAGGGGAACACTTTGGGGAGATCCAAAGACATGTCGGGTCCCTTCTCATGGAATAAAAAATGTCAGTCAGTGTAAATGGAAGGATTGCTCAAGTGAGAGATAAAATAGATTGCCCTAAAGAGAAAAACCTTTTAAGCATGGACCAAATTGCTCCAACTTCCCCTGTCTAGACATGCCCTCTGCCTATGCGTCTACACTTGTGAATGTAGCCATAAGTATCGCTGAGGTAAATGGTGCTTACTTCTGGGCAAGAGAGTATTTTAGGAATTCAGATTTACCACAGGAATAAGGGTCATTGAAATTGGTCAGATTTCCTTCAGAATACACTGGCAGGCAGGAACTCTAGTGGACACAGAATCCAGAAGCATTATCTTATTGGGTTGACAATAGATAAATGCAAAAAAACAACAACACAAAACCTTGCACTGCAATCTTGTGTAAACCTACTCAGAAGGAAACCTTCTTGGATTCAGTGTGACTTATTTCCAGGTATATATGGTACTGTAATCTAGACCTTGCAGTGATTTGCCCCATTGCAAATTTAGGTGTATTTTGTATTGTTACATTTCTGTTTTAAAAAGACAAAAAATGCAAACCTTCAAAAACACTCTGATCTATGAATGTGAAATATTGCTACCAGGTCCACAATTCAATATGGCATGAAATGGTTCAACATTGTCTTGCAATATCATACCTGCATCAACAGCAGGGAAAAGGATGCCAGGCTTTATACAGCAAAGGCCAGCCTGAATGTTGATGCAGAACTTGACTTGCTACTGCTCCCATGTCTGAATCTGAAATGCCATCGATATGCTAAATATAAGGTGATGATACATACATTTTTGCATTAGGGAGGAAGACAGCTAAATCATCATCATCATCATATGCCAAAGCCCCACAAATGCTAAGACAGTCCCTTGTTGCACCTTTGAAAGTCTGCAGAATAGACAGAGACAGACAGTCAAAAGGCATAGTGTGAAGGCAAAGGGTCTATTCACAAAGCATTGTCTTTTACAGGGACTCTGCCACAGCTGCAATGTGAAATTAAAGTATTCAATGATAAACTCAACCTATTGAAGGCAGTGCGGTGTTGCAAGTGTACATAGTTTATTCCTTTGGGTATAACTGAATTCCTGACTAGGGATGTAAATCTTCTCACATCTTACAAGCAACAGGTAGCATTATTTTTCTATGGTGGCACAAATTCCATTGTCTGCTGGCCTTTTGCACAATTGCTAGAAGGGTGTCTGTGGGCAGAATAAAGCCTTCTTGTCTTTGTTGTTGTTGTTGTTTAGTCGTTAAGTCATGTCCGACTCTTTGTGACCCCATGGACCAGAGCACGCCAGGCCCTCCTGTCTTCCACTGCCTCCCGAAGTTTGGTCAAATTCATGTTGGTAGCTTCGATGACACTGTCCAACCATCTCGTCCTCTGTTGTCCCCTTCTCCTCTTGCCTTCACACTTTCCCAACATCAGGGTCTTTTCCAGGGAGATTTCTCTTCTCATGAGATGGCCAAAGTATTGAAGCCTCAGCTTCAGGATCTGTCCTTCCAGTGAGCACTCAGGGTTGATTTCCTTTAGAATGGATAGGTTTGTTCTCCTTGCAGTCCAGGGGACTCTCAAGAGTCTCCTCCAGCACCACAATTCAAAAGCATCAATTCTTTGGCGGTCAGCCTTCTTTATGGTCCAGCTCTCACTTCCATACATCACTACTGGAAAAACCAGAGCTTTGACTATGCGGACCTTTGTTGGCAAGGTGATGTCTCTGCTTTTTAAGATGTTGTCTAGGTTTGTCATCGCTTTCCTCCCAAGAAGCAGGTGTCTTTTAATTTTGTGGCTGCTGTCACCGTCTGCAGTAATCATGGAGCCTAAGAGAGTAAAATCTGTCACTGCCTCCATATCTTCCCCTTCTGTTTGCCAGGAGGTGATGGGACCAGTGGCCATGATCTTAGTTTTTTTGATGTTGAGCTTCAGGCAATTTTTTGCACTTTCCTCTTTCACCCTCATTAAGAGGTTCTTTAATTCCTCCTCACTTTCTGCCATCAGAGTGGTATCATCTCCATATCTGAGGTTGTTGATATTTCTTCCGGCAATCTTAATTCCAGCTTGGAATTCATCCAGTCCAGCCTTTCGCATGATGTATTCTGCATATAAGTTAAATAAGCAGGGAGACAGTATACAGCCTTGTCGTACTCCTTTCCCAATTTTCAACCAATCAGTTGTTCCATATCCAGTTCTAACTGTTGCTTCCTGTCCCACAAATATATTTCTCAGGAGATGGATAAGGTGGTCAGGCACTCCCATTTCTTTAAGAACTTGCCATAGTTTGCTGTGGTCCACACAGTCAAAGGCTTTTGCGTAGTCAATGAAGCAGAAGTAGATGTTTTTCTGGAACTCTCTGGCTTTCTCCATAATCCAGCGCATGTTAGCAATTTGGTCTCTAGTTCCTCTGCCCCTTCGAAATCCAGCTTGTACTTCTGGGAGTTCTCGGTCCACATACTGCTGAAGCCTACCTTGGAGGATTTTGAGCATAACCTTGCTAGCGTGTGAAATGAGTGGAACTTCTTGTCTACCCTGTCCTTAAAACTGGTGGTGTTGTGTAGCCCCCAGTCCAGGTCAAAACTGTTTATATTTTCTCATTCGTGTGAATGCATTTTCTCATGGGGACTTGGAAAAACCATCATGCAGCTAGACAAGAATCAGGTCAGTATATAACTCAAAGAGCACAGGGCACGTTGGGTACATACTTGTCTGTGGCCCTTATTTAGTAATGGATCAGCTCAGGGACCACTGTACATCCCTATCCATAATGTATGAAGCACAGGTTGATTTTCTTCTGATATTCTTTGGAAGAGTCCAATGGACAATGTATATGTGCAATATAATCTCTAGTGTCTCCTCTCACTGCCCTGAAAGAATGAGAATGAATATTCACTGAGTATTCTTTACTACCTAGATGTAAGCTTGCAGGTCCCTATTCCCCCTTCCTGGAGTCTCTTCCCCATGAGAATCCTACATTTCTCAAAGGGCCCCCATGTGTCAATTGACCAATTAAGATAATAAAAAGCCAGGGGCTGAAAAACAAAATTGCAATCTCATCACATAATTTTGAGATGAAATGGTAAAACGTGCCCCAAGGAACTTCAGTGGAATTTGTTTGGTAACTTAATTATCTGCTTGGTTATATGTTTGAAAACTTTACTTTTACTCACAAATCGAATCCAATATTTGATTTTCCCAGAGAGAACATCTTGCCTCTTTAATTTTTCCCCTAAGTCTATCTATCCACTGAGGAGATGAAAGGACTACTTCAAGAAAAACAAGACAATGACCTCCTACATACAAATTAGCTTTCTTTTGAGATAACTTCTAGAATGCCCCTAAAAAGATTAATTCAGTTTACACTATCTAAAGATCTCATTTGTGGGGAAATGGATTTTTTCCCTGTGAGTTCAGCCAAAGAGGAAAACACTGGATTGGCCACATCCTTTAATTTTATAATACCCATACTAACCAATTCCAACATAAAAGAAATTATTATTAAATAATAAGGCACATAAAAGATGGCATTTCTAATTGAAGACAGTCTCTTTCGTCTGGTTAAAATTAGACATTGATCTCTCAGGTCTGCCTTGCAGTGAAGAACTTCTAAAGTTTGACAGCAATAAATTCAGGATACACATATGCAATCAAATGGTTAAAGGAAGCTACAGTACTTCTTACTTAAAAAGCTGGTCATTTTAGATGAGGTATGCTTTCTAGCTTATTATTTAACACAATAAAAATCTATAACCTTCCCCCTCCAAAGTTGAGGATCTCTGCTACATATGTACTCTTTGATTCTATACAATGTTAAAGCAGATATAAAGAGTAAAGTTGCTGCTATTTAAGAACAGTAAACAAGCTAATGCAGGAGGAAATGACTTCAAGTATATGTCTGTTTTCTGGTATAAGTGAAACCTTAGAATATCTTTCAAAACTAATTACACAATAAATCTTAGTCATAAAAATACAGTGAATATGGAATCAACTTTCTTCACTTAGTCTGGATATCCTTGTTCTACTACACTAAATAAAAAAATAATTCTGTATACTGCATTAGTCATACTCAGGATCAAACATGTTACTAGAAGTGTAGGTCCCTTATGAAATAAAAAAAATATCCATATCCTAGCAAAAGATATCCTTACCCCATATGTTACAAATTAGGTTCCTTTAGGTTATTTGTTATCTTTTGAAAACTTTGGGCTTCACTGCAAATCTCACTGCCCAGAAACCCTGACCTGAATGAACTGCAACCCAAAAGTGAAAATAATGTGAACCAGCTATCTTATGTAGTCTCATCTTTAGAATCTGTTGCTTGCATCCAATTGTTATGTCACAATTAGAGTAGATCCACTAAATCAATGGGATCTACATTATTGTTTGACTACTCACTCAACAATGGATTCATTAGGTCTAGCTGAGACTAGCTGTTGGATTTAGGCTAGTATAATTATGTGTGCCAAAATTATAGCTAACAGCAGAAACAGCCTTTCTATACCTCAGCCAAAGATGCTCCTGGGGTTTTGTTTGTTTTTTCCTTCAGCGATAAGGAAGACATAATAGCAAGTTCTGTGAAAAGTAAATAAAATTTGCCAAATGGACAGAAGACAGTATTTGCTTGTTGAGCCTATAAAGAGGACTTGCCTGGATCAATCTAACATTTTTCATACAGGTGACAATGGCAAATTTTAATTTCTCATTTGCCTTGGGAAACAGTCACCACCCACTGTGGCTTTCTAATCATCAAACACAAAGGGCAACCGGAAAAATCAGCCTGAAAAAATAGTTATCCATCAAATGCTTTTCTACTCCTTGTCTTCTCAAATGCAGATGCCACCTATCTAAATGCATGACTGGCTTAGATTAGCCTTGTGCAGCCTGGATTCCCTGAGGTGTTTGGCCTGTAGCTTACCATAGCCCTGATTACTGTACATGCTGGCTGTCGCTGACCAAAGTTACAAGTCAAAACAGATTCTAGAGGAATCCAGGCTGGGGAAAGCGGCCCCCAGGTGATCTGTGCAACCTCAGTGAGTTGGAGCAACTTTCTTTGCACAATAAATTCACCCAAGCCTCTTGTTTTTCTCTAGAGGTGATACTATAGGGAGAAGGAAAAAAAACACACACACACTATGATCTACACATATCCACATGTGTCATGGTATGATTATCTAGTCACATGCCTATGACCTGAGATGCAAATTTAATGCCATCCTTATTAGCCGGTAAAGTTTATGTCCACCCTACAACTGAAACCAACATGTACCATATGATGCCTGGCACTGAAAAATATCCCCATCGAATTTCTTGACCATCTCCTCATGACATTTTAAGCACTCTTTTTTGTATAGAAATTTGAATGTTTAGAAAATTGAAAAAAATATGGAATCCCTGTTCAAGGCAGACTAAGCTGCCTGTCTCCTTTTTGTCCTTCTTTATTATTATTTAGGCAGGCTTTTTGCTATTGACTGGCTGCTGAGAAAGAGAGATTTAATGGATGTGTGTGTGGGTTCAGTGCTGACAAGTCGGAACCGACTTATAGTGATCCTAATAGGGCTTTCAAGGTAAGTCAGATATTTAATGAGTGTTTTTACCAGTTCCACACCCCCAGTGGGGAGGTGGGGATTCAAACCCTGTTTTCTAGAGTCCTGGTTCATCACTCTGTCCACTGCACCACACTGGGAATCCCTTAATGGATTTAATCGATTGGTACTCTTTAATTGAAAATTTTTATTATTATTTTTGTTATTATTAACTATCACAAACAACTATACAACAACAGGAAAGGGGAAAAAGGGATTAACAACAAAACAAAACAAAAACACATACACAGGGGAATACTTGCTTTCGTACAATATCTAAAAAGCTCTTGACTTCATGGCTGTGGTATGGTAATCTCTGATACATTCTCTACTCATATCTGTTTCTGGGCCCAATCATAAAACATTTTCCAACTTTCCTTGATATATATTCTCGGGTTCTCACATAGTTAATTGAAATATTTTTAAAGTTTGTTTAATTACTAGTGCTATGTGATGTGAAGTCACTTCTGAGTTAGAGTGACCCTATGCATTGATGACCTCCAAAAGGTGCTATCATTAACAGCATAGCTCAGGTCCTACAAACTCAATGGTTTGCAATACATGGTTCATTTATTGAGTCAATCCATGTCTTGTCCAGTTTTCTATTTTCTGGCTGCCTTCAATTTCTCCTAGTATTATAGTCTTTTCCGGTGTGTCTCATTTTCTCATGATATATTCTACATACGACAGCCTTAGTTTAGTCAGGTTCACTTCTAAAGCCAGAGTTTCTTGGTACATCGTAAAACTGCTTTTTAATTCAATAATTTTAATATCATATGTTGATTGTGTTGTAGCATTATATGCATTTACCTATACTTGTATTTATTCTTCTTTATTCTTACTGAGTCAGAGTTGGGGAGAAAGATAGACAGATAAAACATTAAGAGTATCCTTTCCCACATTGTCTCATAAATTGAATCATAATTTTGCCTGGCATTGAAGTGTCACCATGAATGCAAATGGACCCAAAGCCTTCCCTGTGTTTTGCAATCCTACTAGTGTGAATCAGACCTTCCTAAACAAGTGGTTTCCATATCAAGCCTTGACACACCACTCATATGACTTCCTTTAGCATGAGCGGAAAATAAGTGGTTCTCTACAATGCAGCTTGTCCTGTAGCATTAACCATTCCTCACAACTGGGTGTGCTGGCTGTGGATACTAAGAGTTATACTTCAGCAACCACAAAAAAGGTTTGAGGCCTTTGAGAACCATGCAAACCTCTAGGTGTGAACTCAGCTTGTCATGCTAGATGGAGGGGCCTCTAGACCCTGCTGTGCACCTGGAAGAGGTAACCAAGTACCGAGAGAGAGCAAGAAGCATCTGGGAAGGCTGAATGAATTGTACTAATTCAAGCTCATTTCAGATGAGCAAGTACCACATTCAACGGGTGTCAGATTCTCCAGTTCTAAAATCCAATTGCTGTTCCTCCTGGATGTTCATATTGCATTAGTTTTTAGGTATCTGAATCTATTTCTGAGCTACTCCAAATTGTTTTCTGACTGACTATTAAGTACTAACTCAGTATTGAGGTATTAATTAGGTAAGATATTCCAAACATTTATCCTATTCCGGAAGGATTATGAGGACAATGGGAAATTATTACACTGTATTTTCAAACTCAGCCAAGAAATAATTTGTCCCTTGATGACAAATTAATGGAAATCTGCAACTTACAATATCCTCCCCCCCCCTTTCAATTAAAAATATCAAATATTGGCCATTTCTGTTTGTGTTTATATAAAAAGAAAAACTGAGCTTTTGCCTTTTTTTAAAAAAAAAGATTTTATCTCCTCCTTAGTGATTAAATATTCTAGTTCTCATAATTCTTATCCAGAATTATGCCCTGGAAAATATATAGTAAATAATTTAAAGGTAGCACTTATATCTCACATTACAGTTAATTAAAAACATTGGATACAACCCCGAGAGAATATTTCATAATTTTAGCTGATGGCCATTATAATCAAAATGAACATGAATAAAATAGTTTTTCCTTGAACTCAATTATAATTACATCAGAATGTACAATTACTGCTTCTTCTTTCTGAAAACACTGCTAATCCCACAGATACATAGAAACAAAACACATGTAAATAGGTGCTCTTAGCACGCAAACACAAATTATATTGTTAAGAGCATTCTCACAAGAGTAATAGTGCAAAAGATAGAATTCCAAAACCTGCTAATTAAAGGACAGTTACTCCCCCCCCTCTCTCTCTGTGTGTGTATGTGTGTGTGTGTGGATACTACCCACGAACAAGGAAACCCAGAAACATCCCAAAGGAGGACTGTGCACATAGATGTATTTAAAAGCGATGTGCTACAGGTGATTCAGAGCACTTTCAAGTGACACCTGCTATGTGTCCATCAAAGACCATATTTGCTCACCGTATTTGACTGCCTGTGAAAATTAAATTGCAAAGAAAAGGGTGTTTTTTTAAAAAAGAAAAGCAACGTAATTGGTGAGATCACAATACAGCCACCAGAAATGCAACATTCATTTTCAGTCAATTTACTGTAACTAACAGGGACATGAACTCCCAGTCTCATAATTTTGTGAGAATCACTCAGACCCTCTTTGTTGTTGTTTAATTGTTAAGTCATGTCCGACTCTTCATGACCCCATGGACCAGAGCACGCCAGGCCCTCCTGTCTTCCACTGCCTCCCGAAGATTGGTCAAATTCATGTTGGTAGCTTCGATGACACTGTCCAACCATCTCGTCCTCTGTCGTTCCCTCCTCTTGCCTTCACACTTTCCCAACATCAAGGTCTTTTCCAGGGAGTCTTCTCTTCTCATGAGATGGCCAAAGTACTGAAGCCTCAGCTTCAGGATCTGTCCTTCCAGTGAGCACTCAGGGTTGATTTCCTTCAGAATGGATAGGTTTGATCTCCTTGCAGTCCAGGGGACTCTCAAGAGTCTCCTCCAGCACCACAATTCAAAAGCATCAATTCTTCGGCGGTCATCCTTCTTTATGGTCCAGCTCTCACTTCCATACATCGCTACTGGAAAAACCATAGCTTTGACTATGCAGACCTTTGTCGGCAAGGTGATGTCTCTGCTTTTTAAGATCCTGTCTAGGTTTGACATTGCTTTCCTCCCAAGAAGCAGGTGTCTTTGAATTTCGTGGCTGCTGTCACCATCTACAGTGATCATGGAGTCCAAGAAAGTAAAATCTGTCACCCTCTTACCTCTATGCTATTCCTGTACTGCTTCTTTGTGCCCTCTGGAATTTTTGCAAGTTCAGAGGATTCCCTGTGACTCACAAAGGTGCATGGGGGGAATGAGTTTTGATAGATGTTGCCTCCATGATGAGTGTACAGAGGAAGCTTCCACTAAAACTCATTGCACCTTTGCAAGTTTCAGGGAATCCTCATGACTCCCATGGTACAACAGGGTACTTTTCTAACAGTTCAAAGAAGTGGTGCAGGAATTACATGGAGTAATAGCACTGCTATACTTCTTGCCAATTTGAGGGCTCCTCAAATTGTTCATTTCACCCTGAAAGTCTTATCTCTAGCAGCTATCTGTCTTAAGTTCACCTAGGAAAGATAAATTTTTAAGCATAAGTAATCATGGAGAATGAAAAGAAAGTATAACTTGGGCAATCACTGGTTAGTTTTTACCACTTTCTTCAAACTAAGACCAAGAATCAACGTGAGTGACTTGAGTTCTAATATTTTTAACTGGACTGTGCAAGAGCTATTGATTTGGTTTGAAGCCTGTTCAGTGATTTCTAAAATTCTATTGATTTTTTTGGACCTGAAAAGACTCAATTTGGACTTGTATTTAATCAAACTTTGGAAATGCAGCTCTTTGTATCTGTCATTAACGGTATATATATAAAAAAAAGTCGTAATTTTGGGTTTTTTTTTTTTTTTTGCATGAAATGTTAAAACCCCTTTAGAGGAATTGCTGGAGCAGTTATGTCCAAGTCCCCTCCAACTTATGGTGATCTTATGAATTAATTACCTCCAAATGGTCTTAACGTTAACAGCCTTGCTCAGCTCTTGCAAACTCAAGGCTATGGCTTCCTTCATTTATTTAAAGAATGTTATTCCTTTATTTAATTCAATTTTTACTCCACTCATCTAGTAGCCAGGCCACTACTCAGGGTGGCTTACAATAAGAGCATACACAACATAAACTAACATAAACTAAACAACAATTAAGACACTAAACAAAAGAGCAGACAAAAACCCAACTTAAGCTAAATCTTATACACAACAGTAACAGATCAAATAATGAACCATAAAAACCACGGGTCATCAAAAATTAGAGACTTAACAAAAATGTAATTAAATTAAATAGGGGAGTCAATCCACCTCACATTTCATATTTATGGAGTCAATCCACCTCATATTGCATCTTCCTTTTCCCCTGCTGCCCTCAAATTTTCCCAGTTTCAGTGGGGATTAAACCTGCCTAGACTGGACAGACAGGTCCAAAGATTTTTGTGCTAGCCAACTTTAATGTTTGCTTCATAAAGTTAGCTAATATATGTGCTGGTTCTGTTCTGTTTGTTTTGTTTTGTTGGGCTGGATGTAGGGTGGAGATGAAGGGAACACACATAATTGCCATCCCCTACGTCTCTCCTACCCAGATTTCAATTAAGCCTTTCCATGTTTGGCACAAAGGTCTGAAGAAGCCTTTGCAAGCACATTCAGACCTGGTCATGGGACTGAGACAGCTTTTGTCACCTTGGTGAATGACTTACTCTGGGAAATGGACAAGGATAGTGTGTTCCTATTTGTTCCTGGCAGCTTTTGATATGATTGACCATGGTACTCTGCTGGGTTGCCGTACTGGAATGGGGCTTGTCTTTCAGTGGTTTTGGTCCTTCCTGGAGGGGCAAACTCAGAATTTGGGGCTATATGGCTCCTTTTCAAGGCCCTGGTCTTTGGCCTGTGGAGTATATCTGGGTTCTGTTTTGTCTGCCATGCTGTTTAACATCTACATGAAACCATCGGGAGAGGTTGTCTGGAGTTTTGGAGTTCAGTGTCACTAGCGTGCTGATTGACACCAAACTCTACTTCTTTCATTCTAAATCTGAAGAAGCTATCTTGGCTCTGGTATCTGTAATGGACTGGATGAGGACAAACAAACTGAAGCTTAATCCTGGAAGGACAGAGGTGCTCCTAACCATTTGCAAGGCAGAGCAAGGAATCAGGATACATTTGGTGTTAGGTAGGGTTACCCTCTCCTTCAAAACTCAGGTCCACAACTTGGGTGTATTCCTGGATTCATCCCTGAGCCTGGGTATCCAGGTTCCAGTGGTGGTTAAGAGTGCCTTTGCACATTTAAAGCTGGTGCACCAGCTCCACCTGTTTCTGAAAATATCTGACTTGACTACAGAGACACATGCCTTACTTATATCCTGTTTGGGTCACTGTAACACAGTGTGCAGGAGGTTGCCTTTGAAGAAGGTTCAGAAATTTCAGTTCATTCAAAATGTTATAGCCAGACTGCTCACTGGCATTGGTTCTAGGGATCAGATAACTCCCTTGCTACAACTGTACTGGCTGCCAGTCCATTTCCAAGCCCAATTCAACGTGCTCATTATGACCTATAAAGTCCTGTACAGATGGGGTCCAAGCTATCTGAAGTGCCATATCTTCTCATATACACCCACTCCCTATTCTCAGTAGAGATCTGCAGTGGAGGGCCTTTTCTCAGTCCCACTGGTGGGGATACCAAAGAGGGCATTTTAATTGGCTCTTCCCAGTCTATAGAATTACCTATCACACCCCTCCTTACTGTCCTTCCATCAGTAGGTGAAACCCTTCCTTTTTAAGCTGGCCTTTGACCTCTGAATGCACTTGCAGGATTGTAGCTTATAGGGACACAGCATGTTTTTTAATCAGTTTTTAAAATTTGTTTAAATTTGTTTTAACTAATGATGTTTTTAATACTCTTTCAGTTTAACCATATTTTAATATTAATATATTAATATCAATATTTCTTAAGATACTTATAGTTGGCTCGATAGCTCAATAGTTTAGGTATCTGGCTGCCGAGCCAGAGGCTGGGAGTGCGATTCTCCACTGTGCATCCCAGAAAAGCCAGCCTGCGTGGCCTTGGGCAACCTGCAGACTCCCAGGGTACTCCCAGAAGAAGGGAATGGGAAACCACTTCTGAGTTCTCTCTACCTAGAAAACTCTGAAAACGATAATCATAAATCAGAACTGACTTGATGGCATATGATTATTATTAAGATACTTTTATCTTAATATTGATATTGCACACACACTTGAACTGAAAATGCTTATAAATGCTTCTTCAGACCTTTGTGCTGAGAACATCTGGGGGGGGCAATGACATCTGGGGAGAGGATGCTGGGAAAGGGACTTATGTGAATCCCCACATCCTGTCCCTCTTACTTACATCCCTCATCACTTTCAGGCTAATAATACCTAAACAGAGCCAATATCTTTGACACATGTACTAAGACTTATTATATACCTGTAACTGAGGTATGCACATTAAAGACAGAATAAATTTACCAAGAAAACAACACAGACTAAAATCCAAAGGAACTCAAATCTAAACAATTAGGGACAAAATGGAAAGGGGGGGGGGGGATAAAGAAAGCGTAGATGTATAATAAAATAACTACTGAAGCAATACTGAGACAAACACACAGATGCATAAACAATGAGAAATATAAATAGCAAGGAAAGATGAGATTGGATTTAGAAAGGATTAGGAAAGGCGGATTGAAGTTTAGGTACTGAAAAGTTGAAGGAAGAAGCACCAGCTACAGTAAATACAAACTACCACCAGTTTTCAAGCTGTTTTTTTAAATCTTGCTGTCATTGGACAACTAGTAAGGATTAAAAAAAAAAAGATGGAGAAATGACTTCACTGTGCATGAAGAACCATGAATGGAGAGGGCTGGCAAGATTCCTGGCTCATTTTGGAAGCTATCAAAGAGCAAAACTCTTCCTACCTCCCTTCCTCCCCTCACCAGCCCAGTAATTGCCTTGTGTAGTGCTGTTCTGGAACATTTAGGAGACGTACTCTCTGGGTTCTTATTATCTGGGTCATTGAATTGGCTGAACTGATTTGGACCTGAATTGTACAGATCTGCTTTGATCTGGGCATAATCAGATGCAGACAATCAGGCTGTCTGCATTGGTCCTATCTGATTTCAGATTTGGATGCACTGGTTGTGCAGTCCTAATTTTTATGTACTGGAAATTCAGTTATGAAATGCAGGGTACCAGTTCTCCTGTTCCCTGCACAGTGAGATGTTGCAGGACATATAACAACAACACTTACTGGAATAGGCAAGTGTTCTTGTCAAGGATATTCTCTGAGAGTTTCACTATCCAGCACTTCTTGTGGTTTGTGATATGTTATGGCTTTTAGGTAACATAAATATATTTGTCTTGCACACACATACTTCTTAGTTTGAACTTTTTTTTTTATGAAAGTCTTACTGAAAATGAAAAGTACCCTGGCACAATTACAGGCAGCTATTTAAAAAAAAACCTCAGCTCTTGATGAAACCACCATACCAAGAAGGACTTGAGTTAACATTTGATTTAAATTGCTATGTCAAAATATTATTGGCAATTCATATAATTTGTATTCATTTTTTAAACTGGTAAAATATTATTGTAGGCTCATGTCTTTACTTTTATGTTAGGTTATAAATAGGCATACATTTTGAATACAAAAGTGGCTGACATTCTGTTACTTAGTATAACAGGTTGTATTAGAGGAGACCCATTAAATCAGTGGGGAGTTGGTGAATCAACTTTCTGTAAGGTCCATTGATTCAAATGGGCCCACCAAAGTTGCAAATTACTTTAGCATAGTGAATTACCACTATAATAGGCCCATTTGAATCAATGGATCTTACAGAGGAGCTGACTCACCAAATCACCACCCTGGGCCTACTCTAGTGTGACTTACCTACACTGAGCATCAGGATTTCAGCCAACATGTGCTAAGAAGGGCAATGTTAATGGAAGAAATTACTTTCTACTTTTGCCATCTTTATACCATTACAAATCAAACCATTGACTCTCAACTTCCATGCTCAGCGTACAGAGCAATTCTCATTTACACCTGAAACAAAAACCTTCTTCCTCACTTCAGCCTAAGGTAAGATGTAAGTGAAAGCGCCTGCATAAGAGAGCTTGAAAAAATTACTTTATTGGACTACAACTCCCAGAATCCACCTGTATCCATTTCTAAGCTATGCTGCATAATCAGATACATTTTAAGATCTTCTTTGCTAGATGATTGCCTAATTAACTTCCCAAGTGTTTTAAAATATACCATTCATGAATCTAAATATTTTTGGTTTTAAAAAAATTTGAAGATTCTGTTAAAGGACTTTTCAAGTTTGGTGTAGAAATGGGGTTAGGGATCGACACTTCAATCCACTGCTTTTTGTCAAAACAAATATGAGAAGTTCTATCATATTAAACTCATTTGGCCATTGTTTTTAAAAACATGTAAGGTGGTATGGCAGATTCTGAAGTAAAGAAGAGTTGAATAATGTTTTCTGTCTTTTTCATTTGAATTGCGGTATAAATGAAGATCTTGCCATGTTTCACTTGTTAGAATAAGAGTCCTTAGAGTCACATAAGTTGCATTTGATGTAAAGTCAGTGAAAATTTGTTTTGTAATTACTACTTCTGGTATAAATTGCTTCACTCTCACTGCATGTGAACAGTAAGTATTTAATGAGAGGATCTATAAATTTTGCTTTCCCTTTATCAGCTTGATATCCAAATTTTTTTGCTCCAGCATATCAATGTTTACTTGGCATGAGTTATACTTCACACCATTACAGCACATTTGGAACCAAGATACCTTGGGATGTGGGTGAAATCCATTTAGTTTATATTATGCTACAGACATAAGGCACGTTTCAAAACCAATACATAACAAAGAATGCTATGTTCCTTTTATTCTTGCATTTCTTTTCATTTGGTTGCAAAGGGAAGCAATGAAATATATGTATATGATGGAAAGCTGAACACAACATGTATATTAGGAAAAGTTGCATACTAAAGATATACATTAGGGGAACTATAGACAAAGATACCTACAATTCTTATGTACATAAAAATGAGGGGCGGGAACACATCTAAGTAGCAAATGTTGTGGCATATAAAGGATAAAATGTAAGTATGGAGACCAAGACCAAGATCATCAACATTCTTGTATTTTCCAATCACCGTGTATGGGTACGAAAGCTGAACAGTAAAAAAAAAGTTGACACACATACCCCAATTGATTCATTTGAAATGTGGTGTTGGAGGAGAGTTTTGTGAATACCTTTGACTGCCAGAAAGATGAACAAGAGGGTCCTAGATCAAATCAAGGCTGAACTATGATTGAGGGCAAAAAGGGTGAGGCTGAGGCTGTCCTACTTTGGGCACATCATGAGAAGGCAGGATTCTCTGGAAAAGACAATAGTGCTGAGAAAGATGGAAGGCAGCAGGAAAAGAGGGAGACCAAACTCAGGACGGATTGACTTCCTAAAGGAAGCCACAGGCTTGACTTTACAGGAGCTGAGCAGGGCTGGTGAGGACAGGAGATCACTCATTCATAGGATTGCCATAAGTCAGAAGCGACTTGACGGCACATGATGATGATAATAAGAAAATATAAAGAAGTTTCATCTGGTATTAACTTCTGTGAAGTGCACCCTACCTCAGCAGATGTCAGAGGCCCTCCTGGATATCCTATCATCGCCCAAAATATGCCTAGTTAAGATCAGTGAAAAACTATTTCACTGTCTTAGTCCAGGTTTGGGATATCTACCGAGAGAGGCTCATCTTTGGCCATTTGTAATCAACCCTGAGTGCTCACTGGAAGGACAGATCCTGAAGCTGAGGCTCCAATACTTTGGCCATCTTATGAGAAGAGAAGACTCCCTGGAAAAGATCCTGATGTTGGGAAAGTTTGAAGGCAAGAGGAGAACGGGACGACAGAGGACGAGATGGCTGGACAGTGTCATCGAAGCTACCAACATGAATTTGACCCAACTCCGGGAGGCAGTGGAAGACAGGAGGGCCTGGCGTGCTCTGGTCCATGGGGCCATGAAGAGTCGGACATGACTTAACAACTAAACAACAACAAATGGCTGACTACATAATAGTTAAACTCCCATTTCACAAAGTGTTTTTTTTTTTAGCCAAAAATAGTTACACCTTGTTTGTGAACCAGTTTTCATTGTTGTGGCTAAATTTATATTTGGTGATTTGTTGTGTTTTTGAAATGTTTCCCTCTGCTTTAGTGATTTATGGTTGGTTGATCTTTTCTTGAACTATTTTAAACATTGCGAAGATACTGATTTAACTTAGGTTGTTGTCTGCCTTGGGCTCACTGATGGCAAGTCTGCTACAAAGGTTTTAAATAACTACAAATAATTAAATACGGGACGGACACTCTGGGAGTCAATACCGTCTATATTCCAGGAATCGTAAGCAAATGTAAGGTGGGCTTCATAGCTAGAAGACTTCACTAAAAGTTTCACATTATGATGATGTTAACAGAGGAAGAATAGCACCAACCTACTCATGACTCCCTGAGATGAATATTTATTGCCACTTAAAATAACAGGCTTTACCCGGACAAAATGCTATCAGTCAGATTTTAAAACTGATTTTGAAAGTGGCAACTGCCATCTAGTGTCAGAGTGGGGATTGTACAGATAATTCTCTTTTAAGGTACTCTGGCAGTTTCCTCCATTCTTCTACTGCAGTTCTATTAAAAGTTGGTTGGCTGCTTTGTTTTAATTTTAAGGAAAATATTATCTCAGGATAGGAGAATAACAGATTCTGATTTAAGTGATCACCCTAGATGATTATTAATTATAGCTTATGTAAGACTGACATGCACAAACTGATTTTGATTTAGGATTCTTAGAGCAGTCTGGAATATCTTTGAATGTTGTTGTTTTAATAGGCCACTCAAAAATGCATTTTCCACATTCTGGTGCCAAGTGCCTACTACTAAGTGTTCCAATTAACAACTCCATTGACTTTGACCAATGCTTTTATTTTTCACCAATTCCTGGATCCTCCCCTCTTGCATTTCCTGCAATCCTCATGAAATATCTTACATTTTTTCTCCCACAACAGTTGTAACCATAGCTATTAACAGGGTCTTCCTTTCTGGATCTTCATTCTTTTAAACTTACTTTCCATCTCTTACTTGCCTTACAATTTTCAAGCGGCACCAGTGAGCTGCTTCACCAGTGGCTGCAGGTTGCTGTGTAGCTGCCCTGGGAAATCATTGCATGGATACTCATTGTATATTCATTAGTGCTAGATCCAACCAAATCTCATCTAGTCTAGATTCTGGCCAGTTAGATACCTACGGGAAGCCAGCAGGTAGTGCTTAAAAGCCAATAGCTCTCTCCTACTGCTACTTCTCAGCAACTGGTATATTGTTTCTGGTAGGAGCACAGAGCCACCACAATTGTTTGCACTTGATAGCTTTCTAAACCATATATGTGCTCCTGAAGTTTACAGCCATAATCACATCTACTTTCTTTTTGTCTGCCCTAACCTGCTACCATTTAGCTTCACTGGATGACTCTTCACTCTAGTATTTGACCTTAGAAAGACCCACTACTGCCTTTGGAACTAGGATGATTCTACCAACAATTGTTGTTGTTGCTGCAACAGATTAGCATAGGTATGACTAAAGAACTATCACTATCACCCTAATCATCATCTGCAGCAACATCAAATAAAGCTATAGTTGTAATGATTATTATTTTTAATGGTAGGCACCATAGATAGTCTGTTTTATAAACAGTTACTATGTTTAATCATGAAAAACCAGAAAAATCTCCTGCAGAGCCAGGCAAAAGACAAGTGCAATAGGAATGCTGAAGTTTTTCTGAGCAAGCGTATCCATCCCTAATTTAACGGAATTCTCATCTTGGTTGGTGTAAATCTCAGCATCAAATTGTCAGAAGGTAAGAGGTCAGCACGGCATCTACCGCTGTGCCATGTCACATGATTCAGTGAGATGTCTTACCTTATAGCCCATAACAGGAAGTATCTTTCAGCAGTTTGCTGCTGAGATTTCCACTGACTGCGTCCCTTCCGCAGCGCCACCACGTCCCTTCTGACTGGGTTAGGTAAAGGTAAAGGTTCCCCTTGACATTTTAGTCCAGTCGTGTCCGACTCTAGGGCGCGGTGCTCATCCCCGTTTCCAAGCCGTAGAGCCAGCGTTTTGTCCGAAGACAGTTTCCGTGGTCACGTGGCCAGCGCAACTAGACACGGAACGCCGTTACCTTCCCACCGAGGTGGTACCTATTTATCTACTTGCATTTGCATGCTTTCGAACGGCTAGGTTGGCAGGAGCTGGGACAAGCGACGGGAGCTCACTCTGTCGCGTGGATTCGATCTTACGACTGCTGGTCTTCTGACCCTGCAGCACAGAGGCTTCTGCGGTTTAACCTACAGCGCCACCACGTCCCACAATCTGACTGGGTTACAGAGGCATAAATATGTACAAGGATTGCTGACGTTATACAAAATAGCCTTTCCTGACACCGTGCTCTCTAGTTGTGCATTAGTGAATTTGCACCTTCTGCAGACATGGGCCATGCTACTTGAGACTTATTAGAGCTGTACGCCAAAACAACTAGAAGAAAGATGGAGATGGGTGGTGTAGAGATAACATTAAAATGTCATGTGCCCTTCCCATTCGTCTGACTCTGAACTCTGGTTAGTGGATGCCCTTACATGCCATTAATTAACTTCAGTTCCATTTATTTCAAATATACTACATTACTAATACCAATGACATTCATAGTCATAGTTTAAAAGAGGTAGTTAGTTGTGTTAGTCTTTGATAGCATGTCAAGCAAAAACAAAACAAAAAAAATAAAGAAGACAAAAACATTGTCAAAGACTCAAAGACTAACTGCTATATTTTAATGTGAGCTTTCATGGACAAGTCCACCTCTTCAGACATGAGAGTAGGACTGCATGACAAATGCAGTTTATACAGTTATGTTGGTGTTTAGTCATTAAGTCGTGTCCGACTCTTCGTGACCCCAAGGACCAGAGCACGCCAGGCCCTCCTGTCTTCCACTGCCTCCCGGAGTTGGGTCAAATTCATGTTGGTAGCTTCGATGACACTGTCCAACCACCTCGTCCTCTGCCGTCCCCTTCTCCTCTTGCCTTCACATTTTCCCAACATCAGGGTCTTTTCCAGGGAGTCTTCTCTTCTCATGAGATGGCCAAAGTATTGGAGCCTCAGCTTCAGGATCTGTCCTTCCAGTGAGCACTCAGGGTTGATTTCCTTCAAAATGGATAGGTTTGTTCTCCTTGCAGTCCAGGAGACTCTCAAGAGTCTCCTCCAGCACCACAATTCAAAAGCATCAATTCTTTGGCGGTCAGCCTTCTTTATGGTCCAGCTCTCACTTCCATACATCACTACTGGAAAAACCAGAGCTTTGACTATGCGGGCCTTTGTTGGCAAGGTGATGTCTTTGCTTTTTAAGATATTGTCTAGGTTTGTCATCGCTTTCCTCCCCAGAAGCAGGTGTCTTTTAATTTCGTGGCTGCTGTCACCATCTGCAGTGATCATGGAACCCAGGAAAGTAAAATCTGTCACTGCCTCCATATCTTCCCCTTCTATTTGCCAGAAGGTGATGGGACCAGTGGCCATGATCTTAGTTTTTTTGATGTTGAGCTTCAGGCCATTTTTTGCCCTCTCCTCTTTCACCCTCATTACGAGGTTCTTTAATTCCTCTTCACTTTCTGCCATCAGAGTGGTATCATCTGCATATCTGAGGTTGTTGATATTTCTTCCAGCAATCTTGATTCCGGCTTGGGATTCATCCAGTCCAGCCTTTCGCATGATGTATTCTGCATATAAGTTAAATAAGCAGGGGGACAATATACAGCCTTGTCATACTCCTTTCCCAATTTTGAACCAATCAGTTGTTCCATATCCAGTTCTAACTGTTGCTTCCTGTCCCACATATAGATTTCTCAGGATATAGATAAGGTAGTCAAGCGCTCCCGTTTCTTTAAGAACTTGCCATAGTTTGTTGTGGTCCACACAGTCAAAGGCTTTTGCGTAGTCAATGAAGCAGAAGTAGATGTTTTTCTGGAAATCTCTGGCTTTCTCCATAATCCAGCACATGTTAGCAATTTGGTCTCGAGTTCCTCTGCCCCTTTGAAATCCAGCTTGTACTTCTGGGAGTTCTCGATCCACATACTGCTGAAGCCTGCCTTGGAGGATTTTGAGCATAACCTTGCTAGCGTGTGAAATGAGTGCAATTGTACAGTAGTTGGAGCATTCTTTGGCACTGCCCTTCTTTGGGATTGGGGTGTAGACTGATCTTTTCCAATCCTCTGGCCACTGCTGAGTTTTCCAAGCTTGCTGGCATATTGAGTGTAGCACCTTAACAGCGTCATCTTTTAAGATTTTAAATAGTTCAACTGGAATGCCATCACCTCCACTGGCCTTGTTGTTAGCCATGCTTTCTAAGGCCCACTTGACTTCACTCTCCAGGATGTCTGGCTCAAGGTCAGCAACCACACTATCTGGGTTGTCCGGGACATCCAGATCTTTCTGGTATAATTCCTCTGTGTATTCTTGCCACCTCTTCTTGATGTCTTCTGCTTCTGTTAGGTCCCTACCATTTTTCTCCTTTATCATGTCCATCTTTGCACAAAAGGTTCCTTTAATATCTCCAATTTTCTTGAACAGATCTCTGTTTTTTCCCTTTCTATTATTTTCCTCTATTTCTTTGCACTGTTCATTTAAGAAGGCCCTCTTGTCTTTCCTTGCTATTCTTTGGAAGTTTGCATTCAATTTTCTGTAACTTTCCCTATGTCCCTTGCATTTTGTTTCCCTTCTCTTCTCTGCTATTTGTAAGGCCTCGTTGGACAGCCACTTTGCTTTCTTGCATTTCCTTTTCTTTGGGATGGTTTTTGTTGCTGCCTCCTGTACAATGTTACGAGCCTCCATCCAGAGTTCTTCAGGCACTCTGTCCACCCAATCTAGTTCCTTAAATCTGTTCTTCACTTCCACTGTGTATTCATAAGGGATTTGGTTTAGATTATACCTGACTAGCCCAGTGGTTTTTCCCACTTTCTTCAGTTTAAGCTTGAATTTTGCTATAAGAAGCTGATGATCAGAGCCACAATCAGCTCCAGGTCTTGTTTTTGCTCACTGTATAGAGCTTCTCCAACTTTGGCTGCAGAGAACATAATCCATCTGATTTCGGTATTGCCCATTTGGTGATGTCCATGTGTAGAGTCGCCTCTTGTGTTGTTGGAAAAGAGTGTTTGTGATGACCAGCTTGTTCTCTTGAGAAAACTCGATTAGCCTTTGCCCTGCTTCGTTTTGAACTCCAAGGCCAAACTTACCTGTTGTTCCTTTTATCTCTTGACTCCCTACTTTAGCATTCCAGTCCCCTATAATGAGAAGAACATCTTTCTTTTGTCAGTTCTAGAAGGTGTTGTAAGTCTTCATAGAATTGGTCAATTTCAGCCTCTTCAGCATCGGTGGTTGGTGCATAAACTTGGATTACTGTGATGTTGAAAGGTCTGCCTTGGATTTGTCTTGAAATCATTCTATCACTTTTGAGATTGTATCCCAGTACAGCTTTTCCCACTCCTTTGTTGACTATGAGAGCTACTCCATTTCTTGTACAGGATTCTTGCCCACAATAGTAGATATGATAATCGTCTGAATTGAATTCGCCCATTCCCGTCCATTTTAGTTCACTGACGCCCAGGATGTCAATGTTTATTCTTGCCATCTCCTGTTTGACCACATCCAGCTTACCAAGGTTCATAGATCTTACATTCCAGGTTCCTATGCAGTATTTTTCTTTGAAGCATCAGACTTTCCTTTCACTTCCAGGCGCGTCCGCAGCTGAGCGTCCTTTCAGCTTTGGCCCAACCACTTCATTAGCTCTGGAGCTACTTGTACTTGTCCTCCGCTCTTCCTCAGTAGCATGTTGGAAGCCTTCCGACCTGAGGAGATCATCTTCCAGTGTCATATCTTTTAGCCTTTTGTTTCTGTCCATGGAGTTTTCTTGGCAAAGGTACTGGAGTGGCTTGCCAGTTCCTGCTCCAGGTGGATCGTGTTTAGTCAGAACTCTCCACTATGACCTGTCCGTCTTGGGTGTCCCTGCACGGCATAGCCCATAGCTTCTCTGAATTACTCAAGCCCCTTCGCCACGACAAGGCAGCAATCCATGAAGGGGTTATACAGTTATACATGGCATCAAAACAAAGAGACTGATTGTTTCCTAGGCACCAGTATTTGATGATGTGGCATTTCACACCTGGCAACAACCAATAATATCCCTGTTGATATGCAGTTTCCCTTCCAGGAAGCATTGTTCAGTAAACAATGACAGTGATTGCAAGTTTAATTAATGTTGTTCCCCTTGATAACAAAGGGGAACAACATGGTAATGAGTAGGGGGAGGATTTCTAAAACATGTCATTTTTTTTCCTGCAGCCTATGTTTGAGTTTATGGGTGGGTTTAACATGTTATGAGTAATCTGGTGAGAATGTGTTTTGGTGTGGCTTATGTTTTTAGTATGTTATTTGTTTGAGCCTGTTTGTATTTGTATACTCACCGTAGTATAACTTTACTGTCTTTTAATGTAAGCCACCTTGGGTCCTTTTTAAGGAGAAAGATGGGGTAAAAATATTTAAAATAAAATTATAAATAATAAAATAAATGCCACATCATCAACTACCCGTGCCCAGGAAACAATCAGTCCCTTTGTTTTGAGGCCATGTATAACTGTATAAACATTTGCCTGCAGTCCCACTATCATGTCTGAAGAAGTGGACTTGTCACATTAAAATATAACAATTAGCCTTTAAAGTCCCACAATGTTTTTGTCTTCTTAATTTTTTTATTTTCATTTTGTTTATGCCTGACCAATGACACTATTCACACTATGGAATAGTGTCCTTAAATGCATCACTCACGGGGACTTTTTTTGAGATATGCTCCCAATCCAGACTGGGCATCAAAACAGATTTTTGCTGAAAATTAACTGCCCATTCCCGTTTTGCTATTTGTCCCCATAGGTGTTGTTGACTGCAACCACTGGTCAGGATTGGGTCCACTATTGTTTAAGCTAATAATAATAAATTTAAAAACCATTAAATATAGAATGGTCTTATGCATTTTTTAGAAGGGAACAAACAATTCAATGGTGTGTTATAGTATCATGTCATCTAGTAAAAATAAGAACTCTTAAACCCAGTTCAATGGTTTGCATCCTGCACGCAGATACCACTACAAGTATTTTATTGAACCCAGTTATCAGTTATCAGTGTCCTACTGTGTTCACACCCAAAACATGATGATTATTTATACAGCGCATAAAATTGCTTCACAAAAATTAGCGCTTGGTGTTTCGCAGAAGTTAAAAATAAGACAAATTTGCCTCCCAACATATAACCTAAAAATAATGATGCAGCAGAATGCCTCTCACATCATGTTCCTAAACATGTTGCACACAAGAGATATCTGAAGTCACCATTTTTCTTTTCATATTCCTGGAAAATACATGAATAACTCTACAAGATAAATCTGTCTTCCGTGTCTCAGAACTGCCAAATTTAGAGGAGGTACACAAGGTTCCAATGTGGCCTATAATTTGAGTAGAACAATAAACAACCTTAATGCTCATTTGGGGGGGAAAAAAAGAACTTTATGGCATGGGAGAGTCAGATGCTTTTCTTGATGACAGGTACTGGGCTGATGCAGGAAATTCGTATCTATGATGAAGAAAATATTAAAGAACCCTATCATTATTATGTTTCTGAAACTGAAATTTAGCAAGAACCAGACCCACAAATATTATTTTGATTGGGATAGAGGCACTGATTAAGAAAAATAAGCAAGACACACACTAGAATGCTTCTATAATGTAAAATGAAACAGATGACTTTAATAACAAAAATATTTTGTGTACTGTGCAGAATCCAAGGAGTCTATCTAGTGAACTGACCTGCAAATCTTAAATCCAGATGCTGAACAGGGAGTGGACTGAGATCAACTTCAGACATGCAGAACTAGTTGCTCCCCTCTGCTGCTGCCTTCTTCAAATACCCACAGGTGAGCGCATGGCCCTTTCCCTGTAAGGAGAGAGGGATGGGCCATCCCAGCTTCAGAGATCCAGAACAAGCAAGAGAAGATAAAACCTCACGGGCTTTGCAGTGTCTTTCCTCCTGCTTGTTTCAGTGTCCAATGCTGCTGTCAGCACATGGCCCGTGCCAAGCCACAGTCTCAGTCTCTGCGCCCAGCTCGTAATCTAACAGAAATATGGTGAGACTAACCAAGATGAGGAAATGGTATGCTGTTCACTAACTACAGCCCGGAGCATAAAGCAAATCAAAACCAAGAAATGAATATGATGCACTCCGATTGCAAGATACAGCTTCCAAAGTAAAAGACTTTTGCCAAATTCATAAGTTACAAAGAAACAGGACATAGCAAAGTATCCAAAGAGCAAGCCTAAGTCACAATGGTAAAAACATTGCTTGAAGGTGTGTTTGTCTCTTTTATTGTGAAGAGTGTGCATGTGCTTATGTTGGGGACAGGGTTTCCTCAGGAGTATGGCACAGGAGGAAAGCCACAAGCACGCACACACACTTGTACTACTTGGGGGAGGGTGACTGGAGCATATTTCTGCTGCTATCTTGCATAAGCTAGAACAGTAGTTGGAGGAAGAAGAGAATTCCCCCCCCCCCCCCGTTCTTGTTTTCTTTCTCCTGGCACAAAAGGGACTCTCTTCCTGTCCTCCTCCAAGGAGAGTGAAGCAAAAGACACAGTGTTCGTCCACCCTCACACCACCAGCCTGCACATTGGTCATGCAATTCCCATCTAGAAAATGTTTCAGATTGCGTATAGGCACAGATTTCGTTACTCCTGTACTGATGGAGAACTGGGTGACTGCTGGGCCAGGAAGCAGTTTCTAAGTTTTCAGTAAGATTATCACCTTTGTCAGTTCAAGAATATACCCCAGGTGGATGAGAACTGCTGAAATCAGAAGAGTTCCTGTAGGAAAGGCAGATCTTGCCTCCAGTGGTTTGCCAGAACTACTCCTCAGCAGTGCCGGCAACAGAGTGGTTGAGGCTGCAGGAGAAAATGCAGGGAAGATACTGTTTTCTTAGCCTTCTCCAGACTCCATGAAAGGCAGACAAACAAAAAAGGAGAAATGAACTGACTCTGCACAACAACCCTGTCCTTGGACAATGCTTAAGTGCAGCTTCTGGGAGGAGGAGGAGAACATTTTCCTCCTAGTGCTCCTAAAAGGAAATGTGTTCGTCTGAGAAGCACTGGAGGCAGAAAACAGAAGCGTGAGCAAGAAAAAATAAAAACAGAGGAACTAATAACTGTGAAAGTCAAACTGGTAGGTCTAAAAAGGCAGCCCAGCCCAGTGGTCAATCCACAGCACCACCTGGCCACAGAAAAGTGTCTTAAAAATGTATCCCCAACCATTTCCATGTACCCACACTGCTCTGCACTAGAAATGGTTTACTGCATACAGTGGTGCCTCGACTTATGGACATCCCGACTTACGAAAAGCTCCGGCTGCAAAATTTTGCTTCGACTTGCGGCCGGAGCTTCCACTTACGAACAGAAACAGGCAGGGGGAAAAGGCGGGAAATTCAAACCATTGGTGGTGAAGAGGCTGCTTCTTTGTAGCTCTTTCGTCCCAACGGTTAGGAAAAGGGAGGCTCAGCCTCCTGGGCTTCCACCGCTGTTGCCACTGCCCCCGGGAGGTGAGCCGCCGGACCATCCTGGCTGGGCTCAGCCTCCCGGGCTCCCAGCGCCGCCGTGACCGCCGCCACCAGAGGCCTCCTAGGGTTCTCCGCTGCCGTGACCGCCGCCACCGGAGGCTTCCCGGGCTTCCCAGCCGCCATGACCGCCGCCGCCAGAGGCCTCCCGACCTTCCCCGCCGCCGGCGGAGGCTTCCCGGGCTTCCCTGCCGCCGTGACCACTGCCGCCAGAGGCCTCCCAACCTTCCCCCCCGCCGCCGCCGGCTTCCCGGGCTTACCTGCTGCCGCGACCGCCACCGCCAGAGGCCTCCCGACCTTCCATGCCGCCGCCACAGGCTTCCCAGGCTTACCAACGGCGGTTTCGACGGCGGAGAAGCCGCGCGGTGGCGGAGAAAGGCCGGGTGGGCTCCCGGAGGGCTCCCGCCGACTGCGGTTTCGGCAGCAGTGGAGCCCGTGCGGTTGAGCATGGCCGGGAGGCTTCAGAGGAGGCTTCGTGGTGAGGTAAGGTGCTGCTTTTTGCATTTTTAAACTGTTTTGGGTGGCTTTTGCAGGGTGGGATTGGGCTGGTGGGGTTATGCTTATGTTTATTTGTTTTGTTTTTTGCAGCCCCAGGGGCTTGCAGTGTTTTATTTTTATTTTTTGGGGGGTATTTTTTTTGAAATGCTGGAACGGATTAATCCCGTTCCCATGCATTTCAATGGGAAATGGTGCTTCGACTTAACGAAAATTTCGAGTTACAGACACCATTCCAATACGGATTAATTTCGTAAGTTGAGACACCACTGTACTTCATGATGCACTGAAAACAATACATTCTCAGGCATAGTGAAAGCTGAATCCCATGGGTAATCCAGAATTGAGGTGCACCAATCCAGTTTGTAAGTAGTCAGAAGTGCTGGACACAGGATTTTCTACTGTCCCTGTGTGTCACATCATGGGTTGAATGGGTCCCAAACTCCCCACCATAGAGAATAATGGAGAATTACACCCAGCACTCAATATACCTGAAGGAATGGTGAGATAAAATGCCTAAATAAATGAATGAATGAATGAATAAATAAATAATTACAAATAACTCCTACTGTAGTTTCCTACACTGGCAGAGGTTGGGCCAGATTACACCTGTGCTCTCTTTCAGCTTTACAGTTCTATAATTCTAAATGTGTTGCATTTCTTACTGAATTTCACTACAGACATTTTCAAAAACACCGGCTAGAAAAATAAATTTATAAAGTAGTAGCAAACGAACTTAGAAATCCAGCCAGCAGGGGCCAATTGTAAACAGCCCATTTTGTTCCATTTTGCTTTAAAAGTGGATGTGGAGTGTCCTCACTATCACTGGGTCTGCAGTGTTATGGAGAAACACATCTCATCAGCTAATTATCTGGACAGCAAAAGAAGCCTTACCAGATCATCAGCACCACTTTCATATCACCCCACTTCTCCTCCATATTAAACCCAATAGTCTTGAACTGAATCACTCCACATAGAAAACCTGAGATTCATTACACACATTACTTTTATTAGGCACTCAATAGTCTAGAGCTGAAAAATTTATGAAGGGCACACACACGTTAGCTGTCCAGTATTTAGCTACAAAATAAATTAGCAGCATGATTTTGCTCCATTTATTTCTCCATAACAAGGTTTCATGGTATGATTTTGAAACACTTACAAATGAACTCTTCCAGTACATTAATTACAAGAAGCTTATTCCTCATGCATCGTGTTTAGAATTAGTATCACATTTTTTTTTCATCTGAAACAAATATTTCCAATGGTTTGGAGGAAAAATATGCACATATTGTCCTTGTAACATCTTACCTGTACCTTCTGGACATCCTCTGTGCCTTCTGTTTTTGTTGCCACCACAGCAGCTGCATATTCTGGATAGGAAAGTATTGATACAAGAGGAAACGAATCATGAGATAAAGGCACAGAAAATGGCTCAATACATAGATATAACCAAAACAGAAAAGAAAAGAAAAAAGATATTAGAGCCACAACTTCATTCCACTAGGTACTCCCAGGCCATGATCCTCCGGGTTCATACTCCAAGGGAGGCCACTAGAAGCCAGTCCTCCTTTTCAGTAGCACCAACACTTTGGAACAAACTGCCGATGGAGCTGCCTGGTTCCCTCCTTCCCAATATTTAAAAGACATTTAAAAACATTTTTGGGAGGGCAACCCTGCTTAAGGTGTTTGATTTTATTTCGCAATTTCTGCCTCTCGGTGCTGTTGTTTGAGTGTTGTTTATGTTGGTTTTTATTTGACTTATCTTTATTGTGGTTTTAGCCAATTGTAAACAGCCCACAGTAGTGCATTGCACTAATGGGGCAGTATAGCGATTAAATAAATAAATATTTCTTAATTTATTTTATCTCTAAGTGGAATCACACAATGACTCTACAGGTAGACGTTTGTTTATAAACATGAACAGCAGTTCTAACTGTGTGGCCAGCTTGACAGTTGTAGCTGTCTTCTTATCTAATAACCAAAGCATTACCAATTGACCTCTGCTGTTCATTGGGTTGCAGTCAGACATATAAATCCTGACTTGGCTTGTCCTCACTCGGTAGAGGAGAAAGTATAAAAGTGCTTGACCTTCACATGAGGCAGCAAGATTGTTTGCATATTCAACTTTTTTTTTAAAAAAAAAAATCTGTTCCATTCTCAAATGGAAAAATGGAATTGCTGCTTTGCTGCATGGAAAAAGAAAATAGAAGCTTTAGATGGATGGGTTTGTTTGTCTTTTTATGATCAATTAGCCTGTCCTTTTGTACTTGAATGTGTGTGCTTAAATTTGCAGAAGGAAAAAGGCACTAGTTCCATGCAGAGATAAGAGACAGAACAAAATACATTACCGAAGAGAGAAAAAAACCTTTGCTATAGTCAAGTGTTCAGGTTTAATATGACATTCCATATTAACAAAAAGGAAGAAGAGATAGGCACAAACCTGAAAACTGGTGGTTCGTGATGGTTTGTGGCTGTCCATGAACCACAAACCATCACAAACTCCACCCAAAATGAACCGGTTTGCGGTTCATTGTTCGGGTTCATGCCATAGGAACTGCCCGCTCACCCACCTCCTTCTGCCATCGTTCGAGACCGTGGGCCAGCCTCCCTTTCAGGAGCCAGGCCCACGGCTTTTGTGCATGTGCCTGCTGCCTGGCTCTGGGCAGGGAAGCTAACCCACACTCTGTGTTCATGGCAGCAGTGGCAGAGGAGGTGACATGACCAGATAGGGAGGCGACAGGGGCAGTGGGGGAGAGGCATACGGGCATCTGTTTTGCCAAAGCCAAATGGGGCGCCAAGAGGAAAAAAGCACCTAGTTCAGAACTGGGTCACGAACCAAACCACAACCAGCCTGACCCATTCATTTTTCTGGTTTGTGGCTTTGTTTCTGTCCCTCTCTAGAGGAGACTCTTATAGTTTAAAGTAAAAATGGTGTGGTTGAAGCTACACCTTCACATCAAAGGAATTCAGACCACAGATCAATCATTCTCAGTCAAAATATGGGCACACTGATGCAACTCTTTTGTACAAAATCCTCTACCTCAAGTAAACAGCACACTCTTACTAGAAAGCCTTTAGTGCATCATGCTGTGGAAAGCCCAAAATGAAAAACAACTTCTGATAGTATCAAAAGCAAAGGAAAGTGTGCTGCTTATATACCACCCCATAGCACTTAAAGCGTTTTCTGGATAGTTTAAAGTTTAATCATGCAGGCTACACATTGCTGGGTATTCAATTTACCAACCTCAGAGGGATGGAAGGCTGAGTCAACCTTGAGCCAGCTACCTTGAGCCATCAATCTCAAACTCAGCTTGTGAGCAGAGTCTTGACTACAGTACTGCAATTTAACCACTCCATCATGGGGCTCCTCTAAGCATCAACATCTACAAACAACAGATTTCCAACAGATTCCTAGCCATAGTTACATAATATTTACTAGTACAGGCCAACTAGTCTGTTTAAGTGGGAAGGGGAGTTTCACTAACCCTGTGTATAATCAACATCAGATGAGGGGATCATGCTAGTCCTGCACCCTCCACTGCTTTTTTCAGACATTAGAAGGTTAAAGTGGGGGGGGGGGGATGCTGTATCCAGGTTGCTTCTCCACATGAACCAGAACAGCTACCACACTCCCTTTATCACATGTAGATTACAATCAGTTATAAAGGGGGTTCTGTGTTCAATCCCCGAATCTCTTTAGGATATTTATTTATTTATTTAACTTCTATACCATACATCTGGCTACTAAGGCCACTCCGGGCAGTTCACAACAGAAAATGGGACAACAATCAACAACAATAAATTAAAATAAAATAACGTCAAGTAATATGGAAAATAGACATACACTAAACATTATAAATCAATTATCAGCATTATAAACTTAAAAATACAACACAAAAGACCCTATAATTAATAATGGTCAAGATGGCGGGTCACTAACTTAGGGGTTGGTAGATGCTCTGTGTTCTGTTGGTTGTATATTATCAAGGACCAGGTTTTCATCAATCTCTTAAAAACTGCCAGTAAAGGGGCCAATCTAATAATGGAGCTCACCTCTTGCGTTTATTTAGAATGGGAATTTAAAGCACCAAAAGGGTACATCAATGTTTTCATGTCTTGAATGAGAGGGTTCAATCTATAATTAGATTTTTTTTCTGTTTGGGCAGGTACAGAACCAAAGATACTTTTTTCTTCTGAATTGAAGGTTTTTTCCATCTTTGGTAACTTTACTGCCTTTTAAAATTTAGAAACACATCAATTTGTTCAGAATACAAAACCTACCTTTACTGCTTTTAAGATAAAAAAGGAAAATAAATTTAAAAGTCACTGTATAAACAACAGAGCAAACAGTCAACAGCAACAATAAACCTCGGACTCACTGTAGAAAGTAGACTAGTTCAGTATAGGTAAATGTGAATTCTTTCTGGATCTCCGAAGAGAACAAACCCACACACAAAGGAGAAGGAGCTGCTAATTAAGTCTGCTTGTTAAACAGACAAGTCCTGCTGTTCAAAGGAAATATATTCTGGGATCAGATAAGTTCTTTAAAACACACTAATGCGGAAGCAGGGAGTTAGAAAACAACAGTTTTCACTCCATAACTCTCAAAATACATTGTCTGTTTGAGTTGGAAGCAACAGTAGAGACCTCAGGCTTTCACAAAATATTGAGACTGAGAAGTAGAACTGCAGTAACAGTGAACAGTAAGTAAGAGAAAGGTTATAAGAAAGAAAGAGAAAGAGAGAGAGAGAGAGAGTACAATCTCAATTCATTACTCTGGGGTAGATGACAAGGAAACAAATCATGAGTCATAACTATACAGTGCTTAAAGCCACAGTATAATTTTGTACAAATTGCAGAAGCCACATCAAGGAAATATGGCTTCTTGGTCTCATGTTAGAGGCAAGATCTCTCAAGGGACTCAGGAGATTCCTCGAAATTTTGTCTTGGTGGGTTGCGATAATGAGTCCGACTGAGAATCTTGCTAATAACAAGCTTTCTTCCCATTACCACACATTGTAGATGTGTGGTAATAAGACTAAACAGTATGGATGGCTGTCTTTTCATTTGGTTACAGGTGATATGCAGGGCATTTTAGAGAATTACATGCCCCATTGGAATAGTGCTTGCTTTGCAACAAGACAACTTTATATATATAAAGCAGGTTTACTCCACCTTTCTCCTAAGAAAGGAACCAAGGTGGCTTACATCTTTAAAACACAAAGATTTTACATATATGTAAGCAACAATATTACAGTACTATTAAACCACAAATGTAGTATACTATGAGTCTACACTATGAGTGTAGAACAACAGCAAAAAAAAAAACAAAAAAAAAACACCCCGGTTTTCAGATAAGTGCAAACAATCAATGGTTGGTTTAAGAAAGAACAGAAGATTAGCTGTGTTAATTTGGTGCCCTTTTTGTTTGCTCCCAGTATCTAGAAATCTTATTCCTTTTGGACTGCCAGATTCCAACATAATTTCTCACCAGGTAAAAATATCCTAATATCTTTGCCTACTACTCCCTAAAGCCACTCCCAATATACAAGTCTTGGTAGCTTAATGCCTGTAGAAACTGGGAGGGAGGAATGGAAGGCAATCTCCCACACAAGGGGGATGAGGAGATGCACGTGGAGTGGCACAAACCCCTCATCTGGCAAGGTCAGCATGTCATTAGCTTTGCAAGATAAGGTATACCAAGAACAGTAGGCTTGTGAGTTCTGGATGTAGTTCCTTTTTATTTTCATGGTCCCTATTAAGCTGGTGATACAACATTCATGAAATACTGCATAAATGTGTTCCCAACAGCAAGTTTTCCATCTAATATAACCCTGAATTGTTTTCCAGGTGCTGCTGGAAAACAATACTATGTATACAATACACAATACCAAATAAACTAGGAATACAGTACTGGGCTAGAGAGACCAGGTATGTAATTGACATGGAAGAAGTAGAGTGACAGTAAATGTTGTGATCTGAAACCATTCTAAAAACATGAATGTATAAACCCACTTCAAGTTCCCATCACTCATTATAGGCATCAGAAAGCTCTACTCTGCATTTACTGTATTCAGTTCCATGTGGAGAGGCCAAGAGAACAATACAAGTTTAATTACAGAGTTAAAAGCTGCTGGGGGGACTGCACCCCTATTCTTCTCTACATTAGGCTCATGTGTACACCAGCATAAGCATGTCAAGTAGCATGTTAGCCTGTGCAAGCATATAAGAGAAAAAAAACAAAACAAAAAACTAGCGACAAAAACATTATGGCACTTTAAAGACCACTATATTTTAATGTGAGCTTTTGTGGATCAGGTCCACCTCCTCAGACACAGGACTGACTACAGTGTCACTCTTATGTCTGAAGAAGTGGACTTGATCAATGAAAGCTCACATTAAAATATAGTAGTCTTTAAAATGCCACAATGTTTTGGTTTTGTCTTTATTGTAATGAAGATCTGAAGCCAATCGTGACTCATCCTTGCACTGAAGAACTCTATTTACATATTAGTACATGCATATTAGTGGGACATGGTGGCGCTGCGGGTTAAACCGCAGAAGCCTCTGTGCTGCAAGGTCAGAAGACCAGCAGTCGTAAGATCAAATCCACGCGACGGAGTGAGCTCCCGTCGCTTGTCCCAGCTCCTGCCAGCCTAGCAGTTTGAAAGCATGTAAATGCGAGTAGATAAATAGGTACCACCATGGTGGGAAGGTAACAGTGTTCCGTGTCTAGTTGTGCTGGCCACGTGACCACGGAAACTGTCTATGGACAAACGCTGGCTCTACGGCTTGGAGACGGGGATGAGCACCGCGCCCTAGAGTCAGACACGACTGGTCTAAATGTCAAGGGGAACATTTACCTTTAGCTTACATGCATAAGGCTCTCTCTGACATACGCTGACAGTGCAGATGTCATGACAAATGACATGAGGTATCCTTCAGTTCCTCAGAGGGCAGAGTTTGGCCTCCTTTCACGGGTGACATCTAAACACATTCCCTCACATCTTTTCAATAAAATTTAAAAAAGTAAAAATCAATAAATCATTAAAGCTTTAAAAATAAATCTTGCACTGGGTGACCATTTGTACTGTTACATTTTTCTCCTGACATTGCAGGAATACCCACTTTATCTTGCACTGAACGTTTTGCCTAGCCATCCACATTCTTCCTTTAATTCTTCACAAAGTTTCTACCATTTGAAGTCTTGCATCCTTTGCCTTCTATCCCTTTTTGTTCCTTGACAATCCATTTCATTTAGAAGGGTCTTCTGTAATCCTTCTCGCCAACCTGGCACTCAGTACAAAATAATGTAATGTTTTATTCTTAATCCTCCTGAATATATAGTGCGGAAACTGGAAGGTGGAAGGAGTTGTATGGAAAAGCATTTTATTATGACAGTTTAATTTGTTCACTAAATCAATATTCACAAGAAATGCCTGCCTATATAATTCTGTCTACCGCAGCAATTTCTTGAGGTGTTAGACTACAAATGTCTCGATGTGTTAGACTACAATTTTTTGATGTGTTAGGCTAAAAATTCCAAATTGTTTTCAACTGGATTGTGTAGGGGGCTGAGGTTCAAGGCAAGAAAATGCCCATGGAATCTTGGAGTTGTAAGGTATTTATTATGAAATTATTGCAACATGCAATAAACGGAACTGACCGCTTGAGGGAATCAGTGAGCATTTTGTGTACTTTCCAAAGGCTATCCCAGTAAAGGTAATGGGTTAGTAAAGAGCAATGTGGTAAGATACTTTTACAGGTTATAACTGTAACTGTAATAATCTGCTGATGATCTACAGTAGTGACTGATGGAATAAGTTCCTTTTTAAGACAAATGTTTCAAGCTCTAATTTTCTTTTCCGTGCCCTTCTTTCTTTCCTGCCATCAGTTCTCTGACTCTATTTACAATATTATTGCTTTTAGTCCGGTAATTGTCCTCTCACAGCTACTACGTGCATCCTTCTACTATTTTCTTGTCATTTGTGACCTCGCAACAGCTGTCTAATGACTGGGGCTGGAAAGAAAGAAAGTTGAAAGAGGAGAAAGCCAATATAGTTTCTCTCACACATGCATACAATACCCGCACGGGCATAATCCCTTCTATTTTAAAGCCTGCAATTAAATTTTTTAGTTATTTAACTTAAAGTCCCGATTGCTAAAATTAAGCCTTCACAAGCTTTATGTAGAACATATTTCATTATGAAGGGAGAAAATATAGTTGCAAATGCACCCTTGTATATACTTTAAGCTGGGACCTCGAAAAATTAGTATTGGAATGACAAAGTAAGACACATCAGTATGAGATAATATTTTCTGTTAAGACAATTATTATTTTTTTCATTGGTATCTCCAGGTCTAATTAAAAAAAATAGTGACATAACATGATTATTAAGGTCACATATTGTTGATTCTCATTCACATACAATTTAGTGTTTCAGAATACGCATCATATACCTAATTACTCACCTTTTCCATCTTCTGTCCGAATGCATGTAAGAAATTTTATCACAAAATCACTTGCAGTGAAGATCAGTTTTCTTATTCAAATTGATAGGAGCAACAAAAATCACTGCTGAACAGTTAATTCTCTTTTTAACAATAATAATCAAGAGGACAATCGAGGACTAAAATATTTAGCAAAATATGAATATGCTGTGGCAGCCTATACTTTGGTTAATTCCAGCCTTACTTCTCCACTTAGAACGAAATGATAATATCAAGTCCTCCGATTTCTCTGTCTGCTGGAATAGACATGTGACGTTTATACACATGTTATACATCAGTGATAACATGACAATATTCTGGAGGAGATGGTGCTCAAAATCTACCATTTTAATTATCTATTTGTTTTATTTTTTTATTTATACGGGGAGCCAGGGAGGCTCACAATATTAAAAAGAATAGAATTAAAAACATAATAAGTTCAATTATTTTTTTAAAAATAAACTATATGCTAATTAAAATGCAATTAAATAATTAAAAGCAAGTGAACATTAAAAGCAATCTTAATTTTAAAAAGGCATTCAGGGACTCTATCAGGATTGTTAAAAGCCTACCGGAAAAGATGGGTCTTCAGCTATTGGCAAAAGGATAACAGGGAGTGGAACAGCCTGACCTCCCAAGGGAGAACGTTCCATAAACTGGGAGCTGCCACAGGGAAGGCCCTCTCTCATGTCCCCATCAAACATGCCTGCGCTGGCAATGGAACCAAGAGGAGGGTGTCTTTTGACAATCTTAAATGCTGAGAATACTCATATGGAGAGATACAGTCCTTCAGGTAGCTTGGACCCAAGCTATATAGGGCGTTAATGACCAGCATTTTGAATTGGGTCCAGAAATGGATCAGTAGTCAATGCAGTTGTTATAGCGCTATATGCTCCCTATAACTGGCTCCAGTGAGTAGTTTAGCTGTTGCATTTTGAACCAGCTGAAGTTTCTGAACCATCTTCAAAGGCAGCCCCACATAGACGGTGTTACAATAATCCAAGCAGGATGTAATTAAGCATCACTTTAGCCAAATGAGACATCTCAAGGAACAGGCACATCTGGTGCATCAGATTTAACTGCAAAAGCACTCCTGGCCAGTGCTGAAACCTGGGTATCCAGGCTTAGGGATGAATCCAGGAGTATATCCAAGCTGCAAACTTGAGTTTTCAAGGAGAGTGTAACCCCATCCAGCACAGGTTGTATCCCTATTCCCTGTACCATCATGGGGTTTATCTGCAAACTGTCACATTTCTGAACTTTTCTTAAAAACAGGAATAGAAGGTATTTTGTTAATAACAAGATCATAATGTTAAGTATACATAAGAAATATATACACATGCGTAGTATAGCAACAACATCATAAATGAATTAAACCATTTAGCTGTTGTATTTGAAAAAAAGAGCCTCCATGCTCAATTACAGATTACCACGCAAACACATACTTTTAAATGCTAGATTGCAGCTGAACATGGAAGTTCTACTTATCATGGTCTATCTGTCTGTTGGGGCTCCTGTCCTGTATTACTTCTATTCTACACACAGCTAAGGGTTTGAGGCACAGTTGGTGAAATCGTACGGTATCCTCTCTTATCCAGCTAGAGAAATGTACTGAAATTAGGATACAATACTATACTTCAGATGTTCATCTTTCCATGGTATGAAGCCCTTGAGATGTTGGGAGTTCAGGCTGATGGATATTAAACTCCAAAACCTCAGGAGTTAACCAAACCATGAAAGGCTATTAACTCATGTCTCAGGGAGATAAAACTGGCCTCTTTTCTCACAGTCTCTCCCATCTCCATAGTAACCTGTCACTGTCACTCCTAGTCCACTTTCTCTCATCTGATCTCTTACAAAAAATGATCAACACAATATCTTGTGAGATCCCATGGAACAAAATGGGCTGGAAAACAGCACTTTAAATAAAAACTACCTTCTACAAAGGCAAAACATTTATTAAATTTTACCCTTGTGTAACTAATAAAGCAGTTCCCAAATGACACCATAGAAACAGTGAAACTAGCTGATAAACTTTAACCTCAGCAGAGACTGCTGAGGCAGATAAAAAGACCATGCCTGTGAAGCTTTTGGTTGTTACTCTTATACATAATCAGTTTCTAATCCTTTCTACCTCAAAGTCAGCATGGGTTATCCTGAAACCAGCCTCTTTGACACTGTCAGGTTTCGTATCAATCGACTAAGACACTTCTTGAATAAAAGTCATTAAAACTGCAAGCTCACTCACAATTTCTAGTTGAAATGACAGAACGTTATTCATCTCACTTATCCTTAACACAGAGCCACAGCTTTTGCCCAATAATTACTATAATTCATACAGTCCGGATAGCCAGGTGTCTGGATCTTAAAATAAGGGAACAGCCTAATTACTTTGGTGGTGGCAGATATAACATTGTGTGAGTACTTGGTTTTTTTTCTGCATGATATACAATTTTAAAAAGTTAAAAGTGGCCTAAATAAAGCAGCCACCTTAAGGTATAAAACAGAGGAGCAGGAGAGATTTAAAAGCTGAGTATGTTTTTGATATTAACCACTAACTGAATATTAGAGTACTGGAAAAGAAAGTTTCTATCCCTGTACATTTCATTAGCAGAAGCATGACTGGTGTTTCAAAGTAGGCGTGTGCACTAATGCTTAGGACAAATGTGCAAAGGCAGACCAAAGCAGGGGATTTGTGATATTCCAAAGTGACTATAGGGTGGAGCAAATGGCGTACCCCTGTGGGAAAGCAGCATAGTAACAGATTCTTCCTATCTCATTTGTTATTTGTAGGGTTAAAAGGATGGGCTGCAATTTGGATTGAAGAAAAAGGAAATCAAAAGTAATACAGTAGACTGAGCTGCCACTGGCAAAGGAGAAGGTGAATGACATCTGAACTGCCCAATAAAGCTCAAGATTTCCATGACTAGTGTTGTAGAGCCCAACACTCTATCACCACGTTATACTTGCTCCATTACACTGCAATTGCTAAACCTTACTTAAATATTATTACACTGTTACTACTGAATGTGTGTGGAAGATGATCACTGAATGGGCTTTGAGTGGATAGGATACACAATTAGGGTGCTGCATAGCCCCACCAGCTCATAGCTGTTTCACTTTCCCCCAATTCACAGGATTTTTTAAAGCAAACATATAAAAATGTGCAGAAAATGTCAGAACTTTGGGGATGAGCAGGTTGGAATGTCTACTGAAGGGTACACAGGGTGCGTTGGCCTGATCTGTATGCCTATTTCAACAACAAAATCAGGCAGTTGGCCTCTGTATAACACCCTGAGCATGGATTTCTATCAGGTCTGTTTCTCAATCATGCACGCACGCACACCAACAAACTTAAGGAATGAATAACTGCATTGGACTTTTAAATAAAGTCCTATGCAGGATCAATGGGTTTGCATTATTAAACAATGACACATTTTGGTAAAAAAATTAACTCAGAAGTTACCGGAAAACAAAACAAAAACCCAAACGAAACCAAAACCCTAATTTAGAACTGCATAATTTTGTAGAAATAATCATTTTCTGAAGTAGCAAGTTAAAACGAATACTTGAGCTAGCTTTCTGCTCATGGTAAGGGGAAAGAACTGGTTGTCAAGTACTTTAAAAGGAAGAATAAATGTTCAAGTTTGTTTTAAATGAAAGCTCTGGGACTGATAGCACTGTGAGGAAAAACTACACAAATAGAGGGTGCTTAGCCAAGAGAAAAGGTTAACGGAGACTATGCTGACTGTCATAATAGACTCTCTAACCCATCCCTGAAGATCAAGTCCTTGACAGAAGCAATTCTGAAATCAACCAATTCCCAGCATGTAACACAGATGGTACATTTGAATGAGCTAATAAGCATTCCCTGAAGGAAACGCAAGCTTTACATGGAAGGCTGGACATGAAGATAACTCAAAGGCTAGCCCCAGGGGTCAACATGAAAAGGAACTCGTCTCAAGATACATGAAGCTTTGGGGTGATCTCCCTTCCCCCTCTAATGTAGTTCTTTTTGCACATGTGACATTTTGCTTAATTTTCCAAACAATTTAAAAAGACAGGGATATGAGAAAGTGTCTGAGAAGGCCATTTTGGCTAAGATAGGCAAGAGGAGTTTCTAATCTTTGTGAGCTGATGAGCGCATTTAGAAAATGTTGTGATTTGTGAAAATGTGGCTGCCATTTCACACAGACAGACATGTCAGGCTGAAAGACAACTTACTTGACAAAAAACCTGAACACAAGGCAGAAGGTGTTAATGGGAATAAAACTATAGAAATGTGGGTTGATCTACTGTAAAAAAATTAAAAGTATTACTAAGATTCAGCCTTCTCCTTTCTAAGATATGGAAGTAGTTTTCCCAACAAAGGTTTGGCCAAAATCTCTTTATCTACTGAAAAATGATAATGTGATATGAAACTGAGAAAAGTAAACTAAGGTATCACAATAGCCAATCTCAAATTGAGTACAGAGTAGAAGCAAAAGGTCTATTTCCATCTTTTCACTAAGTTCTTCTGAAAATGGATGTACAAGTACAGAACTATACTCATACCCCAAAAGTCCAATTTTCAACAATGCTTATAGCAATTCCAAACACAACATCTTATTAGTATCTTGAAGTCTTACCTTTTTCTGTATGGTTTACTTTCTGTTCTTCATCTGGAGGCTTTGGTGGTGGCCACACTGATGGAATTCTTCTTGGAAATCTTCCCTCAACATAATCAGATGAATGTGTGGGTTGGTTTACTGCAGCCCAAGTATAAAGCTGATCTTGCTGCCGTTATTCACAAAATGTCAAAAAGAAGAAAAAGCAGCAAACATAAGTTATTTTCATTATCCAAAGCAATCACCTGCTATGCATATTTAACAATTAGAGCTTACCTTTATGTATCATTTTATCATGAATGATCCAGTTATTGAATTCTTTTTTTTAAAAACTATTTGATTTTTTTTACATAGGTGTAAGTGGGTGGCGCTCACCCCAACATTTTGAAGCAAAGTGCCTCTCCCTGTCTTGCATCACAAGCCACTCCTGTTTCTTGGTTCTGTGTTTTCCAAATGATAACTACAAAATCCATTTTCAGAATGCTGATTAACAGCAGAGAGTAAACAAAAAGATTTTGGGCAGATCTCAGAAAACTGCACTTTAAAATGAACTTGTTGTGATACTCATCTTCTTCTTGCAGCTTGGCTGCCTTTTCCATTATCATTGCAAGCAATTTGTTGTACTGCATGCTATTGATGCGAAGGGTGTCTCACCCATAAGCCGGAAGAATATGAGGCAATGCCATTCTGATATGGCACTTTGGACATATTTATTAAAAATATAAAAAGCAAAACCGTAGGATACTTCCCTTGCCATTTAGGACTGAGAAGAATTCGACAATTCCTGCCCAAATGCCTCTAAAATGCTTAAAATATTACTTTTTCAAATAACTAGGTATTACACATTACACCTGAGAAGCCTGTCTGTTACTCAGTACATCTAGAAAGTAACTTTACAACTACTAGTTACATTATTCATTAGTAATGAAGATTAGGATGATAAAAGGAATGATAAGAAACTGAATGAAAAATAGATACAACTAACCCATGAGAGGAAGAGGAAAATCCTTAAGGGCTGACTATGGGTGACTGTCACAACAGGAGCTTCTCTCACCAAGAGCATATAAATTAGCCTGCCTTGTTTTGATTGATCTTTAGGACTTTCTCAAACAGAAAATATTACCTTAATCACATCTCTTCACCAGTACTAATATGCTTTCATGTACTGTATGCAAAGCCAGCATAATTAAATTGTAAACTGCCCAGGGAGTGCTTTAAGCATGATGGGGCAGTATAAAAGGAGGACACATTGCTTTGCTTTCAGCTGCAATTCCTTGGCCATCTATAACATCTGTCTCTACCGTGACTCATCAAATTTAATTATAACACAGAATCCTGTGGTATCTTAAAGATGAACTAGAATTGTTTAGCATAAGCTTTCATGGTTTGTAGTCCACTTCATCGGATGCATGTTTGTTAGAGTACTTTTAAATATCCATATACATCAGTGTGTGTGTGTACACACACACATCAATGGGGGGTGGGGTTGGGAATGAAAAGGAACAGTAAAAGTTATATAGACATTAGAGACCAAGTAATCTATGTATCAGAGAAGCTTGATATAAACCCTATCCTATTCCTGATTCAGATTATAAACAAATCAAGTGGATGAGGAAAATAGATAAACAGAGTCTGGATTTCCTTAACTCAGCTGAAGCAGTACAACTCCATAGCAACCTGATTATTGCCAAGCTATCTGAAACTTGCTTTCAAGCCTAAACACAGTTATGACTGGGGGAGCAGGAGACTTTGTTAAAATATTGCTGCCCAACTGGTCCTTATTTAACCAAAATAAAATAATCCTGCATACACACACTTAAAACCCTGGTTTGACCATGAGTGTGTAGTAGCAAAGAAGCATAACCAGATTTAAACAGTATAGAGTTAGCAATTTCAGGATAATCCCTCCTGCATCAAAAGTTCAGAAACAACTATAACTATGCTCGTATAAAGCATGAGTTGGGAGGAAAAGAGGGAAGTATTAAGAAAAACCTGGTCACAGTCAACCCAACCCGTGAATGATTCTCCATATTTTTGGTGAAGCATAGCAGGCAATTTTCAGGGAGAAGTTCCAAGGATGTCATGCCACATTTCTTCTGACTCCTTGGGAGTCTTACTTCCAAGCATGAAATGCAGCAGTCAGCTTACACCTCCTTCTTGGGCATTAGCCCAGAAAACTCTCCTACCTGGCCAGCAGCAACAGTGACAGAAGTTAAAAGGTTCATAAACCAATTAAAACTAGGGAAGGTCCCTCGAGTAGACTTGATTCCACCAGAGCTGATTAAAAATAATGTTGATTGGTGGGCACCAATGCTGGCACCACTTCTTTCCTGGACTGACCTGACAACCAAGATCCCTATTGATTGGGACATGTCCATTACTATTGCATTATTAAAAAAAAGAACCTCTCAAATTATCAACCCATAAGCTTGCTTAGTTTAATGAGCAAGCTCTATGCTAGGTACTGTAGTTTTCAGTGTATAAGATGCTACTTTTTCCTAAAATAGTTAGAGTAAAAATTGAGGGTCATCTTATGCACGGAAGTAAGCCGAACCTACGTGCCACAGCTGGTATGCAGAGCCCTCTCTGTGGGCACGCTAGCCATGCCAGCCCAGTGCAGAGTGCGGCACCACTTGCTGCCGGGGCTCAGCTCGAGCTCACACCACTGCCTTGTCCCCTTCCTGAAGGGAGCCCGTGAGTGACACTGGACGCAGTGATCAGATGGTGACAGCAGCAGCAGGAGGAGGTGAAGGAGGAACTGCGTCCAGCCGCCCCTCAGCGCAAAATCGCTGCTGCCCACTGACTGCAACTCTGGTGCCACAGGAGAGTGACCAAGCAGGGCGGAGTGCAGTGCAGCAAGCCCAGGTGAAGGGCTATATTTGGGGATGGGGGAAAAGGCGTTCCCTGGCCGCCCTCTGGAGGATGCGCCAGCCCAAAGGGTGCCCACTGATTTGGGCACTTGGGCTCAAAAGGGTCAAAATTTGGGGGCATGTTATACATGGGGGCGTCTTGTAAACAGAAAAATGCTGTACCTTTACTGGAAGTTCTGAAACCAGTGGGAACAGGAAAATATTTTAATAAAACAAGCACAGTTTGGGGCCGGTCACTCCACCTTTGAATGGTGTCTGATAGTACACCACTTCATAAAGAAGTATAGCTCCAGGCCTCACAGGGCTCTTTTTTCTGCTTTTGTTGATTTCAAGTCAGCATTTGACAGGTTATGGGCTGAACGTAAAGCTTCCTCTATATAGGTAAAGGTAAAGGTTCCCCTTGACAAATTGTCCAGTCGTGTCCGACTCTAGGGGGCGGTGCTCATCTCTGTTTCCAAGCCGTAGAGCCAATGTTTGTCCGTAGACAGTTTCCATGGTCACGTGGCCAGCGCAACTTAGACACGGAACGCTGTTACCTTCCCACCATGGTGGTACCACATTTTTACATGCTTTCAATCTGCTAGGTTGGCAGGAGCTGGGACAAGCGACGGGAGCTCACTCCGTCGCGTGGATTCGAACTACTGATCTTCTGACCTTGCAGCCCAGAGGCTTTGCGGTTCAACCCGCAGCGCCACCATGTCCCTATATACCTATATATTCCTCTATATACCGGAGACTATTTGTACTTATTTATACACCACATAAAGACAATCACCTCAGAGTAAGTTGTAGCTGACAGAGCTATTTATTACACAGGGTTCCTGTCAGGAGGGGTGAATCAGGGATGTATTCTAGCTCACCCTTATTTATTTTTTACATTAATTTTATGGCTCAATTCTTAACAAACCCTAATTTTCACCCTACTGTATGTAGATGATACAGTAAATTTATATTTTACTAAAGTCGGGCTTAGGAGAGCCCTTCAGGCTTTTACAGCATATTGCTCTAAAGAGCATCTCATAGCAAACTACCAAAAGACCACAATTCTATTTTCATCAAAATGTTCTTCAAAGATAAGTGGTAGATAGAAGGGCATGATATTAAACAGGTTAAGACTTATAAATACTTAGTGGTAGTTTTTCAGGCAACTGGGCTCTGAAGAGCCCGGATTGCCCATGTTACTGAAAATGCTCATAGAACTAAAATGCTCATAGAACTATTACTTCCATCTTGAGATTCCTCTTCTCAAAAATGTGTTCCTACACACCATCTATACTAAAAGTCTTCCAAGCAAAGTACTGCCTCAATTTATGTACAGACTCAGACCTATGTATACATAAAGACTTCCAATCCCTTGGGATTGGAAGGGTCTAAATTCCTATGATCTGTTTTTGGTATTCCACCTTATATCCCTAATGCCCTACTTAGAAGAGAAGCTGGAATGGCCCCACTTAAAGGAAGTGCTTGGCTTTAAAGAATCAGTCTTTGGCTGAATTTAAAGAATCCTCTTGGATTAGCAGCCCTAACTTAATAACCACCCCTCAGCCTGGGTGAGAGCAGTGGAGGGGAAATCGTTGTCTATGGGTTACCTCCTCCGTCTCTGTTTTCTACAGACTAAAGAGATTATTAGGAAACTGGAATACAGCTCTCCAACCCATAGAGCACAGGGTCCACATTATACACAAACAGCGAATCATAGCAAAATGCTTACACTGACTTCTTAATTTGAAGAAGTTTGCTAATGAAATTTACACAGATGAAGTTAACAAGAGCAGGTGTAACCAACAAGGTTCTGGCCAATTTCTTATGAACACATTGAGCTCTACAGTGGATGGAATTAGCAGTAATCACCCAAACAGACTCTATGAGATGCATAATTAGTTAAGGCATCCCTGATGCACCTTGTGTTCTTTTGGTTTATGAAGTTGTATGGAGGCTTGAAACTGGATAGCCATTATGCTATCTAATAAGTTGAAATGAATACTGATTAGATGGCCCTGATTCTGTGCCAGTCACCACCACAGCCTCCCTTCCCTCTGAATAAAATGAGAATGACAAGTTGTCTCAGAATACAGATGCAGCAAGTAATGAGATACAGGCAGCACAGCAGCATTTTGACTCTTGATTAGCATTATCAGTATGCTGATAATGGCTTTGTCCTAGTGGTAATGTAAAGCGGGAAATAAAAATGGTCAATTTTCAGATGGGCTTCTTTAAAAAACAATTTGTATTTAAAGTCAAAAAGTCCATTAATCAGAATGTTATATGCTGTGGAAAAATGCTGAACTACAATGTAATTTTAAAACTAATTACATCTCCATTCATGAGGGAAAAGTTCAAAGAGAACTTAAATTTCAGCAAGATATGGCAATTATATTTATAGTATTCATTAGTAAAAATAAAAGAGTAAATTATATTCAAGCAAGGTTCTTGATAAATTTCTGCATTATTCTGTTGCATGGAGGAGGCAGGGGGGAGGAGAAACTTAAAATTCCTCTTCGATAAGGAATAACTAAACCACAATCTCCATTCTTCTTGGCAAGCACCATGTACATCTATCAGGAAATGGCAGGTCTCTATGTTTTCAAAATCTCTCCTCTGCCCCCACCCCCATAACAAAATCTAGTGTGCATGGGCACTAGGAACTTAGAATGAATAAAAAGTTATTGGTTCTAAACCTACCAACCCTCATTGCAGTTGTTTTACATTAGCACCTAATATCTCTTACAGAAAATTAGCTTGTTGGAAGAGAATAAAGTATTCTAAACCGTAAAGTGGCTGTACTGTTTTTCTGTTCCTTCATCTGATGAACGAAATACAGACTTGTGTCTCCTCCTCTTTATACGCCTTACAGAAGCTTTTCATTTCTGGTTGCCAGTTTTTAAAAAAACATATGACATGTCCTGTTCAGAATGGCTCACCACTGAAACTCGATAGAATATAAGATGCTGAGTTCCATCAGAGCACCTTTTAAGTGTGGCGGGCAGCTTTGCAATCTTACCTCCCTATACAGACAGATGCTCACAAAATGAGGACTGCTGTGTGGGTACAATGGGTGTGCTGCTCTTACTATTTCCTTACACAGCAGTTTGGATTGCTCTGTTAAAACGGCAGAGCACGGGGTGAGGCAAAGCTCCTTGCCCACAGAATGTGGAGACAAGTTTCTGATTCCTATAATCAGTGAAGCTACAATCTTTGCTCTCATTACATTTGCCAAAATACTTTTGGTTTTCATTAAATCTCTCTCCATTTTGGCACTTCGTTCCTACACTAAGACAAAAAATGCATCTATTATATTGTTAAGAGTTAGAGCCGCATTATACTTACTGCTAGGAACAAAGATACATGACCTCCAGGCTGAATTCAGGGAATGCAGTTATCTTGTATGTTTCTTTATTGACGTAGACGGACTCATCTTATGCATGAGTAAGTAAGCAGCCATTAAAGCCTTACAGCAGTGTTAGCACTGCACAGCCATCTTAGTGCAATGCAGGTGCCTTTTCTCTTAAAGCTACTAGATACCTTGCTTTGGAATGACCCAAAGACAAAGCTGCTCTGAAAGGGTTAACAGATGCACATATGCACAGAAATAGAATGACAGTCAGTTCACCCGGAACTGCCCAAACTGGCTGCAAGCCACCCGAATCAGCAGCTTTGGATTAATAAAGGTGACATTAAAAAAAAATACCAGCAATGCTGGAAAGAAATTACAAGATTTCGTATGGCTTATAAGATAGAAGAATATATATATATATATATATATTATTCTTACAAACAGTCTTTGGAGTTTACCGTGGGTCTTTCCCAGCCCCCAGCTGTTTCTGTTATGGTGAAACAAATGCTATGTGCAGTGGTTCAATTCTCGAGGATCACTACAATGGGAGGAGGGCAAAGAATAACCCTGTTGAAGAGCTAGAGCTGTTGATATTGCTAGCAAGTAAAGTGAAATATTGAGTCTGTTTCCAATCCTATATACAAAGCTCAGGGCCTCCACTAAAGCAAGGAATCTTCTCCTATATTTTACAAAGTACTAACTGAAATCCCATTGCACAGCATAATGTGCACAATAGTAATGCTGTCATCATCAGTGGCAAATAGCTGCTGCAAACCACTGCTAATTAAAATCATCCCAATGGCATTTATTTTCTGTCATTAACAGCTGAAATCCTGTTGGGCCAGGTCAGTGCATGGAAGTTTAATAATGTCTGCAGCCACAGCCTGTTGTCACTAACTAAATGTTTTCAAATTTCCTGCCTTCCTAGGAATTCCTTTTATCCATCTGATGATGTCATCAGCTTTAAGCAGCAGAATGTACACAAGCAGGATTTCAGACATTGTGTCACTCATTACTTTTGGGCAGCCAGGTTGCTGTTATCACTGCACTGATCACTCAAGTAATTCACTGCACTGTGTGTTGTTAAAAGATTGTCTTGTCATTACCAACAGAGAGAAATATATAGGGAAATACACAACGGTTTATTTTAGTGACCTGTTCTGATGTGGCAATTTGATATTTCTAAACATGCCGAAGACAATCTAAGGCAATGCTTCCCTTGCCACTTAGAATGTCCTCAAACTTGAAAAGTTCCTGTCAAAACGTCTTTAAAGATGCTTTAAAAGGCCCTTATAAAGAAACATTTGAAAGTAACTAGGTGTCACTCATTACACCAGTGTAACTTATATGCCATATTACTTGCATATATAAATGTGTATACAAATAAATATGCCATTTTCACACAAAGATATCCTTTAGGTGTAACAAGTAATATATAAGTAACTTCAGTGTTGACTCATTATATCTAGAAGTAGCTTTGTAATACTTGTTACCTCTGGTAGTTACTTATTACTTGTTACTTCCAAGCTCTGAATTAGAATACCATATTTCTAGTTCTATGTATGTCTAGCAAAAAGTTCCACTGGGTTTAATAAGACTTACTTTCCAAGAAAGTTTGTATAAGATTGTAATCTTAGGGCCTTCCTACCTTCTTTTTTTTCTGGTCTAGAAATCTGTGCCACTCCAAATCTTGTTCACATAAAGTTCCATGGTGGAGGTTAGTGATATCAGCTGGCACCAGTAACATTTAACTAATTAAAAACTTCTTTTCTCCCACTTTTTGTTCTAAAGCTCCTCAAGGCTCCCTTGTGCTCTGAGGAAGCCTTTGGAAGTGGGTAAGAAACCCTGATAAAATAAAATAAAAAAACTGTTTAGGGCCTAACTTGAAACTTTCCCAAAACAAAGCAAGCTACTGGTCAAGAAAAATATATTTTGAAACACAGGTGGAATTATAATAGTGCTAATATGAGTAAATGGAGACTGCAGCCAAGAAATGAGAAGACTGAGACTCAGAAGGGCAGCAATGAAGGAATGAGAGAAGGCCATCAAGCATAAGGATGTATCACTGGAAACCAAAACTATGGTCAATCACACACACGTATTCCCAATCACCATGTATGGGTGTGAAACTTGGACAGGAAAGAGAGTTGACAGGGAAAAAAGTCATGAGAAAGCAAGATTCACTGGAAAAAAATAATGCTGGGAAAAGCTGAAGACAACAGGAAAAGAGAAAGACAGGTATGAGATGGATTAACTTCATCAAGGAAGGCACCAAGATTAACTTCATCTAAGGAAGCTAAGCAGGGCTGTTGAGGACAGGGCATTTTGGAGGACACTCATTCACAGGGTGCAGTTTACAAAAACAAAGCAGTTTACAAAACAAAATAAAACTCACAATAATAGACTTAAAGCAGAATATTAAGGAGAAAAAAAGAAAGAAAACAAGGAATAAAATCTTTAATCAATAATTAAACAAAACAAAATCAATAATTAAACAAAATTTAAAAGTTTCCAGAATAAACATGTTTTTGATAATTGTCTAAAGGTCATTGGGGTTAGGAGTGGTCTAAACTACCTTGACAGGGAATTCTAAAATCAAGGTGCTGTCACGGATAAGACCCTGTGCCTGGAAACATCCTGTACGTTTACAAAGAAATCACTATTGTTATAAGAAACAGTCAACATATTAATTAAACAGAAGCAATTGCAGGGATTGACCGATGATAGTCACAATCTGCCAGTGAGTAACTGTTCAGTGACCTTTCACTGTGTCCAGAATGAAATGATTAGCCTGCTCATACTATCTCAGGACCATAATGGTGTAGAGCATTAAGAGTAATGTATAGAAAGTTTGAGAAGCAATAATGCAATTATCCCGCTGCCAGTGTGCTTGTGCCCACCATTTCTAGCAAGGCTATGTAGCATTGGCACAAGGCAGTGAATCTAGAAATGCTGGCCTTGTTTACCAAGTGTTTCTCCCCACATGGAAGCATTCGGTTCACATAGTCCCCAAAGGATGAAGATCAGAACCCACATAAGCTCCGATATTAAACAAGTATAAGAATCCCTGCTGTGTCAGGATGAAAGTCCACCAAGGCCCTTGTCCTGTTTTCCAGAGCTGCCATCAAGAGTGATACTCAGACAAAGGCCTTCTTCCACTGTTGTTCCTCAGTGGCTGAGACTTAGTAACTTGGAGGCAAATAGTCATTTGCAAACCCATCTTACCATTTATGTTTCCCCCCCTCCCAATTAAAGTCATTTACATGACTAGCCCAAAATCTTACTTCTGATTCCAGGACCAGTGCTAGTATTACAGTTACTGATAACAGAATCAACTGGAACATTCATTGAGGTCAGAAGGCACCCAACAACTCAATGAAAGTTTGTTTTGCTGCATGCAGGACAGATCCAACTACTGTAGTATTTAGGTTCTTACATTTTCTTCTTATGTATAAGAATGGACTTCCCATGACAGCTTTAATGCAACTCATGTAAAATATACCTTAAATAGTCAAGAGAGAGGCTGATCAGCTAAGATAATTAAAATGGATGCTCTTCAGGAAGATCCACCATGGAATTTGAAAGACTTTATGCTGTTAGGAAAGACTTTTCTGCCCTAGTTTAATGCTAATTATAACTATCAAGTCATGATTATCCTTCTTGACTCATGTGTTTTGCTTAGTGAGAATCTTATGGGCCAGAATCTTATTGGTGTCCACATAAGTTTTGTGTAACATGTCACAGCCAACTGACAAGGTAATAGGACATATTTGCCCTGCACAATTGGTTGTATGACTAGGCACATGACCAAGATGTGCCTTAGAGCCCTGTTAATCAGCTTCTATTAGCTACAACAAGTTATGCAAGCCTTCACAAACACCAGCAGGATCCTGACCATGGTTGGCTATAATTTGAAGTGTCCTCATATGTTGATTACTCTTAAACTCTCAGTTTAAATAAGGGATGGGGATGGAATGTGAACAAGGTGGGGACAAAAATTTCACATCAGCATTAATAGTGAAGAGAACAGTGATATCTGCAAGGGTGAGTTGAACTACAGGAGGTAACCTTACTCCTGTAGAAATCACAGTACAGAAAGTTGTTTCCTCACTGATATATACTACCACCAAGATTATGGTTGGTTAGTTAGGTGACAGAGATGGTGAGCAGGGCACTGGTGGACTACAGCAGGCTGCTGCAAAGGTTTATTGTAGAACAAGGCCTTGTGACATGCCATTGGTGCTACAAAGATAACATAGATGATGCCAGGCACATTTTCCTGGAGAAAGATTTCCAAAGACTCAACAGTGGAAAAGCATCTCTGCTAGGCTACACACCCCTTGGTACAGCTGAACCAGGTCTGGTTCAGACAGGAACACATGAACCACCTCAAAAATAGATCACAAGTATTGGCAGAAATTCAGCTGGACTTACATCAAATGTTGGTGCACTTTGTTGCGCGCTCTGACCACAAGGCTCTCGGAAGCAGTCACTGAACGGGAGCAAAAGGCCCATCGCAATGATCCAAGAACACAGCTTCTCTGCTTCTTCTTGTGGTGCATTCTCTTGCTGGCTGGACAGCTTTTCCAGTAGAGTGCGACCTGCAAAAATTAGTCAACAAATTAGTCTTAAAACAAAGCCCAGACAAAAGACAAGAAGGCCCTATTGGTTCAGATAAGTATTTGAATAGAAGAACCATGCAAGTGGCATAACATAACACTTGCAGGGTTTGCTTCCCCAAAATAAAATAAAATAAAATAAAATAATTGTTCACAAATCACTCACAACAGAATGGACCTCTGACATTGGTGGGACACTTCTCCAAGTTTCTTGCTACTTTAAGTACAGCAGATTGAGAGTCACGCAAAAGGTCTGGGGAGAAGAGAGTAAAAGGGTTTTCTGTGGGAGTAGCCTTTGCTTGAAATAAACTGTTAGATGATGATGGAGCATGCTGGCACAGCAGCAGTGGGAGAGAAGGGAAAGTTTTGTCTGGCTCTTCAGAAAACCCACTCCATAACTTGCTCTCCCCCAGTGTGTGCAATAAAAGATATTGACTGAAATCCTGTTGTGCAGTTATGCAAACAGCAAAACTCTCAGGCAAAAATTGTTGTCAAGTTAAGAAACCTCCATAGACATTATCCCTTGCATATTGTGTTAGGCAACTCAGCATGCAATGGGTAATTCCTATGGAGATTTCTTAATTTATGGGAGTTCATATCTACAAGTTATGCTATTTGTATACCTGTGCAACAAGATTTCAGCCACTGAATATGTGGCTCACACGTGGCTCACAGCTCCGTAAAACATTGCTAAATCTTACTAATGTATATTAGCTGTTCCCAGCTCATGAGGTACAAAAACTATTACAAAAGTCGACTTTCAAATGTGAATAACAGCACTTCACCCCCAGGGAAGCAAGGTCTGTTATAATATATCAAGGCTATGTACTCACAGGCTTTCCACACACTCTACCTCATACAGAAGGGATGGAAAGGGACACAGGGAAGTATAGGATAACGATCCGTTATGGGAATGGGTTCATCCTGCTGCTTCCCACCTGTCCTACCACTGCCAGGATGGAAAAACAGTGAGTCTGAGAATGGGGGAATGGCTCATATAGTGGGATGGAGAAAACAAGATTAATAAGGGTTCCAGATGATGCCTAGCTTGTACAGACATTGTTGGAAGCCGCCCAGAGTGGTAGAATATACCAGATGGGCGGGATATAAATCAAATAAATAAATAAATAAATAAATAAATAAATAAAATACCATTCTCTTTTGGCAGGCAGCTTGCTCTACAAGATCAAGTTGTATTATTTGAATTTCATGATTGCTTTTGTTGCATTATTGTTTACCTTCAGGATAAATGAACTGAACTGTAAGATACCCTAGAATGGGCTGATCAGGGCATCAACTGAAGACTAACGTGAGTTCTCGAGCATCATGGACTCTGGACACCAAACAAGCAGCATGCATGCTAAAGAAAGCATCCACCAGGTAAAACTATTTATTTGGCTTTAATTTGCCTGAAACTGACTGTTCCTGGTGGTTTAACTAAATTCCCAATCCCAACTCTGTTAGAGGCAGGCCATGCTCCTGGACATTCTTTCCTCCCCTAGCCAAAAAGACATTCTTTGATTTTCAAAAAGGTAGAGAATAAGGGGGCTTGGGAGGGGCCCAGATTGCCTGACTGTCCTTAAATTCCAAACTGCTAGCTGAAGAGGAGCTTGAAACCAACTTGCATACTCTCTCAATCTAAGAAGCGAATCTGGCCTCAACGTCATCAAGCCATGTGAATTTGGGACATTAATAACAGCAAATAAGTTTGGAACTGCCCACAAGAACTTGATACACAGCTTTGAAGAAGATGATTTATCATTGAAAGCTCGCTTTTTTGGTTTTGTTTTGTATTCTTAATAATCGATTAAAGGTATCATGTGTTTCTGCATCTGTATTGTTTCCATGACCATGTGGCCTTTTCTTGATTTTTCTTCAGGACAAAATTATGCCCCCAAAAGTAGGAAGATAATGACCTTCATTAGATAAATAGATAAACAGATGGAATGACTGTGCACAAACTCACACAATACTTTACAGAATCATATGCCAAAATACTATTTTGTAGATTCTGGCATAATTTGGCAGTCAATTTCAGCGAGATCTTGGAGAATTATAAGCAGTATAAAACATCAGTAAACTCTTGAAAAATGTCAGTTCCCTGTGACAAGCCTTGGAACTTGGGATAGATGGCTTATTCTCATTCCAGCCCATGTAAGTTTCACATATATTCCCTTCCATCCCACTTCTGCAGGAATCTGCATTTCTTTAAGAAAAACAAATAAGATATGCATTGAATGTACACTTAAAATAGCACTATATTATGCATTTTATCATAAGTTAAACTTTTTTATTTTTTTGGAGCCTAGACCTATATTGCAAAATCCAGATAAATTAGTATTCTGTTGATAACTGCAATTCCGATGCTGTTAGAACTGTATAGTTAGTCCAAGAAATGTTAATCAAATTGGTTCACTTAAAAATTGGAGGCTAAACACTACTCTTGAATACCCCATAGAAAGACCTGATAGAGATATTTTGGTGAGTACCAATCCATTTTTAATGCCCCTGAATTCCTCACTCTTCCAAATTTTGTAGAGTAGATTGTTCTCATACTCTTCGAAATACAAGAAAGCTCAATTTAAACCTGCATACACAGTGGAATCTTTATAACATAGCCATAACTGGGTGATATGACAGGTGAAATCAATAGATGTAGAAATGGGAAGTTGTGATTTACTAATTTATTTAAATATTTACAGTGGAAGTAGACATTAGAATAACTGAGACCTGATCAAGCTTAATAAGTTTGGATTTACATTTTGGCTAAGTCCCCAACTTGTTCGCAGTCTGGCCGTTACTTCCTAGGAAGTTATAAGACTCTGATAGGAGGTAGGAGATTTTGCCTCTGTGCTCCCCACTGCTATGCAACTGAGAGGGAGGAGAGCATTCACCCACTCTGGTAATGCAGCGTGATGCAAGCATGTCTCAGCTGCAGCAACATTGGGGGCAGTGGGTGAAGCCTTAAAGGCTAGTCCTGCTGCAACAATGGCCTTCTTTCTTCTTTGTTGTTGAATGGCCTGCCCACTGGCCCTATTGGCCAGAGTGAAGTTCCGGGTCACCTAGTGGGCTGGATAGGCATTCTGGGCTCAGGATTCCTGACTGGTATTGAACAAAAGGGGCCACCGTGAGTTTTGCCTATCCCATTCTGATTCTTCAGGGCAGTGGACAGTTTCATGCTAAATAGGATGCAATTTAGTGGGTAGTATTGGGAGAGGGGTCGCGATTGGGCAATTGGGTCCCCTGCTTGTGTACCATTAATCATGGGACTCAGGGACACTGACAGGGATGGCCCTGTGAGACAGCCAGGAGTGATGATCAGCCTTAAATTGTAGGACTTGGGTTAGAAACATACCTGAAAGTGTCTCCTCAAAATCGCAGGCCAGGACAAGTCTGGAGATTTGATAATGGATTGCCCAGTAATCTTTCTTATTTCATTAAATACTGTGTCCTGGAATGGCTCAACTTTGCTATAGAACCACCATAAATGCTGAAATGAGCCTCCTGTTCTATAGTTCCTCCAAGAAAGTGGCAAGACAGGGGAATTTATATATGATACCGTGTTTCCCCGAAAATAAGACAGGGTCTTATATTAATTTTTGCTCCAAAAATGCATTAGGGCTTATTTTCAGGGGATGTTTTATTCTTTTCATGTACAACAACCTACATTTATTCAAATACAGTCATGTCATCTTCTTCTGGTTGCTGCACAATGGTGGAGGGCGGGGTTTCACTTAACTGGGGCTTATTTTTGGGGTAGGGCTTATATTACGAGCATCCTGAAAAATCATACCAGGGCTTATTTTCAGGTTGGGGCTTATTTTCGGGGAAACAGGGTAACTTCACTGATGTCAAATGCAAATTCTGTAATATCTTCAAAGCAGACTCTTTAAACCTGGTTGACACTCCCTTAAATTGATTTTTTTTAAAAAAAACATGTTGGTCCAGTCACTCCCCTCAATTTCAATACCCCAGTCTTGTTTCCACACCGTGCATAGTTATTGTAGGGTCCTGTTTCTATATCTAGGAAGCAAGAATATATTTTTGATGCCACCCATTTATTGTACTCCTCCAGAGTGTTAAGAAGCTCCTCAAAAAAGGCTAGGTGCCTCAGACATTCTAATGTGAACACATTTTGCATAATAAAAACTTAATGAGTCCAAAGGATTATGCAGGCAGAAAATACCCAATAACATGCCCACTATTTTGTTAGATTATGAGTCATCTTAATTGGGAAATTGTACAACTATGTATTTTGGATAGTTTCTTCTTATGGATCATCGTTTTCTAAAATACAAAAATTACTGATCCAGTAATAGCATGTACACTTAAATTACATAATACGTGCAATCAATAACATATTGATGACTTATGGCCAGCTTCCCACCAGCTTCTGGATATAAAAGTACTTTTTAGGAGAAATATGGCATATACATTTTTAAAAATAAATAAATAAATAATGAACTCATGATTGAGTTATGAGTCTCTTCTCCTAGTGGTGCTCTGGAACCAAACACCCTACCATGGGCTGCATAGGTGGCATGACAAGTAACAGGACACAACAAATGATGTCTATAGTTATTTCTTAACTTGAGGCAACCAGCCTTGTGGAAGAAATGTATTTTGCCTAGGGAAACAGAGAGACTAAATCTTCCTAAGGGTTTCTAGGGAAATGTAGCATTACAAACACAAAGTAGGGTCCTCAACACTGTATTCTGTTTCTAGAGAACAGATCAGATAGACAATATACCATGCCCTTGCATCCTTGCAGCCCTTGCCCTTCCATATATGTCAGCATATGGAAGACTGTCCTGAGTGAGCAGGTTGGTGCGATGCTTTGGTCCCAGGAACCAAATTCCTAGGCTTTGGTGCAAAAATAAATAAATTCCTAACTGTACGACAGTTAGGAATTGTCGTACTGTAGAACAGTACGACAATGGAACCCATTACCTTGGGAGGTGGTGAGCAATCTAACACTGGAAGCAATCAAGAGAATGTTAGCCATTTGTCAGGTATACTTTGATTTGGATTCCTATGTTGAGCAGGGGACTGGCCTTATAGGCCCCTTCCATCTCAATTATTCTACGATTCTATGACCAAACAGAGAAACAACCTACTATAACAAACCTTAAAAAACTGGTTTGAGTTGAGCCTTCCATGACTCCATGCCAGAGGCTCACTCCTCAGGGAAGGGAGGCAGGACAAGCTAAAGCCTCACCCAGATGCATTGAAGGCATGTTCCACTGGGGAGAAATCCATCACATAGAATTTTTTATTGAATCTGGTTTGTGGCACCAAATTGTGGAAGAAATATCTTGATAACTGTTTAGAGTAGGTTGTTTATTTAAAACTACTACTATTACTGTAAGAGAACGGCTAAGAACATTGCCCAAATATTCCAGAGCAGTACAAAATGTAAGCTGTTTTTTTTTTCTAGTTATTCACCTTCATGTGTTCACAAAGCTTGTTTGTAGGGGGAAAGTACAGACTGTTCTTACTTCAGTTACACATTCTTAGTAAACTCCTATTTGTGATTCCCTTACCCTAAGTCTCCAAAGAGTTTCAGCTCTCCCAATTCCCTTTTTCTCTCAACATACTTTTACATATGTTGTAAGCATGTCTTATACATATATGTCTAGTTTCAAAATTATTAAGCCATGTTTCAGCATATAAAACAGGGGACAGTATACAGATATAGCTAAGATTTGAAATAGTACATGAAGCAATTAAGAACATTCTATGCTAGTTAAAATTGCATACCTTAATTACATACACATGGTTTTGGACAAGCATTCCAAACATGGCTGGAGAATCTTGGGGTCTAGTCTGGAGGCAGCACAATATCATTATTTAGAGCTGTTGCATCCATAGTTAGCATATATGCTTCTTTTTGAGGGGCTGGTCACACAGCCAAAAAACCCTGAGATTTGACTTGTGTTATATGAAGCTAGAAAAAAAATGGAATATATGATAGGATGTCTTCTTCACCTAAATGCCCTATGAAATTTTGTGAGTGAGGCTAGAGGATTCCACTCCACAATAAAGGTCTTGTCTGAAGCAGCATGTCTTCATATCAGGAACAAGAAAAAATTTAGATGTATCGCTTTGGGAAGGTTACACCTATTCAAAAGTCATTAAGATAATTTTACTGCAATGAAGCCAGTGCTGGGGGCTGCAGAATGATCAGGAGTGTAACGTTTGGATTGATCTAGAGAAACCACATGCCAGACTGCTCATTTCACAACTTGCTTCAGATTATTACTTCTGTCATTTTACAGCTTGGCTCTCATTAGGGAGCATTTATGAGAGCACAAGCAACAGTAATTCATGATGACTCATTCCCACGTTGATTAACTACAGGCAACTTTTCTAAATACTCAAATAATCAAGAGTTCATTGGCTTTAGAATGTAACCAATGCCATTTGAACATGCACACTTATATGCACACACATTCTTAAGCCTAACTCTTCATCATCCTTTTGTCTCACCTTCACAATTAGTAGTCAGAGCTGCTGGCCAGCAATACTTACAGACATTATGAACAACTCTCCATAGGCTAATAATATATATGTTTTTTCCCCTAACTTAAAATATTAATTATTACATATCTGTAGCTATACATAGGTGTCTGTCACATTAGAAACTCACAGAACAGCTCATGGGTATTTGGATGCAAGAGAATTTGCATCCCATTCTTTCTCCAACAAACTTATGTGATTTACCTGAAAATAATGTATTTCTCCTTCACTCAATAATGTTGAGGCAGGCTTAGAGATATGGACAGGACTAAGGCCACCCCTTGCCTAGAGGCCATGTGTATGGACCAATGTTTACCATGCCCTTTAGTTTGCAAGACCCAAGCACCGCTATCAGCTACACATACTTGTGGATGTCATTAATTCATAGGTTCTCCATGATTTTGAATGAATGTGATGGTTCGTAACTATAAATCCCAGAATTCTCCATTCTGGAAGTCCTATCTGACAGACAGACACCTACTGACACCTATATGTGACTCACCTGGGAGAAAGGCGTAAGCTGGAAGGCTTCATGGCAGCTCCAGCTAGCTTCCTGTTCAAAAAAGGAAGCTGCCCTGGTGCTTGCTGTGTCCATCTGTCAGGTGAACTCCCAGAATGAAGAATTCTGAGATTTGTAGTGCAAGAAAACAAAACAAAAAGGCACATTCCTACTTATTATAAAGGAATTGATTATGAAACACTATGCATGGACAGTACAAATTATGCCATAAATGCAAAGTGTCTCTCCTAAGATTTAAGATTCATAGTTAAAAGGTAAATGCTTAAGAGTGATAAGCAAAGGACAAGGAAATAAGGCAATAGTTTGACACAGCACCAACAGGGACAAGGAAATAGAGATATACATGGCAAAAAAAATGATTTTGTTTAATTTGGGGGTGCCTCTTTCATTTCATGTTTTTTGTTCTTATGTATTGTATACAAAAGGAACCATCTCTTTTGGAGCATTTTGTTTCATGTTTCCCCATTTGGATTTTCTGGCACTAGTACAAAAAAGCTCTAAAAACTTCTAAAAACTACTCTAAAAAAGCAGAGGCAAGGCAACAGAGAATCAATCTACTCCAGAAGCAATTCTTGTGTGAAAAATTGCCATGAAATAAAAGTACTTTTACACTTGTGGTCTGAAAATATAGTTAAGCAATGCAATTAGCTGGTTCCAATAGAGCAAAGTCACAGATTTAAAAACATTTCTGATAGTTTAATGTTATTTACATTGTACTAAGTGATGTTTTGGGTATAGTTCATAACATGGTTGTTGGAAAAGAATTCGATTCAAATGGAAAACAAAACAATGATGGAATGAGTGGTTTAAATGAAAATGGCATTTGCAAATGGAAATGGCATTTGTAATCCAACAGCACCATCTTTTGGAAAATATAAAAATATACAAATTATAGGTCTTCTTAGCATAAAAGAAGTTGGGATGGTAATTCTCATTTTAATATTTTCTACATAGTCAAAAATAGTTCCTACATGTATAAAGTCTGAGATTTTATAGTGCTCCTGCACACCCAGCAGTTCCTGGATGAGGAAAACCTGAGTAAGGGAACAAAAATTATTTACAGTTGTTGAAGGGCAAATAAAAGTATAAATACGAATGAGAACAGATGGCCAGTTAAGGAGCAAAGGAGTGAAGTAGATGAAATGATGCCAGGAGAGCATCACTAGAGGGGAAGAAAAAATAACGAAGCAGCAGAGAGAAAAGACACAGAAGACAAATCTTCCTCCATAGATTTTAACTGACTTGGCTGGGTGAGAATATTATTTAGCATTTTTCTCTGCATGTCTAGATATGCTAAAGGGCTGAATAATGTATTTTACATAGATTTTAAAAGAATTTTAATATGTTAAGAGATTTGTACTTTGTCATTTGTTTTTAAATGTCTTTTGTTTTTAAACGTGTCTTATTGGCTGGCTGAATATGGAGGCTAATACTAATGGGAGCAGCACACCAGCAACATCTGGAGGTACACACATTCTCCATCTCACAGTGAGTTACCTTACCTAAGTAGATAATAATTGGATAGTAACTGGACCATACCAAGTTATGGCAAGCTAAGTTGGTAAGCTGGCAAGCTGGCTGGATAGCTCAGTGTTTTAGGTATCTGACTGTGGAGCCAGAGATTGGGAGTTCGATTTCCCACTGTGCCTTCTCTGAATAGTCCGAATGTGTGGCCTTAAGCAAGCTGCACAGTCCCAGAGTTCCCCAGATATTCCCTATCTGGAAAACCCTAAAAAGGGTTGCAATAAGGCAGAATTGACTTAATGGCACATTATTATTATTATTATTATTATTATTATTATTATTATTATTATTATTATTATTATTATTATTATTATTATTATTAAAAAAAACTCCAGGCACAGTCAAAATTATAAAAACATTGACTGGTATTATATAACAGATACAAGTTTTAACCAAAAACCTAAGTATCTGTTAAATATTGACACAGTATGTATGCTGTTCCTAATTTGGCCGTTTTTTTTCGCCCCATGGGCACAGGCCTTGTTGAGGCGGAGGGGCTTGCATGCTTCAATAAGGTTGAGAGCTATGCTGAAGGGTCTCCCAAGCCAGACAGGTCTCAGCTGAGAAGCCGGACCAACTGTGTCCACCAACCATCAATTATGATGAGAGGGAATAAACAGAAATCCATACCGGATTGGTTGTCGCCCGGGTCAACAAGGACCGCATCAGGTGCTATAGTCCCTGGGCATCTGGTGACAAATGGGCTACAGGGCTCAGCAGGCCCTGTTGAGGAACCAGGACAGGCTGCTGCAAAGCTACTGGGACAACATAAACGCAAAACGTGGATGATGATGATTAGGCTATAAGCTCTTACATTCATAGACTGTATTTGAAACATTCTTCTTGTTATTTTTTTACTCTTAAAATAGATACCTCCATATTTTGGACTTAAACATGATATGACTTAGGTATTTCCCTGCAACATCTGTAACTTTTCATACGTTGCAAGGATGTATATTTAAGTATATATATTTTTTTCTTTTTAAAACTACAAATGGCCCATCCTTGCTAGGAGACTTATCATTTATACTGCTGAATAACTGGTCTACTGGCCAACATGTCCCTGAGCCACAATACCTTCAAGAAGGAACAGGAGAAGGCACTACTCCCCTGGGTGATTCTACATGAAAAGGTGTCAGGATTAATGGATTCACACATTCCAATCTTTCATTGGAGGCATCTAACAGGACTGAATATACATTTATTTATTTATTTATTAAATTTATACCCCGCCCATTTAGACTACGTCTACTCTGGGCAGCTTACAATAAAATAGCATAAAAACCATAATTAAAGGGAACAATTTAAACAGCAATATTGGTAACATTCAAGATGGAAAGATAAATCAGGATAGACAGTGGAAATAAAAATAAAAATCAGGAAGTGACATGGGAGAAGGCTTGCCTAAAGAGCCAGGTCTTCAGTTGGCTCTTAAAAACACCCAGCGAGGGAGCCAGGCAGATCTCTGATGGGAGTCTGTTCCAAGGTCGAGGGGCCACTGCCGAGAAGGCCTGGTTTCTTGTTCTTTCTTTCCGGGCCTCCCTCAGTGTTAGGCCCCTCAGCCGTCTTTCCTGGCTATATCGAGTGATTTGAGTAGATCTAGGTGGGAGAAGGCGTTCCGCTAGATAACGAGGTCCTAAACCGTTTAGGGCTTTATACGTCATCATTAACACTTTGTAATCAATGTGGAAGCGAACGGGCAGCCAATGCAAGGCAGCCAGAGTGGGGGAAATATGTTGATATCTTCGCGTCCCACTAAGTAGTCTGGCTGCCGCATTCTGCACCATCTGAAGCTTCCGCATCAATCTCAAAGGTAGCCCCACATAGAGCGCATTGCAGTGGTCTAACCTCGAGATTACAAGCGCATGGACCAAAGTGGTGAGCGCCCCACCAATACAGTTCCCGACCCCAACACATTCCAGGCCTGCCATTCCCATCCCTTGAAATTTCAGCACCAAAGCCTGAAACTAGGGACAGTTACTTTTGAATTTATAAGTGCCCAGCAGGCAAAATTTGAGAGGGACCAAGAACGGCTTATGGGCCAGCTGACTGTAGAAATGGGAATGAGAACGATCTGAGGCGGTGTGCTAGATGAAAGGCCAAGTAGGCAATACCGCAACCTAGAGCTAGAGGAGAATCTTTTAACATAAAAACCATTCAAGTCTATATTTCAACTACAGAGGTTGAAAAAGAAGAAATTGAAAACTTTCATGTAAGTGTCTTGGAGCAAATTGATAACATACCAAACTGATAATCATAGGTAACTGGAATGCAAAAGTAAAACGAAAAGCACAACCAAACATTGTTGAAGAACGAGGTGTCAGAATTGGAAATAGATTTTTCTGGAGCCAACAAGCTATTTATTGCAAATACACACTTCCAGCAACCAAACAGACAACTGTACAGGTGAACATCATCATATGGCCAGTATAAAAATTTAATAAACTACATATTGGGAAGTAAGAGATGGAGAATCTGGGTTATATTGCATCCCCTTATTTGTTCAATTTGCACATAAAACATATAATACAGGAAGCTGGATTAGATTCAGATGAAGGAGGAGTGGTAATTGGTGGAAGAAATATCAGTAGTTTAAGAGATACAGATGATATCATCATACTGGCAGAAAGCAGCAATGACATGAAACAACTTTAAGTGAAAGAAGAAAGTCAAAGCAGGACAGCAGCAGAACATTAAAAAGACAAAATTCATGACTACAGAAGAACTGCAAAACTATTAGTGTTGACAATGAAGAAATTGAAATTGCTAAAAGATTATCTCTACCTATATTGAGTCATCAATCCAAATGGAACCAATAAATTAAAAGACTGAGACATGGCAGGGCAGCTATGAAGGAACTAGAAAAGATCACGTGTAAAGAAGTGTCACTGGAGACCCAGGCCAAGAATATCTAACCTAGGTTATTCCTGATTGCTATGTACCAGAGTGAAAGTTGGACAGTGAAGAAAACTGACCAATAAAATAAAATAAAATAGATTCATTTGAAATCTGGTACTGGAAGAGAGCTTTACAGACTATGGGCCTCCAGAAAGACAAATAAGTGGGTTCTAGATCAAATCAAACCTGAATTGTTTTGAGAAGTATACATGATTAATTGAGGCTATCATCCTTTGGACACATCATGACAAGACTCACTGGAAAAGACAATGATGCTGGAAAAGTTGAAAGCAGCAGCATAAAAGGAAAAACAAACATGAGATGCACTGACTCAATAAAGGAAGCTACAGTTTCAAGCAGGCATAAGCAGAGCTGTCAATGACAGGATCTTCTGGAGGGGGGTGTCTCTCCCTTACAGGGTTGCTATAAGTAGGAGACACCTTGATGGCACATAATAACAACAGAGCTGGAGGGGGTTCAGTAGCTGAATAGATGGCAAAATGTACCCAACAGCTGTGGCAGCACCCCCATTTCCACTGCGGGCTTTTGCACAGTACACCAGAGCTCATGCAGCAGGAAGACTCACCTTTGCACTGAGCTAGTGAGCTTTGCAATGGGTGGGAAGAAGTGGAAATGGGTATGCAGGCTTTAAAACTGCCCCATGGACAAAAACCCAACTTGCTTCTGTTCCAAGTCTGCCTGCCCTAAGATTTGCCTCTCCATCAGGAGACCCAGGAAGTTCAGCCACTCTCTGACACTTCAGTTGCTCTAGCAATCTTAGCAGCTACCTGAATGTTTACAAAGTGGACTTTTGAAGACCATTAAGGCAAACTCCTGTTTCACTGCAGATTGAAGTATACAGACTGGGATTATAAAATCGTTTAGGTATAGTTTTCTGTTTCAGAGGGTTTGGCATAATCCTCAACTGCTGTAAATGTTATTGGTCTAGTTCTCACCGTGCCAAATTAATTTGTAAAGAAGAGACTAAGAGTTTGAACTTTTGCTGGGGGCAGATTGTTCCTTAGGGTTGTTCCCAAGAGACTGGCAATGTTGTGCATATAACTATGGTTATGTAACAATTAACAATCAAAATCCTGCATTGCCATTTGTTGTATAAACAGTGGTGCATAGTGGAGTCATGGCATGCAGGGTAAAAGTCAGAGTCCTCTTTCTCCTAAAATCTTGTTTCTGTCATGTACAGAGAACTGAATGAACCCTTCTTAAAAGGTTTAAATGCCAGACTGAGTGATCTGAAAGCAATTCCCCCTGCTGCCGCCTGAAATTCCAGATTTATGGAAATGGCTGTGTATTGCAAGGAATGCGCCTTGAAAAGCCTGAAAAAACAAGGTTTTCTTTTGGTTGTTGTGGGTTTTTCGGGCTCTTTGGCCATGTTCTGAAGGTTGTTCTTCCTAATGTTTCGCCAGTCTCTGTGGCCAGCATCTTCAGAGGACAGAAGTCAGAACTCTGTCTGTGCTCTGGTGCAGTTTGTTTGGATAGTTGAGTATTTATAGTTGTGGAATCAGCTTTTGTCCTTTTCAGGAGATGGGTGATTGTGGTGATCAGCGTGACAGTTTTGTGTATGGTCACTCCAACCACCACCCACAGCAAAAAAGAAGCATAATCAAAACACTGGTAGACCATGCAAATCAGAACTGTGAAGCTCAATTTATCAGCACCGAACTCAACCATCTGAATTGGGCCCTACAGGCAAATGGCTACTCCAAAAATGAAATCACAAGAGCCACCAAACCAAGAAAACAACACCAAACTGAAGAGGAAAAACAGCCACCCACAAATAAAGTATTTCTGCCATACATCAAAGGGGTCACGGACCGCATGAGGAAACTTTTGAAAAAACACAACCTACAAACAGTATTCAAGCCCACCACAAAAATACAACAAATGTTACGGTCAGCAAAGGACAAAAGGGACCCCTCACCACTGCAGGAGTATACCGGATACCTTGCAGTTGTGGACAGGTATATATTGGAACCACAAAACACAGCATCCACACCAGAATCAAAGAACATTGACTCAAAGACACTGCAGACTAAAACAACCGGAAAAATCGGCAGTAGCTGAACATGCCCTAAAACAAGCTGGACATGAAATTCTATTTCAAAATACTGAAGTACTGAACAACACCAGCAATCATTATGTTAGACTGCACAGGAAGCCATTGAAATCCACAAACACCAGCAGAGCTTCAATGAAAAAGAATAATGTTTAAAACTCAACAAAGCCTGGCTCCCAGCACTGAAAAATACAGCCTGCAAAAGGTCAATGAACTCTACCCAGCTACAAGGACCGGTGATCACTGCACACAAAAGACCAGCTAACGACACCCATCAATCACAGTGACAAATAATCTCTCCCTCTTATCACAACAATACACCCACAACAAAAAACATGCTGATCACCACAATCACCCATCTCCTGAAAAGAACAAAAGCTGATTCCACAGCTATAAATACTCAACTATCCAAACAAACTGCACCAGAGCACAGACAGAGTTCTGACCCCTGTCCTCTGAAGATGCTGGCCACAGAGACTGGTGAAACGTTAGGAAGAACAACCTTCAGAACACGGCCAAAGAGCCCGAAAAACCCACAACAACCATCAGATCCCGGTCATGAAAGCCTTCGAGAATACAAGGTTTTCTTTCTTTTTGTTCTCCAAGAAGACAACACAACACTGTTTATCCGAGCACAAGTACAGAATCTGAACCAAGTTAAAAGTGAAAGTGGATGTCCTGGACAGAACATACTGGGGGATACAATTTTGATAGCATGGGGGGGGGGGAGAGAACTCTTAAAAATATTGTTGTTTGTTGTTTAGTCGTTAAGTCGTGTCCGACTCTTCGTGACCCCATGGACCAAAGCACGTCAGGCCCTCCTGTCTTCCACTGCCTCCCGGAGTTGGGTCAAATTCATGTTGGTCGCTTCGATGACACTGTCCAACCATCTCGTCCTCTGTCGTCCCCTTCTCCTCTTGCCTTCACACTTTTCCAACATCAGGGTCTTTTCCAGGGAGTCTTCTCTTCTCATGAGATGGCCAAAGTATTGGAGCCTCAGCTTCAGGATCTGTCCTTCCAGTGAGCACTCAGGGTCGATTTCCTTAAGAATGGATAGATTTGTTCTCTTTGCAGTCCAGGGGACTCTCAAGAGTCTCCTCCAGCACCACAATTCTAAAGCATCAATTCTTTGGCGGTCAGCCTTCTTTATGGTCCAGCTCTCGCTTCCATACATTGCTACTGGAAAAAACATAGCTTTGACTATGCAGACCTTTGTCAGTAAGGTGATATCTCTGTTTTTTTAAGATGTTGTCTAGGTTTGTCATTGCTTTCCTCCCAAGAAGCAGGCGTCTTTTAAAAATATACCAGTCTCAAATTCACACACATCTTTTGACTTCAACTCAGAGACACACACCCCCACAACTTTCTTCTGAAAAGAAATCCATCAGACTCCCACTGTGCAACTCTGCTCACACAGTTAATTCCGTAGCTTGACCGAGATGGAACATTTTTGATGTTTTGCCAATATCCTAAGAATGGCAGCTTTTATGTAAAGGTTCCCAAAGAATGCCAGCTTTGATATCACTCCAGCCAACTAATGACTTTATTCATTTCTTATTCAAAACATACACTACGGAGAACTTTTACTGTCGTTTCTTGGCCAGAGATCTGATTAGCATTCCTGTTTACTCTACTTGAAAAACCAGCCATGCCTGCCAGTCCCTCCATGGGTGACTCAATTAGCAATACATCTTGTGCTTATTCTGCCCCTCCCCCAGTCTCGCCAGCAGCCACCACTACCACTGTGATGTTTAGAATCTAGCACACACTTAAGAGACATGCGCACCATCTGTTTCATAGATAGGCTGGCCCAGCTGGACCATCTGTTTTATTTAAGTTGAGAACTACTAAATGTGCTGAGCTTGCATCCAGAACACTTCTCCCTGTATTTGTACACTTTTATTTGCATGCCCACTTCTTTCAGATATGTTGAATTAGTGTACAAATACCCCACTACAAAGTACATACATACATAAGCACGGTATTCTCCTTTAAAATACAGATGTGCACATGTGGGTGCAGGGGAGCATTTTCATGGTCATCCTTTGTGTGAAAGTCAAAAGAACAGCTGCATTTTGTTTGTGTGCCCTTTCGTAATTGATGCAATACACCTGAACCTTGTTTCCAAGATTCTCTTTCAAAAAGTTGTGTTCCTATATAATACAGTCCCATGGGGGGCCAGGATAATAAGGAATTGCAGTGCACATCAACCTCAGCACAATCTACTAAAGAGTCTGTCATTCCCTATTGCTGCACTTCTCTAGCCCTTCAAAGGTATTTGTCAATTTAATAGACAGAAATCATTCAGTTCTGAAAAACCACAATAGAAACACAAATGTCCCGCTATAGTCAAGGAAACATCTTAAAGTTGATAGCAAATGCGCTATAAAGATGTTGCTATGGGCAGAGGACCCGAGCAGAAGGTGGTTGCCAGAGGAAGCTTGGGAAGCAAAAGCTTGACATCAGATTTTACAGTCTGATTACGAAGGGATATAAATAGCAGCAATTGACTTGCCAACTTTGTCTTTTTGTGCATTGTGGTTGGTGACACTGCTTTGCCCCAGAGCAGAGGACATTTATCACAAGAAACAAACTGAACACAAACATTGATCTTTGGCTTGATCAGTAGCTCTAAATATAAAAGCAGCACATAGGTGATGAAAATAATATATCTCTCTCTCTCACACACACACACACACACACACACACACACACTTTCTGATTGCAACTGCCAGTGTTGTTCAAAAGCTTTTATATGATAGAATTAAAATCACCAAAATGGCCTGAAGTTGATTTAAGTCACAATTTAAATCACTAGTAAGTAAGCATTTTATTTTATTTTTAAATCCAATTTAAATTTTAAAAATTGGATTTTTAAATTTTAATTGGATTTTTTAAAATAAAATGCTTACTGGCTCATTTAAAATCCAATCCATTGTGTTTACAAGAGAACCCACCTACAGCTATAGCGCAAACAGAATCTTCTTATGTTGTTGTTATGTGACATCAAGTCATCTGCGACTTATGGCTTTTCTATGAATGAGTGACCTCCAAAATGTCCTGTCCTCAATAGCCCTGGTCAGGTCTTGAAAACTAAAGACTGTGGCAATAATGACAATAATGCTGGAAAAGGTGGAAGGCAACAAACAAAGAGGATGACCAAACATGAGATGAGCTGACTCTCTAAAGGAGTCAGCCCATAAATTGGAAATGACTTGATGGCACATAACAACAACAACAACAAGGATCAGTGCCATCTAAAAAGCAACTAGTTGAAGATCTCTGAGTGTTTTTGCACAGGGCTGGAACATCAACTATATAGGGATGTGATTCATCCTTCTCTCCCCAGCCTGCAATCATAGGGACAGGATCTAATCTGAGGTATATGTGTTGGTGAAGAAGTGGCAATTTTTAAACAGAGACAGAAAGTTATCTTTGAAGTCTGAGAAGCATTGCTTGGGTGTACCCCTGATGATCTGCCATAAAAACATAGATAAACAATAGATTAGAAAGCATTAACTGGGGGGGGGGGGATCCGGATGTGTATTGAAGAAGGAAATGAAATAATATTCAGGGCTGAAAAACCCATGGCCATCTGAGATATTTTGGACTACATCTCCCACAATTCCTTGCCATTTGGCCAAGCTGTAAAACAATCTGAAGGGCCAAAGGCTCCCTATCTCTGGTACAAGTTGGAATAGGAAAATCTTCCAGTTTAATTTCCTGCTGCATAAGAATATATATATATTCAGGTCTTCAAGAGTAAATGGTAACAAAATAATGCCACATTAGTGAAGGCCACATTTGAATAGATAAAGCTATTCCTGGTACAGAAAGAATTGTGATATATGCATTGCCTGCCATGAAGATGTTAAAAACAAGGAGCCTCTCAGATAAAAAGTTGGCAGCCCAACTGAAAATTAAAATAGACAAATACACCAAAATTCAAAGCCAGAGTTAAAGGACAAATATTTATGATCCTGGGCTTTTCTTTTGACTACAGGAATAGTCTTGTTGCATTCTCCCTGACAATATCTCTGGTCCACAGCTCTTCTGGTTCATTTCAGTTGTGTTTCGTAATGCAAATCTGTTCTTTATATGGGTTTTGAATCCATCTTGAATGTTATTTAAATTATATTTTGACTAAGATGGTTTTAGTGTCCTTCTTCAGCTTAATTCTGTTTTTCCCCCCTTAATATTAGTAGTGTTAGGATTATATCCATAAAGAAACAGTGATTTGCAAGAGGAAGTCCCATGTCAGCATATCTGCTGTTCTCTGTTATGTGTAATTGCCAATTCCATTACCCTAAAAATAATTACATCTATGAAACATTTTTTCTCATTAGGGCAATATTCCAACCTGGTTTCTTTTAAGTGGGTTCCCTTATATAAATACAAATCCAGACTAAAAATTAACAGCATAGTGGCATTTATCATGTTGTATGATAATGTAATGTTAGATGCTACTGCTGTGTAGCTGACACAGGTGAATATTGTACATTACTGTTATATATAGAAATGTGAAAAGCTGGAGCCTCCCCATTTCCCCCCACTCTTCAATGAAAAGTCTGAATGCTTCAGATGTGAATCATTATTTAATTGAATTGGCAGATGCTAGACTAATATTCTCAAACTGTTCAAAAGCAAGGGGGAAAATAGGAAAATACATTTGCAAACTTGTTAATTTAATTAAGTTTATGGGACATCAAAAATTATATGGATGAGTTCAATCACTAAAAGGCATTGGTGATCTATTTATTTCATGGCCAGGAAACATTTTCTGTGTCTACACTGATTACAAATTTTTGTTAGAACACACTTTGTTTTTCTTTATTTAGGATAAATATGCTCTTAATTTATACAGAAATAAAAACAAGGTACAAATTGCACTTATTGGATGTTGCTTAGTCTACTAAGCTGCAACTAAAGTAGGCCCACTGAATCAATGTACAGAGGAGCTGAGTCACTCATTCAGTGCGTCCATGCTAGTCACAACTTACTACACTAAGCAACAGGATTTTAGCCAATAAGTGCAACTGTTGACTTCAGTCCATTGAAAGGAATTAAACTTGTCAAACTTGCTCTCTTATGTCAAGAGTGAAGTGAACTCTCTTACATAAATATACATTCAAGTAGAGGGCTGTGTTTTTCATTCAAAAAACATGTCACCTATTTTCACACTCTTCAATTAGCAGGAAACTGTTCCTTTGCCAAAGAAGAGAAGTGCAGATAACCAGAGTGCAATTTACCAGTTTCCACAATTTCTTCTGCATGTATCTAGCACGAGTTGGTTCTAGGTCCCAGAAAAAACATAGGCAGCACAACAGTAATCCTTTTGCTCAGCTGTGTGAACCCAAGGCCTAGGGTCCCATAGAGAGTCTTATAAATGTGCAGGTCACCAGATGGAATCAAGCCTAATTTGTCAAGACAGTCTGGGCAAATGAGTTGTGTATTCTCTCTCAACCTTGGCAAGAGGGAGATAGTAGGATGAGCCAAGCCAGGAGCTGCAGCACCATGGAAAGCTCCAAGTACGGAACATGTCCAGAGTCTAAACTTAGAGTGAAGGTTCCAGGGACAAACTGCCCCATCTAGTCCCCACTCTGCATTTTCTTTGAAGAGTGTTCCGACCTTTGAAACCCAGCACTCCTTCTACCCCACCTTCTAATTCTCTCAGGCAAAGTCCCTTCCAGACTTACGATTTCCACTGATAGTGACATGGATATACAGCCCCTGGCTTTATGTCAGTTGATTCTTCAGGGTGGGAGCTCCAAGGATACAGAACCCAAAAGCCCCCCATCTGTAAGTTCCTGCATCAAGAGCCCCTGATTCAAAGGGCTCTGTTCCAGGTGCAGTCAAAAGGCCAATTACTGGATCAGTTTCTGCCTCCATCACTGATGATCTGATAAATCTCACCAGCTCATTCTCTTTGGAATCTCTGCTGCTGCTCAGGGTGAGTGTCTAGGTTCCTGGTAACTAGTTTCATGGAATGGTAGAAGTGGAAAAGTAGCCCAGAATATTTGTGTGCACATGCAACCTATAATCTTCCATTCGGCCACTATCCTCTTGCAGAGCTCTGCCAAAACAACAGGAATGACATCACCACCAGCTACAGGTTGTTGCTAATTGTAGACTTCCTTTCTCTGTTTGAGGGCATGCATGACTTCATAGCATTGTGTTTAAGTCACGTGTACTTCAAAATCAAACAATGAACTGATGAATTAGCAACAGTCTGCCAGTGATGTGAATCCCATTGAGCCAATGCTGCTTGCAATAGGATATTGGCCATAAAATGAAGTGAACTATCCAAAACAAATAATGCCTACTCCCATAACTACTGTATACTAACTGTGCTCTATTTACACATTTAGAATGCAAAGAATGCTTGCTAATCTTCTTGACATGGACAAGAAAGAGTGTCCTATCAAAAAAAAAAATTGTCAACCACTCTAGGATTTCTTGTGCCTAAGCAAAAGTAAAAAGGCCAGAGCTTGTGTCATCAGAAGGAGCATTTGCACAGCCCCTTGGTTTTTTGTGCAAACATCCAAGGTTTTTGTGAAAAAATACTGTCTTCCTACAACACCCCCATGTCTATTGTTATCATCATCACCATCAGTATCACCAAAAATAAAAGGCCCAAAATCTTTTTTAAAAATACAGTGTCATTTGAAATATTTTATTTTTACCTCCAAGAAGTAAGGAAGATTAACTCCTGTACACACAGCCTACTTCAACATTTTAAAAACCTTTGTCTCCAAGGGTTCCCTCTTGATCCAGGACCTTTAACCTCCCTTGTATAGAATCATTCCTCACAATGCATGTACTTCTGTCTGCAACAATTTTCCTTTCACTTTTTGCATGTTCATGGACACACCTGAGTACCTCTCCTACTCCATTATCATTGGAGCTTCCTGACTTTATCACATCAGAAACACACACACAGAAACACACACACTGATTCCACTATGTACAAGCATCTCTGTTGGGAGATAAACATTATACCTCTTCACAATCCCATCTTCAAGAAAGACCTCGCAGAAATTATACCAAAATACACCTGAAGATAAAACATTCCCCCCCTTTTGTAACTGGTCACACAACTGGTTGTGTTCCTTAATTTGTAGCCAATGTGAGATCAGATGCACGAAGGTGAGCCTGGAGAGAGTGATGGTGGTGGGAACGCTTATGTTATCACTGTGTAAGTGGACAGGATTCAGGCCATAGCTGTCCACCTAAGATGTTGACTGCAGTCCTCCAGTTTTAGCTACCATTTGGCTTCTTTGCACAAGCAACTAATCTTACTTCTCTAATACCTCTTCAGAACCCACCTACAGTACATGGACAAGACCTCTGCCTGTAACTTCATACCCCTTTCCTTCCAAAGCAACACTGTGGCTATTCTCACGTTACCTTTTATGAAAGTGAACTGATTATGAAAGCGAACAAGTTGCCTGGTCATTGCTGTTCCCTCCCGACAGAGATTTGCCATTAATGGGATGTCTGACACAATCTTTCCATCTCATCTGACTTCCTATTCTTTAAGATGTTCAACTTTTCATTGTGAAATGGATGTGCCCAGAAGCAAGAACTTTCCCACATTCCAAAGACACATGCACGTCCCCCTTATTTCCAATGAAGAGAATCACACCAAACAAATGTATCCTTTGCAGGCAGAGCACCCCAAAATAGAAGACACTCTTTTAGCACAGCAGCATTGTGTGTCTCCTTCCTAAAATAGCCAAGAGCTTTTTATAATACCTCGGCACTTATTTGAGTTTAATCATTGTATCTCATTCAAGTGCTCCTTACAAAGTTTGCAGCAATGGATTATGTATGAAAACAGCGTCACTGCAGCTGCTCATTGGCATTTACGTCATTGTGTTAGAAAATCCTTAACCAGAAAAGAACACGTGGACTACTCAAAAAATGACATGGCAAAAAGCCCAGCGATAGAGCACTGCAAACTAGGCCAGCTATTTGTCACTGCCTGCTGTCACCAAGATCATTGGTCAAAGCCTCATGCATCAGATAAATTTAACAGAAATGCTTCAGATTATATGTAGCAACTGCATCAATGGATTATGCCCATTGTGTATGCTGAGGACGCAACCAGAAATCACTACTCATATGTGGTAAATAGAAAGCTTTGCTTTGCTGCTACATCCCATAGAAGTTCTTTTCACTTATTTTTTTTAAAGTATCTTTAACATCTGGCCTGTTGTTTAGCAGAGCTGTAAAGGTGCAGAATTCCAGTTGTTAACTAGGAGGGAAACGGTATAGTGTCTTTTTCAAGCTGGTGATAGAAAAGTCAATCTGCATTATGCAATTCTGACCTGCTGGACCCAAAGCCTTTACTTAGAAATGAGCTATGGTTTATGCAACTCAGTTGTTACATCCAGTTCACCTGAAATCCAGCATCATGGGGGCAGTGAATTGGTGAGTCAGGGAAATTCTCTGACTTATAACACATTATTAGAGAGTCACAGTGAAACAAATTAGCCATTTGTGACTGTAACAAGTTTAAGTTCAGATCTTTTGTAACTTTTATAGATACAGGAGGGCGGTAGCTAAATTACAGATTGCAAGTCTTGCACACAAAAGGTTGCCAGTTCAATCTCTGACATCTCCAGCTAATATGATTAGGCAACAGCCTATATGAGAGATCTGTACCAGAGGCCTGGAGGAGATGATGCCAATTAGTGTAGAATGCATTGGGCAATCCAAGTAGTCTACACTGGTATACGGTAACTTTCTAGAGTCCTTGTACAGTGGAGCAGTTTGAAAAAGTTACTTTTAGGGATACAACTCCTAGAATTGCAGCCTAAAATGTAACTTTTTCAAGCGGTCTTCTGCAAGCCTCTCTCCTCAGCAAAAACTTTCTGATAATATTTTTAAAAGTCTGTCCAAAGTAGCAAATGTCTTCTTCTCTAGAAAAGAAACCTTAACAAGAATATCATCACCTCACTATTTTGTTAAATGCACTAAGAATACAATATGGTAACAGAATTGTGATTCCACAATGCTAAATGCCAAGCACAATTTTCTCCTGTTTTGAGAATTAATGGGCCTGGTTTTACCACAACAGTGTCTCTAACTAAACAAAGAGGTCTTTCTTTTGCCATTTTGTGGCTCATTTTTGAGAGAGTGGAAACGTCGCTGCATTTTCAGCAATTGCTATGGCTCCAACTCTTGTCATGTGAAAGCAATGCATAAAATGAAAGCTATAATCAGGCTCTGAATTTCCAATGCATGTATGCATAAAAAGATGGGGTGGGGAGTGACAACTATTTACTGCAGGGGTCGGAGCTACTTCTGCAAAGAAAAGTCTGCTTCTTTCATAATTACAATAAGTTTGAGTGTCCCTCCTTGCTGAAAAGAAGAAGCAAAACAAAGCCTTGAGTAGAAGGAAATGCATTAAGATATGTGTGTGTGTGTGGGGGGGGAAGCATTCAGGGAAGGGAAGTCCTGTTTTTGTCCATTTTCAAAGACATGAGTTCTAGAGTTTTATCATAACAAAAGCTAGCAAGGAAACAGAAAGGCTTTTTTCATAAAAGGGAGCACATAATGGTTAGAGGCATGACTGGGGAGATCAAAGTCTCTATGTGAGAAAGGGAGTTAGCTAATCTTATAAGGCAGAGAACTCCCCTCCAACACACAAACCTGCCACAATTAACTTCCAGCAGGTGTATGCTAGTTATTTTATAAAAGAGATTTTGTATGGAGGTTGGAAGAACAAGCATGTTAAGTGTCTCTCAGCTATAGCCCTGTTTTCTTAGGATGAGGCCAAAGACAGACTTAACCCTTGCAAGTAGCTGTTTAGGGTGTTTTGAATCCCTGCATTTTGAATAACTAGAACATTCAAGTTGCAGATAACGCAGGAAAGAAGAAGACTCTCCTGTCCTATATAAGAAAATATGCAAATCAAGTCATACAGAGGTCCACAAGGCAGCCTCATCTATGGCTGGGGAGTTTAATTCAGTCCACTTCTTGCCCAAGGACTTTTATGGCATGCACATGGCAATTGCTGGCATATAGTTATGCATATTTAAAAATCTGCTTCCCTCCCAACCCCAAACATCTAAACAGCATGTTTATTATTGAGTATAATTTTTAAGGCATATTAAGTGAAACCAAGCTGTGCCACTTCAATTAATTGTAATGGTCCACCTTTATTGATTTCAGAAAAATGCTTGTAATTTTAATACGACTCTCACAGGAAAGAGGGGATATCTATGAAATCAATAATGCACCACTACATGTGGTGGTGCATTATTGATTCCATAGATATCCCCTCTTTCCTGTGAGATATCCCCTCTTTCCTCTGAGCATAGTTAAGAGTGTAAACCAGATACAATATTACATTTTGATCTCACAGTTGTAAAGAGTTCAAGGCAGTACACATAATATTTGTTTGTTTGCTTGCTTGCTTGCTTGCTTAAAATACTTATACACCACTCTTCCCCTCAAGAAGGTCTACAATGGCTTACAATATTAAAACAATTAAAAAAAACTTTTTTAAAAGTAGTGGCCATGTTTTCAGGAATTCAGTCTTAGGCAGACATTTACTGAGAAAAAAAAACTACCTGACAAGAAAGATCTTTGCCTGTTTGTGGAAGGACAACAAAAAGGGGGTGAGCCTGGCCTCCTCTTGGAGGCAGTTCCACAGCTTATAAGGATGACACAGAAGGCCTTCTCTCATGTCCTTACCAAACCTGTGGGGTGGAAGGACCAAGAGAAAGGCCTCCTCAATTATTCTAAAAGCCAGGCAGAATCATAAAGTGAAATGCAGACTTCCCGGTAGCTTGGACCCAAGTTGTTTAGACCTTTATAAATCGAAACAAGTAATATGAATGCTGTCCAGAAACAGACCAGTGGAGATATTGTAACAGGGGAGTTATGTGATCCCTGTAACCAGCTCCAGTTAACAATCTGGCTGTGGCATTTTCAAACTGCTGGAGTTTCCAAACACTTTCCAAAGGCAGCCTCATGTAGAGTGTGTTTTAGAATGTCCAAATGGGATGTGTAACTAATCCATGTATCACCATAGCTAGGTCAGCATCTCCAAGAATGTATGCAGTTCATGCACCAGTTTTAACTGTACAAATGCATTCCTGGTCAGTGCCAAGGCTGAGGGATGAACGTGTGTTTTCAGGGGAGTATAACTCCATCCAGCTCAGGCTGAAACCCTATTGTCTAATTTGCCTTTTGACTGACCAGGTGCACCTCTGTCTTGTCAGGATTAAGCTTCAATTTATTCACCTTCATCGAGCCCGTTACCGACACCAACCACAAAATGCACTTGGTAAGGGAGCCCAGGTGCTCCAGCTCCCAGTGTCTCTTTCCCAACAGCCTTCTCCACCTACAGGGTACATTGGGGTGACAAATAAGCCCACTTCAGGTGTTTTTCTGCATATGTGACAGGGAGAAGTGAGTCATGAGAGGAAACTATGCACCCTGGGCCCACCTCCAGCTTACCATCCCCTTTGATCTTAGTGACACTAGAAGCTTTCTTATACTTTGAGTCAGACTCTTGATCCATCTACCTCATATTGTTGACACTGACTAGCAATGGCCCACCAAGTTTATTGAATTCTGGGCTGCACCCTGAGATGGAAACTTCTGTTAAATAAAAGGAAACCCTGACATCCAACGATTTGGTTTCTTATACTTCCAACCCTTTCTGTTTGCTATTAAGTGCCTTTTTTGTATGGTGTTCCATTTTGCGATACCAAAGACATACACACAAAATATAACCTTCATATCAAAAACCCAACAAAACTTCATCTGCGGCATGATCAGGCAACCCACAGCCCATGGGCTTCTTGACACCCTTGGCCACTCTATATCATCCCCTGAGCCACACCTGCCTTCTCTTCACTGCCCAGCTCATTCAGCTTTGCTTCAGCTTCATTCATAGCCAACTTTATGCTTCTATTTGGATTAGGTGATGATCACACAGAGACTGGGATTGCTTTGATGCCAGTCTCTACGCCCATCCCTCAATCTGATGTGGTTCAATCCATGCCACAGCCCATAGCCAGGATGGATAAAAATCTAAGACTTTTTAAAATCAAATTGATTTAGACCACGATTTAAATCATTATTTAAATTAAAAAAATGAATATTTAACTAAATCATAAAAATATGTTTTTTTTTAATTAAATCACAATTTAAATCAATTTGATTTAAATCAAATACACCCTGCCCATAGTCCCCCTTCTTTTGGTCTCACCCTCTGCCAATCCCAGCAATCTTTTTATGGTTCCTTATAAAGCTGGTGGTCTGTTTAAAATTTCTCAAATTTCTCCATAACATACAAACACATACCGCAGAAACATAGAAGTCTGTTGTAGTTCAACAAAGTTGTTTCTATTTCGTATCAATTTTTATCGGGAAATAAAATCAGGTGATCTAACAAATGTATCACTAAAGTGATAAGATGATCTAGTACTAAACTCAGTAGTTTGTTTAAAAGAAATTTAAAAAGAGAAAGATAATTGGGGCAGGTGTCCAAAGCTTCATGTCTACCTTACTTAGTACGTACATCACCAAAATACCACCACAAATGTGCCCCTTGTCCTTTTGGAGAACAAAACAAATGATCACTTGGCAAAAACACTGTTCAAATTGCCCAAACTTTAAAAAAAGTAGAATTGATAGCACAGAAAAAAGCTCTGCATCTGAAGGATAAAAGGGCCAGGGTGATTTGCATTGGCCTTTGCACTGTATGATCACTTTGAAAAAGTTTGAACCCATCTGTTCTAGTTCTGCAGCAAATCCCATATTATTTGCTAGAGGAGTAGCAGCCTAATAGATACCCAAAGATGAAAAAGTAAAAATCAAACAATGCAAAATATACTCGTCATACCACCTCAGACCAGCACAAAGGCCAGAATCCTACTAATTCTTGTGTAAGGTTTGTGCAATTTGCCACAGCTGAGGTGAATTGACAAGGTGCTGGGGTTCATCTCTCTTATGTGCCTGGTCATGCATCGGACTGTACAACTGACATGCACTCTGGCACTCATCAGTTAGCTCCAATTAGCCATACCAGTGGTGAGCACTCCAATGCTAGAGACGTTCAAGAGAAAATTGGACAACCATCTGTCAGATTTGCTTTGATTTGGATTCCTGCACGAAGCAGGGGGTTGGACTCGATGGCCTTATAGGCTCTTTCCAACTCTATGATTCTATGATTCTATCGAAAATGCTTTCTCTCTTTTGCTCAGAATTTCTATGGAAGTATAAGAACAAAAGCACAAAACAGATTGCCTGGTGCTTAAATGCTTAGCCTGAAAGGTACACAAAGGTGTTAGAAGACTTGTGAATGAACCTACATAAGTATCTAGATACTACAGCAACCTGCAAGTGTATCTACACTGCACAGTTATCCCAGGTTGGTACTACTTTAACTGTCCTCACTCCATCCTGTAGAATCCTGGGATTTCTAGTAGTGAGGTGCTTAGATTTTCCGGCTAAAGAGCTCCAGTTCTGTGCTAAAGCTCTCTAGTAGAGAATTTTCACTATGCTGTCAAAACTACAGATCTTTGGAATCCATACATAGGAGTCAGGGTGGTAAAAATGGTATCAAACTAACTAAATGTGTAGTGCAGATGAAATCTGAGTTGCAGGTTCATAACTAAAGACGACTTGTGAATGAACCCACACAAGAATCTATCATACTACAGCAACCTGTGACTAAATACTCTTTAGCTGGGGGCAGGGGCCTGCCCTGAGTCCCGCAGGGGTCCCCAACCTTGGGCCTCCAGAGGTTCTTGGACTTCAACTCCCAGAAACCCTGGCCAGCAGAGATGGTGGCGAAGGCTTCTGGGAGTTGTAGTCCAAGAACCTCTGGAGGCCCAGGGTTGGGGACCCTTCTTGCTCATAATGGGTCCTGCTATCTCTGATCAGTTTCAGATAAAGTACAGCAGTCTTGTCCTCATGTGAGGATAAGGGGGTGGGGAATGAAAACTGTTTCCCCACCAAACCACTGTGGCCAGGGCATCTCCACCTGACAGCAGACTGTCAGATGGGGACCCAAAATGGCTTCCTACCTTAGGTCTATTGCATTATTAGGATTGGAAGTAATATTTTATTTGCAGATCATCAGGTAGCTTTCCTTATTTATGCTGGGTGGATTTTGCTTGTTTGCTCAAGACCCCTTTCACCAATGGGTTGAAGAGTAAGCTAACTGCACTTAGGCCCCTTTTCAAATCAACGTGAAAAGTTAGCCAGTCAGCAAGAGTGGCTAGTTGAGATGAGAATAACATCCAAATCCCTTGGATTTAACCCAGCATTAATTATAATGTTAGTAGTTTCATCAGTTCCTCTCAAGAGTTAAAGAAAATGTTGAGCATATGCTCTAAATTTTATCATGGCTGTTCTATTCTACAGCATATATTATTCTCCAAAATGCCATAATGACACTTAAAAGTCAGTGTCACTTAATGAAAAATAATAGAGCATTAGACCCCATGAAAAAGCGTACAAGCCTGTGCACATGCACACACACAATTTCACAATCATATTATTTTTTTAATACATCAGTAGCATGTGTGACACAGGAAAATCTCTACTGTTACAGAGGCAGCTTGTGAGTTAGTAGAAAACACACCATGTTGCTGAGCTAAGAGTACTTCTTCTATTGTGGCACACATAGCTTCTAAGGTACATATTTACTTCTACGGAGTTATTGGTCATGATATGACTACCCTTAGCTTACCAGATAACATTGGGATACTAAATTAACTTCAAAAAATCCCAAACCAGAACACATGGTGTTAGTACACTTGGACAAGGTCCAGAAATACTTGGAAGAAATTAACAAGCAGCAGGTATAGTATTTAGCTCAGGCAATCACTATCAGTCACATAAAGAACTTCCTTTAAAAATTCAATTAATAAAACCCCTTGGATTATACAGGGCATACCAGCACTGCCCTGATGACAGATGATAAACTTGGAGAGGGCAGCTGGCACGTTGCTCTGGTCCCCAAAATTCAGCCATAGTGTCAGCGTCTAACCCCACACAGACTTTTTGCTTTGTTTTTTCAGCTTTAAAAAAAAAAGGGGGGGGGGCAAGGATCTACCTTTCAAGTTTGTGGTAAAAAGATGATATGAAATGTGAATCATTTTAGAAACATGGCTGTGCAAAAGTTATTTTGTATTGCATAAGATCAACCGAGGACCAGGACGGCTTGTTTAACATAGCGATGGCCACCAGTTCCACAAGTCAAAAATGAACTCAGTGGATGGTCTTGGCCCAGTCATCCATCGCTAATCAAAAGTCCTTTTTTTATGAAGCACTTGGCACATCAGATAGTCAATACAGGTAATGAATTATTCAAAGTAACTATATTTTCTGTGGAAGAAATAGGCATGAAAAAACCTCACAAAGTATCTGGGCTGGACTTTATAGGTGCAACTGTTGACAGCACACCATTTTGATTGCTTTTGCAGACTTTGAATACACATCAGCGAGGAGTTCTGAACAAACACTGCAAATATATCTGTACATGTATTTCTACAAAAAACAAACAAACAAACAAAAAACACCCAGCCACACAGCAAGTGTTTCTAGAGTTTTGGTCCTCACTGGAATGTTACCAAAATGGGAATGCCATGCTATTAGCGCTGTTCTAGACACTCACTTTCCAGGCCCAAGTTAACAGGAAGTGTTTCGTTACAGATGTCACTCACCTCTAAAAACATTGGGGAAGGTGTCAGCAGAAGGTGAGATCCCTGAGGACTTTCTCAAGTGATTCAAAGGTACTCTCTCTCCTTGGAAACCATCTCTGCTCTGTCTGTACTCCAAGAAATCTGCAGAGCCTGACTTACGAGCTGCTTCACCCCTGTGATCTGAAACCTCCTCAGTCCAGTCTGCTGATCGGCTGAATGGACCGGCGAGACTGGAGGACCTTTGCTTCTTGGTCGGTGCATGCTCTTTCTTCCGAGGGGACTCGCGTCTCCTTTTAAAGAGTGGGCTCTGGGATGGGGAGAGGCAGGGTGAGTGGTTTGGAGAACTCAGCTGCCTCGTGGTGGTTTTGATGTAGCAGGGGTTGATGGGAGGGTAGGGCTTTAAACACTTGGAACTATGCATGGGAGTACTTGAGACGTCCTCTGAGGACAAAATACCATTTTTCATTTCAGCAGCAAACTCATCATCTAATGCTCCTCTGCTGGCTGACATCTCCCTTTTCTCTTCTTTGGCTTCATCCTCAACCTGAGTGTGGCCTGTATCTGTAATATCACCCTCTCTTTCTGAAGCTGCGAATTCAACTGCCATTCCTTCGGTCTCTGATTGCCCCACTGGGGATGGGAAATTAAACACAGAATGGCTCTGCGGAGTTCCCTTTTCTGACAATGCACCATCGGGAGTGGACAAATCTTTCGGTCCACTGGCAGGTTGTTCCTGGTCCCCTGGCAACTGCCTGGCTTCTTCTTGTCCATCAAATACACTGCTGCAGGAATGGCCCATTCCATTTGTCACTCCTTTCACTTCACTTTCGATATTGCCGGCAGGGATGTAGTCTGTAATTTCCGATTTAGCTGAGAAAGGCTGTTCAGTTTCTGGGCTGCTATCTTTCTCGCTGCTGAATGAAAGGAACCTTTCAAAATCTAAGGGGGCTGCTTGAGAATTAGCCATGTGTAGGTCCATTGTTTTGGGGCCATGCTGCTCAGTTCCAACGTTAATTGCCCCCTGCTGCTGCTGCAGTTGCAGTCTGATCGCCTGCTGGATATCAGAAAGCAAATCCTCTTGTTCGGTGGCTGAATGGAAACTGTAGATATCCGTATCGGAGCCCGAGCTGGTCCTTTGTCCATCCTGCGGCTCGGCAGCAGCTGGGCGAGTTTCATTTGTATGTTCAAAATGCTCCACATCTGTGTCTGAGAGACCCCCCTCATCTGCAGAAATGCTTATATCAGGAGTTTTTGTGAGAATCGAGTGAGCGCTGTCTAGCTCCCCTGTTTGCAAGGCCTGGCTTTCTAAAACATCCTCTCTGGAGCTGCTGTTTCCATCTTTAGCTTTGGACAGATTTTTCCTGATCCTCAGATTTGAAAACACAGATGCTCGGGACTCTGACTTGCCCTTCTTTTTGCCGGATTCGCTCCCTTTGCCATGCCTCCCCAGCCCCTTTTTGCTCCCGGCTCCCTTCTTTGTGCTCTCCGCATCCTTGGGCCCAGAAGCATCCTCACCTCCTTCGTGTGCATCACCTGCGTTCTTCTTCAGCTTCCCATCTTGGTTCCCCATGTTGTTTAGCAATCCTGCAGCATCAGGAATCAAGCCATGCCGCTGTGTTTCGTTCGGCCAGCCTGCTGGCAGCCAAGACCGCTCGAGAAATCCAGGTTTGTTTTCAAGCGGTGGTGATGCAAGTAGAGCCAAGCCTTGCTCTGCCTCTCTCCCAGCTGCTGCTCGAGCTGCCTTTTTGCATAACGTGCTGCTAGCACAGGGCTCCTCCGGGACATGCTCAGTAGAGCACTGAGAGATGCAGACAGCTCCTTCCAATGGTGGCTCGTGGCACCGTTGCCTTTTCAGTCCAAGTCTGCTGCTACACTCTTCGTTCTCTTTGGTAGACGTGAATAAGGATTCCTTCACCAACACAACTTTTTTCTCTACTGCCTGAATCCCCTGCATTGTAAGCTCACGGGAGATCAGTTTGTCAGGGGGGGGGGGGGGTTCTTAAATTTCAGGACTTCAGAAGTGTAAATACCTGAAGCTGTGCATTGGGGATGGAATAAGAGGAGAAAAACAGAAAGAAAGAAAAAATAAACTTTAAGTGCCACAATAACTTTCTAGCAATTCACAGGAGAGGAAAGAAAAAACAAAAACAAACAAAATAACAAAAAAAACCCACAAAAACAAGTCCCTAATCTTTGCAAACAAAAATATTCTGTTGCTTTAATAATATTTTGCTAGAACACAGATTATTTCAGTTCTTACATAAACTTGAATCATACAATGAATGCAGATTTTTACAACCGAAACACATTTCTGTTTCCAGTATTCTGTGATTTAAATATATAAAGCAGCAGGATACAGACACACAACTATTCCTTGAGGGAATTATTAAGGATTAATGATCTTGCAGGTTATTTGGTACATTGCTTTATTTGACCATTGAGAAATAAACCATTTGTATTCAAGTGTGGTATAAAGACTGGTAATCCTCCAGGGATAAAGCTCATTAATATTCAGCACACACTCATTATCTCCTTTAAAAAATTGGTAAACCTCCCCTCAAAAGAAAAAAAGAAAAAGACACTAACCAGCAGGAAAATGTAAATCTAAAGAAAGCCATGCCTCAGGTCATGTCCAAATGTTTTATATCTATTGCTTCTTGTTTGATATATTTGTTTCTACTTCTAGTAGCTGTTTGTGCATGCTAATCTTTACTGCAAAACACACAGAACAGCCTTGATGCTTTATGATAAATAGGTTTGTTTTTTTAACTAATGCATGTAAAGCAAAGGAAAAATCTGAGACTTGTCCTTATAAATCTAATCAGACTCCATCTGTTCCATCATCCTAACTCTGTCAGCAGTTTATATAAGATATGTCAGTAAAAGTTCCTGATAATGAAAAAAACAAACCCTATTTTTTGTTGTTAAAAATAAGAAGTTCACTGAGCAGTTATGCCCCACTGCATTTGCCTGGCTTAGTTCTGAAGTTAGCATCCACAGATAATTGGGTGTAATATGCACTGAACACAGTGGGAACACCAGTAAATGAAGGTGTATGTGATATGTTTGTATTAAGGATTATACACAACTTGCATATGCTCCAGGACACAAAATACTAGATTTTAATGAGTCTAACCTTTAAAGTTATCTTACATCTCTGTAAATTATAGACTCATGATCTTACTTCTCATGAAACATGAACAATCTGCACTAGTGTAAAGGTGGGTGATTTCCTTGTTCAATCCGCGCAAAATGTTCCAGATACTTTTGAACCTCCCTTTGAACCGCTGCCCAGAGTAGACGTGGTCTAAATGGGCGGGATATAAATCTAATAAATAAAATAATAAATAAAAATAAATTTTCAAGAGAAGCCTCGCTGAATTGAAATGACAATTTAGAAATAAATCTAGTGCTATATTCTGCCCCACTGAATTATATTGGCAATATTTTGAGTTGTACTGACAATATGCAGACAAGACTCTGAAATTAATCTAACCTAATACAGGCATACCTCCGGGATGTTACGTCATGCGGAAATTTCGTAAACTGATACACGGATTGCTCTAGGAATGGGGGCGGCACTAGAAACCTCCGGGTGCAATGCATCCTGGGGAAAACCCTTTTGTACAGCAGGGGTGGGTGGGTGGGAAAGAACGTAACCTGGGGCATTATCTTCTATAGATTTCGTAAACCGAAAATTACATAAACCGAGGCTTTCGTAAAGTGAGGTACCGCTGTAAGTGCTCCCAGGACAGAGTAGAAAAGTATTGGCATTGTCACCCTCCATCTTGGAGAAAAGGAGTTTTCTCTCCTGTTACAACCCATTTAATTTGGACCAAGACCATCCATATATGGATGCTGATTACTATACATATACAGATGTGAAAGCTGGCAGGAAAAAAAGACCTGATTCATTTGGAATGTGGTGTTAGAGGAGAGCTTGACAGATACCATGTACTGCTAGATCAAATCAAGCCTGAACTTTCTCTACAAGATAAAATGGCTAAATTGATACTATTCTATTTTGGGCATATTGTGTGAAAGACAAGAATGCTGGGAAAAGTTGAAGGCACCAGGGAAAGAAGAAAGCTTAACATGAGACAGACTGATTGAGTAAAAGAAGCCATGAGCTTTAGTTTGCAAGAGTTGACCAAGGCTGTTAATATGATGTCACTAATTTATAGGATCCCTCTAAGTCAGAAGTGACTTGATAGTACATTAAAAATAATCATGACTTAAGGTATCATTGCATGACACAGCCTTGTCAGAGATAGTAAACAGTAATATGTAAATCACAATTCTCAGAATACCAATGTATACCAGAATTCTCAGAATACATTGTTGATTTGGATGTTCTGAGGGGTGTAGTCCAAAAATTATAGCATTTCCCCATCTCTAAGTCTTGTCCAAAGACATGATACGTTAGTGCATAAGCACTAGTTTTAAATCATCCCAATCTATTTACATGCCCTGATTATTTGTATACAGTATATCCCTGGCTCATATTAGCAAGAAATGGAACAGAATGGGAAATACTAGCAGACAAACTAGCTGGGGAAGACCCCATTAAGGAAGTCTGCTCCTGCTTCTTTACAGTTTCCATAAACAAGAGCACTGTTCAAAAAACCTACATATTCCCATGAAAACAGAAATGGAAAATGTGTAGCCTTCCTGACATTGCTAGAAAGGCCCTTGCTAGAAAGATCAATGGTCAGGGATCATGGGAACTGTAGTCCAACAATGTAAAGAGGGCCAAACATTCCCCACTACTGATCTGGGGGAAAAACTTGATTAAAATGGGTTGCCATGTGCTTTGAACACCAAAGGCAATCTTAATCTTGTCGCTTTTTTGTTGTTTTGTTAACATATTATACTGTATTATAACTTGCAGTGTAACTTGCACTGTGTCACATGCTGATGAAGCCCCACATACATAATTGATTTAAAGATATGAATACTGCAATTTATACTGAAAACTGCAAGATGCACCCTGACATTTCACATCACTGTCATAGCTTGTTTTGATGCCACACCACTGTATGCAGGAATTATTGGCTGAAATCCTATTGGCCTAGAGTAGACCCATATGAATCAATGGAAATTACAAAGGCACTGATTTAAGAAATCCCCACTGACTCAATGGGCCTGCTCTTGTGCCATTTAACTATGCTAAGCAACACGATTTAAAATCCCAACTCTGATGGAGGCTTGCCATGCTTGTGGTTACTCCACTTGTTTTCCTTAGTCAAATAGAAACTCTTTGTGTTTCAAAAGAAGGCAGAAAGGGGGATTGGGGGGGGGGTCAGAGTGCTTGGCTGCCTTTTGTTTAGAGAGATGGGTGATAAATTCCAAACCATTGGCTGAAGAGTGGACTGAAGCCACACCCTCCCCCCCCCCCCACATCTTGCAGACCACAGCTATCTCCATCTAAGAAGCTACACCTGGCCCCAATGAGACTTTGAGACTTTAATATAAACATATAATTTTGGAGCTACCCACAAGAACTTGGTGCACAGCCTGAGGAAGATGAATGATCAGCAAAAGCCACTGTTTGTTTTTTGTTTTGGGTTGTTGTTGTTTTTAGTGGTCCAACAAAGCTATCACCTGTTCCAGAATTTCACCCATTATACTGGTCTTTGTGTGGACCCCAGAGATTAGGCAAAACCTTAAGCAATACTGATGCATGATCAAGAGTGAGATGTAGTCTGTTTCCTGTCTGTCTGTGTTTTGAGATGTTTGTTCTGAAGAAGTCCCAGTCAGAGGAGAAAAGTGGGAAATGAACAAAATTAAAGATGGTTGTGAATGTGGCAGCAGCGTTCTGTAAAGAATGCCAAAACCTGTTTTTGATCCTTATACTAATTGAATGTTTGTAACAAAATCAGTTCAAAACAACAAGGTGTTTGAGTTATGAAACAAGAATGCATGCTTGGTGCAGAAACAAAGTTTATCTCTACAGCAGTTCTTACTAATCCTCTAATTTCACCATTTGTGACCAATTAAAAGTGGCAAAAGTGTAGAGAAAGAACATGAAAATGTGGCACTAACCTTATATCATACGCTGCAGATATATTTGCATCTGTACACACATTTGAAGAACCAAGTGAATCCTCCATATCTTTCTTCTGAGCCCCAGAATCGTAGATGGTGTTATGTTTTCTGAGCACCTTCGGGAACAGGAAAGGGCCTGGCTATTTTCTTTACCTGCACCTGTAGTGAGTGAACTAGCATTTCCTGGAAGAAAGCCAAGGCTGAGCAGAACAAGCTTCTCCTCCAGAACATGGATAATTGTTAAGGAAAGCAACCAAAGCAAAACCAGCATATTTCGTGCTTTACAGTGAATACTTGGACTGCCCTGAAACATAATAGGGATCTAACAGAAAACAAGCTATATATGGGATGCATGTGAAAAAACTTCCTGAAAGAAACCTAGAAAAGAAATACATTGAAAGAAATACAGGTTCTCTCCCCCCCCCCCCCAATCCAGTTACTGAGAGGAAAGTTTTATCTTTTGCCACACAAGGGCCTGTAATGGCTGAAATCCTGTTGCTTAGAATAGTTAATTGGCACTAGAGTAGGCTCACTGAATCAGGGGATATTTGGTGAATCACATCCTTTATAGGTTCTGTTGATTCAAATGGGCCTACTCTAGCTGCAACTGACAACACTAAGAAAGGAGCCAGTAGTGGACGTGGTTGATGAGTTTTAACTTGTCTCTCTCCTGTTTGCCATTACCAGCAGCCTGACATACATAAATAAAAATAAGTTAAGCTTTTCCTTACCTTTGACAGGAAAAGCTTACCTTCTTAATCTGTGTGAGCCAAAGCTTGGTAAAGCCACAAAGCAGGAACAGTAGAAATCTGTTGATATTAGTCATTAAGGCTGCTGTCCTACTTGTATCAGCCACTCAAAGCAAACTCCATTGAACTCAGCGGTTGCACTTTTGAGTAGACATGTACAGGTTTACACTGCAGTTATTAAAATTAAATTTAGCAGAAAGAGCTAATCCTTGTTCCTTTGTGAGCTCAGCTATACACTGTTAAATAAGTACAATGCAGTTGAACCTCACTTCCTTTTTCGCTTCCAAATAAGACTGCAATCCTAAAGCAGGGTGAGATAACATTATTGTTGCACAAGTGTGCAGCAATAGATATTGTGTGACAGCCCAATTCATTATTCATAAGGCAGCTGAAAACCTAGGGGCACCCTAAACATATATATATATATATAACTTAGAAAATGGACCTTGTATCAGCACCAAATTTAGCATGGATATAGCAGAGTCTGTCCTTGTGCTGTGCCAAATTTGGGGGTGTTTGGGCAAAAAAATATTTCAAGTTATGATTTTTAAAAAACTCATACATTTTTTTAGAAAAATCATGCAGATACAGTTGACCTTCTGTGTCTACAGATTTAAAATGAATCAAATACATCGAAAATACCAAACTTGCTTATCTTGACAGAGAATGGTCAGTCTCAGCCCCTTTTTTTCCATTTGGAAGGAATCATGGCATCCATGGCTCAAATACTTATTTTGAAAAATTGCCATTTCAAAAGGGAAAAAAATCTGAATTTCTTGGGTTCTTATAAAGGCCAACATTGTAAATGCAAACATAAACTTAATACCTTGAAAGCCCACTGAGATCTAAACTTTTGACGTACCAGTCAGGGCCAAATTAAATGAATCTGAGGAGGAAAACACTTAACTCCTTCCTGCCCAAATACACATTAAAAAGAGTTTCTATTTCTGGTGTAAAAATATTTTAAAAGATACTTTTTTTAAAAAAAAGAGAATAAATATTCAGCAGCTAACTCATTTAATTCATTTTTTGCTTTGTGGCTGGGGATGGTCTGCCTCGATGTTAGCAGAGTTTGAGTGCCTATTCCACCCATCCTGTCACTATACTTTTATATATATATATAATTAAGAAAAGAATTCCAAAGATGCTGTGTCCTCAAGTCACTTCTGATGTGTAGTTACTATATGAATTCCTGATTTCCAAAATGTTTTATCATTAGCAGCTTTGTTCAGATTTTGCAGACCAACAACATCTCATTTTAGGTTGTTCTCTCTTCCTACTGCACCTCCTTCCTAGCAATATTGACTTTTCCATTCAGTTCTGCTCAGATCTTGCAAACTAACAGCTATGACTTCCTTTATTGAGGAACCCATGAGTCAACCCATCTCATGTTAGATCCTCCTCTTTTTTTTATTGCTTCACTGCACTTTTCCAAGCAATATAGTCTATTCTGGTCAATTCTGTATTTCCGTTATATATTTATGGTAGGATTGTCTCAGTTCAGTCATTTTTGCTCAAGTGAGAGTTCAGGCTTGACTTGATTGAGCACCCACTTTTCTACTTTTCTGGCTGGTTTTGGTAACTGTACAGCCCTCCTCCAACACTGCATTTCAAATGAGTTAATTTTTGTCCCTGTCTTTCTTCACTGTCTTTCTTTCACACAGTATGGATGATTTTGTTCTTGGTTTTGAGTGACATTCTTTGCATACTCCAACCTCATCCTTTCTTTTATTTCAAAAGCAAATGGGCATCTTTTCGAAAACATGCACATAACATGGCCATAGTGCTTTTGGTCCAATATGCCTTTTCTTCCTCAACTTGTCTGACCCAAAGAAAGGGTTTGGAAATTAGAATATAGTTTCTAGTCTGCATTCTGTGAAGTAGGCATGGCAACATTAGTTTAACTGAAAGGTTAAAGCTGTATATGTTTCTTCATTGTACATGTTGTACCTACTCACACTTTTGCTTTACCATTTCATTAAGTCCAAAGCAGCCCTTCAAAATATTTTGCCAAAAGAGGCTACAATCACATCCAAGCTATTCTTGCTTCTGCCTTCTCCCAATTACAGTATAGATCATGTGCTCATCTTCTGGAGTCCTCGAGCACTGGGCAGGGGGCATCTCCCCAGGATGATGAGGAACCTTTGGTGAAAACTCTTAGGGTATCATCAAGCAGCTGGATACAAATCCAATTTTCAAGATCATGGCCTAGTCCACTTCTTTAAAAATATCAGAGTGCAAGAATATCAAGAAGGACCTTGTTGAAAGGTTATAAAAGTAATAAAAAAGTTCACTAAACTAGAAATGGGGGAGGAGATCTTGTCTTTAAAAGAAAAATTAGGCTATCAATGATTACTAATTGCCATGATTATATATTATTTCTAGTAACAGGAACAAATGCCAATTGCTGCAGAAGAAGAATATGAGGGTCCTACTGCATTCACCCCAATCCCAAAGAAGGGAAGTGCTAAAGAATGCTCCAACTACCGTACAATTGCACTCATTTCACACGCTAGCAAGGTTATGCTCAAAATCCTCCAAGGCAGGCTTCAGCAGTATGTGGAACAAGAACTCCCAGAAGTACAAGCTGGATTTCGAAGGGGCAGAGGAACTAGAGACCAAATTGCTAACATGCGCTGGATTATGGAGAAAGCCAGAGAGTTCCAGAAAAACATCGACTTCTGCTTCATTGACTACGCAGAAGCCTTTGACTGTGTGGACCACAGCAAACTATGGCAAGTTCTTAAATAAATGGGAGTGCCGGATCACCTTATCTATCTCCTGAGAAATCTCTATGTGGGACAGGAAGCAACAGTTAGAACTGGATATGGAACAACTGATTGGTTCAAAATTGGGAAAGGAGTATGACAAGGCTGTATATTGTCCCCCTGCTTATTTAACTTATATGCAGAATACATCATGCGGAAGGCTGGACTGGATGAATCCCAAGAAGGAATTAAGATTTCCGGAAGAAATATCAACAACCCCAGATATGCAGATGATACCACTCTGATGGCAGAAAGTGAGGAGGAATTAAAGAACCTCTTAATGAGAGTGAAAGAAGAGAGCGCAAAAAATGGTCTGAAGCTCAATATCAAAAAAACTAAGATCATGGCCACGGGCCCCATCACCTCCTGGCAAATAGAAGGGGAAGATATGGAGGCAGTGACAGAGTTTACCTTCCTCGGCTCCACGATCACTGCAGATGGTGACAGCAGCCACAAAATTAAAAGACGCCTGCTTCTTGGGAGGAAAGCGATGAGAAACCTAGACAGCATCTTAAAAAGCAGAGACATCACCTTGCCGACAAAGGTCCGCATAGTCAAAGCTATGGTTTTTCCAGTAGCGATGTATGGAAGTGAGAGCTGGACCATAAAGAAGGCTGACCGCTGAAGAATTGATGCTTTTGAATTGTGGTGCTGGGGGAGACTCTTGAGAGTCCCCTGGACTGCAAAGAGAACAAACCTATCCATTTTGAAGGAAATCAACCCTGAGTGTTCACTGGAAGGACAGATCCTGAAGCTGAGGCTCCAATACTTTGGCCATCTCATGAGAAGAGAAGACTTCCTGGAAAAGACCCTGATGTTGGGAAAGTGTGAAGGCAAGAGGAGAAGGGGACGACAGAGGATGAGATGGTTGGACAGTGTCATTGAAGCAACCAACATGAATTTGACCCAACTTCGGGAGGCAGTGGAAGACAGGAGGGCCTGGCATGCTCTGGTCCATGGGGTCACGAAGAGTCGGACACGACTAAACAACTAAACAACAACAAAACTGCATTCACACATTCCCCATGTGCTTCTCATATGCATCTGCTTGGCCACTGTGCAAACAGAATCCTGGACAAAGTTGTATGATTCAGCATGACTCATCTTATGGTCTTAATCACCAAAGATTGCTGTGTTGGGGGAGGGGAGAGAGACAGAGAGAGAGAGCCTATGACAGGGATAAGAAAGTGCTTTCCAGACTACAGTGGTGCCTCGACTTACGAACGTCCCTACTTATGACCATTTCGAGTTACAACCAGCTCCGGCCGCAAAATTTTGCTTCTACTTGCGACCGGAGCTTCCACTTACGAACAGAAAAAGGCAGGGAAAAAGGCGGGAAATTCAAATTGCTAACTGTAGGTGGCGACGAGGCTGCTTCTTTGTAGCTCTTTCGCCCCAGCAGTTAGAGAGTGTGCGTCATTGGAGGAGGCTTGGGACTGCCTCCTTCTGCTTCTGAGAGCGTGTGTGTGTGTTTGCAGGGAGGCTTCAGGCTGCCTTGTAAGGTAAGGTGCTGTTTTCTGCTTTTTAAAAACTGTTCTGGGTGTTTTTGCAGCGTGGTTTTGAGCTGGGGGGGTTATGTTTCTGTGCTGTGATGGGTCTTGGGGGGGGTTGTTTGTTTTTTGGGTTTTTTTCCCCCATTTCCGATGGGTCTTGGGTTTTTTTGTTGCTTTTTGGAGTGTTTTTCCCCATTTCCAATGGGTCTTGGGGGGTTGTTTGTTTTTTGGATTTTCACCCCCATTTCCGATGGGTCTTGGGGGGTTTGGTTGCTTTTGGGGGGGTTTCCCCATTTCCGATGGGTCTTGGGGGGTTTGTTTGTTTTTTGGCTTCCCCCCCATTTCCGATGGGTCTTGGGGGGTTTGGTTGCTTTTTTGGGTTTTTTTTCCCCATGTCCAATGGGTCCTCCATGCTTCCCTTGCTTTTTCCTTTGTTTTCTTTGCATTTCCGACCTGCCCCCTTTGTTCTCTGTGCCTTTCCGATCTGCTCCGTTTGTTTTCTGTGCATTTCCAATGGGTCTTGCACGCTTGATTGCTTTTCTTCTCCCCCCCCCCCCTTCGGCCGGAAGGGATTAATCGCGTTTCCAATGAGTCTTGCAGTGATTTTTTTTGGTGATTTTTTCTTCATCCGGAATGGATTAATTGCATTTCAATGCATTCCTATGGGAAATGGTGCTTCGACTTACGACCATTTCAAGTTACGTCCATCTTCTGGAACGGATTATGGTCGTAAGTGGAGGCACCACTGTATATATGAAAAAGCCAACTGTTCTGTCATAACCCAAGTAAGAATCCAGGGCAGCCATATTGAATCCTTCCTCACTGTGCATATAGATAAGAGTACAAACAAAATAAAGGAAGGAATACATTGTATTTACTCTTGGCCAGAGGGAGCGATGGTTTTGAAGAACTCTGTACATAATTTACATGGGGCTTATTGTGCAAGGCTACAACGAACCTTTTCTTTGAGTACTTTTTTTAGATTTAAAATGAAACAGTCAAAAGCAGCACATTAGGAAATAAGATGTGGAATGTTTGATAAGAAAGGAGGCTTTTAGGTGTTTTATATTCTGTCCCTACTGTGGCAAAGTCTATCAGAATATGAATTCACATACACAAAAAGGTTTTATTGCTCATTAATTGAGACCACCAGAGTTCTGCAAATTGATTTGTGACAGTCATGTTTTTATGCAGAGGTGGCCCATTAACATTTAGGAAAGCAATGGCAGGGAAAGGCTGGATATGGCTATGTCTTTCTTTCTTTCTTTCTTTCTTTCTTTCTTTCTTTCTTTCTTTCTTTCTTTCTTTCTTTCTCAGATCAGAAAACTGTAACCCAGTATAGACACAAAACTACTGGTCTGCTAAACATGGTGATTAGGAACACACTCAAGGCTGACAAACTGTTATCATTTGTGCACATACAAGTTCCTTCTTCCCTCCCTTTGTGAAGCCAGCTTTGCTGCTCTGTAACATTTTCACCAATGTTGACACCAGCTCAGGTCACAGTGTGTCAGAATCCCACCCTCCTTATGTTCAGAAGACAGATTAAAAACATTGTTTTTCAGAAGGCTTTTGAGAACCTTCTTCCTATTTAATTTAACTGTTTAACTGTGTAATTTATTTAATTTGTATTATTGCCATCACCATCTTGGGCTTTTGTATCTATAGTTGTTTAGGTAGGCTGTAGGAGTAAGGGGTGGGTTTTTGACTTTTTTCATTGTTTTATTTTATCTTACGTTTATTTTTTGTTGTAGCCAGAGTAGTGCCTTGCCACTAAATGTGTGGAGTAGAAATTTAATTATTTAATTAATTTTAAAAGTGCAACCAAACTAAAAATGCAAAGACTTTCAAACATTTGAGATTAAGTCTTCTCAATTAACCATATGAGTCTTTACAAAATGTCTCCTCAGCTTTTGGCAACCACTGCAAATCATGCAACTCTGTCTATTACAACTGCATTAACATCAGACAACAAATATATTATTTTATTTTATCTGGAATATCCTCTAGCAGTTTTGAATAATTTTTGCTCTAGTTTCAGAATGTAGTAATATTGTAAATCCTTTACAGCTTGAGTTCCATGTATGCTAAGAGACTCTCCTATTAGTGTCTGGGTGTGGTGTCCTTCTACATATTGTGAAGGCATAGTTGGAAATCTTAGGGACAAAAATGCTTTTCTAAGTGAAGGGGCTGACAGCTAATGTAAATTATTCATATATCTATAGGATAATTTCAAAAAGTGTAATTGTAGGGAGAGTAGTGATATCTTAACGACATTCAGTTCTTGCTGAGAGTAAAAGTCCTACAACTTTTCTTTTATAGGTGTATGAGTCTATTCCAAGATTCTCATTAGGAGATCTTATGGAATTAAATCAAAAGCTAGCATTTGTTGTTCACAATTAACCACCCAAGTATTCTGGCTATTGGATTTCATTTGTTCCAGAAACATTTTGGAACATTTAATTTGTTCCAAAAAACAGATGAAGCCTGGAATTCTCAATTTTTTGGAAGTCTGGAATCCTTCATTTTGAAAAGCTGAAAGTAACACATGGAGAAAGCAATACAGATGTAGAACCCTATTTGGTATAATCCCAATCTCAGCTCTGATACAGGACACTGGAGTAGATGGAGGCAAGCCCAGCAAAGCTTGGCAAAATTTATTTTGAACTGTTCCCAAACGTTTTATTTTGGTGAACCCCCAAATTCCTCCCTCCATACAATAATTGTGGGATCACTTATCCCAAATAAACTGTTAGGGCAGGGGTGATGATATCCCCACCTTTTTTTCTGGAAAAGCATAAACTGCCTGTACAGATCTTGAAGCCTTCAAGGCTGCAGCAGCTAAATGATGGATGCAATTGCCCCTGTCTGGAAACCATACAGCAAGATAATTAGGATATCTCACTGGCTCAATCACTTGGCCATACAGGGACCACTTATGCTTCAAAGGGCACTTTCCAAACACTACAGCTTTTGTTTTAGCATAATTTACCTGAATATATTCCTTATAACAAACTACGTCAAAATATTTCAACAAGCATCTACTCCCAATTTGAGTTAAAACCACATATGCATATACATATATATTATTTTATTATACTAAAACCAAATATGTAAAGACAGCCATTCTAAATCAGACCAAAGTCCCATTTGTTGAGGTGTCCAATCAGTTGCCTATAGGGAGCTTGCTAGTAGAACACAAATGTTATCTGCATCCTCAGTCTCATTCTCTCACAAATTATATGCAGAGGCCCTTTGCTTCTGACACAGGAGGTGATATATTGATGGCCCTAATCTCCAAGAATTTATCCAGTCCCCTTTTAAAGCCATTCAAGTTGGAAGCCAGCTCTATATCCCAATGTTTTTAATTGATTTAAATTGATTTATTTAGATTGTTACAATTTTGACATATTTCTACGTGCAAACCACCTAGAATAGTGGTGCACTAAGTTGGGAGGTATGCAAATTCCATAAACAAACAAACAAACAAACACCTCATGGCAGTGTATTCCATGGTTTCATTGTGCACTGTATGCAGAAAAACTCCCTTTTATTCACACCATTCAGCTTCAGTGATTGACCACAAGTTCTATGATAGAGGGAGAAGGGCTCCCTATCTATTTTATCTACACCTTTTAGACACCTCTGTCATGTTTTCCCTTGTTCACCTCACTCTTGGTAATAGACAGCCAAGATACATTTTACATTTCAAATAGGAAATGTAAAAGATTCTCTCAGGCTCTTGGTGTGCTTGCTGTTGTCCTTATGAGAAGGTGGTGAGCCCAGGAGACTGGCTGTGAATGTAACTGTCACAAAAAGGTTGGTCATCATCGTACCCAATGCCAAATGACAACCGCTTGTGTTTTTGAACAGCAACTCCCGGAGTTACCCAGGCAGAGGGGTCAGTGGATTTGGAGATCAAAACACAGCTAGGCACACCTCTACTGAAAAGGGATAAGAGCTTGCTAGGGGACTGGGGTGTTGCATCTATAGTGAGTCTCTAGGGAGAGCTGTACCATCTGTGCTAAAGAGTGCAATATGCAAACACAGGCAGGGATCACTAACGACTGGGCTCCTGAGATTTCATAACTCATCCAGGAAACATTCTGGTATTCAAAAGGATGTCAATTATTGCCTTCACACCAGTAATCCTGCTCTGATTTCCTAACCCCAGATATCCCATCTTCAATCTATTGCAAACAGAATTCTAGTTTCAATCGCTATCTTTTCAGTGAGAAACTTAGAACTGCAGAAGTAGAAGGGACCCTATGGATCAATGAATCTAGTTCATGTCAAAGAGGCACAGGGGGAATTGAACTCCCGACCTCTGGCTTCCTTGTTTTTAAAATTGTTCCTGTAGATACATCTCTGTAGATGTTTTGGGGAATACTGTGCATGTAGTGTATTTTTCACAAAACATTTTGATAGTGTTGCCTATCATATTCCTGTGGACAATCTGGTAGAATGTGAGCCAAATTATGTTACTCACCAATGTTTGATTGCCATCCTGGAGAGAAATGACAATTGGGTTGCCAAAAGGTTCTGGCCCCTATGTTGTTCAACGTATTTGTACTGAAGGATTATAGGGGAATGCTGATCAAATCTGTGAATGACATCAACCAAGGGCAGCTAATACTTCAGAAGATAGAATTAGGATTCTACATGAATTTAACAGATTGCACAAGTGGCCACAAATGAGCAAAACTAGCTTCATCGGTGAAACATGAAAAGTTCTGTGGTTTTACTAGACTGCATGCCAAACATGAGCCAACAGTGTGATGCAGCAGCAAAACCCCCCCCCCCACACACAAAAACCAAGCAAACAAAATGATCACCTACAAGTGCACTACTGGGTAGCATCAACAGAAGCATAGTTTCCAGATCAAGGGAAGTAATAGTACTACTCTGGTCTTCTTTGTTCAATCCAGAGCTTGCCTTATTCAGGCCTTCCCTGAAATGCAGTGCTTGGTTCTGGGCACCAAAGTTTAAGAAGAATATTGCCAAGATGAAAAGTGTCCAGAGGAAGGTAATAAGTCCTGTGAGGAACAATTTAGCAACCTGAATGTGTTTAGCATGCAGACACTTGCGAACGCCACTCTCATATAATTGCAGGGTTGTCAAGTGGAAGATGAGGCAAACTTGGCACCAGAGAAGAGGACCTGAACTAACTTATTCCAATGACAAGAAAAGAGATTTCAGCTGAACATGGGAAAGAGGCTCCTGATAGTTAGAGCAATGGGCAGTGCAGTGGGCTACCTTGGAAGGCGGCGGACTTTCCTTTTTTGCAGGATGATCCTTCAAACACCTTACAGCTCTACAGTCCTATAGTTCTGAGTTAGGCCGTTGTCAAGCTTCTGGTGAATGGTTTCTACATTATCATGATTAGAGATGGGCATGAACCACCTGTTTGGCAGTTCGTGTCTGTTCGTGTCTGTTCATCCAAACAGTGCTCAGCGCTTCCTTCTCTGACAGGTGCAAGCTTGCTAGGCTCCATTCCCCCCATCCATTCAACAATTTCAGCACGCAGGCCCCTACAAAGATCCCTCAAGAAAATCTCTAAACCAGCCTCAGATAAATGAACCCCATCACTTCTATAAAGCTCCTGTCGGTCCAATCACATCTCCAGGTGTCCTACTACTGATCTTAAGCCATTAACCATTGCTCTGCAAACTTCCTTATTAACTTTCCTACGTGCTCTATTTATGCAACTAGCATTGCAGTTGGCTCTCCAACCATGCCAAGGAATAATCGTGGACCAAACTATTCTTGAAAATGGGAACTTTGCCTTCCAGCTCCTCAAATCAGCCAGAATGTCCAGCACAAGAGACTTGCCACTTCTCCTGGCCAAGTCATTACCCCCCAGATGAATCAACAACACATCTGGGGGTACGCCAGCTGCCCCTGTGTCTGCCATGCCAGAAAAATTGGCCCAAAGCATGCCCCTCCAGCCAAGCCATTTCAAGCTTGCTGCTGGTTGCAGTCCCAAATCTTGGCCCCATGCCGTCCTGGCAGCATAATTTGCCGCCCAGTGAATGAAACTGTGACCCAGCAACAGGATCCTCAATTGCTGTTTGGGTCGCTCTGCATCTGAAAGAAAGAGACAAAGAGCCCGGCAGCAGCCTACAGCTGTGACAAGTCCCGCACATAAAGTTTGTATCTATGGGAGGACCATCTCTCCACCTTCCTGATCTCCTCTGGGCCATACCCTAGCATGGCGGCAGTAGATGCTGCCCCAGTGCAAAATGAGTGGGTTCCAAAGCGCCATCCAGCCAAACCCACTCATTCCAAAGAAGCTCCAGTTACCTTCCAAAATTGGTTTTTTGTCAGTGGGGTGCCGTCACTATGACAAAATAAGTAGCCCTAATCTTCCCCCCTTTTCTTGAGGTAATCCTCTAGTGCCCTAACTAGGCATATTTCTAAAATGAAGCAAGTCCCTAGTGAGATAAAGGCTCCTTTTCCTAATTGATCTGTTTTAGATCTCTGGATATGCAATTGTAACCTGTCTTTGCCCATTGTGACATCTATAAGTTGTAATGCCATTTGTGACGTGTCATGCTTGCTCCAAAAAATGTCAAAAGTGTTGCTGCCTGAAAGAGGGAAGCTTCGTACCTATCACTACAAATGCTACCCCATGATTCACCAAACCTCATCAGTATGGCTGGAGAAAAAGGGGACCTATCATTGGGCATTCTAATTCTTTCCTTATTCCATCCTTCAATCATCTTACGAATTCTAAAGTCCCCTGTGGAATCAGCTACTCCAAGGTACTTATCCTGGAATGCCAACGCCAACATCTTGCCCTGAATAGAACTAGGTGCCATGCCCTTTCGAAAAAGAAAAACGCCGAATTGTTGTAGGTGATCAACTGGTATGGGCCACACCTGTTCCAACTGTTCGTGAACTCTAAATTATCTAAACTCTTTGCAAATTGCAAAGTAACCCCGCCGAGTACTCGGGGCAAGAGCCAGCCCTATTGCTTGCAGTGCCTCCCGCCTCCAATCTGCCATACCTCTTGTGGGAGGACTTCTGGCCACCTGCAAGCTCCTGGAGCCTATGCCCTGAACCACTCCATCTGTTGACGGGACAGGGCGTCAGCTATATTGTTGTCTATGCCGGGGATGTGCCTTGCATGTGTCTTGCATTAAATTGTAAGGTGCATAATACAAGTGTTCTCACAATCCTCATGACCCGTTCAGATCTGGATGACATGTTATTAATGATATGCACCACTGCCATATTATCGCACCAGAATCTGACTACTGAATTGGCCCATTCCTCAGCCCATAACCATGTGGCACCAAGAATGGGAAAAAAACTCCAGGAATGTCAAGTCCCTGGTTAGGTCTGACCTTTGCCACTCCTCAGGCCAAGTCCCTGCACACCAGCGACCCCGGAAATAGATGCCAAAACCTGGGGCAACTACCCTACAAGCAAAATTCAAATGGCCCACTTTCTACTGTGGCCTTAGGGTGGCCTTCTTCTGCCTCAATAGACGCCCCAATCTGGCCCGCAAGTCAACCAGCTTTTTGTCAGGAAGCTTGCAGTATTGGTGGCAGGTATCCAACTCTATGCCCAAGAATGTGATGTTAAGCGTTGGCCCTTCCGTTTTCTCCTTAGCCAATGGAAGCCCAATCTCCTGAGCCAATTTCTCAAAAGTCTCCATCAGGTGCCTACAATTCCCAGAATCCTTTGCACCACAAAAAAGAAAATAATTTAAATAATGGGCCGTGCTACGCAGCCCCGCCCTATGTCTAAGTTCCCATTCCAAAAAGGAGCTAAAGAGCAACCCATGGGTAATGCTCTATCCATGTAAAAGGCACCCTCAAAGGAAAAACCTAACGGAATTATACCCAGTGTCAGGTACAGAAGGGTACGGCCAAACCCCAGCTCCCACCGATGCCCCTGTAGGGGTGGAAAAAGGTGTTGGGGGATAAGGGGCCCGCCAGGCACCAGCGGATGAACCCAAAGGCACCTGACTTGCCAGCCAGCCCTGTGTGCCCATGGTCAACTGCTCCTGCACTTGTGTTCCCAACCCCCATGGCCACATCGGCAGGACTCCACTATTGTCCGGTGCAGCAGCGAGCTCACCTGACATTTGAATAGTGGCTGCATCCCAGCTGGTTGAAGGCCTTTCACCATCTGACCTGCTGTCCTCGACCACTTCCTACCTCTGGGCCCCATTACTGCCCAGGTATGCAAGCACGTGTTCAGCTCTGCTCTTGACCTGACCGATCAATTCTGCTGGCTGGCATTCCCTTGACGAATCTGCAACTCCCGACGCACCTTGCACACCAGCCTCTAAAGCAGCAAAATGGGACAAAAGATTATCAGCAAGGGCTTTCAGTTTAGCACACTTGTGTGCCCTGGACTCCCTTACTGAGCACCTAGGCAGATTGTCCTTACCCCCTTATGTGCTTGGCTAGCCTTCTGCTGCTCCAATGCTGCTATTTTAGCCCGTATTTCCTCCCACACAGGCCACCCCTCCCCGTCTGATGATGATGATACAACTGGAGGAGACGCCCTGGGAGCCCTGCGCTTTGCAGGTTGTTTGCCTTTGCTATTGCCCTGACTCTTTTTTGGGGCCATGGCTACTAACAAAAGCTCTTACTAAATAATCTACCCACTAGCCAGGTAGCCAACCCTTACTAACGTGCTCCAATTGTAAAAAACACCCTACATTATACCCTTATTGTTTGCCTATTTATTTAGGTATTATTTTATAATAATAATAATTTTTTTTTTAAAATACAAGCCCTCAGGACTAGCTAACCAACAACTGGTAGTTGCTCCAATGCAACTATTCCTGTTGTTATTATAATCTTATTTAATTTTAATTTCTTTATTATTATTATTATTATTATTATTATTATTATTATTATTATTATTATTATTATTATTATTATTATTATTATTATTATTATTATTATTATTTTGAATGTGCATGTGTGCGTGTCTGTAAGTGCACCGCTTCCAATTAAATTTAAAGAAACCCCAACAAACACACAACCATGTAATTAACGGTGTGCATGGGGGGCATAACTCTGTCCCCCAACTGCCTTTAGTGTGTGTTTGTGTGTGTGGGTGTTTGCCCTGTCCCCAACTGCCTCAACCCAAGGGCCAAGCCCAATGGGGGGGGTGTTATCACCCCCTTAGTCCTGAAGCTTATGAAACCCTTTTCCCACTTGCTCCTATTTATGATTTTATTTAAATATAGATAGATAGATAGATAGATAGATAGATAGATAGATAGATAGATAGATAGATAGATAGATAGATATAAACAAAAGACATCCCTTGGGATTTCTTGTTGTTCTCCAATTCCTTCTGCCTTTTTCTTTTCTCTTTTTTAAAAAACAAAATGGCTGTAAGCAGGCTCCGCTGGGGATCAAGGCTGATCCCCAACACTACACTCCAACCTTGGGGAGTGCCGATGCACCTCCCACCGCTCCCTCAACGCCGTTGGCTGCTACGCAGCAAAAAATCCCTGCAGCGCTGAACACAGCCACTGCCAGGGAACGCAAGCTCGAAAGAGGCCGAGCACGTGGGAGAGCATCCTTTTAAGGACGCTCCCCCCTCCCCCGGGTAACTACAAGAATAGCGTGTCTCGCGCTATCCCGAGGGGAGGGCAAAGGAGCTCCGCTCGGTGACAAGCGCCAGTGGAGCCGACATTCTTGCTAATACAGACATAGGCAGTGCCCTGATTTCAAGAACCTTTTAAAAAGAAACAACAGACAGTCATGAGGCACCTTAAAGACAGACACAGTTAGTTTCAAACATGCCACAAGACAACAGTTTTGCTGTTAACCAGCTAGCAGCAGTACTCCCAAATCTCTTTTTCAAGGACATTCTCACTATTGAACCAACATTCAATGCACATTATTCCTAAGACAGTTAAGACTGTGTGTTTTTTTGGGTTTTTTGTACAGTATTACTTATGTTTATCTGGCATACAAAATCCTAACCGTTAGGAGCTTCTTGTCCAGTATTGAGCTTGCTGTAGTAGGAATGTCATCTCAAGTATAAAAATCTTCCCAAGAGGCAGTAGTGCTCTTGATAAAGATTTTCCTTTTCACAGAAAACATGGAACCATATCCATGCTGCAAATGCCCCCTTTTAGTTTTTGTAATAAAAGAAGAAGAAAAGAATGCCAAAGAAATGTGAGCACTGTTTCCTGAGATTTTAGAACATCCCTGTAGAAACAAGTCTTGGTGGAATGAAGAAACTAAAGTTATCATAACATTCATCTGTCACCATCTAGTGGCTGAAATAAAGCATATGCCCCGACAGCAAAACAATTTTTTGATCTTTCATCTTTGTGAATGAGGAGGTGCTTTTATTCTTATTTATGCATGATATCTCTGGTGCTCTTCTGTTGCCATCTAGTGGCCATCATACAGTTTTGTCAAGCCTTGGCTCCAAAAAAATATTGAACCCTTCAAATGAGAATACACCCAGAGCGATCTAGATCTGTGCAATCATTTTTGGCACTGAATTTTGATATGTACAGGCCTTCCCTAGCATTTAAACCATGGGTGTATTTATGTGTCTGTTATCAGCAGCCCTATATTGTGTGTAAAAAGGATAACACCCACCTGCCACTTCCTCTACCGTTCCCAAGCCTCAAATAGATATTCTACCTCCTTCCACTGCCAGTTATTTTCCCAAGAACCAAATGTGGCCTGGCTGCTGCCACTCTTCCTGTTTTTCACCTCTTCTTTCTTTCTTTCTTTCTTTCTTTCTTTCTTTCTTTCTTTCTTTCTTTCTTTCTTTCTTCCTTCCTTCCTTCCTTCCTTCCTTCCTTCCTTCCTTCCTTCCTTCCTTCCTTCCTTCCTTCCTTCCTTCCTATCAGAGTGTTGTACAATTTAAAATTATGGGTGTATATGAAATATAGGTTAAAAATAAAAACTAATTAAAATGTTGAAATAATTTGTATATTTTTTCACCAGAAGCAGGTTGCTTCAAATAGTGTTACATCAGCCATTTGCTAGATATTCTTTTGTACTTGTCTGTCATGGGACATAAATTGTATGCATTTAAGTGCTGCATTGATTGAATTTCCCCACAATGACAGAAAAATTGTCCTGTATCCAAGTAGCCCCGTTTTACTTGATCCTCTGCCATAGTGTGAAACTTGCCACCTGTCATGGCTGTTACAGGGCATCCCATGTGTCTGCATGTCCCCAGATGACTCCCCCATTCATTTATGTCAGCGGAGTAGAAGGGAAGAGAACCACTCCCTCTCCCTTCCAAATATGGCTGAGTGCAGTGCTCCTGTGCCAGCACTTCTTTGAGGTAAAGGATGTCAATGAAATCCATCTATCACCACTGAATACTAGTTTTCACCTCATGGCTGCTGAGACCAGCAGGTTTTTTTTTGCCTTCCAGTCCCATTGAGGCAAAGGAGGAGGGTGGAAATAAAATGGTAGCCCGTTGTCTCCACCAAAAATGACTCCTTGGCCCTGACAATCATTGCTTGTCATGCTGTTTCTCCCATGAGCACCACTCAGCTGTGAGTCAACACTGCTTTAAGATAAATAACTGATAATGACAAAATGAACAATCACTTATTTTAGCTTTCAGCTTCTGTTCCTTGTTTTTTTACTTCCTTTCTACTTTCTCAAAGAATTATGTACATCTTCTAAGGAGGGAATACAAATCTTATTCCCTCCTTAGAGGGAAATCTTATTGGGCTCTAGCTCAATAACCAACAACCACTAAGGATAGGGATGATATTGCCTGTCATCATCTGTAGCCATATCAACCCAACTCAGTTCAAATATGTATATTGATCTGCTGTTGCATATTTCAACTTTGGATCCCTTTATTAAAGTGTGTGAATGGATAGGTTTCTTTTTCAAGCAGGTTCTTGTCATGAGTTTTGGGCTGATGTTACAATTTCCTTTGGCTTTTGTTCCATCTCCTGGTTTCTTGGATTGTTTTATGTCATTCTCCTCTCTTCCCCCTTAGCAAGTTGTTCCTTGATTGCCTTGAAATTAGAATGTTTTCCAGTGATTGCCTGGCCTCTTTTTCCTTACTTTCTGCACTATAATTGAATTCACATTGAATGGAATAAACAACTTTTCTTCTCCCTTTGACTTCAGAATGACTAGGTTTCCTTGATGTTGTGTATTCCTTCTCCAGAGACTTTCATTTTTAACTGCTTAGCATCTGTTTGCTTTTGAAGTCAGAACAATTTTGCCTTGCACTAACAATGTTTTGATAACAGGAATCTTTGTGAATGGGTTGGAATGTTTCTACTGCTAATTGCAACTGTTGAGTGCAATCATTTTTATTATGTGGAATGATTGTGCAATTACAGGGGGGAGGGGAATGTACATTGTTTGTCCCTGTCGTTTTCCTTCCATCCCTTGCACCTGAATTTATCTTTAGGTTAGATCTCATTCCCGTTCCTGTTCTGGCAATGGCTACAGGCAAGCAAAACATGGAGGCTTTCCTCCCACTCCTTCACAGCCTCTAGAATGTTAGGCCCCAGCTGTTCAGGATACTGGGAGTTGTGGTGTGTTTGGTTGGTCGGCTATATATGTAGTGCATTTTTATGTTACCTTTCTCTCAGTCAAGGGACTCATGGTGGCTCACAGCATAATTTCTGCACCTAAAAAATGTAGATTAGGCATCCTTCAGTCTCGAGAGACTATGGTAACGTGCTCTGAATAGAGGACTTGGAACAGCATCTAGTGTGGCTGAGAAGGCTGAGAAATACCTAAAAAATACCTACTCCTCTAAAGGTCTTTAATTTACATTCAGGCCTCTCAGCCATTGCCATTTGGTGTAGCCATGAACCAACTCAGTTCATTACAAGAGGCATTTATTTATTTATTTATTTATTTATTTATTTATTTATTTATTTATTATACTGCCCATCTGGCTGTGGCAACTCTGGTCAGTTTACAACATATATATACAACCTATCAAATACAATTTAATATAACAAATCATCATCATCATCATAAAATACAAATAGGCAGTAACTCAAAGCATAAAGATACATCAAAATAAAACATTCAAATCATTTAAAACATTGGTCAGATAGGCTAGTTAGACTCAGCTGAATTCGCAAGTTCAACGTTTTTGAATGCCTGCCTGAATAGCCAGGTTTTTAATGACTTTTAAAATATTCTCTGTGAAGGGACCAAACAAATTGCAGGGGGGAGTTCATTCCACAGTCGAGGAACAACCACTGAGAAGGACAAGTTTCTCATCTTCTCCCTCCAGGCCTCTCTCAGGGTTAGCATCCTCAGCTGGCCTGCTTGGGATGTTCTTATACGATGGGCAGATCTTGTTGGAAGTAGGCATTCTGCCAGGTAGTGAGGTCCCAAACCGTTTAGGGCTTCATAGGTTAAAACCACCACCTTGAATTTGTGTGCTTTCAACACATTATAGTGAGAAGGGGGGAGTGGGAAAGGAGACACGTGCAGGGGCACTCCCTCTCCCTCTCCCTCCCTCCCTCCCTCTCTCACACACACACACCATTCAAGTCATTTATCAAGTTGCTGGAAACACCCTCAGTTTGCAAGACCCGTTTCATTTATGATTTTAAAACTGAGGAATAAAAAATGTAAAGAATATAAGTCATAACATTACTGCACTAACCAGAATAATGTTGGGTTTTTATGTGTTCAAAAGCAAAAATGTGCATATTGTGGTGCCTAATTGAAGCTTATTAATGAGGCTCCAGTTCTGTATGAATCAGGTTGCGTGCTAGTTGTATGACCAGGCAAGTGACCAGCACTTCATTAATTCATTTCAACTAGCTTCTCTAACTTCCACATTTTTGTTTACATGCATATAAAAAATTGATTCTGGCCTGTGAGTCCCACCAGCTCTCCCTCCTGAGGGCCAGGCAAAAATTTCATGGGTTCCAGCCATGGCCACTCATGGTAGCTTTTATTAAAGGCATTATTAAAGACAGCCCCAACTGCCCCTTTCCTGTGTTTCCTAGGGGTTGGGTTTTCAGCACTAAACACCCTGGGCACAGTCCATTTGACTAGGCTCCCTGAAAGTCCAAGTCTGGAAAGAAGTCCTGATCTGGGGCACAGTCCTTTTAGGGAAGAATGGTAAAGGTGGGTGATGGGGACCAGGGTCCATGATGTTGCTCCTCCCACAGCCTCCTTGGCTGAACCTGTTGCCACTTGCACCTCCAGCACCTAAGCTGTGTTGAGGTCAGCACAGTGGCTCCTGTCAAGCAGTGAGGATACCAAGGCTGTGGTGGTGCTGGATCTGAATTGCCCTGACCCTTCCCTGGCTTAGGAGGTAGTAGTCCCACAAGATTTTTCTCCTCAGGGCCTGAGACACAGAAGGAAATTCACCCCCACTCAACTCAGTACAGGTGCATGGCATTCAAAACAAGCCACATAATTTGAGCATGAGGATGTTTAGTGCTTCCCCAAATAGGTAGCAATTTTCTGCCATTTCAGGAGCTTTGTGGATACCCTGGACTTCTAGAAAGATGAACAAGTAGGTCCTACATCAAATCAAGCCTGAACTATCTCTGGAAGCAAAAATGTTGAAACTGAGGCTGTCCTATTTTGGGCACATCATAAGAAGGTAGGATTCTCTGGAAAAAATAATAATGCTGGGAGAGGTGAAAGGCTGCAGGAAAAGAGGAAGACCAAATGATATGGGCTGACTCCCTAAAGGAACCACAGGCTTGAGGAGCTGAATAAGACTGTTAAGGACAGGGCATTTTGGAGATTGCTCATTTTCAGGTTGCCATAAATTAGAAGCGACTTGACAGCACACAACAACAACAACAACAACAACAATAACAACAGACTTGGTAACTTTGGGAGATGTCACTAATGCCTGGGTTATTGCTATAACAAAACCCTGGGTGCTGGGAAGCAAGGAATGCTTTGCGCAGAGCCCTGTACCACAGAGAAATGGACTTATCTCACTGGATTATTATAAACTTTAGCTTTACAATGATGGGAATAGTGTGCTTAGGGAGTTAGAGTGGCTCAGAAACAGGCCAATATCTTTTCCAACAAGGTATTTTTGTAATTTATCATTTTGTTTTCAGCATGAATCAGTTTGTTAGGCCCAGTTATGAACACAGCCGAGGAGAGTTTGCTTACCACTAGTTATAAATTTACATAGGCATGTCTCCATGGCCTTTTTTCATACTACTAGGGTCTCTAATCCATTATTGTACCGATAATGTTGTGGGAAGGTGTTAGTTGGAAGATATATTTCCTTTTTTCTAGAAAGGAAACCAACCAACCAACAATAAAATGGTCTACTGAGCTACTAGATTAACTCTACCATACACAGTTGTTTGAAATCTTATATCAGTTTTCAATCCCTTGCCTCTCTGTTCAGTGGTAAATAAACCTGCCTCTGAGCTAAGCAGATCATCTATTCATATTCACTAAGTCCAATGGCTTTCTAAGGCACCAAATTCCACTTAAGTGTGTGTCTGATTCTTGCCTGTCTGGTTCTAACAGTTTGTTTACAGTCCAGCAGCCTGATGCTCTGCACGTTTACTTGGAAGTAAATCCCAGTGGATAAACTTGCATAGATCTGGGCTGTAAACTGGTAATCCTATGTGTATTCACTAGGAATCATGTCCTGCTGAACTCAGTGACTTCCGAGATACTAAAGACTGAACTGAACCCAAGTAAATAGAGGTAATTCAAGTTAAATTTAACTGAAATGTACCAGATTTACTCTCAAAAGATTTTCAGATTGAGTTGAGAGACTGCTTGGTGCTTGCGATTCTAAGGTGTAGCTCATTTACAGGGATGATAGTCATTTAAGCAGTAATCCTGTACATATTTACCTGGGAATGAGTCTTAGAGTTGGAAACAGTGATTGCTTCAGTGTAGACATGTGCAGCATTGTGCTATTAATTAGATTTAGCCTTCTTAGTTTTTTAAACCTTAAAACAAAATTACTTGTTTTACATGCATTGCATAATACTTGTAATATAGTCTGTGAAAATGTAAACTTCAAGCTCTAAAGCCCATATTTAAAATGAGTATACATGAGTGTGTTCTACATATTCACTGTTCTTCAGAATTTGTGTAGTAACTAACAGCGTTGACCACACAATTAGCCAAACTGAGGCAGATGCCTCAGGGAAAAAGGTGTTAAGCATTGAATCATAGAATCATAGAAAAGTGAAGTTGGAATGGGCCTACAAGGCCATCCAGTCCAACCCCCTGCTCAATGCAGGAGTACAGTCAAAGCATATCTGCCAGGTGATTACCTGCAGGTGATCACGGAACAAAGAAAGTGGGTGATCACAGGCAATTAGGAAAGCAATTAGCTTTAGAGAGAAAATGAAGAAGTCGACAGGCAGATGTCCGCCAGCGGAGCCCCAAGGTGACGCCCTGAGAACTCCTTTTATTAACTAGCAAGCTTACACAGAATGTTGAAAGAATTCAGATAGGACACTGGTTACATAATTGCCACTAGGATTGGCCGGAGAAAGGCTTTGAACTTATGATTAACTCTAAGGGAAAAGGCAGAATGAGGGGTCACCCCGCCCGCTGGGAGCGGCCGCTCTCCGCCAGGAGTGTGTACACGTCACTGAAACAGATTGTAGCTAACAACCTTGAACAGGGTTTTCCCACAATTACCTAAGTTTTTCTTGAATACCTCTAGTGTTGGCGCACTCACCAACTCCCGAGGTAAATTCATAAGGCTTGGTTTCCAGCCCCCTGATCATCCTTGTCGCCCTCCTCTGAACTTGTTCCAATTTGTTAGCATCCTTCTTGAAGTGTGGTGTCCTGAACTGGACACAATACTTAAGGTGAGGCCTAACCAGTGCTGAAGAGAGGGGGACTAGCACCTCGCGGGATTTGGAAACTATTAATGCAGCCTAAAGTAGCATTTGCCTTTTTTTGTAGCCACATCACACTGTCGGCTCATATTTAACTTGTGATCTACGACAATTCCAAGATCCTTTTCACTCGTAGTTTTGCTGAGCCGGGTATCCCCCATCTTGTAACTGCAATTGGTTTCTTTTTCTGAGGTGCAGTACTTTGCACTTATCTGTGTTGAATTTCATTCTATGGCTTTTGGCCCAGTGCTCCATCCTATCAAAGTCATTTTGAATTTTGTTTCTGTCTTCTAGGGTATTAGCTATTCCGCCCAATTTGGTATCATCTGCAAATCTGACAAGCATTCCCTGCACTCCCTCATCCAAGTCATTAATTAAAATATTGAAGAGCACCGGGCCCAGGACTGCGCCTTGGGGTATCCCACTAGTTACCTCCTCCTAGTTAGATAAGGACCAATTAATCATCACCCCCTGAGTACGATTCTGTAGCCAATTCTGTATCCACCTGACACTTGATCTAAGTATTGCAATGTAAAGAGTGATGTGGATCAAAAACTGATAGATTTACATTATTGGCCAAGTGAAAATAGTATTGCTGATATTTTCACAAATCCATTGACCATGCAGAAACATGTTAGATTACTGCACTGTTTTCTAAGTGCTTGCACAATGACCACTTTACGATCTGTTCCAGAATTTTGCCTGGGATTGATGTCAGGCTGACTGACCTGTAGTTCCCAGGTTCCTCTTTTTTGCCCTTTTTGAAGATAGGGACAACATTGGCCCTCCTCCAATCCTCTGGCACCTCCCCCGTTTCCCATGATTTCAAGAAAATAATGGATAGCGGTTCTGAGAGTTCTTCAGCCAGTTCTTCAGTACTCTCAGATGCAGTTCATCCGGCCCTGGAGATTTGAACTCGTTCAAGGTGGTAAGGTATTCCTTGACTATTTATCTATCTCCAGCTGCAATCCTGTCCCCCACACTTGCACTTCCAATTTGTTTGGAAGTTCATAGTCTGTCTTATGGGAAAAGACTGAACTAAAATAGGAATTGAACACCTCTGCCTTTTCTTTGTCCTCTGTTACCATTTTTCCATCTCCATTGCAGAGATGTGCCACTATGTCTTTTGCATTCTGAAGCTGCTACAATGTGGTGGCTGCAGTCCTGTTGTTGTAACTCACATCATGTAAGTCCGATGATGCAATCATCAGCAGTGATTTTTTTGGAAATCAAACATTACCGACTTCGCTTCTGAAGCTCCTGTGTAATCCTTTTTGTTGCCAGGAAATCATGGGAGCTACTAAATGGGAGAAGGAAGTCTTCAATTACTAGTAATCAGAGCTACCAGTAAAATTATCCCAGTGATGAAAGAAAGGGATTACATGTGGTTTTTGCGAGCTTTGAGGGAGAAGTTGGAAGTGTTTAATATCTAAAAATAATAATAATAATAAAAATGCTGTTGATGTGGTCATCAGCCTTACACATCATAAGCTATGGCACAGGATTTGGGCCACCTTCTTCTGCTCTTCCACATGTTACCAGAAGAACTCTTGGTCTTGTTCCTCTCTTCCATGTTCCTCCACTCAGCTGCAGGCATGCAGGCTGGCTTCTTTAGTAAGACCTGGTGCAGCTGTCCCCCTGTGCCTAGTCTGCAAGGGCCCTTTGCAACCAAATCTGACTGAATAAGCTGGCCAGTATCACATGGAGTTGAATGGAGATGCAAAGTTTTCTTGGCAGGAAGAGGGTGCTGGCAGTTCTATATGCGATGGGAGTACAGACTGGTGCAGCAGCAGCTCTGGGCCCTGTGCTTTGCTTTCTGCTTTTGGTGGCTGGAGAGCTTGTACTCTCCATTGTGGCTATGTAAAAATGCCATTCTTAATCGGCACATGGTCAGGATCAGTGTTGCAGACATAAATGGTGAAAGGAGTTGTTTACCTTTTCGCTGTGATGGTTGCAGTTGTAAAGAAATGCAACTGAAAAACAAATTTTTTTCACATTGTAATAGTACAGTGCCCCCACAAATTGATGTTAGGATCATGAGAACAATTTCATGTTTTTATTGCTGCCTCAGAAGCAATTAATAAACAATACACATCATATAGAAATGGGCATGTGTCGGTATATGACAACAAAAATAAGTTACAAGTGACACAATATTTTACTGTACAAGGTGTACAAAATTTCAAAATATGAAGAGACTGCAACTTAAAAATTCAAATAAGTTAAAACATCAACTATCCTGAAAACTGGAAAAATATACATACAATTTCAATCACAAAATTTACAATTTTATCACCGTTTAATCTGATACATCCAGATATTTCAAATATTATGAGTGAAGTTTAATCTGTTATACGGCATTTGAGTACCAAATGGGTATCCCTGAGGGCACAGAACAAGATACAAGGGCTACTTTTTCGTGAAACATGTTGCTGTTTTAGCACAACATTGTTTTAAATTGTACAAACACTCTCTAGTTCAACAGATCTTTACCAGCACTGCCACGTATGTTAGTTGGAGGTTTGATGTTGAATGGCAGAAAGACTTGCATAAATTAGGCCTTACGTTACCTATTCACTGGGGAATGCTGTTCAGTAAAATACCTTCAGAAATGGTTTTGATGTGAATGCAGAATGCCTACCGGGAAACATGCTATTAGGAACTACAGTATGGTTGCAGGCAGCTGTTAGTTGGAAGCATTATTAACATTTGTAGGGCAGTAATGTATTTTAAGCAAGCCCTGGATGTTTCAGTCACAGATCTTAAACAACTATTTCCAAGAAAAGAGGGTGATTGTCGTTTCTCTCTCAGCATCACGTCTATTCTGTCCACAGACTGATTTCAGCATTGTTTGATGATTAGATCATGCTTTCTGCTGATTCTGCAGCCAAACAAGTATACAACACACCTCTTACCATAGCATATTTTAAGTGCACACCTAACCATGAACCACGCAAAGTTTAAACATGACAAAATGATTTGGTAGAAATGCAGGCACAGCTGAGTATGGAGTATATGCACAGATGCAAACTGAATTTGTTACCGGGTAAGAAAGCAGCAGATCAAGGCCTGAGTGGTAAAACTGAGAGTTTGAACTGAAACTCGCTCAAAGTCATCAATCGTTTCACGAGTAAAACGTCTGACTCAGTCCCCAAGTGATTATGCTGGCTATGTTGTTTCACTTGTGCTCAAAGACCGGAATTAGCAAATGCATTGGCTAGGGGTGTATATTGTGAAAGAAAGTAATTAAAACAACCCCCTTCATAAACTACACTGTTGGTTTAGAAATACTGTTGGAAAGAATGGGAGACTAGATTCAATACATTCAAATATTGCTGTCTGTATGTTTTGGCCAATATTCCCCTCCCTGTATGTGTGAAACTGCTTGTGCAGATATCTGTTCTAATCTTCACCTCCAATAACCTAGTGTGCCAAGAAATTGTTATTGTGACCAGGGGTGCCCCCATGCAGCTGTTCATCCTGCACATCAATCAAAGGCTCTCCTCTGCTTATCTAAGCAAAGGCAGCAACCAAGGTGCAAGTATTGTTTGATGATTAGATCACCCTTTACTTATTGTAACTGCAGGAGAGCTCCTCACCATGTATTGACTGGCTTTCCCCTCTTAGGTACACCCAGTATAATGGCCATGAACAAATCAAATAAGCATTAGAATGGACTACAGGAACCACCCTGAACTTGGATGGCATAAAAATTGAGACTTTTGCCTCTCGAAGCAGAGACAGGAGTGGAGACACTATGTATTTCTCTTGCACCTTAGTAACAACTAACCAGGTCTACACACTTTTATAAGAAACTAGGAACTTCCAATTTATAAAGGAGAGAAAAACAGCTTCATTGTCTGAAAGGGTTTGTGTGGGAGGGAGATGTACACTCCGAGCCGTCAAATTGCATTCAACACCTCTATCTTTAAGCCTACTAGTGAATCATAAAAATTTGCACTTTTAATTACATATATGGAAATGAATTAGTACGCAAACACAATGCCAACAGACATTTTGGCATTTTATTATGGATATTGCCACACAGATGGTTTCATTAACTAATGGGCCAGTTCAGATGTTAAGTGGCATCCATGTCTTTCTATTAAACTAACCAGGGTTTTCTGAATGTGAACTTCAGAAGGAACTGTGTTTCGTTTGAAATAAATTTTCCTTGAAGGCATGAACGAGGAGGAAGATGATATGGGAAGAGCTGTGTGCAAGCCCAAAGATGGCTGTTTCTTGAAAATAAGCTAGTAGTTTATCTGATCCTGGTTTGTTCCCATTATCTATACTTTAGTCGAATCACAGTTTGCTAGGAGTGGACATCATGAGGCCCCACTCTAGTTAAAAACTAAAACCAGGAGTTTTGTTGTCCTCTTAATGGGGGAGAGGGGAGTAGGAAAGCTTAATGTATGCTATAATCTTGCTCTTGTACAGGTTCTCATTGCATTACAACCAACACAGTAAGAAATGTATCTTGTAGCCCATTAGAGAGGCTCTTTTTGGGCCATGGATCCAAAAACAAGGGAAGTGGATGGGTTGGGGGAAATGAACATTTGAAAACTACTGGATTTTCTGAGCTGTGTCCAAGCACTCTCAAGTCCTTTGCCACAGTCAGGTTTTGGTGGTGATGTTGCAACTCTCTCCTACTGCTTTTCTGAATGACTGATATTGCAAGCAACAGAGCTTAGTTCCTTCTTTGAACTCCAACGAGGAACTCCCTAGTCATTATGGCTCTTAGGGCATTTTGAGTAATGGAGCCCAAAGCATTTCACCCCTTTAAACTCTGGGCCCCTTGTGTTAGGACTGTGAGCTGCTGTGGATTAGAGTGGATTAGAGTGTCAGTATTTCATATTTCCTGCCAGGTTTTACATGAACTGTTATGCCAGTTCAACAAAGCTACCCTTTCCTTCATATTACAGATCTGGTTATCTCTCTCCCCCTCCCCCCCAGCGAAATGAAATTTACAGAAATAAAGACAGAATCCGGAAATACACTTGAAACATTCAAGCAACACACTGAGGTTATATAAACCTAACATCAATAGCTGCTTGGTACACATTGCCAAGTACAATCAGATATGATTTCTATGTTAGATCAGTTTTAGTTTTATCGTATTTAGCTAGCAGAACCTTGAGTTCTGCTAAAGGGGGGAAATGAAAAAAGAAATTCTCAGCTTCCGTTAATGCAGTTGTTATCAAGGTTGTACAGGGCAAAGGCAGCTTGTAGATTTACAATAGAACTTGAGCACGTCCGACCCAACAGATTTCCGGGTGGGGTTAATAAAAAAGAGGCTGATAAGAGAAGAAAGCAATCTACCAATGGAATTCTTCTTGAGATGGCTGTATTTTTAACTGAGAGGCAGTATTTGACATTTATAATATGAAAACTTAAAACAATTATTTTAAAACTCAGTACTGAGGACTTTCTTGAATTAATCATCTAGCCTGTAACAGCAGAATGCCAAGTTCTACAAAGAATCAGGATCGGGTCACACATTACTTTTTTCAGACTGAGAGTCTGCCTTTCTCTTGATATGATGAACTATCCACTGTTGATAATTCCTGTTCATGGAACTATATGCACACTGGAAAGAAAAAAAATTACCTCTCCTCTTGATGATTTTGTATATCAAATTTTTGTATAATTTGCTTCAAATTAACTTAAACAGGAACAGTTGGAAGTAGAATACCCTGAATAAACTCATTCACTCGAACAGTTCATAGGCATCTATTCTGCAGAAACATTTCATGCTAGAAGCCAGGTTCCAAGATAATACAGGAAGCTATAGTACAACTGAAAAATGAGAGGGATTCCTTTATTAAATTTGTATCTTGCCTCTCTCCTAAAAATAATGATCGGTGTGGCTAATATCTCTATAATTTCACTGTCTGTCAGAGAGACAGCTTAAGAACTCAGAGCGATCCACATATTTGCATTCTATTTATTCCTGGGTCTAATTAATGTAATGCAGAGAAAACTAAACCTATCATTTAAAAGCCAAGTATAGAACATGGAGCTGAAACTATTAATTTGTCACCTTTTAAAATTATTTTATTATTCAACCCTACTTAATTTTACTTGTCCCTGATCCCCCTTACCAGCAAACCTTTGAAATGCTCAGTATTTTTGTCTAAGCTTTGGGTTACAACTCTAATATGCATTAAAAGTCTGCAAGTCTGAAAATCATACAGTCAGGTCAGAAGGTCTGATGAATGAACACCTTCCTAAGAGTCCTATAGACCTTTATAGACCTCTAGGAAAAATCAGAAGTCAGTGTTTGTCACAGCTGGCGTTCACCCCTGAAACAGCTATTTTTAAATATAGGCAAGGTGATGCCTGGAATCATACCAACAATGAAAATACCTACACCTTGATAAGCAGATGAATTTTGATATGGATGGAAATGGTGATCTGATTCACAGTGGAATTAACTCTTTCAGGGATAAATGCCAGCTGTGACAAACACAGGCTTCTGATTTTTCCTAGAGGTCTATAAAGGTCTATAGGAATTTTATGAAGGTGTTCAAGCATCAGATTTTCAGACCTGACAATGCTGTGAAAGAGAGTATAGAGGTCTTATATGACAAAATACAACTATCTCTTGGGGAATGCTTCTCCCCATCAGACTAAAGTGAATGATGGTATAGATGCCATATCTGGGGACACTGTCAGAAGGCGCCACTTGTGTGACAAAAGCTTCTCTGCTGGTGTGGAGAATGAAGGCCTTGATGCAGAAGAGCATCATATGATAGGGAAAGAAACAAACCCTTAGAAGAGACTTGGCCCTCAAAGAATCTGTAAAGATATTCTCAGTCTGAGGACATACTTTAGCGGATGCAATAATCTCTAGCAAATTGCATGGCATGTGGTACATACACTTCCCCCTAGCAGTCAGAATCTTGTTCCAAATATGTGCCTGATCTGGAAAGAAAAATGTTAATTTGCAATGTCACAATCAAATCCAATGGGGAAGTACTTGTAGGGGCATTCTAGATTAGGATCTGGGTGCACAATGGACAACTGCTTTGTCACCTCCTCATTCATTCCTGGCTAACAAAAACCATAAAGGTGATATGCACTGGAACTAGCCTCTGATAGTAATGGGTGAATCTGTCCTCCTTCTGAAGTGACTGCTTTTGAACATAGGCAAGGGGACCAAAATGTCAAGTCTCCCATAAATCCAGCCAGCACCATTTGTAATGGTGGACAGCCATCTGTCCGGGATGGTATGAGGTCTCCTGCCTTAGGCAGGGGGTTGGACTAGAAGACCTCCAAGGTCCCTTTCAACCCCACGATTCTATGTAAACAAGGTAGCAAATGAAAGGAGTGAGTACTTCACTGCAGGTTTGATATAACACTTGGTTTAGAGCTGTGCATGCAAGTCCAATCCCAAATGTTTATGCCCCCACTAATTACACCGCAGACTTTGCATACTGAAGTCAAAGAACTGAAGGAGGATTTTTCTCATGCTCAGTTGAATGTACTTGGAACATTCTACACGATCAAGAATTACAGATGTGAAGCCTAACTGTTCAACCCTAACACATGTATATACTCAGTTGAAGGCAGAAAGCAACCTCTGGCTGAGATTGCTGCTATAGTATACTACCTTTGATATGATGGTTGGAGAATCTCTGAAATCCCTGTATAATCAAAGAGCAAGGAATATAACTGATTTTTTTTCACCACGTTTCTTTGCACAGTTGAAGAAGATGCTTTCCTACAACTGTGTGTGTTTCAGGGATGGAAAAATCTGTCATTTTCAGTTCTGTTCAGTTTATTATTTTTCCAACTTCCATTTGGTATGAGCTCATTCACATTCCATGATGTTCACATGAAAATTCATACACATTTCCATGCTTATTTTAAATGGATGGATTAGTGTGCACTTCAATGTATGCATTTCCCCCCTTATTCATACATTTTTTACAACCAATTTCCCCTCATACAATATATTTTCTTGTGGATAATTACCAGTACTGTAATATACGTGTTTCTGTGTGCATCATACTCTCTCTCCCTTTTAACTGGAGAAAATCCTGGAAAGTGCAGATTTCAGTGCTCTGATGAGATTTAGCTCACTCACCAGTTTTGGAGGTGCAAATTAGATAAGTTCACATATAGTTAATGAACCTGATCTCCATTATACATTATGTCTGCATGGTACACATGGAAATCTGCACATTTCCCATGCCTATATACGTATGCTTCCTGGCACTTTGAGCCACATGCCAGTACCAGCTACACTAGGTTTGCTTATCTTGCTCTTGCATGAGGTGTCATCTAGATATCGGTATGAGCATTGCACAAGACCTCTTGTCAGAGTTGTATTGTGCCAGGCTTATAACTGATACAGTTCACGGAGTGTGGCAAAGGCCTAGACAGAATTAAAGAGCGGTCATAATAGGATGCCTCTGTTGTACTATAAACTGCTCTGAAGAACTCTTCTGTACTGTATTAGCATGAGGACATTGAGTTAACAATTTTTTTCCCCATTCAGGTCTTTTTGCTAAGGCACTCTTGGAATTGTATGCCTAAAAGGGGATTAGGGCTACTGAATCCCTCCTAATGAGAGAGCAGTGATGAAACCAAGCCTACCTGTAGCATGGGGTGGGCCTGCCTTCTTCCTGCTTATGTGCACACACTCACACAGGGACAGAAATATACGCATTAGAAACAAAATCAACTACTGTCCTTTCTTCTGAATTGCACTGTTCCATCAAAAGACCTTTGAACATTTTATGTTCCACACATTTATAAATGACATTTGCAAATGCTGTTACACATCAAATATCAGATTTATTTATTTTTCTCTGAAAACAATCCGCACATGTTTGCTGCTTTTGTGTAAACAATGGTGACAAGTCACTTTTGCAAAATAAAATTAAAAAAATCCTAAAATTAAAAAAATAGTCTCTTGTCATGAAATCAACGTGATCCAAGACAGCTCCTTCCTGTAGTGTGGCTTCCTTATATTTATTAGAGGAAATTGCATTTACTATAAATAGCAAAAGATTATATGGCAATATATTTTTTTACATATATATGTCTATATATGTAAAAAAATAATTTGCAAGGTGACCTTGAGCAAAGAAGTGTCTTTCAGTTCTTAAGAATTAACTTAATCAATACACTATAAACTCCATTGATAATGTATGCCAAGCAGCAACGTCCAGATCCACATGGAGCTCTGTGGAGAGATCTGTTGGGATGAGAGCGACTAGTTATAGTGGGAGAGACCACTTGGGGGACGTTTTGTTGTGAGTGTTGCTTCTTTTGTTTGTATGTTTGCTTCTCTGCTTTTTTACTTTGTATAATTCTGTATTAATTTTTTTAAAAAAAATAAAAAATTCACTGAAAGAGTTCTGTTTTGTACTAGTGGATCTCCCAATGTACTTGATAATAAGAAATGCTTGTCCTCACTGGCCTTTTTCACTGATATGACCAGGAGGTACTGGAGGCTTTCCTCTAATTCAGTGGCCATCTGCCTATTTATTTGTTAAAAACCATTGGTTCTGTTGACCAGGAAGACCTTCTGTGCTCTTGTGGAGAGTGTTTTCTTTTGTTGTCTGCAGGCAGTTTAAACCACATCACAAACTTGTGTGGATTAAACTCCATATCTCTCCTTTCGTTCACTGCTTAGGCTGCACACAGGTTTGGACGTCCTGCACAGGAGGGATTACTTAGGCGGTGATTTGTAGCACAGATGCCACAGGCAAGATTTAAGCACATCCTGTCTCTCTCCCTTTGCCCCCGCTGTATTCCTCCTTCTCAGAATTGCTTTTCTTCCATTTTCTTTCTTTCTTTTTTTAATAGCTGTTTCTTGACTCCTTTTACATACCCTAGTATATGATGAGCAAGGTATTAAGCATCTTGGAGATGATGGTTTCCTAAATGTCTTTGGTAACTTGTGGGCTAAAATAAGAAAACAACATTTTTAAAAATGGGCCTGCCATTCAAATTGGGACACACTTTTTCAAATATGTTCTTGACATTCATTCACATTCTTGGGGTAATCTGCAGCCTATGTTTTATGAATTTATGTATCATTTAAATTTACATACAACCTTTCCACATTGTGGTGCTCCAGGTAATCTGTTTTATCAACTAGTGGCCTTAATTTTCAAAGCAATGTGCCATTGCATGTCATACACGATGAAAACCTAAACACATGACTCCTTTGGAGAAAACTAAATAGAGCCCCTTCACCTGATTCAGTTGTAGTCCTACCATTACATAAACTGAGGCAGCTGTCTTAGGCAGCTGATACAGATGGATGGAAAGCAACAACAACGTGGTGGAGAACAGAAATGTGTGGCCACAAAGCCTGTTGTAGATTTTGTAAGCTAGCCTGCTGATTTGGGTGTGGTAGAAGAGGCTGTCCTGTTACCCAGTGTTGAAGTAAGATTCAGTTGCCTGCCTGGTTGGCTTCTGTATGTTGAATGGGGTTGGGGGCAGCATCTTGACCTGAGCTTCAGTCAGCAAATACATTGGGCTGTCCCTGACTCCTTCCATGTTCATGACTTGGAAATGTTTGGAAGGTCTTCAGCACCTATACAGTGTGACAGGGAAAAATTCAGAAGAGTTGAATATTGTTTTGAAAATGTAGACTGTTGTTTCTCTGTACTAGGAAAAGTAGTGCTTGTTGAATGAAAACATGTTATGCAGCTCTTAAGTACAGAAGAACCATGTGAGAGAGAAAGTGGGGCAATTCTCCTCCATTCCCCTATCTGTTTAGTCTTGACATATGTAAATGGTAGCTGCCTCTACCCACTCCCAGCTCTGTCCAGTCCTCTGATTTGTGAATCTCCAAAATGGCCTCTCTTCCTCAGATAATGAGGACCAGTCTCAAGCACTGCAGAGTAAATAGTCCATCTTTTCAACACACACAAATGCAACCTATTATCAACAGTGATGGGAAGACCTGAAAGCTGTATTCATTTCTCAAGAACACCTTCATGATTTTCTTTTAAAGGACAGTACAGCTGAAGACCAAAGAGCAATATTTATCAACACTTAAATAAAACATTTTGGTGGCATGTATGTATAAATATATCTTTATATTAACAGAACACAAAATGAAATAGCTCAGATACATAGACACTATTCAATATACTTCCACTGTTGTCAAAATCATCTGTAAACACCATCTCACACTGAATACAAAAGCAGCTTTTATACCAGTTATGTGTTCACAACATTGATTCCCCTTTTCATAAAGGAAGCTGCATTTTTTAAAAAATATATAATTTTTTCAGATCTGAGTGTCAGTTCAGAAACAAAAAGAGAGGGAGGGGAAAAGCCTCCTCCAATGCTTGGTCAGTTGAAAGCATAATATACAAAATTACTTTTCAAAACAAAGATAAATATGATCTGAAACAATGCTTTAAAGTACAGTCCTTTCCTCAGGGAAGTCCTGACTTTTATAAAGTACAGTATAAGCACAACCCACTTTGACCATCTCCTGTGCAAGCATCACTGAGTGAACAGGAGTTGCATAAGAGCGTGGTGGGTTGTGGTCAAGGTACAAGGTACCGACTGCATTATAAATTCCAGGAATCACTGGTTACATTTCAACTATAAATATTAAAGCCCTTTTTTTTTTGTCTTTCTGAGAAGGTGCTTGGCTATTTGAAATAGCAAACAACTGACATTAATTTGGGACATTGCACTGCACAGACTTGAAGTTTTTACTACCAGTAGTAACAATAACACCAACAATAATAACCACAGAAGCTTTCAGAACTGACAAGCATTTGGAAAGTGCTGGGTCAAGTTTTTTTTGTTGTTGTTTGTTTTTTAAATGCAATTATTTCCCCAACGTCTAAAAATTCATTCCTGATGTGTAGGAAGCAGAGGCAGACACTGATTCTGAGAAACTCCTAGTGAAGTCTGGTTAGAAACCTGCTTGCTCTACATAGGTAGCTGGAGAGAAGTGATATGCTTACTCCATAAACTCTTCATCCTCTACATATCAAATGCATTGGAACAAACACCTGAACATGTTGCTTGCCAGGAACCTATTCATTATTTGATCCCACCTCCTAGTTCCAAACCAGCAAAATGGTTAGATCTCCTTAATCTGTGCAGGAATCTAAGTGAGCTAGAGCCTCTTAGGACTATGCTGGATACTCTTACACCATTGTATCAGCACAATAGATCTAAGGACCAGATTGAAAGTCCATCTGGATGATGTTCACTTTAAATGCAGAAATGCACCTGCAGAGAATGCAATCTGAACTCTTCCATGCTATCTGTTACATTAAATGCTAATGTGGACTCTGTCATCTGCATGCAATCTTTGTCCTGCAGCTGGGAAACTATGGGCTCTTCAAGATCCATCTCTGTATGAAAAATATACATGCTACCAGATTCCACTGCAAAAATATGTGGCTATATTATGTGCCCTTCTGGTATTCTTCATTGCTGTATTTGTTTGTTGTGTGAGTTTTGCCACTTTCAGGAGAAGTCAAAATGTCAGAATAAATAACATGTAAATAAGAGCTGAAAAGCAAAATTTCAAGGCCCCTTATGCTACTCATATCTCACAATCACAATAGTAAATGCCTACAAAAACAGACATATCTCTCCCGGTAGACAGACGGCAAGGCTCTGAGTGCATGGGGTGTTATTAAACAGATCCTTTAACAACTTGGACCAAAGAGTTGACATTACACTCCAAAAAAGGAGAGAATGGGAAACCCTAAGACATTTGGAGCAACCTATATAGTGCTTAGAATACACATTCAGAGATTTTGTTTTGATATATCTGTTCAACTGGTGTCTTGTGTTGCACCAAATCAACTCTCTGGGGACTTGCTGAGAGTGGGTCAGCTACTTGTGTTCATCTGAAAACCCAGAACAGATTTACAGCTGGAGAACAGCTTTCATATTCAGCTTCTTGGAATCTAGTAGGAAAACCATCACATGTCTGATTGTTCCTGTATAAAAACCTGTGTAATAACTTTTTTCTTTTTCTTTTTTGCTCAGTATGCCTTAAATGTTACATTAAATAGGAAATATTAAAAGGATAAATACATACACCAGGTTGCTCATTTCACATCTTAAAGATGAACTATTTATAGCTATCTCCAGCAATCACCCTCTCATTTTTGCAATCCCTTTAATATTTGTTTCCATTGTTTAAAAATACCATTCTATGAAGTTTCCCGTGGAATCCGCTTATGAAAAATGACCGACTGTCTCTGCTGATACTGTTGCTTACGTCGTTTACGTTTGTCACACTGACACAGCAGTAACATCTTGAAAGTGGTTCTGAATGTTTTGTTACACAGTGCATAGCACATAGGGTTCACTGTACTATTGATGTAGCAAAGCCAGTACCCCAGGTTCCAAAAGGTTTTGGGGATGCATTTATCACAAAAGGTGTTTACCAGGACCATGATGTTGTATGGAGTCCAGGTGATAATAAAGGCAAATAAAATGGCACTGAGTGTCTGTGCAGCTTTCTTTTCTTTAATGAGTGACATTCGTTTCCGCTTTGTGATCTGACTTCTTGTCTTCAAGGCAAACTTCTTGGCCAGGGTCGCTTCCTTGCACGATAAAGGCAGGGCAGCAGCTGCCTTAGACTGTGCTGGAATACCATCAGAAACCTTTTCTGTGTGTACAGCTGATCCTGGTTGAACTGAAAGCCTGGGAAAGCACTTCTGTAATTGTCCATCCTCCATACTCTTTTGCGGATGGAGTCTTTTAGGTCTCCTTTCCTTTGACTCTGCATCCAACTTTTGCAGTTCATCTTCTGATGCAGGCAGGTCTTCTGATGAGGGAAGTTTTGTGGAGTTGATGATAGTGTTATGCCCTGGAAGTTTCAGCACAATGGAATAGATAGCTCTGGTCTCAGAGGCAATGTCTTCTTCATCAGAAGAGGCAGAGTTCTCAAGAGATGCATTGCCATCATTGTTGTTCCAGCTGTCGCTGCTGCTGTGCTCCTGATCAACCTGATCTGAGCTTGGTTTCCAGCTCCTGGATGTCATCCAGAAGTGGCAGCCCCCATATTTCCTTCTGTTGGAGCGCTTTCTGTTCTGCTGCTGTAGCTCATAGCTGCTACAGCTTCTTGAGCTGCCTGTTTGGTTGACAAAGCGTGCCTCCTCAGCTTCACTGCCAGAGGCCTGGAGTCCTGCTAACTCTTTGGTACGCTTCTCTGTCTCCTTGTATATCCTCCAGTACAAAATACTCATAATGGTGACTGGCAAATAAAAGGCAGCTATGGCAGTGCCAAAAGTGATTATTGGTTCAGTTAGGAACTGGATATAACATTCACCTTCAAGAACAGTTCGCTTTCCAACAAAGTACTGCCAGAATAGAATAGCAGGGGCCCAAAGGATAAAGGAGATGACCCAAGCTAAGCCAATCATCACCCCAGCCCTTCTGGTTGTTCGTTTAGCTCTGTAGGTAAGTGGCCTAGTGATGGAAAAGTATCTGTCAAAACTTATGACCAACAGATTCATGACAGAGGCATTGCTGGCTACATAGTCAATCGAGAGCCAGAGGTCACAGGCCAAGTTTCCCAAAGCCCAGCGGTCCATGATTATATAAGTGGTGAAGAGGTTCATGGAAATAATACCAATGATCAAATCTGCACAAGCAAGACTCAACAAGAAGTAATTGTTAACAGTCTTCAGTTGTTTGTTAACTTTAAAAGCCACAATCACCAGGATGTTTCCAATGATGGTCACAAGGGCCAGAATGCCAGTGAGGAGAGCAATCAAGACAACTTGCCAGACAGTATGGCCACCCAGAGGATCAGGAGGTTCTTGTTGTGACACATTGGCCATTTCCATGGTGGTGAAGGAGAAGCTCTCATTTGTTTGGGAGAGGCCATGGCTGCTAGTATATGGTGGTATATCACTGAGCCTCCCTGTTCTCTGAGGGTCCTGAATCCAAAATAAGCTTCCATTTGAAACTAAGGAGGAAATTGTACTATTGCTAGATGGGACCATTGTGACGTTCTGACATATTCTGCAAAGGGAAGAAAGAAAAGAAGGGAGAAAGTGAATTAGAACGTGTTCCTTCTCTCCTGCCACCACCACATCAATTAGGATTAACTAAGTATCTGAGACACTAAGTTGATGTAAGATGGTCAGTGGAGCAACATTTCTCAGTAACAAAAGCTAACCAAGTTTAGGTGAAAATATACATTAAAACCCCACCTCCTGTAAAAAAAAAAAAATATATATATATATATATATATATATAAACTATTGCAAAGAACAACACTGTCACACTGAATGGGTAAAGCACTTCTATGACTCATTGTTCATTAACTTTGAATAAGTCTAAAATTTCTGAGACTTCATAAAATATATGAAGCCTGCTATATCACAGTGACTTATATGTGGGCAACAGGCTCCCCAGATGAAACAACACAGAGCTTTCATATTGCCTGGTACCACTACTTCAAACAGTGTGCTTTTTAATAGTGAGGATATGCTATATGTGTATGTGTGAATCAGCCGCTTAGGGCAGGGAGTAAAATGACAAAGAAGCATATAAAGATTTGGAAGAAAAATAAGGAAGGAATGGCCCCAGATGTTATTACATAGAGGAAAGGAGAACATGTAAGGCCTTGTAAAATAGGATACTGTCAATATTTGTTGTAATGGAGTGACTGGCCACAGGAAGCACACAAGTACCCACATATGCCAGCATTCTACAAATATTTTTCTGTAGGAGGCTTACATAAATCCTCTTGGAATATATTTTACAATTCTAACATTCATATTATGTGAAAGTAAACCCTCCTCCATTGTAAAGTCACAATTCTTCCTTCCCCTATTAATCTCCATAATTTGTTTTTGCACTACACTCAAAAGTGCATTCTGGAATACTTTCCCTATACAGCTGAGGTCTATTGTGCACTTGCTTTTGGACAGCAGCCCGAAGGACAAAGCTGGGTAGCTACAGGCTTAGTATTCAAAATCTGATCTCCTTGTACAGGCAAGATAATTGGCAAGCTTATATTTCTCCTTTGTCTGCACAATTATCTGGATGAAGGAGATAAAATTTACCCATTGCAGAATTTGAAAGTTTCAACTTAAGAAAGTATTATAAAATGACAATCTCTGGGTTGTGTTAAAACTCTGGCAAAACAATACCATCTGAATTCCTCTTTGTATCAACACATAGCTCTAGAACTGGAGGGAAACCCCCCAGTAAGCCTGAATTCATTATTCCAGTTACAAATGATCACTATTCTAATATTCTTCATTATTGTGTTTGTAATATATTTGCTTCTTCATTTATGCTCTTGAGGAGCTCTGCTCTTTTGAGAAGCCTGCTGCCAACTAGGTAGTGGCCTAGTGACTCAATATGGTACTTCAGCCAAAAATAGATTTTGGTTTATTAAACTTAATTCATTCTGAATATAAATTAATCAGTCTGAGACACATGCTCAACCTCAACAGCTCTTTAGGAGCTATGCTAACTTTCACGCATTTAGGTTTTGCAGTCTTGGTGCTATGGTGGACACAGACACACATATGTGGACACACACATAGTTTTACTAGAGAGAACCTTACAGATCTATACTTAATGTATGTATTATGCGGCATCAAGTAACTTTTTTTAAAAAGTAATGTCATACATTAATTTTAAGGGTAAAAACTTTGAAAATAGTAGCTTCAAACATCAATCCTTATAGATTAGGCAACAAGAAATGACAATTTATTCATCACTTGTTACCATTATTGTATTAATACTAATCAAAATGCATGAGGTATATGACACTGCCCCATACATCTTTCAATTATATTATATTTGTAATAAATTTAAATCATAAACCACCATCAAGTTAAGCACATGGATTACAAAGATACTTTCTGTATCAAACTGCAGTAGCACATCACATTTTATATTCTAGACACTCTGTGACTCATTTGCCTCATAAATTCTTTTGCCACTTTGCAGCCACTCCTAAATGATTGAAATGCATTTCAGAGAGATCTTCCAGAAATGAATTTAGCTGTGTCACTTTGGTTTTAGCTTTAGCAACTTGCCCTGAAATGAACCAAGAAGCTACAGGAAGAATTCATATTGCAGAGAATGTGCTATGTTCCACTGAAAACTTCACTGATATATGCAAATCATGGTTACAGTATGGATAGAATCTCATCTAATCATCCTTTGCAGCTGTCTTCAAAACCTCCCAGTCAGCAGTGGTACCACTGTTTCAGGGTTTAGGGGCAGATGTCCCGGACCACATGGAAGGAGGAGGCCCCCCCAAACATAGCACATCTGGTGTTTTATATATGCTTTAAGTAAAGCAGTGCACATTCCAAGAAGACACTATCAATAACACAGTTATATCAACAGTCTAATGCAGAGGTGAGCAACATGTGGCTTCCATTGACATTAGTACAGCTACAATGTATTCTCCCTGCCAATGAACTCTGTGTTAAAACTCTGGCAAAACAGTAGGTTTTGCAGTAGGTTAGCCTGACAAATAGTGCTTGGTCCAAGGCCAGGCAGTGTGTTCCAAAACTCAGTGGGTTACTCAATACATGTCTAATGTTCTTTCCATTGTACTAAATTGACTCTGATCTAGCAATAATGATCTGCATATGGTCAACATGCTTTGTCACTGATCTCTTCCTCACAGCACAGTGAGGAACTGAGGTGTTTTATTGTAAAAAGCGGTTGTTTGCAGGCGCAAACTCAAGGATTTGGCGGAAAACATATTAACACGTTTTCTGCTTTAGAGGAGGATCATGCAGCTGTACGACTAGGAAAGGGACTGCTGTTTCAATGGTTGCACCACAGAGTGGGTGTGAGGAGGACGAGCAAGGTACAGGATCATCCCAACCTGGAAGGCCGGCCGCTGCGAGGGAGAGAAGGCGTGATGAGGGCCAGGAAGCTATCTGGGTGGAAGACAGTGAACCATCAACATCAGACGTCACACGTGAGTTAGAGGCTGCACAACACACAGTGACACCAATGCCAGTTTGGCCTTGGCTGTTTAGTGGCCAGTTTAACACACCAGCTCACATTCCACATGGCATGCAGGGTCCGGGTGTCGGTGATTCCCAATGGCCAAGTACTAGTACCCCTTTAGCTCCCTGGGCTTCCCCGTACACTCAGGCATTTTCTCCTGCGTTCTTTGGCCCAACACTGGGAGTAGGTGTATGGCCATATCTGTCAGTACCGGATACGGGCTATAACACAGTGTCTCTGAATGCGTTGCCTTTCGGGGATCGTGCCATGCCTCTAGGTGACCACCTAGCACCGGCGACTAAATAATTTTTTTTTGAAAAGGGCAGTATGTAGACCTATTCGAACTCCTCAATAGAGAAGTAGAAAAGAAGGATGTTGATAAGGAAGACGACCGGGAGAAGGAAAGACGTAGAAGGCGTAAGCCAGATAGGACCTGGGCCAACTGGTTGCCAGGATTTATCATCTATGCAGGGGTGATTGTGAGAGCGCAGCCTTGGAGGGTGCTGGCTCTCTTCCAATACTTAGATTTGATTTACCGGGCATATGTAGACTTCGTGGGACAGGCCTGGTTGACATATGATGAATAGTTCCATATGCGCAGTGCGATTCATCCAAATTTATGCTGGGATGAGCCATTGCCAGGCCTCTGGCTGCAGGTTATGACTCCAGCGAGGCCTAACCCCAGAGAATGGATCGACAGTGGTCACCTGATCTGTAAACAGGGCGTGAATGTGGGTTCCCGTGCCGGCACGAGGCAAGCGGTTCAACCCCGCTTTCTCTGTTGGGATTACAACGCCAGGGGCACGTGCTCATGTAAGGGATGTAGATTCCGGCATGAATGCTCGGTTTGCGGGGGTCAGCACCCCAGCACATCATGCTTTCGAGCCAGAGTGCAGAGGAATGCTGCCAAGGATGCTGGAGGTAATAAGAAGGCGCCCGGGGGAGGGGGTGCCCCTGGCAAAGGGCCCCAGCCCAATTAATTTAGAGGTACTGGGGGACTGGTTGGTGGATTATCCACGGCCAGTAGACGCCCAATATTTGTTGGAAGGTTTCACATTCGGTTTTAGAATTCCAGCAGTGGGCGAGCGTAAGGCGTTTTTTGCAAAGAACTTGAAGTCCGTAAAGGGCATGGAGAGTATTGTTCATGACAAAATTAGAAAGGAAGTATCCGAAGGTAGGGTGATAGGACCTTACCAGCATCCCCCATTAGAGAACCTCCGTGTATCACCCTTGGGCGTTGTACCCAAGAAGAATCAAGGGGAGTTCAGGCTCATTCACCATCTGTCTTACCCGGAAGGGCAGTCAGTGAATGATGCTATACCACAGGAGCTGTGTATGGTGCGCTATACCTTTTTTGACGAGGCAGTGCGCATGGTGCGCAGATGCGGACGAGGGGAGGAACTAGTGAAATGTGACATTAAGTCAACGTTTCGTATTCTTCCAGTCCATCCGCTAGACTTTGACCTCTTAGGTTTTTATTTTCAGGGTTCTTTCTATATAGATAGGGCCGTGCCAATGGGATGTTCTGTCTCCTGCGCTGCGTTTGAGTGGTTCAGTTCATTTTTGGAATGGAAGCTCAGATGCAGAGTGGGTTGCAGAAGTACCGCCCATTATTATCTTTTCTGTAGAGCAGCCCACACTGGACAGTGCACGTTTATCTTAGAGACGTTTCAGTCATTGGCACGAGAATTGGGAGTACCCTTGGCTGAAGAAAAAACTGAAGGGCCTGCGACTTCACTTACTTTTTTAGGGATTTAGCTTGACACTAAGCAGCAAGCTTCTAGGCTACCAGAAGATAAACTAGTGGCACTTAGGGACAGGATCCAGCTCCTGTTAAGAAGTAAGAAGGTGTCCCTGAAAGAGTTGCAGGAGATTGTGGGTCATTTAAATTTTGCCTGTAGGGTAATTGCCCCTGGCCGTGCGTTTCTATGCCATTTATGCGGGGGCCATGAAGGGACTGTGTCACCCTTTTCATAGGACAAGGGTAACCAGGGGTATGAAACAGGACCTCCAAGTATGGAGTCAGTTTTTAGCCGAATTTAATGGGGTGTCCTTTTGGCGGTCCGAACTGCAATTCCGGTCGGAATTTCAGGTGCAGACTGATGCAGCTGGATCTCTAGGCTTTGGAATTAATTTTAAGGGAAGATGGTGCACCGGGCTATGGCCTGAGGAATGGCACCAGCACGGTATCACGAGGGACCTCACTTTTTAAGAATTTTTTCCGATTGTAGGGGCTTTGTGGCTGTGGGCGCATGAATGGGCTAATACATCGGTACACTTCTGGTGTGACAATCAGGTGGTAGTTCATATTGTGAACAACCTTATGTCACGCTCAGAACCCGTTATGGCACTTGTGTGTGCATTTACATTGCGTGCATTGAGGTTCAATGTTCTGACCCACGCAAAGCACATTCCGGGTCTGGATAACAGCCTGGCCGATGCCCTATCATGCCAACAGATCACTCGGTTCAGGGAGTTAGATCCAGGAGCCAACGAAGTTCTGGAGATGCTTCCAGCAGAGGTCTGGCAAATTGGCGCGTTGACGCGGAATGAGCAATAGGCTTGTCCTTGGCTCCGAGGACACGGAAAGCCTACTGGGCAGTGAGTATAGAATTCCAGGAGTTTAGAAAGACTGTGGGGCTGGAATTGAGTTGGCCCACCCCTGTTGAACACCTTCAGCAGTTTCTAGTGTTTCTCCATAGGAAAGGCTTAGCACCAGGTTCCATCCAGGGTAAGTTGTCAGCTTTAGCCTTTCACGCTAGGATTCACGGGTATCAGGACTATACCTCTGACCTTCGTATCAGGAAAATGATCGAAGGCTGGAGTAAAGAAAGGGGTTGTGTTAGGGATTCGAGGACACCAATATCCCCGGCATTGTTGGAGAAGATATGTCAAATGTGGCATCTTATCTGCAGGGACACATATGAAGCTGCACTGTTCCAGGCAGCTTCATTTCTGACATTTTTTGGCACGTTGAGGATTAGTGAGGTGGTAGCATCAGGCAAAGGGGATGTATCAAAAGTGGCTTTACAGATCCACGATGTGGCTATAGAGGAGAATACTGTGCGGGTACATATTCGCCGATCCAAGGCAGATCAGCGGGGCAAAGGAGAGGACCTGACCCTGGGTCCTTGTTTGGTGGCCAGTCTTTACTCTGTAAAAGTGATAGGTAATTATTTACGAGTTAGAGGACAGGGCCAAGTATATTTTTTCATACATGAGGATGGAACCCCTTTGACAAAATATCAGTTCTGGAAAATAACTGATTTGGCCTTAAGCAGAGCAGGGGCTCAAGATCTGAAGTTCGGAACTCACTCATTTAGAATTGGAGCAGCCTCAACAGCAGCTGCGCTAGGCTACCATCCTGATGACATCAAGCGTTTGGGGCGATGGTCATCTAACACCTATCGTAGATATGTAAGAACACTCCCTCACGTCTAGGCAGGTGCGTATTTTGTCTTGCAGGTCCACTCTTACAGGAGAGTCGGCAACAGGTAATGATAGTGGGCCACAGCTTTGTTTTTTGGGCTGTGAGATATGCTGCTCAGTTGGCGTGGGGGAGCGATTTGGGTCTCACAGACAGAGCCCAAATTGTGTGGAGAGGGATCCGTGGACTGTTATGGAGCCAGTTATGCAGAGCGTCTGCATTCGGCATGCAACCCCCAGGTGTCTTGATTATACATCTGGGAGGTAACGACCTGGCAAAGCAAGGTGGCAAGGCCTTGGTTTTGGATGTTATTTGAGACCTCAGATGGCTGAGGGCGACGTACCCCAAGATAAGTATTCTCTGGTCCACGATCACCCTTCAGCTTGTTTGGCGCGATGGGCGCCAGGTTCAGCATGTTAACACCGCAAGGAGGCGGGTTAACATAGAGGTGTGTAGAGCTGTATGCGATGGCCTTGGATCAGTGATTGGTCACCAGGAGATCCGTGCTGACAGGCCTGAGCTCTTTCGTCAGGATGGAGAACACCTCTCCGACAGTTTGGAAATATTTTTGGCTGACATCAAGGGGGGGCCTGCTTTTGGAGCTTGAGAGGCTCGATGGCGGGGGTGGCTCGATGAGCTTGAGAGGCTTGATGGCAGGGGGCCTTAAGCGTAGCTTGCCCCTTGTCGTGGCGGGTAGTGCGGATATAACAGGTTTCGGTGAGTCCCCTCACAAACACAGGTAAGGTATAGCTCATCTGATATCCCAGCGCTGCGGATCGTGCGATTACAGTGCTTGGGGGAGAAGATCTGCTGGGGCTGCTCCCGGACCAACAGTCAGCAAGAAGAAGGGGACTTGAGGTCAAATTTGGGCCGGCTGGGTTCTCACTGTCTTCATGACTGTGAGATCTTGGGGCTCGGGACTCGCCCATAGTTTGGTAGGGATCCGTTGTGACCCCTCTGCAGAACTTGATTCCGCACTACAGCAGGACCCCCTTTTTCCCATAAAGGATAAATTTGAATATTCAAGAAAGTGTGGCCCATGTTTATTCCATAACAGTTGTCTCGTGTCTTATTCCGGGGTAAGGGGATAATGGCAGCAGTCAAAATGGTCTACAGAATACCCTCTTCTGCTCGCTACCATTCACAAAGTGACACTATGCAAGGGAACATCCTAGAAGCTGGATCTTTTTATTTATCAGTTCACCACTTCTCACTGAAACACGAAGCAAATGTCAGGGCTGTTTTCAACAAATGTGAATAATGGTAAGCAGAAGAATCTGAAACGGAGTAAGATTTCTGGTTTGAAAAGGATGGTGGCATGCATATTCCACACACACCCCAACTCTACCCCAACTGGAAGTTAGACATGGAGTGTGGCTTGTAAGGACACTTGGCAGAATGTGAACGTCTGTGAACACGCAGCAGCATGGGGACTTGGTGTTAGAGACTTACCTGCATTTCCACATAGCCACCACACTTCAAACCCTACCTGATTTCACTTACAGTGTCTGAGTAGAGCTTCCTTCTGACTACATGCATGCAGCAATGTCAGTTTCATGCTACAGCCAGGAAATCAGAAAGAGAAGATCCTTCCTCCTGCTGCCATATCAACTCCCCTTCTCCTTTTTATGCTTAACACCCTTCTGTACTTCCCTCGTGAGTTAGAGCCCCAGCAAAACAGATAAACTGAAATTATAAAGCTGTTAAAGTTTTTGTCAAATGCTGCTTTAACTAATCCCATCAAAGTATTAATGTCATGTTACCCTCATTGGGTTAAAAGTTACTAGGTAAAGGTAAAGGTTCCCCTTGACAAATTGTCCAGTTGTGCCCTACTCTAGGGGGCGGTGCTCATCCCCATCTCCAAGCCGTAGAGCCAGCGTTTGTCCGTAGACAGTTTCCGTGGTCACGTGGCCAGCGCGACTAGACACGGAATGCTGTTACCTTCCCACTGTGGTGCCTCGCAAGACGAATTTAATTGGTTCCGCGGTCAATGCAGTCTTGCAAAAAATTCGTCTTGCGAGGCGTGTTTTCCCATAGGAATGCATTGAAATCTAATTAATGCGTTCCTATTGGAATTTTTTTTAAAAAAAAGTCACTTACCAGGGAGCTGGGGAAGCACCATCGGAGGACTGGTGGGGGGTCCCCTCGCCGCGATCGCCGGCTTTGGAGGTCCCCTGCCAGTCCTCTAATGGTGCAGGAAAAGCCTCCGAAGTGCTCTGAAGCCGGCGCGCGCAGTTGCGGGGCACCCCCGCCAGTGTTCCGATGGCTTTCTCTGCACCATCGGAACACTGGCGGGGGTGCCCCGCAACCGCACGCGCCGGCTTCAGAGCACTTCGGAGGCTTTTCCTGCACCATCCGAGGACTCGCGGGGGTGCTGGGCTAGCCTCTGCAAGCGCCCCTCGCTAGCTTTGGAGGTCCCCCGCCAGTCCTCTGATGGTGCAGGAAAAGCCTCTGAAGTGCTCTGAAGCCGGCGCGCACGGTTGCGGGGCACCCCCGCCAGTGTTCCGATGGCTTTTCCTGCACCATCCGAGGACTTGCGGGGGTGCTGGGCTAGCCTGTGCAAGCGCCGCTCACCGGCTTTGGGGGTCCCCCGGGGCTTACCTTGCACCATCCCAGGACTCGCGGGGGTCCCTCTGCGCGGCGATGGGCATTTGCAGAGGTTTGCCCTGCACCATTTTTGAAGTTCCCGCCCTTTCCCCCTGCCTTCGTCAAGCCTCGGAAGGTAAAAAGGCTTTCTTTTTTTTCTTTTTAACCTTCCGATGCTTGCCGAAGGCAGGGGGAAAGGGCGGGGAACTTCAAAAATGGTGCCGGGCAAACCTCTGCAAACGCCCATCGCCGCGCGGAGGGACCCCCGCGAGTCCTGGGATGGTGCAAAGTAAGCCCCGGGGGACCCCCAAAGCTGGCGAGCGGCGCTTGCAGAGGCTAGCCCAGCACCATTTTTGAAGATCGGGCCCTTTCCCCTTGCCTTCGGTAAGGCTCCGAATGGAAAAAGGCTTTCTTTTTTTTTTTTTTCCTTTTTCCGTTCGGAGCCTTACCGAAGCAGGGGGAAAGGGTGCGATCTTCAAAAATGGTGCTGGACAACATCAAAAAACAAAAACAAAAAAATTAAAATAAAACCGCAACATTCGTTTTGCGGAAAAGGGCCATAGGAGCGATCGTCTTGCGAGGCACAAAACCCTAGCCAGACCCATTCGTCTAGCGAGTTTTTCGTGCCGCGAGACGTTCGTCTAGCGAGGCACCACTGTATTTATATACTCGCATTTTTACATGCTTTCGAACTGCCAGGTTGGCAGGAGCTGGGACAAGCAATGGGAGCTCACTCCGTCACGTGGATTCGATCTTACGACTGCTGGTCTTCCGACCTTGCAGCACAGAGGCTTCTGCGGTTTAACCCACAGTGCCACCACATCCCTTTAAAAATTACTAGATGAGCATAACTAATTAAAAATTAGGTATTAAATGTTTCACCATCATATATCTGGCCATCATCAATTTCTAATGCAACAGGATGTGGGAGCACAGTTGTGGGAGCCTAGCACTGAACTAAACTCATGAATCAGGGCTACATTTACTGAAGTCTGCTTCATGGTTTGTAGTGTTAAAGGGGCTGGGAATTTGGTGCACACACGTACTACTCCTAAACATTCCCTTGTATGTGATGGCATCATGGATAAGGCAGGTTCTCAATTGCAGCTGCTTTTTAAATACATTCATTTAAACACACTTACAGAAACTGCTTCAGGAGGCTTATAATGCAGCTGGATTTGTGGGCACACACATATGCCTGGATTCATTTAGTGCAACACAAGTTCAGTACTCTGAAGGAAATATGAACATTCTACTGTCATCATCATTTATTTTATTGGCTGTGGATTGAGAGGAGCAATCAGATCAGGCATCCTTCAGTCTCGAGACACTATGGTAACGTGCTCTGTATGGAGGACTTGGAACAGCATCTAGTGTGGCTGAGAAGGCCAATTCGAGAGTGACAATCCCTTCCACACTGAAGACAAATACAATCTGTCCCCTGTCCAGCTCCCTGATTTTGCTGCTTTCGGGACTGCCTCTTTGTCTCTTCAAAATGGGAGAGGCCATGATGCACCGCCTGCCTCCAGGCTGAACGCTCAGATGTCAAGGTTTCCCATCTGTTGACGTCCATTCCTAAGGCCTTCAGATCCCACTTGCAGATATCCTTGTATCGCAGCTGTGGTCTCCCTCAGCAATAGGTCTTTTTTTGAAATTTGGAGGAATAACAGGAAGGGAGGCCACCTAACCTATCTTGGAAAGGAGTTTCACAGACTAGGAGCAATCACCAAAAACCTCTGTCTCATTTCCTCACCAAACATGACTGAGAGAGACAGTAGTACATAATGCTTGATGTTGGGTCTGGAAGAGCTTGGTTCAAATCCCAATTTAGTCACAACGTTTTTTGGTATTCATGCGCCAATTATTATTTCTTAGCCAACCGTAATGTTGTTTTGCAGATAAAATGGGGATGGGGAAACCATATAAAACAGTCATGTACATACCAGATGCCTATAAATAAAGAAATAATGACATTTTGCCGTGCCCAGGGGGTTATGCAATATCTTCATGAGACGATGGCCAAAAAACCAACTGAACAAGCATCAAACAGCTACAGATTCATGAGAATACCACAGGGATACCTCATGAGTGTCACAGAAGTAACATCTAATTTGCAGGAGGCAATGCAGGGGGATGTGAGAATGAACTGCAGTAATCGGCGGGGGGGGGGGGGAAACAAGGTGTGAGTTCCTTCAGATATACAATTTTTATATCTTAATATAACTAGAAAATACCCTATTTTAACTTTTAAAAGGTTTTAAAAATAAAGTTAAAAGTGTGTGTGTGTGTGTGTGTGTGTGTGTGTGTCTGTGTGTTTATTAGGAAGCAGAGCAAGTAGAGCATAGTGGATATCATGAGGGACCCAGCACAGTTAGTCACTGACCATGTTGCCTGGGGAAATTCTGGGAGGAGTATACAAGAAAGTAACCTCTGTGTATATTATGTGCTATCAAGTTGTATCTAACATATGGCAACCATAATAGGATTTTCAGAGGACATGAAATATTTAAGAAGTGATTTTACTGTTGCCACTTCTCCCCCCCGTAAGCTTCCATTGCCAAGCAGGCATTTGAACCCAGGTCTCCTGAGTCTCTCATGCTATTCACTACACCCCACTTCCTCTGCTTCCTAATAAACACAAATCTCTGCTTGCTAATAAATACGTGAAGGTCCTATGCACATTGTCTGATGCATAATACCCCATTTAAGTTACTAGACCATAATCTGTATTGATCATGAATCAGAAATGTGTTTCCAAATCCCTGAAAGTGGATTCAGTTCAATCCAAAACCACTGGTTTCAAGATATTATGATATCAAAATTTCAGTTTTCTTTCACTATTACATTAATACTTTGCTGTCTCCACTAGGTGGTGTAGGAAAAACATGGAATATCATACAAATAGAAATTGCCTCAAAATACCTTAGTACTATTTTCCTCAATGCTTACTTGGGTGACTCTGGGTCTCTAATGTTTCACAGATAGAAAACATAGCTAATTCAATGGCATCCCTCCAAACCAAAAAACAAAAACAAAACACGAACAACCCCCCCACACACAAACACACATACTTCAAAGTCTTCAAAATCTGACTCAATTAATCAGCTAGATATTAAATAAATATGTTGCAGTTGTAAAGATTAATACAAATCAGAATCCTGTTTCTCACCATGTTGGTGAGAAATGTTTATAAATAATTGTAAAGCTAGAGGTTTGGTGGTTAGAAATATATTCAAGGCACTTTTTGAACTGATCTTTCTCCTTAACTAATTTTTGTTAAGCCCCCAAGAGTTTTTGATGCAATTATAAATTGTACTGTTGCATATAAATTCACAATTTGAAAAAAAGCATATGGTTACTTGAGCATTAGTCAGAACACCAAACCAAGATAAGCAACTAATTTGAAAAATCAATTCAATGTATGACAATAGCAGCCTTGGACTTCTGATCTGCAGTTTGTTGACTGGGAATCTAGCAGAACCTTTGGCTTATCTCTTCTCCAGCAACCAGAGGAACAACTCTTGTTTTCCTCTAGGGTTCTCTCTGGTTGGGGAAGATGCAATCCAGAAAGTTGGCTTCTATGGGTTCTTATGTAAAACAAAACAAAACATGGACTGAAGGGCCATTAGGATCAGGCAATATGCACTGGCTTGCAACTTATATATGATAAGCTGGACTTCCTATGAAATTGTGGTTTATTATGACATTTAAATCCAGAGTTTATTCATTCTGTTAGAGTGGCTGTGTTGAAGGTTATTAATGAAAATATGTTTATAATTTACAGTCTTTAATTAGAAGTGTAGTGTAAGTGTCCTTTCCTGTCAAGATTAATTAAGGCTTGTTCCACAACCTGGGATAATCAAAGGCTTTATATTTATGACAATCCTAAATCAAACCTTGAGCTAATTTGTACTGGTAATGTTTATATGGCTGGCTTGGTAGCTCAGTGAATTAGGTATAGTTCAGTTCCCCACTAAGCATCTCAGAACAGCCAGCCTGTGTGGCCTTGGGCAAGATGCACAGTCCCAGGAGATCCCCAGAAGAATGTATGTGTCTGAGTACTCTATACCAAGAAACCCCTGAAATGGCTGCCAGAAGTCAGAATTGACTTGACAGCACACAGTATTTAGATGAAGGATGTGACAAGTAATTGAAAAATTTCTTATTTTTTTTGAGCTAATTATTCTTGTTTTCATAGCTTTCCCCCCAAATAGACAGAAAGACAGACAGTTGTTGCTGACTGACTGTTCTGTGCCAGAACCTATTGTATTCTGCTCAGTTTAACGCTCTTTCTACTGAATCATGTGCAGGAAATCCTCAGCACATAAGTAGTAACAATCCTGTACAGCCTAGTGTTTCTCCTCACCTTTCCATGTGAATATTGCACAAGAAATACACTGAGTTTTTTTGCATGAATTGTAATAATCATCTGCAGTTGACACTTCTTATAGAACATAAGATAGAACACCAGAGAAATTCCACCAGATTTCCTGAGATTGCGAAAGGAAGGAAGGAAGGAAGGAAGGAAGGAAGGAAGGAAGGAAGGAAGGAAGGAAGGAAGGAAGGAAGGAAGGAAGGAAGGAAGGAAGGAAGAAAGAAAGAAAGAAAGAAAGAAAGAAAGAAAGAAAGAAAGAGTCATGCAGAGAGATCTTGCTGTGAGGAGAAAAATAACAATTTCCCCAGTCAGTTTTTGCCTAAGAACAACAGGCTGTAAGATTCACATCCCTAGACTATCTATCTATCTATCTATCTATCTATCTATCTATCTATCTATCTATCTATCTATCTATCTATCTATCTATCTATCTATCTATCTATCTATCTATCTATCTATCTATCTATCTGAATTGCTGCTATGTGATTTTGAGATTTTCTTCTCATGTTTATGTCTATATATGAAGGAGGTTAATGATACAATTGATGACCTGTCTCTCAATACTATATGGAATTTTGCTGTTGTAAGATGGCAGTGATCATTCTGGGAATGAGCTGGTTTCTTCATTCCGTAATTGTTCCAAGAACACGTTTCACACAACGTCTGGGTAAACCTAGAGAAGGACCAACATTAATTTTATATTGACTGTTTTCAAAGTGTGTTATTTTTTAAACAGCTGATCTGTGTGCTCCACTGCACACTGATTAGATGAGAGCATGGGTATATGCTTTAAGGTAATTGTGTGATTACACCAAGACAGTTACATTTCTCTTGGCCTATAGCCACATCCACTGAAAACTGCAGCAACCTGAAGATGCAAGTGGCATGAACAATGGCAATTTAAAAAAAAGGAATAGCAAATTTCTAAAGCATCAGTACCAAAGTGCAAACAGGATCAGTCTACCAACCCCAATGAAGAGCTTCAGTTCATCATCTGCAGAATTAGGGTCCCAGAAATTAATTCCTAGAACTAAGAACCCTAGCTGGCTGAAAATGCAGCATGAAGATAGTACTACTTGCTATCACAGTATAACTACCAATACAACTACCAATGAGTGCTGGTTAGAATTTGGAAGATAATAAATGTGATTAGGTGCTGTATCCAGCTATGAAACAAGATGCCCCATTGTAAGATCTGTTTTTTTGCTTCTCCTTGATAACATGCAGAGCCATCCTTCTGCCACTAGAGGACAACATGGAGGAAGAAGGGAAGAAAAACAATAGTTCTTGATCAGAAGCCTCAACCCAGAGTCCACCTTGGTGAGAAGGAATAAAGCCCACAAGCTTGTGGGAAAGGGCCAGAGAAATAAAATTGCCAGAACTCAATTTTTCTAAACAGTAGTGAAATCTTATCCTTACTGAACTGACCAATCAAATATGAAATTATGAAGTGTACAGGGCTACATAGTTTCAGAGATGTAACTTGACCTTGTTAGATCTCTGTAACAGTCTGAAAGAACTGAAAGAAACAGTGGTGCAGAATATGAACTTCTGTCATTTGGTAGGTTATACAATTCCTCTTTGTTGACCAGGCATTGTGTAAATGTTATAAGCATGGACTTTTGCATGGTTAGCAAGTACGGTGTGCAAGTATGATTTCAGGACAATATGACAAGTATATGATCAGAACAGAAGCAGGCATCAGTAATCCAAGAAGCAACACTCTTGTGCTAAAGCTTTTTAGAACTTAAATTTAAAAATATCTATATATCAAAGTCAGCAGGGGAATAAAAAAATTGCAGATACAGGAAAATACAATGATGAACTCACTGGAAGGAATGACTTAGGTAATGCTAAAATGACTAAATAGATATAGCTTGATTTAAAGAGAGGGAGAGGGATGGAGAGGGAGGAAGGGAGGAAAAAATCCAAGAAAGGCAATCTGATAGTTGTTTGAAACTAGCTGAACATTCAGCACTGAAAGAAGGGAGAGTATGTAAGGAATCTCTCCCTGCTGGGACCAAAGAAGGCTTCCTGAATGCAAGAGCAGCAGTTATACCACTCAGGCTAACGGAGAATTTCCATTAGCTTAAAGCAGCAATAACTCTTTTAGTTTCTTTCCTCTTGGCCTAGAGCCACTGCAAAACAAGGACACTATTTGCAGCAGCTAGAAGTGATAGGAGAACACAGCTAACAACTGAAGCCTTTAAATGTAGTATACAGAATAATTCCTATTTTTTTCTCAAGTGTAGTATTTGAAAGTGAACCAAATGAAGAGCAACTATCTTGAGCCTTTTGTATACAAGGAGATATTAACTGTCCAAACATCCCCACTTATAATGTTTTTTAATGTAAATGGTGTTGCTCTTAAGATATGCAAAATAATTACAGCTTAGATGTAATCATGGTGCTATGATTTCCCTTGATGTGAGTGTTGCTTCTGCTGATACAGCCTCACATTACATTTGTGTGTTTTTTGTTGCTGTATCACATGGTTGACTCACACATACAGCTGCAAAACCAGCTGTCACTCACCCTATATGTGCATCTGATTTTTCATGCCTAAATGAAAACATTGGTGCTCATTTTGTTTCCTTTAGCTGAGTTCTCCAACCTATTACAGTCAACTTAAATCCCTCCAGATTTGATGAGCATCACCTCCATACCTTCATCCAAGTCATTTATAAAGATGATGGACAACAGAGGGCTGAACCCAGCAGTACGTCACTTGTCACTTTTTTCCAGTATAATGCAGCACTGAACTATGGATACAGACTGTCAACCAGCTCATATACATCCACCCAACAGTAGCATCACTGAGCACATGTTTTAGCAGCTTGGTCACAAGAATATCAGAAGATACCTTGTTAAAAGTCATTCTGAAATCAAGATACGCTACATCCAGATCATTCTGCTCATCTACATTAGGAAATGAAAACTGAATAATCAATGATTACTTAATAAAATACTGTATATATCCTGTAAAGTACTTCAAAATAAATGAAAGTCACCTATTCATGGGAATGGAGAATCTATTTTACAGTCCAGAAACATGAAATATATATCAACACATTAATATGAAAAAGGGGCATAGGAAGGAATATGGACTTCTAAACGTCTCAAATCTATATCCCATCTAAAGCATAAGGGAGCTTGTTCTTAAGCTGGTATTTAATACACCCTAAAATCTAACTTATGGGCTAGAATCTGCAAAGTAGTGCTGGAACAAATGTTGCAAAATGAGTTTATATACATACTGTTGGTGGGACTGACCAAAGATATGATGGGAAATAGGACTCTAAAAAGCTTGAATGGTGGTGTTTTTTTGTGTTTTTGTTTTGTTTTTTGTTTTGTTGTTGTTGTTGTTGTCCTTTGATTCTATGGCCAAGGCAGCAATTAGACAAAAGGAAGGTGATTATCCTTCTTTTTAATAACAATAAAGTTGAAAATTGCAGGATAATGAAAACATAAAATCTTCCTACTATTCAAATATAGTTTAGCGAGATATGGCAAATATTAACTATGAATAAGATCTCACATCAGCTTTTATTATGGTTTTTGATAGAAAAGTGATGATCCATTCTAAAAGCACTAAGCTGCATCCAAACAGTAGTATTCACATCAAAGCAATTCTAGATTTACACCATGACTATTTATGGGTATGCAGAAGCTTGTAACATTAAACTAATAAAAACTAAACTATCTGAAATAGATCTATGGGTCATGGCATACACAGAATGCTGATGGCAATTCTAGAGAGCGAGGGAAAAGGAAATGGGCTACTTTTTACCCCCTCTGAGTCCCAGGACTTTTAAATCTCTTTTGAAACACAATGATACATAATTGGGCTGGAGGACAGATTTGAGCGCTATGGTGTTTCCAAGGCACTAACACAAGAGCCAAGAAGCAGTTGTCAAAAGAGCATACATTAACTGTTGTCAACCTCAGTGGAAATTTGCTCAACACTGGCAAGCACACGTACAGCCCTGAAACACTGGTGCACCTTAGTGCTACACAGTTTACACTTGGTAAATCCAGTGTTTCCCACCACATACCAACAAAAAGGGGATGAAAATGGAGGAACACAGGCTGTGTTTGGAAAAACCCTGTGTCCCTGATAGCAGACAATCTGGGTAGGGGACAACTTGTGCTGGAACTGTATCTGGACAGGAGGCTTAAATATAAACTAGCTGTCTGAAGGAAGGGAGGGAGGGGAAATTTGTGAAACTATGGATTCCTTTAGGCATCTGATGAAAAACAGGAATCTGTTGGGAATGTTAATTCTATGAACCCACATCTTATGCTCAATCTGTGTATATATGTAAATAAACTTCGTACCACAGCAATATCATAGGTTACCAGATGTCAGGTTTTCAGGAAAGTGAATCTTGAGAAGACTGGGCTTCTGAAATGTATCAGCACTCAGAAATAGGGTGTACAGTCATGGCCAAAAATATTAGCACCCTTCAATTCTGTCAGAAAATGTAACCCTTCTCTCAGAAAATTGTTGCAGTTGCAAATGTTTTGGTACTCACATGTTCATTTCTTTGGTTTGCGTAGGAACAACACACACACACACACACACAAAAAACAGAGAAGGAAAGTCAAATCTGATACAATCCCACACAGACACTCCAAAATGCACTGGCCAAAATTATTGGCCATACTTCCCGCATGGTGGGGGGTTGGACTGGATGGCCTCAGTGGTCTCTTCCAACTCTATGACTCTATTGGCACCCTGTCTAAATTGTAAGAAATAATTGCTTTTCAAGCATGTGATGCTCCTTTAATTTATATTTAGACACACCTGTTGCAAGTAAGAGGTGTGGGCAATATAGTAATCACACTTGCAACCAGTTAAGATGGAGAAAAGTTGACTCAACCTTTGTGTTGTGTGTGACACTGAGCATGGAGAAAAGAATGAAGTGTAAAGAGTTGTCTGTGGATTTGAGAGAAAAAATTGTGGAAAAACATTGACAATCTCAAGGCTACAAGTCCATCTCCAGAGATCTTAATGTTCCTATGTCCACTGTGCGCAATACCATCAAGAGGTTTACAGCCCATGGCACTGTAGCTAACCTCCCTGGACGTGGATGGAAGAGCAAAATTACTGAAAAATTACAATGAAGGGTTGTTCGAATGGTGGATACAGAACCCAGATTAACTTCCAAACAAATTCAAGCCAATCTGCAGACACAGGGTACAACAGTGTCAGCTCACACTATCTGTAGCCATCTGAATGAAAAGGGACGCTATGGTAGGAGACCCAGGAGGACACCACTGCTGACACAAAGGCGTAAAAAAGCAAGACTGGAGTATGCCAAAACTTATGTGACAAAACCACAATCCTTCTGGGAGAACGTACTGTGGACAGATGAGACAAAAGTAGAGCTTTTCGGTCAAGGACATCATGGCACTGTTTACAGAAAAAGAAATGAGGTGTTCAAAGAAAAGAACACAGTCCTTACAGTCAAACATGGTGGAGGTTCAAAGATGTTTTTGGGTTGCTTTGCTGCTTCTGGCACTGGATGCCTTAACTGTGTGAACGGTATCATGAAATCTGATGATTACCAAAGAATTTTGGGGCGCAACGTAGTGGCCAGTGTCAGAAAGCTGAGTCTCCACCAGAGGTCATGGGTCTTCCAGTAGGACAATGACCTAAAACACACTTCAAAAAGCACTCAAAAATGGTTACAAAGCACTGGAGAGTTCAGAAATGGCCAGCAATGAGTCAGCATCTCAATCCCATAAAACACCTGTGGAGAGATCTTAAAACAGCAGTTGGGAGAAGGCATCCTTCAATTCTGAAGGCCCTGGAGCAGTTTGCAAAAGAAGAGTGGTCCAGAATTCCAGTAGAGAGGTGTAAGAAACTCATTCATGTTTACAGGAAGCGATTGATTTCAGTTATTTTTTCCAAAGGGGGTGCTACCAAATATTAAGTTAAGCGTGCCAATAATTTTGGCCAGTGCATTTTTGGGTTTCTGTGTGGGATTGTATCAGATTTGACTTTTCTTCTCTGTTTTTTTGTGTTGTTCCAACGCAAACTAAAGAAATGAACATGTGAGTACCAAAATATTTGCAACTGCAATATTTTTTCTAAGAGAAGGGTTGCATTTTCTGACAAAATTGCAAGGGTGCCAATATTTTTGGCCATGACTGTACATGCACAGAATTAGCAATTAAGTCTAGGCTTGAAAGCTGATTAGCAACAGAATATGAAAGTGTTAAGGAAAACAAAGAGCAGTAGAAACGCACACATCCTGTGTGTTCTTGAACAAAGCGTAATTCTTAAAGAGAAGGGATGCACTACAACACTGCAACAGGCACCATTTCTTGCTACAAAAAATAATAAAATACAATTACAATTCATTTATATAAATATCAACATTATGTTGTTGAGCATCCGAGAAGCAAAATTTCATAGTTGCAGCTGTGAAATATCAAAGCTCAAACAGCTCAAAGAGGAGCTGTTTGATGACTCTAACGCATCCCTGTCCTTTCATCTGTCCTTTATCATGCATTTAGGCATAGAAGGTAGCATCTTTCACTGCCAAAGTGGAGGTAAATTGCATCAGACAGAAGGAACAAAGAGAGCTTCATTAGTGAAACAGAGGAAACAACTTTGCCAATGTAAAGTGTCAGCAGAAAACATCAGTTTTAGTTTCAGACTCCAGTGACCTTATAAGTACAGAGCAAGTAAAAAGGGAATATTAAAAGTTATGGCTGTTCTTTACTGAGAATCATCACTGCATTGTGAGAAATGGGTGAGTGCTTTTCTCCTTGAAATCCCACCTCTTGCTAGCAATCCTCCTTTCATTTCATGGTGGCTGTCATGTTTCTTTCATGTATTATGATGGGAAATGTGCAAAAAAAAAATACAGCATAAACCATCATTCTTAAGAAGAACCAATTTCCATAACAGCTCACTTATTAACCTTACTTCTATAGCTACCACTAGAAAATCAGCTGTGATTCTTGTGTTCTTGTGAAGGCAGTTCTAAGTTTACCCTGTGAGCCTCTACCGAAGCTCTTTCGGGTTCCAACATGCAGAGGAATGTTCATACACACAAAGTCTGATTCATTCTCTTCCATGTTGGACATCCTGAACTGTAGAACTCCTGTGTTTCTAGAAAAAGGAACTCTGGTGTGCCTACCAGTGGATGCTGAAGAACATCCAACAACAGCAACAGGATGGACAAGACTCCTACAAATGGACTGGAGTCTGTGATCCTGCCATTAATGTTTAACACTGTTCAGAGAGAAAGCCATCCTGCAGAGCCACATTTACTCAAATATATCAGAATAATTCTCTTCTAAATTAAGACCTCATATGCCATGACTGAAGAATAAGTAAAATATTTTTATGAGAGCTGTTTTTGTGTGGGGTGGTACAAACACATGTCACCATGTAGATCTGGAGAAAAAGATACATGTCTGCTTAGTTAGCATTTTGACACAAAAGTAAATACTGTATTTCACTTAAACATTGCATAATTCTTGCTCAATTATTTAAAGTGTTTTGCCCAACCATCACTTCCTTCCTGAGCCATCTGTTTCAGTAGATCTGAAAATATGAGACAAGACATTACACATCTTTTTCAGAGGCTTCAGACTGAATCCACAGGTGCCCTTTTCCATTTCTGAATCCAGCAGAAGGAGTGGAAACTTTGTTTGCTGGCCTGGAAGCTTTCTCCTGACCCCTTGGAGCACCCAAGACCAATGGGAGGCAATGACTAGAGAGTGCCCCATTCAACATGAAAAATACTGGTAACAGAATCCACCCCAAAATTTAACAGCAACAGGACTAGATACATTACACCAATAGCATAGATGGTACAATGGAAAACAAAGCCTTTGATAGTACGCATTTTTCTGTCCAAGTTGTCTGGCTTTGTATTTAGAAGGATATGGACAATGCCTTCACCTAGCATTTAGTTCTCCTACCAGCCTTTCAACTGATGGGCACTCCTCCCTTGCTCTGAAGTCTACTATGAAGAGCTCACATGTGATAGCAATATCTCAGAAACACATTTTCACTGAGAACTAGAATCAAGTCATAAAGAGCACAGGACTATGTAAATTTACAGCAAACAAAAATAGGAAAATGATAAAAACGTAACAGCAGTCCTGTCTATTTATCTGCCCTCCCTGTATGTTCATCTTCAAGTGTTTCCTTGGGTTAGAAACCTCTAGCAGAGTCCACTGCAATCCACTGCAATCTTATTCATAAACGCAACTTCTTAAACATCAGAGTTCTGCACCTGTCAGAGAAAATCACCTTTTCTCTCCTTTCACTGAAATAGCAGTGCAAAGATCAAGAGCTGCTCCTCAGTCAACAAGAAATTGAGAAATTGCAGTTGATGGTATAAGGCTAGCTGGTTAAGTTTAACGGAAATGGCCTTGCCTCCAGAATCCCCTCCAGTTTTGATCATTCAGGCATTCACTGATAGAATGGTATAAAAGAGTAGATCATGCAGTAGAGTAGATCAGAGGTCGTCAACCCCCAGTCCGTGGCCTGGTGCCGGTCTGTGGCCTGAGCCAGACTGGGACGCGAAGACAGACCTCCCGCCCCCTCCGCACGCACTCCCCTCCCCACAGCTGCTTTGTGCATGCACGCGCGTGCCAGCACTGGCGTGAGCACTTCCCCACCCCTTCACGCATGCACCCGCGCGAAGGGGTGGGCGTGCAGGCGCTCCTGCGCTTGCGCGAAGGGGTGGGGGAGCGCTCATGTTGGCGCTGGCACATGCACAACACTCCCCCACCACTTTGTGCATGCGCCCGAGAGTGTGCGCGCGCCCGCGCAAGCGCCCCCCGCCTTCCTCAGAGGCTCAGCCAGTCCGCGGTCCCAAAAAGGTTGGGGACCGCTGGAGTAGATCATATACAGTCAAATCATTGCTACAGTCAGTTTTAGAATGGGTACTGGAACTACAGTTCTTGGCTAGCTTCAGGACCTTGGCTTTCTTCCAGCTGAGATTAATACATTTCATTGGAGTGGCTCATCATTCAGGTCATAGAGTTTGTGAACATATCCTTGACGAGGGCAAGAACACTGCCTTAAAATTAATGCACATATATCAGCCAGACTCTTTTTTTTAAAAAAAGAGAAAACAAAAACCACCAGTTTCCTACATGATTTCAGTACATGGTTAGGAAACAATGTGCCAGGTGAGCACAGAGTTATGGTTCACATGGTTTGTCTTGTCTTTGTTTACAAATGATGCAGAGCACAAAACATGTTCCTGTGCTGCAGTAAGTTTGGGTATGCATGATGCCAGGTTATATTTAAATGTGTTGTAATGGGAGGGGGTGAGTGAGGAGCATGAAATGTTTGTAAGAATGGTTCTGGTTGGCTGGGAAAGACTAAGGGAGTGGAGTGTTGGCGAGGTTTCTGAGCAGTCTGGTGTGGAGAGACTGGGGAGAGGTAGTTTTGGAGTGTGGAGTCTCGGGAAAGAAGTCTGAGATAACCAGTCTGAAAAAGAGATGATGGCAGGGAAGACTAAGGAAGGTACATTCTTTGGACACTACCACTTTAACAAAATCTTATTGAATTAATTCAAGTTGAGTGGTGTGGATCTCAATACTTGAAGGTTGGCCATGTAGAAGGTGTTATAAGGGCCTGAGTGAAGGGGCAAATACACACACTTAGGGGGCAACTAAAGGTTGGTAGCAGCAAAAGAGGAAAAGAAGAAATAATTGAAGAAGATTAAAGAAAACACATTTATTCCTATGGTTGTTTAAAGAGATCATTACTTAAATAGTCAAGTGACAAAACAAAGAGAGTTTTGACATTGGTATCAGAGAGAAGAAGTGTGACAGGAGGCAGCATCAAAGGCAATTATAGGGAGGCTGGCTGTTGGGACATCAAACAGCCAGCAGTCAGATCTGCCCCAATCACTGGCCAGATTGAGGCAGCAGCCCCGGATGGCAGATGCTGGGAGATACCAAGAGTAGTTGCAAGGTGATGGAAGGAAGAACTATTTATGCTTCACCAGCTTGCCCTGCACATTATAAACCAGCTTCTTATCCTCAGGTGTGGTGAAGGATGCTGCTCCATCACTCCTTGTAAAAGTAAGATTCAGCTATGACACTGGTTTGCCTGCATCTGTGAAATGGAGGAGGTGCTATTTCTTTCCCTTTCCTGGCATAGCAAAATACTCTGGCTTGGCCCTAACAGCAGGTAGCCTCCACATATATCTTTCCCCCGCTGTTGAGTCTGTTTTTTGAAAGCAGAAGTCTAAGGTGAATTGGGTTGCTCGACCTGGATCAGAAGCAAAACCAAAAAAATTAGCTGTCTCCTTAGTTCTTTGGGGGCTGATAGGACACAAGAGAGAATGGAGATTAGGGTGGGTTTTTTTTTTGTTTTTTTAAAGGGTGGCAGGAGAAGGTACCATTTTGGGAATCTATGTAATTAATAAGTTAATATATTAAAGGGGAAAAGACGTTATGAACCAGGAACTGGAGATGAAATGTACTAGCTGTACTAGAGTGGTCTAGTGTTATAAACTCTGAATCACAACTTTATGCTCTGTTTCTTAGGCAACTCATTTATATTTATGTATTTATTTATTCAATTTGTATCCCACTTCCATTAGTGTCACAGCACTACTCTGCGTGGGTTATAATCTCATAAAATAGAAAACACAAATGAAAATAGAAATATTAAAACTGATAACAAAAACCCTTAAAAAAAAGAAGAAAACAAACAAAAAGAAAACCAGATGACACCGACTAATCTCAGAACGGATGGAGGAAAAGAGAGGAGGGAAGAGGGGGGGAAGGGGGGGGGAAGAAGGTGGTCAGCTGGGGTTGGTGTGGAAAACCTCCCTGAAAAGCAATGTCATTAATTGCTTCTTAAAAGTCCACAGGGAGGGGGCTAGGTGGAGGCTAGTTCCATAAGGTTGGAGCCACCGCAAAGAAGGCCCTACCTCTTGTAGAGGATTTATGAGCCTCCCTCAGGGTGGCCACCCAGGGGAGCCTCAACTGGGATTACCGTATTTTTTCCGTGTATAAAACGACACTTTTTCCTAAAATAATTAGAGAAAAAATTGAGGGTTGTTTTATACACGGAAGGCAGCAGCAGGAGGCGGAGCCACGGGGCTTCGCAAAAGGTAGGGAAAAGCGGCGGTCACTTTGACAGCCGCTTTCCCCTGCCTTTTGCAAAGCGACATTTCTCCCTTCCTTTTTGCTAAGCCCCGTGGCTTTGCAAAAGGCAGGGAGAAGTGGCGGTCAAAGGAAGCCCTTTGATCCCTACTTTTCCCTTCCTTTTGCTAAGCTCCGTGGCTTAGCAAAAGGAAGGGGAAAGCAGGGATCAAATTTTTTAATTTGGAGTTAGAAAAGGGGGGGGGTTGTCTTATACATTGGGTCATCTTATAAACGGAAAAATACGGTATATTGTGGGTCAGGCAGATGACATTAAGGAGAGATGCTCTGACAAGTATTTGCTTACACTTTGCCTTCAGGTGTAATGCAGTAACAGCTATCATGTCAATGGTGTGCTTATTCAACACACCACTTGCCCTTGATCATCACCAGCATATTTTTTAAAATATATCATTGTTGAAATAGAGAAATAACATTTAGGAATTTTCAGCTAGGGTCATCAAAACTCACATAATGAAAGGGGGGAAATGATTCACCTAATTTTCTGTATACTTTGGTCATCTACTGCTCTGATGAACATCCACAGTTGTGATCTTCTGTTACAACAGCTAAGCAGGGTGAATAAGCCATTAGGCTAAGGAAAGTATAGGATATGGCTAGAGGCAAACCTTTGTAAAAGTCTCATCATTAATGGTTCTTTCCACAGTGTGAAATATTTGCCCATTTTTCCTTTGAAGGGATGCCTTACAAATAAACTGCAATTCTGAACATGGCAATGATTGGTTCATACTATTATAGAGCAGTAAGAAACTGAAGAATGTTGTTCATCTTGCCAGCATTAATAGTGCTAAATACTGTTCAATGAAATATTCCAAAGTCAGAGGAAAACAAGTAGAAAAAGAGTTGATGAGTGTGTGTATTAATGAATATTCTCACTTGAGAGAGGGAAAAGTATGGTTTATAACTCCCAATTGGTATATGAACTCCAAAGTATGCCTTTGTGTATGAGAAGTCACAATCATATTAGCAGATGCATTTCTGTGTACAAAACTGAACCTCACATCAAGAAAATAAACTCCAGTTATTGAAGGTTTTCAAAGCTACTTGTGCAGAAAGAAAGCAATTCAACCATATAACTAGAGCAATAAATCATTTTCTGAGCTCTGAACCCATCATCCGAATCCAATGAAATTGAATCTGAATCAAATTTTGAGAGATTAAACATTTTTCTGTAATCATCCCTCTATAACACAATTGTTAGGTAAATCTAAAAGGTAAGAAGCTTTGTTAAAAAGGGGAACTGTTCACCAAACAAGGAATATAAAAAGAAGCAGCTTCATAGCAGTACAATCTAGGATAAAACACATTAAAATTATAGTAAGACAAACAAAAGAAATATTATTCAAAAAATAAATTAAAAAGCATATTGCTGTGACATTGAAATTAATTCTACCAGTACTCCTGTGACCCAATTCTCTAGCCCTACACTGGGTGATCTAAAAGGTTATAATGGAAAGACATGAATAGCACATATGATAGGCCAAACCTCTACTGGGAACCCATCTAAGTTCTTAACTTACACAAAATGATGAGCTATAAAATTTAATTTAGTCTTCATGCCTACCAAGTCTAGTTTGAAATAACTTTGCTGTCTAGATCAGTACAATGACTTTATATACAATGTATTATGTAAATTTAGAGTCTAATATATGACAGTCTAATCCATTCTCCTCCTGGCCACTCATTAAAGGTTGCCGACAACTCAGATACATTTGCAGACTGGCGCAGTAGGAGGAGAGAAAAATTATTCTTCACTACCATCACCATCACAAGGTCAAACTAGCCATTAAGGGACATGCATGCCCCATGTTATTAACCAGCTATGCATCTCATGATGCATTTTTCAGTGAGATACATTCCTCAGCATTCATGCTTGTAAATGAAGTCTTCTTTGCCTTTCAATGGCCAATAACAATACAGTGCATGTTGCAATGCAAGGAACAGAGGTGAGGAAAAACACCTTTCCTTATTTAAAGGCGTTAGACTTCTAAAATTGCACTAAGTGCATCTTTGAGGTTGACCCCACATAGTGCCCCTAAGAGGGGGTCCTAACTGTCCTCTGTCAATTTTTATCCAAAAATGGCACTCTAGCCATTGCTCTCCAAATTAATCAGCCAGAAACTCTTTAGAAAAATAATAGAGATGGCATGAAGACGGTATCTGGGTATGATTACGTCAACAGCCAGGGAAACCACTATATTCCTGATTAGCCAGTTCCAAATCCTCCATGGGTGCATCCCACTGGATTCCTTTAGTGCAGAACTAAGGATGTTCTGTCCTAAAATTAATAGGTTGATAATTTGCTGAAAGGAAAGAAAACATCTCTGGCTTATTATTGTCATATACAGGATATTTGACATGCCACTAACAATCCTAGAATATCTGGGTTATTGCTCAAGAAGGAAAATCTCCCTGCAGATTTGTCACTTCCCATATGTAGAAAGCTATAATGGAGAGAGAGGGGCTAGTCATTGTCCTGTAAGAATAAAGAGCTTATCGGGGTAAGGAAAGCAGAACAGGGCCATGGTCTCACTGTATCAGAAAATAACCTGACAGTTTCAGGTTGCCAGATGGGGCACCTGAAAAGACAAATTATTTCAACAGGCTAATTTTTCCAGTTCACACATGCTGAGGCTACACTCAGAAGTCTGGTGAGTAAAGATGGGGACATTTACATCTTTCCCATCTTCTGGCTAGGACTCAGTGACTCTGAGGGACTTCAATGAAAAGATCAGAGGAAGAAACAGAATTTCCCTTCTCTTCATCTCCCCACCCTTGCATTACATTTTTTACACACTAATATCTCAGTAGGCATCTTTCAGTCTCAAGAGACTATGGTAACATGCTCTGAATAGAGGTCTTGGAACAGCGTCTAGTGTGGCTGAGAAGGCCAATTCGAGAGTGACAATCCCTTCCACACTAAAGACAAATACAATCTGTCCCCTGCCCAGCTCCCTGATTTTGCTGGTTTTGGGACTGCCTCTTTGCCTCGGCCTGCTGAACAAGTGTCTCTTCAAATTGGGAGAGGCCATGCTGCACTGCCTGCCCCCAGGCTGAACGCTCAGATGTCAACATTTCCCATCTGTTGAGGTCCATTCCTAAGGCCTTCAGATCCCGCTTGCAAATATCCTTGTATCGCAGCTGTGGTCTCCCCCTGGGGCGCTTTCCCTGCACTAATTCTCCATACAGGAGATCTTTTGGAATCCAACTGTCAGCCATTCTCACGACATGCTCAAGCCAACGTAGACGTCACTGTTTCAGTAATGTATACATGCTAACAATTCCAGCTCGTTCCAGGACTACACTATTTGGAACTTTGTCCTGCCAGGTGATGCCAAAAATGTGTTGGAGGCAACACATATGGAACATGTTCAACTTCCTCTCCTGCCGTGCACAAAGGGTCCAGGACTCACTGCAGTACAGGAGTGTACTCAGGACACAAGCTCTATAGACCTGGATCTTGGTATATGCCGTCAGCTTTTTGTTAAGCCATACTCTCTTTGTGAGTCTAGAGAACATGGTAGCTGCTTTGCCAATGCGTTTATCCAGCTCGACATCTAGGGAGAGAGTGTCAGAGATCGTTGAGCCAAGGTACATGAAATCAGGAACAACCTCCAATTCTTGCATAGAGATAGTAATAGAGGGAGGTGAGTCCACGCCCTGGCCCATGACTTGTGTTTTCTTCAGGCTGATTGTTAATCCAAAATCTTGGCAGGCCTTGCTAAAACGATTCATGTGTTGTTGGAGGTCTTCAGCAGAGTGGGCAACAATGGCTGCATCATCGGCGAAGAGGAAGTCCCGCATGCATTTCAGTTGGACCTTGGTCTTCGCTCTCAATCTAGAGAGATTAAAGAGCTTTCCATTTGATCTAGTCCGGAGATAGACACCTTCTGTTTCAGTTCCAAAAGCATGCTTTAGCATGACAACAAAAGTGTGCTTCAGCATGACAGCAAAAAAGATCCCAAACAGAGTCAGCACGAGGACATAGCCCTGTTTCACTCCACTTTGAATGTCAAAGGGATCTGATGTTGAGCCATCAAAAACTACAGTGCCCTTCATTTCCTCCTGAAAGGACCTGATGATGTTAAGGAGCTGAGGTGGACATCCAATCTTGGGAAGTATTTTAAAAAGGCCATCCCTGCTAACCAAATCAGATACTGATGCAAGTTTTACAATATCTCCTTGTGTATGTATGTGTAAGAAAAACATAGTGAATAATAAGTATTAGGAAAGAACCAAAGATTTCCAGTGATGCCCCTCAAAAAAGAATTTTTTTTAAAAAAATGACTCGTACAACTCCAAGTTTAAGAAATCCCACATTATTGTTTACAGTCTGTCTCCTTCCAAAATTAGAAACAATTTACTATATTTTGTGTCAAAGCATGAGTTGTAGCAATAGTATTGAATAGTAAGGAGCAAGGCAGAACAGAGCCATCTCACTGAGATTGTTCTGTCTGTAGAAAGGTTGGGAGATATTAACTGTGACTCATGGGAGGTGAAAGATGATATTTATATGTCTTTTACCCTCACTCTATTCAATCAACAGAATAATATTTTCCAAATATGGTTGTCTTTGTAGAAGTCTTGGATTGATTATCAATTTCAGATGCATGATAGAGAAACACGGAGAAAAACAAAGGGAAAATGCAAAATTGGTAACTTCATTTTAGGCCAAAAATGACTGTAAGATGTCAATAAGTACAAGTACATTCTTCTTCATGGAAGTGTGTATTCTGTCATACTGTTATTACACAAAAAGTTCCATTTTCTACCATTGTTATTGCTCTCTAATCTGAAGTGAAACTTGTGGCTGTTTGGCTGCCATAAAAAGCGAGTCATTAATAGTACACTGCCCAGCAGAAAAAAATTAAGTGAGGCATGATGTTTATCTGCTTCAAAAATATGTTTTTATGTTCACCAGATTTACTAGAAGAACTTTATCACATGCCAACTACTGCTAGGTAAGTAAATATACTCTCTGACTTGAAACCAGCAGTCACAGTACAGACACAGTTTGCTGAAAGACAGGTTCTCATGCAGAACAGAGGTTTTTCCTCATGCAAACCCCTTTCTTAAAAAAAAAGAAAAGAAAAAGAAAAGTGCACAGGCTCCATGTCCATGGTCTGTTTCCCTGCCTAGTTATCTGTAGCACTGTGCAAAGAGGTTGTTTTGAATCGAGATGTAGAGAGGAATCCTATATCTGCTGGTGTTTAAAAAAGATCTGCAGATTGATAGTTAACAAAGAATACAGAAATGAAGTACCATAACAGTGGTTTAAGAGGACAAGGAAGACAGAACTGAAAGAGTCAGGAGTATGCAGAAACTGGAAGAGAAGATTAACCAGCAAGGCCAAAAGGTTTGCCCTGTTGTATCATCATGATAGCTACAGTGATTAAGATATAAATCAGGCTGGTAAATCTCTTGCCCTCCAGACACTGACATACAACTACTCCCATCATCTTACTATTGGCCTGGGAGGCTGGAGCTGAAGGAAAAATGACTCCAACAATTTCTGGAGGGCCACAATTTCCCAAGCTCCCATATAAACACTTGACAGAAGATTATAGCCCTGTGAGTCTGTCTAATAATTACTATTTCAGTTCTTATTTAACTGAACCTCATATACCCATTCAAGCAGTAGTAAGTTAAATTACCTCACTGTTGAAACTTATACAAATCAAACACAACACAAAATAAAACTCATAACCCTAAAATAAATCTCAATATAATTAAACCAGGGTTATTTTAGTTAGATACAAGTTTAGTTCATGCACATATTCTTCCCACTGCACTTGGCTAGGGGTCCTATGCTAGACCCTATTGTATCAGACAAAAGAAAAGAGATAATATTTTGGTGGTATTTCTGAATATAAGATTATCATTGTGTTAAGTTCATTATGAAGATCACAGTAAAAATTACTGGAAATCAATACGTGGAATTTCTTCTGAATAACAATGACAACAGTTGTTAAAATAGTCTATCCATCTAGCTCTCCCTTTCCAGGAGAGTAGAAGATAAGACACTTACTTGTGAACACCCATTTTTTTGCAAATATGTAGCTTTAAAACTAACAGAAACTGGATAGATGCCAAATAACAAAAGAGAACAAACCCTATTCGCTGCTGCAATTAATTTCAAAAGTTTGTTTGCTGAATATGTTGGATGAAGCAAGATCTGGTCTTACTGAAATCATCTGAAGAAAGCAGCAATGTTGACAACCTATGTTAAATAAATTGTCACTAATATCTTATTCCATAAATTTACGAAGCAATCTAGATTCACTAATGAGAGACAGCCACATGAAAGTGCAGGGAACATTAAGTGAAGTGCCAAAACGTCAGAGCTAGCAACCAGGCCATGTCCTCTACAGAGACTCCAACCTCAAAAGCCACAATGATTACAAAAGCTGGTGTTAAAAAAACTATTTGCATTTTGTCAACTTTCAAATTATAGCCTGTAATCAAAATTTGGACACTATTTATAAGAGCTATGAAAGCAATCTGGCTTTAAAAACCCACAAGGCAGGTGGAATATGACAGTCTTCTTTAGACAGGAAAAAAAAAGTGGGATAGCAGCTGTACTGCAGCCAGACATTGCCAATACTATAATTTCTATTGTGTGCCAGAACAAAGATGAACAGAATAGGATTTCTAAGTATTTATAATCTTAGATTTGTTCATGTATATGACTATCTAAAAACCACTTATATTTCTTACTAATCAATGGACCTGGCTTTGCTCACCTTACAGTGTCATGAGTCCTGCTGTCACTTCAATGGTCTTCTCTCTTCCTTGTGAACTCCTTTCTTTTGCACTGGTCTCTCCCTTTCCCTCTTCATCTTGATAATCGTTCAGCTTATCTGAAGAGTACACTCAGTATAGCCACATGCCCTGAATTTTAAATCAGGCCATCCCAAATACACCCTCTGAATTTGCCAAAAAATTGTCAAACTGTTTAAGAGAACCTCATTGGAGGCCCCTAAAGTGATTTTTATGTATGGAACATAGCCTATATTTGAAGTTGGACCATCACAAATACACTCTCCAAATTTGAAGAAAACCCATCTTGGTGTCTAAGACAACTAATTGGAGTGCCCCTGAGGGCTCCAGGCTAGTTTTCAAGTATGGCACATAGCTGGTATTTCAACTGAGACCAGCAGAAACACCCTCAAAATTTGGTGAAAATTCGTCCAGCTGTTTTTGCGTAATGCATTAAATAGCAGATATAGGCAGAGATGAACTTACTTTTATTTATATAGATCACTGTATGGAAGAACTAAGACTTTGGTATTTTGATAGTCCACAGAAAGAGATTCAGGAACAATAATTACAAACAAAAAAGAAGGAGCCGTGTCTTCCTGCCTCATTTGAGAAGGACATGCCTGGTGAAATTTATCTTGCCAAGAACTTTACATCTAAGAGTCATCTCCTGGCAAACCCCATCTTGCCAAGAACATTTGGACTTTTGGTACTTGCTCTGAAGAAGTGGGATTTACCTTCGAAAGCTTGTATGATTGTTTACCTTTTATTAGTGGCCTATAAAGGTATTGCCTGTAATAATTCTTGCAATAATTACAAAGTGACATAAATAAGTTTTTCAAGCCTACTTGGGTTTACGAGAAGAGGACTGCATCATTTGCATAAGTAGCAAAAAGCATTCTTGTGCCTGCATGCTTTGGTGTGTGAAATAAGATCTAAGATAGAGAGCAAAATCAGTTATGCAAAGAATACATTAAAGAGGAGCTAAAAATAAATTAAAGAGGAGCATCCTTGCCTAACTCCTATGGATAACACAATTGAATGTAAATGATGACTTCCTGTGCCACATCAAATCTCCACAGATGTTTTGAATAGAGATATTTTATAAGGCAGAAAAACCTCTGATCAATTGATGTAACCTCTAAGTTAAGAGCTGTGCTCTATGCATCAGATCCAAAGTCAATTTAAGATTTTAAAAAGCTATAAAACTAAAAAGCCTCCTATTATTAGAAGTGGGATTTTTTCAGACAAATGTGATAAAATGCAACAATGACCTGGAGTATAGCAGCCCTTTCTAAACTTTACTTGTTCCTCAGCAATGGTATTTTCTGTCTCAAGTCTGTCCTTGTATATAGATCAAAGAAAACTGGCATATTATTTTTCGGTAACTAACAGTAGACATATTGATCTTTGTTAGAAGGGTCACATTTGCACTTCTTTTTATGAATTTTAGGAATTGTGGTAATTAATTGCCTTATGCTGAGGCAGAATATTAATGTGCATACAATGCACAAGCAAAGGCCATCAATCTACATTAGGCCTGAACAATTCAAGGGGAATAAAATCAGGACCAGCTGCTTTACTAGAACACAGGCAGAATCAAGATCCTGACTTTATAAAGGGTCCCTGGAGAGTGCTCTGGAAACTCTGAAACATGTTCTGTTTCTTGATTAAAAGAACATTTAAGATGATGATGATAAAAATATAGCCTCCACACAACTGGGTGAATACAATGATCAGGAATTCCAAATGAGCATTTCAGCCACTCACAAAATACATAGTAATATTAATGAAAAAACAAATATACAAGTTAATGAACAAGTATAACTCCTTGTAATTCTTTTTTAAGTTTTGGAACAGTAATTCTTTTTACTGTTGCTTGTGTGCTTGGTTGCCCCGCCACCTTTAAAAGAATATTCAAGACAATGTATTCTCAAAGGCTTTCAAAGCCGGGATCCAATGGTTGTTGTAGGCTTTTAGGGCTGTTTGGCCATGTTCTGGAGATTTTCCGTCCTAACTTTTCACCAGTCTCTGTGGCCGGCATCTTCAGAGGACAGGAGTTAGAACTCTGTCTGTGTTCTGGTGTAGTGTGTGGGATAGTTGAGTATTTGTAGCTGTGGGATCAGCTTTTTGTCCTTTTCAGGAAATTGGGTGATTATGGTGGTCAGGGTGTTTTTTGTTGTGGGTGTATTGTTGTGATAAGGAGATGATCTGTCACTGTGATTGATGGGTGTCGTTAGCTGGTCTTTAGTGTGCAGTGATCACTGGTCCTTGTGGCTGGGTAGAGTTTGTTGACCTTTTTGCAGGCCGTATTTTTCAGTGCTGGGAGCCAAGCTTTGTTGAGTTTTAGACTTTCTTCTTTTTTTGTTGAAGCTGTGCTGATAGTTGTGGATTTCAATGGCTTCCCTGTGTAGTCTAACATAACGATTGCTGGTGTTGTCCAGTACCTCTGTGTTTTGAAATAGGATTTCATGTCCAGCTTGTTTCAGGTTGCCGATTTTTCTGGTTGTTTTAGTCTGCAGTGTCTTTCATGTTATTTGATTCTGGTGTGGATGCTGCGTTTTGTGGTCCCAATATATACCTGGCCACAACTGCAAGGTATCCTGTATACTCCTGCAGTGGAGAGGAGGTTCCTTTTGTCCTTTGCTGACCAAAGCATTTATTGTATTTTTGTGGGTTCATGGACCGTATGAGGAAACTTTTGAAAAAACACAACCTACAAACAGTATTCAGGCCCACCACAAAACTACAACAAATGTTATGGTCAGCAAAGCTAATGACACCCATCAATCACAGTGACAGATCATCTCCCCCTCACAACAATACACCCATAACAAAAAACACCCTGATCACCATAATCACTGAATCTCCCGAAAAGGACAAAAAGCTGATCCCACAGCTACAAATACTCAACTATCCCACATACTACACCAGAACACAGACAGAGTTCTAACTCCTGTCCTCTGAAGATGCTGGCCACAGAGACTGGTGAATTGTTAGGAAGAAAAACCTCCAGAACACGGCCAAACAGCCTGAAAAACCTACAACAACCAATATTCAAGACACTTTGCCATTCAGTCACTATAATCTCAAGAACTGTTGGTTGTATAACATGTACAATCCGACACAGAAGGCTAGCATGGTCATCCATTCACAGCTGCTCAGAAATCTGTGGGAACTAATTCTGGGCTTAACTGTGTAACCAAAAGCTACTGAAGATATTTTAGATGGTAGTTAAATGTCCTTTCATAAGATTTAAAGAAGTATTAACAAATGACTCCTAACTATACATTTCGCTAAACATAATTCTATGTCCTGAGCTTCATCCTTTCCCTTATTTGCATCAGAACTGGGTGAGAGAATTTAATCCAAGTCACATCCAAGTTAATATAGATAGCACTGGTTTGACTAGAAATTCAACATTTGCAAGATTTCACTTGATACAGGTGGTCCTGACATGTCAAGCTTTATGCAAGGTGTTGCCTCCAGCAGGCGATAGACACCAGGCACTGTTTTGTTGTGTTTCCTGCAGGCACACACATATAGTGAAGACAAAGTTTGGGATACAAACAACCGGCTTGCTACTACTACTACGTTTTGCTACTGCTACTAACAAGGTACTTTCAATAGCCCATAGAACAGGAAAAAAGTTATTACATTTTTAAATTTTGTGCACTTCCAGAAATATGGAAAAATGATCTTGAAAGTGCACAAAAATCTCTCTCACACACAACAATCTCTCACATGTGCATACAATGATAGAAATCGCACTGAAGAATTTTCACATTGTCTGGAAGATGAACCAGGTCAGGATTAACATGGTAAAAACTACTGCAGCCTTAGACTAAAACAGCAAAAAAAAATCTTCCCAATAGCAGTGACAAGCTGCTACTCAGTGATAAATGTATTATGAGATTCCTTTATCATAATAATTAGTAATTCAACACCTAAGAGTGCAGCCGGTAGTGTTGGCAATATTTCATCTTTACAAATTGTGAAATAAATATCACCTTTTTTGACATATCTACATACGATTTCAGATACTAAGTGCAATATTTAAAGTTAAACAGATTTAACAAAACTTAATTATCAGAACACCATATGCTTCAAGACAGCATCTTTTAAATATCACTAGAATCTTTGACACGAACCCAGTGTTAAAATTTGGCTTTCTGTCAATTTGATTTGGAAGTCCTTGGAAGTATTGCCTTAATTAATTACTAGGTGATTTCACCCCCACATCCTTGTCTTTGATAGCAACACTGAGATAAAACACAAGAGTATCTTCATAGGATGACTTAGAGGATAAAGTCTGAGAGTCAGGAGCCATATAATAGTCACTGAAAAAAATCAATATTTAGGTCTAAGAGCCCTTCCTTGTTTACTATATTATACCACAGTTTGGGAAAGCTTATCATCTGTTTGTATCTGTTCATAAATCTAAAGAAGAGAAGGTAGGAACAATGTACTGAGTATGAGATTTCTGTGAACTTTTCTCAGATCTTTTCTAAATTATCCATCTTTAGAAATATAAGCACACAATTAGTAAGGCATATCTGAGCTTGGTTACACTAATGAAATAACTTGAAAAATGGATCACTGTTTTTGAAATTGGTTTAAAGTTATGGTGCAGTCCCATGGTTTTTGGGTCTCTGTGTGTTTTCTCTTAGGAAGGGAGCTACATGAGCTTTTAGAATCATTTAATTTGAGGCGTCATCCTATGCTTGCCTGCCCTCACTCTGGCTGCCTCCCACAGGCACTCTTCGGTGCTGCTGTAGATTATTTTAATTTTTTAAAAATTTTTCCAAGTGGGATAGCTTAAGATCAGGCTGAAAATCGACATGAGTGTGAGTATGTGATACATTCTCCTCATTTTCCTATGGCACTAATCTTTTTAGTTTTTCCCAACTTTGTGCTACCCACCGGGTGTATTAGGACTACAACTCCCACCACCCCTTAACTAGCAGTTTATATGGGGCTGTAATCTAACTTCTTTTGAAGGCAGAACCCTAGAGAAGGTTGCATCCCTGTCTTTCAGGGATGCCAAGAGCCCAGGTCCCCCAAAACACTCACCTTCCCCCCATTCTAAAAAACACCTCAATCCACTTTCCCACCAGCTCTCCTTATGCCGTTCTCTTTCTTTAAACCCATTCCACTCCTCTCGCCTGTGAACCTGGAGTTTATGCTTTCCCCTTGTTCCTGCCCCTTGTTCCAATCAGCCTGTAGTTGCTGCCTGAGACCTTAGAATGCTGGCCACATTAACCAATAGAATCATGCAAGAGGGAGCCAGGACCGGTCAAGGTACATGACAGGGAGAGGGGGTGAAGAAAAGCAAAAAATAAAGCAGGAGGCAGAGAAGACTGCCCCTCTTTATTATATGCCCACAAGTTGTGTCCTGCTTATGGAGGAGGAAATTGTTCCCTCCTTCTCCTTTGCAAGCCTATAAGCTCCCAATCTTGTTCTGTTTCAACCTGCGAAGAAGGGAATGATTTTCCCTGCCAAACCTTTTTCTCTCTGCTGGCTCAAAAATGGTCACTCACTTCCCCTCTTGCCAGCCCAGCAGTGTCTCATTTCAATCTGTTCCCTGTCCCCCAAGTCATGACAGATTATCGCTATGCCTCTGAAAGAAATTTAAAATAATAATTAAAAAATAACCTACATCAGGAGAGGGAGTGGCCGTGGGAGGCAGCCAGCAGAAGACAACAGATAAAATTTACAATGACAGAGGCATTCACGTGCCAAAGTGATTAAAAATAAATTGATTTTACATCCACGCTATAATAAATGATCCTCTGCTGGCACAATAAAATACCTTGCTTCTGATAAAAGAAAAAACATAACTCCTTGGCATAACAACAACAACAACAACAACAACAACCTGCACTCCCATGTACAGTGTGTAGCCATCTTTTTAAAAATCAATTTAAGATATGTCAAACCTGATTCAAATGCCATTCTTTTTCTCAGTGAAACTGAGCTCTATGGTAGGTAAGAGAGGACTTAGACACCCTGTTTCCTAAGCCTTCCTTCTTAAGCCTATTTGGTTTTCTTAACAAACTAAAGAGCTCTAGTCCCATCCATTTAATATACTTGACAAAAAGGCAAATCTTCAAAAGCACAGGCATTGTTAAAGACACCCAGTAGAACTGCTGGATAGCTCAGTGGCTTAGGTATCTGGTTGTGGAGACAGAGTTTGGGAGTTCAGTTCCCCATGGTGCCTCCCTGACAGAAGCTGGGCTCAATGATCCATAGGGTCTCTTCCAGCTCTGCAGCTCTAAGATGATAGATATGCGAAGTTGTTTGTTTGTTTTTTTGGTTTAATTTATAGAATGCCTGATTAATGAATACACACTACTCTGAGCAGTGTACAGGGGAAAACATAAACCATCCTCTAGTCCACTCCCATAACAACATAATCGATACAGCAAAATAACCTACTTGAATATGGTTAAAATACAAAGGAAACCTAAATATACATAAGAGGACATGCTGTTTTTCATGGGAGAAGTTATAGACAATTGTGGCCAGGAGAACCAGTATCAAGCACTTTTCCTCACTCCCATCTCTTTGTACACTTTGCCTTTTAAACAGTCACATGGATAAAAAAAATAGGATCTGGGGTATATGCCTCAGTTAAATGTGCACAAGTATACACACCCTTAGGCATGGTGAGGAACAAATATACTCCTACCATGTCCAGAATATGACACAGACAGAGATGCTTTCTCCCTTTATGAGAGAGAGGGAGAAAGACTGCATCAATTGTTTATGACTGTAGCTTTACTAAGTTGCAGCTGAGGATGTAGTGAAAGCAAATGTGTGTTCACTCTTTCCCACATATCAACAGCTCCATTCAGGTGTTCAGTCTGAAACTGTGTAAGGTTAAGGGATGGTGATTTTATGAGAATGGAAGGAAGTCCCCACCATGTTTCCATCTCATCCAGAAATTATGCAGATCTCGTTTTTCAGGGTTAATGTCTGCATAGGTGTTGCAAGTGCATTCAGCTGAACATGCTTACAGTGTTTTTGTGATAGGCAGGCCTAATGAAGAAGCACTAAGGATCACAGAAATGTTCTAAGGGCTATGAAACCACTAAATATGTTTAAAAAATTTTTTTTTACGCAGACCTTCATGCTGAACAGACAACGATCTGCATGACTTCTGAGTGAGGAGTAAGATATGGACTTTGTAGTAGTGAAGTTCGCATACACGTCTATGTTTTCACCTTCCTTGGAGCATCACATGATTTGAATACAGTTTATAATTATGTTGCTTTACGGTGAACATATGAACTGGCTCTTTCATTCCACATTTCATTTATCTGAATTATGGAGGATACATGTTGATACCTCTGATGTTACAATTATATTGTGATATTCCACCCTTCAAATCCACTGCAAAACTGCCAGATTCTGTCAGATTATCATTATACTCATTCTACAACCATCTATTCTACATTCTCTGTGCAGCCCTCAGAGGCTCATAACTGGTCAAGTAGAAACAAACCCCTTTCATCCACAATAACTAAAGCTATTACTCTTCAGTGAAAACAATTTCACCTTTCAACCTTGAGAAAAGATTAGCAAGGAAGATCTCTTTTATTCACTCTTCAAAAATGGAAAGAGACTGATGTCAGCATTCAACCAGTATGCTAGGTGCTCCCTGCTGTCCCTGGTAGCACACAAAAACAAAACTGCTTGTTTCTAAAACATTGGTTCCCAGTTTTGGGTCACACGTATGCAACAATTTCTGCTTTGTTTTGTTTTTTAACTATGCTTTTCAAGCATAGCATTGTACCAGGTAAGTGCTATATCACTTTTAAAAAAAAAAAAAGAGGATGAAAGGAAGAGTAGTCCCAGTGGAAATCCTCACAGTGTTTTCCTCTTAAAGCTTTCTGTCTTGCATGTCTGTTTGTGTGTGTGAAAGCATGTAGACACACATGTCATCTTTACCTTTGAGGCAAAGAATAAGAAAGAAAATGGGGGCCCCAGAGAAACCATGCATTGGGCTCTCTTCCACCTCAGCAAAACTGTATTAATCTTCCTCCTCTCCATTAGGAAGATTGTGATTGCAGATCCTGCTTTTCACTGCAAACAGCAGAGCAAGCAGCGGCAAAAACCAAGAGGCTCTGCCTCTGAGGTGAACCAACTAGAAAGTGGGTTATAGACTCCTGCAACAGGGTAATTCATTGTATGAATGTGGGCAGCTACAAGTGATTTCACCAGTGAAAACCAGCAATGATCTGATTTGAAACTAGGCAAACTACGTGTTCCTCCCAGTGTAGTCGCACCTCACCTGATGTTAGCCTAAAAATCGTTTCATCTCTGACTGCTTGCCCATGCTGTTGTTTCTCTCTGTCTGCTCTGCAGATGGAGAAACAAAAGTAAATTCTGTGTCTCTAGTGGAATTTCATCACCCGCAGCCCCTAAACATTTTCAAGCAAGCAACATTGTAAATGTATATATGTTTATGTGTGTGTGTGTATGTACACACACACACACACCTATTTGTGATTTGACAAAGTATAGATATATACTTTTTAAAATACTGTAGTAAAACTATTACATGACACAGCTTAGCAGTGAGATTTTGAGGAAACCCATTGTAGCTTTGAGAGCCATTGTAGTTTAGAGACTGAATTTAGATGAGGGAGACATGGCAAAAATACCTTGCGCATCATATATCTTAATCTGACCTTGGGCCAATCATCATATCTTGGGTGGACAAACAACTCTGTCCTTTTGGCTGGTTTCCAACATCAGCTTTTGCACCAAGACTCCTGAAGGCTGTCCCTCCTGGCCTTATCACAGAGCTGTTGTGGTAATAAAAAAACAGGGTTTTCATGAAAGATGACCTGACCATACGGAAGAATACTAACATGCCAATGCTGTAAAAAAAAATTAAAATCCCTAATCATACCCTTATTCTTTACTTTACAAGCAATGTATATCCAAGAGACTACTTGAGAATTGCATTAGTACTTTGGGAAATTATAGTTGTGAAGAATTTAGAAGTCAACTGGAAGTAAAAAAAAAATCCCTGTGTCTTTGTGAACAATTATGATGACAATGTACATGAGATTAATATAGCTTGCCTACTACCTTTTTATGGCTCATACTATTACCTATCATTTGTTCTTGTCACATTTATTTTTACGCAAACTCTAATATAATTAATAGCATGTCATGATGAAATGGAACAGGCACAGTAATCATAGTGAGCAGTTGACTTAAGAAAATGGGTAAAGACTCACCTACTCTCCTTAAGTATTTGTGGGAATGTATCCTGAGCAACTGTTCTTTTTCTTAAAGGAATAATAATATTGTTCAAGTGTGCATTTAAACTCATATGCATAAGATAGATCTTATTCATATCCAGATGAAGAAATGTTTATTTTTATATTGATTGTTAAGCACAGGAGATTAAACGTCACAGCATCAAATCCTTCCTCCATTCTTTTTATCTGAAAAGGAGGGTGTTACACTCATTTGCCCACTAGGCATGAGAATATGTGAAGCAGATATCTTGCTGAAAGTAAGCAAGTCTGGGTCTGCTTGGATGCAAGATTACCTAGGATCTTTAATTGCCTTGAGTTCCATGTTTAAAGGACGGTAGGGTACAAATATATTGAATTTAAAGAAACAAGTAAATCTAAAGTCATTCAATAGGTCAGGGGATTATTTAGCATATACTGGCTGAAATTTTGTTGCATTGCTCTGCTATGTTGTATCAAATGGAACACCTTAACTTGGTCTAGCCTTTAATTGTTTACTTATCTGCATGTTATGCTGACCTTTCCTGAACACCTGGACCAAAAGTAGCTTGCAAAATGATCAGAGAAAGAAAACAAAACAGATATAGCTGAAAATACAATTAAGTTGTAGTATAAAAATTCAATTCAATGTATTATCATATTAAAATAGTCAATCACAACATTTTAAAAAAGGCTAAAAAGCACTGAAGTAGAAAAAGGTATTTCATTCACATAGTGGGCAACCAAATGTCACAAAATAGCACAATACTGTAATTATTTGTAATGCATTATGATGACCATAATGTTTATGACCCCATGGTCAATGATCAAATGCTGCAGAAGCTGGCATAGCAAGAAAAATTACTCATTATTTACAAATCTTAATTTATCAGAAATGTGGAGATTTTTTAATCTTTGAAAAAATGAAACAAAGTGAAACAGAAATGGAGACAGTTAAAATCTGTATGTTGAAGTGTATGCAAAATTTAAGGAAAATGATAACCTTCCAACAATGGGAGGGACTATGGAAAAAAAAATTCACTGCAAGACAAACCTTAAGAGAAAACTGATATAAATGTATTATCGATGGTATATCACTCCAAAAGACATTAAAAATTAGTCAAAAGGTCTACAGGTCTTCGTTGGAAGTGCCAAGAAGCTGAAGGCTCATACTACCACGTGTGGTGGACTTGCACAAACACAAAGAAATTCTGGAAATACATTCATTCTGAAATGCAAAAGATTCTGAAATTTCAATTTGAAATGAAACCAGAGGCCATGCTCTTCGTAATAACACCAGATAATTTGGGAAGAACTTTTCAATTACATGGACTTTTCAATTACATGTTGATGGCAGCTAGAGTAGTAATGGCAACGAAGCGGAAAATGGAGACATGGTTGACAAAAGAAGATTGGAGAGATAAAATGCTGGAATATGCCACAATGGCAAAACTCACGAATTCTGCAAACAGAAGATCAGTTAGAGAATTTGAAAAAGAGTGGGAAAACTATTTTTACTATTATAAAGAATTAGAAGGGGTATAGAACCAACTTTGAAAAAAGAACTATGTAAAATAAATAGAGTTCACACTCTAAAACGTTAACAAAAATTAAAATACGGCACTGTTAAGAATAATATGTATAGTATAGATGTTAATATAAGAAGGCTATATAAAATATGTAAATGGACTGGCAGTTGTCATTGATATGCATGAAATATATGAAAAAATTCTTTATCTGTACTTTTCTTTTGTTCTTCTACTTATTTAAAAAATTTAAAAAAATGAAACAAAGAATGAATACATTAAAGTTATCTCAACCATTAGGTCTGCCATTTCCCCCTTCATTTTTATCCTTAAAACTATGAACAGTATTCTATTGCCAAAATGCAGAGCAGAAGAGCAATTGTGCAACTTTCTCCCTCACTCCAGCAAACTTTCTGGTGCATGTCCATTTTCACATTGGTTGCGAGACTGGTTGTGCAACTATTTGCATGACAGGAAGTCTGCTGAAGTGTGTGTGTGTGTGTGTAGATTCTTATGTGATTGCCCTTTCACAGGGATACTGACCCTCCTCCACTCACTCAACTGTTCTTCCCCTACTTAAACCAGAGTAGCTACAGGGCAGCTCTCATAAGGACACTAACACCCCGTGAAGGTTTCCTGCATCAGAAGCACTAAGGGATGTGTAAAGAAAGCACATGTGTGCCTTGTTATTTTTGTTTATATTATTTTGGATGCAATTTCAAAGCTTATGTGTGCCCTGTTTACTTAGCTCTTCTGATTCTGGGAGGATGTGGGTGTCAGTAGTCTTTATGAGTCATCAACAAGTTTTATATTCACACGCAAAAAACCTTGATTCTTTGAATCCAATTGTCATCTTATTTTGGACTCTGCCATGCCTTCAGTGATGCAACAGAGAAGCAACATAATCAGATCCTTCCCAACATCATCTCATGTATCCATCTCCATTTCTAATCCCTTTCTTCAACATTAACGGGAGAAGGAAAGAGAGTTTCTTTCTCCCTTCCCTTATGAAGCATCACACACTGCAAACATATTATCAAATGGGGAAATAGCTTGCATTTTGGACCACATGGTCCGGTGGGAGTTATTTCCCAGCAATCACATGACATATGTGAGGTCACAAACCAGCCTGACCCCAATTGGTGCCCAAGCTGGACATTTTTGGTCCAGCATCAGGTCTATACTTTTTTTTGGGGGGGGGGGGGGGCTGAGCTAAAACAATTTATCCATGGATGGAAGGTATGCGTTAAGGGAAATTGCTGCCTGCAAAGTAATCCTTTCTCATTCTCTGATCACACCCTAAGTCTGCATATGAGATAAAAGGAATACAGGGTTACACTGTTTCAGAAGCACTACTGAAATGGAACACAACAGTATGGCAGACGTTAAAGTCCATCTACCTTCCATGGAAAAAGCAGAAAAGTGGGGGGCAGGATGGGAGAGAGATCTGAATGATAACTAAGGTAGATGGTGATATGGTAATATGGATGATAATATGGATAAAAGAAGTTATTTTATAATAATATGGATAATATGGATACAGAAATGGATAATATGGATAATATATACTGAGGTGAGCATTACAAGACAGCCTGAGTTAGGCTTATTACTCAGATCCATTTTTTTAAAGTCCGTTTTCCACCAATCCCTCCATCATTTCTAAATCTATATTTGACACTGAAGTGCTCACAAACAAAATCTTCAAAGTTTACATGTTGTGTTTTACTGTCCCCTATTCGTGACCCACCGTGAAAGGCTCCTGAAGTCTATTTTGGAAAAATATCCTGGAAGACCTGTCCAGGAAAAGCTCAGGATCCTACTCTCAGACAGAGATAAATTTATTACATTTCGAATGGCAAGGTTTATATCTATACTTATGAAAATGAAACTTGTAGCTCCCACTACTACTAATCAAGCAGTTATTTAGTTTCATGTACCCTTCCACGATAGATGCTTGTTATTGGCATCAGATACTGTCTATCCACTGCCTTCACTTAGTTTTCCTCAGGGTTTTGTGTATTATATTATTATCAAAAGCTTTGTTCACTTTCTTTTTTCCATACCATAAGTATGCGTGAAGTCCATATTTTAAATCTTTGCTTTCTAGTATTAATATTTTTTCATCCTCCAGTCTTATCCACTCTCTCAACCATTGTAGTGCTGCCGCCTCATAATATAATTGGAGGTTTGGGATACCCCATCCTCCTCTCTTCTTGTTGTCTTGCAAGTATTTCAATTTTATTCTTGGTTTTCTCCCCTGCCAAATAAAATTTGAGAGTTGTTTTCTCCACAAATGAAATGGTTTGTTATTTATTATTTTGGGATAATCTGAAATAGGAATACCATAGGTAATACCATCATTTTGATAATTGCTATTCTGCCCATCAATGAGATTTTTAAGTGTTTCCATCTCTCTAAATTTTTCTTAATTTCTTTCCCTTTCTTCTCATAATTTTGTTCAAATAAGTCCTTTGTCTTTTTAGTTATTGTTATACCCAGGTATCTTACTTTATTCACTACTTTATAACCTGTCTTAATTTCTAATTCTTTCTCTTCTTTTCCTGTCATATTTTTTGTCAGTATATTAGTTTTCCCTTCATTTATAATTAAACATACTCATTCTCCAAAGTCACTGATTATTTCTTTAAGTTTCATAATACTACATGATGGGTCTTCCAGAAAGATTACCATATCATCCGCGAAGGCTCTTACTTTAAAGTGTTGCTTCTCAATTTTTAAACCTTTAATTTGTTCCTCTTTTCTTATTTTCCTTAGTAGTACCTCCAATGCTGTTATGAACAACAGGGGTGAGAGTGGACATCCTTGGCGTGTTCCTTTAGAAATGTGACATTGATTAGTTTTCTCTCTGTTTACTATTATTCTGCATTTTGTTTGCTATATACGCTTTTTATCCATTTAAAAAAAATCTCCTACTTCTATTGTTTCTAGAACTTCAAACATAAATTCCCAATTAATATTATTGAATGCTTTTTCCGCATCTAGAAAAAAACATTCCTAACTTCTTCTCCGGATGTTGTTCATAGAATTCCAAGACGTCTATTACTAATCTTACATTTTGTCTCATATGTCTTTGTGGTAAGAATCCTGTTTGATCTTCTCCAATCCATTCCTTTAATATCCTCTTGAATCTCTCTGCTAATATTTGAGCAAATATTTTGTAATCTACATTTAACAGTGATATAGGTCTATAATTTTTTTGGTTCCTTTGGATCTCTATTTTCTTTTGGGATAATTATGATGTTAGTTTCTCTCCATGTTTCTGGGTATCCTTCTAGTAAAATCTGATTTATTGTTTCTTTTAAGGGAGGCGTCAGTTCCTCTGATAATTTTTTATAATATAGTGTGGAAAAGCCATGTGGACCTGGTGTTGTTCCCTGTTTTAGTTTTTTTTATTGCCTCTTGTACTTCCATTGTCAATATTGGTGCATTTAATCTAATTCTCTGGTCATCATTTAGTTTAGGTAGGTCTTGACTTTTTAAGTCTATTTGATTTTCTTCTTTTTTCCTTAAATTCTTTTCTTTAAAAAGTTCCTCATAGTATTTTTCAATCTTTGGGTCGGAAAATATTTCCTCTCCCTTTCTGATTTCTCTTAATATATTTTGTTCTCTTTTTTTCCGTACTTGGTAAGCTAACCATTTACTTGGTTTATTTCCTTGTTCGTAGAATTTTTGTTTAGTAAAGTTTATTTTTTCTCTCTCTCTCCTAGCATGAGTTCCGACAGCTGATTCTGTAGGTTTTTTATCTCTTTTAAAAAAATTTTTTCCTGGAATTTTCGGTAATCTCTAGTTCTTTCTCCCTAATTTTTTCTAAAAGTTTTTCTTGCCTTTGTTTTCTCTTTTTAATTACTTCCCAGTTTTTTTCATTATTAATCCACGTAGGACTGATTTTCTTGCCTACCAAACTGTTTTTATTTTTGTCTCCTTGTTCATATTTTGTTTAAAGTATTCCTTCAGTTCGATCCTCAACCATTCTAAAATTTCTTCCTCTTTTAGTAAGTTTTAATTCAATCTCCATGAGTACTCTTTTCTTTCCTTTTTCATAACCAATTTTATAGGATTATGATCTGCACATGGTTTTGGTAGGATTTTTACTTCTTGGATCCAATTAAGGAATGTTTTATTTGTTAGAATCAGATCAATTCTTGATAATGATTTATGTCTACCTGAATAAAAAGTGTATTCTCTGGTATCTCCATGTTTTATTCTCCAAATATCCTCTAGTTGAAAACATCCAACATGTCAAAAGAACTTTTTGATAGTTTCCCCTGATTCTCTTTTATTTTATTTTCTGATTTCCGATCAGCTTTAGGATTTATTACTCCATTCATATCCCCTGCTATAATCAATTCATCTCTTTCTAATTCTAGTAATTTTTGTGTTAATTTTTGAAAGAAATTCGCTTTTCCTTCTATTGGTGCATATACTGAAATTACATTTATTGTTTTTCCTTATATTTGAATTTCTACTCCTATATATCTTCCTTCCTCATCATTTAATATTTCTTTTGATAGACAGTGTTCTGGCACATAGATAGCTACCCCCCCCCTCTCTCTCTTTTTATTTTTTTGAGAAGGCTGAAGTATAGCATTTCCCTATTTTCCCATTCTTTAGATATCTTACATCCTGTTTTCTAATATGGGTTTCTTGTAAGCAGATTATTTGGTTTCTTTCGGTTCCCAAGAAATGGAACACTTGTTTTCGTTTTTTTTGCAGAGTTCAGTCCCTGGACATTCCAAGTCAGAATTTTATTTGCCATTTTAGTCCTCTACTTTCTTTGCTTTTAAACCTCTTTTCCCCCTTCCTCTTCTTCCTTTCCTGATTCCTCTGAGTCTATCCCTTCTTCCTCTTGTTCCCTTGCCTCTAAATTTGTGAAGTCTCTTTTTTCTACTTCTGGTCTTGCTTCTTTAAGCTCTTGTGACTCTAGAAACTTTCCTTTTTCTTTCTCCCTATTTTCCCCTTCCTGCCCTTCTTCTGTCTTATCCAAATCTGTCCCATATTTCCTCAAAAATTCCTCTGCCTTTTGAGTGGAATTAATTCTAAACCATTTTCCTCTGAACTGCAGTGAAAGTCCCTCAATCATTTCCCATTTATATTTTATCTTATTCTTTTGTAATATTTTTGTCAAAAAATATTTATTTATTTATTTATTTTATTTATTTATTGAATTTATATCCCGCCCATCTAGTCAGTAGACTACTCTGGGCGGCGAACAACATATAAAATAAAGCAATTTTAAAAATAACAATGATATAAGACATCATAATCAAACTCATTCAAGATGGAAAAGGTGAGAAGGATAAATCAAATAGTGGTTGGAGGGAAGGCCTGCCTAGTAATCTCTTCTTGCTTTTAATACTTGAGATGGAATAGCCTTATATATTTTCACTTCATTTCCTCCTATTTCTAGTTTTCTAATTTAATTTTCCTGTAGGATTTTATTTTTAGTGTACTCTCGTGTAAAATATACTACAATATCCCTTGGCAGATTCTTTTTCTTCATCACTACTGAGTCTATTCTAAAAAATTTATCTATTTCCCATTGGAAGTCTTTGAGTTTTACCCTAATAAATTTGGCCAGAGCTGGAATTAGAATTTTATACAGGTCTTCCTGTTGTCCCTCTTCTGGGAGATCTCTAATTTTTATGCATTTTACTCTCTGTCTCATTTCTAATCTAACAATTGACTCTCTGCTTTCTCTCTGTTCTACCTTTTCCTTTTCTTTTAGCAGCTGCAATTGACTAATACAGTGGTGCCTCGCTAGACGATGTTAATCCGTTCCACGAAGATCGCTGTCTAGCGAAAACATCGTCTAGCGAAGCACGTTTTCCCATTGGAATGCATTGAAATCTCTTCAATGCGTTCCAAGGGAAAACGCAGTCGTCTAGCGAAAATCTCCCATAGGGAAACATCGTCTAGCGAGTGCGGGTCCCCATCGGAATGCACTGACAGCTGCACTGACAGCTTTTCACCACTAGTCGGCGCATTCCTATGGGGAAACCTCATCGTCTAGCGAAAATCGCCATAGGGAAACATCGTTTTGCGAAGCGCAGTAGCGATCGCAAAAAGGCATCGTCTAGCGATTTCCTCGTCCTGCGAGGCAATCGTCTAGCGAGGCACCACTGTATTTTCTTGGGTTTTAGTCATATCTTCTTTTATTGTTTTTACCTCTTGTTTCATTTGAGATATAGAGCTTTTTAACTGTTCTATATCAGCTTTAACTTGATGTTTTACCGCTCTCATTTCTTGTTTGATTTCATTCATTTGTTCTAACATCTTATTTTCCATACATTTAAACTCTAACAAAAGCCTTTCCACTGGATCTTGAACAGAAGGGGGGGGGGGCTTTGTTTGTAAATCTATAGACACTTTTTTTGCCTGCATTGGCTTTTGCTTATCCTTTTCTTTCTGCATTCTTAACTTTTCCAATCTAATTTTTGATATGTTTTCAGTACTTAGTGTTTCCTTTACCACTTTCTACCCTTTAAAACATATCCACTTCTGTCTCTAATCTTTAACTTCTTTTATCTACTTAATATTCATTTTGAAACAGAAAGTTAAATATCAATTCAAATACCACCAAAGCAAGTATGTCAATAAGTTGTAAACTACACAGTCACAGTAAATAACATACATTTCTAAGTCTCTAAACCTCTTCAGTCTTTGTTAATTCCAGCCCTTTCCCCCAGCTGCTAATTCTAATCACTTTTTCACAGCTGGTATATTGGCCCAGGTTAGTTTAAACAGATCTTTACAGTTCTTTCTTTTAGTTTCTATTGTAATCCACCAAAACTTTTTGAATGTTCCTAGAGACTTTAAAGATAGTCCTTCGAAATTTCAAACTCTTATTATTCATAAACCAATATTATGTCTTCATCTTCAAACCGTTGGTTATTCCAGTTTATCCTCAGTTTCTTCAGTTCTGCCCCAGGTTGTTTTTCCTTGCATTCCAGCCAGTCTTACTCAGTCCTCCTTGTGGTCTTTTATTTTTTTCTTTTCTTTTCATATTCTTTTCTTGCTCTTAATTTGGTCTTTTCAATCACAAACTCCCATTATGTTATCCTAAGGTCTTTTGTTATTTTCTCTTTTAAAAGTCTCACTCTGCTCTGACGAATCTTCACTTTGCTTCTCACCTTGCTCTGTTCTTTGTAATCTTCCAAACCCCCTCCAGTTCTCTTAATTGTTAGTTAATAGTCCGTTGAAAAGGTCTTTACTCACAGTATGTTTTGCATTCACACACCCATCTCCTCTTTTAAAAATAAAGTGGATGGCTTGGCTTGGTTTCCACATAAAACTGCTGGTTCAGCCTTGTGGCTGCCTTGCATATCCTCCTCAGAGACCTGGCAAGTCTGTTTTTCAACTCCCTTTCTTCTATTCACAGATTTTTTTAAAAAATTTTCCCACCCAAGGTCTCTCTGGAGTCAGCATTTGGCTCCCCTCCGAGTTCCTCCTCTCCTGGAGGTAACTTTGAGTCAGCCGAAAAATCTCTTAGCTGACTTAATCTGAAAGACAACCGCCGCAGCTTCGATCCTCGTGATCAGAATCTTGCTGCTTTCGCCAGCCACACCCACCGGAAGTCCCATGAGCACTTACATTTCAAATAAGCGAAAAGAAAAACAAACATGAAAAACAAAGCAATGCTGAGCTTGACCAACTCCATATTTTCAGGGATTATAAATAGTACAGCTTTGAAAAAACAATCTGTAATTCCTGAGGCTAGTCAAGTAATTTTTAACCCAATGAGGGGCAAATGTCAAGAGTTAGATCTTAATCTTGATCTTTTTTTCCTCCCCATGTCCCACAATTAATTTCTCTGCAGTAAGGTGAGTAAAGTGTCTCTAAAATATCCTTCAGGCTGGCAGGGCAAAACAGAGCAATGAAGCAGCTGAATACAACTATGCTCACATCACCATCTTGGTTGTTCTCCACTAACACAATGAGTTATCTTAGGTCTTAGTTAGTTTAACATTTATTCACTTTAGAGTAATTATTTTAGTTGACCTCTTTTGTTGATACTATAACTAGCAGAGAAGGCATAGAAAGAGTCTCAGGGTGTGACTACACTGAATGAAAAATGTGAAATAATCCACTGTGACTTTGCACCTGGGAAGTCAGGTTTCCCCAGGTGAATTTGCTTTAGCTGATCACACAGGAGTCAGCAGAGAGGGGAGAAAATTGCCAAACAGCACTTGTTAGCACCTTGTTAAGGCAGCTGTACTGTGCACAGGAATATTTTAAGAGGAAATGATTTGCTATTTGCAGCTGCAGAGCTGAGTTGTAGCCCATTATGAAATAATGTTTACAAAATTTAATGGTTGGTAATGCACCCTTCTTTGTAATGGTCACTAAAGGGAAGTCAGGTCATTAGTACTTCTCCAGAAAGTCACCATTCCCAGCCCAGACAAAACTGAAGGCAGAAAGAAAGGCTGGCATATTGGCTATACAGGATGATGCCATTTCTACCAGCACAAGTTACAGTACTGCGAGTTAAACGTACATAAAAATTATAGTGCATGAAAACTCCAAGACATTTAATACACTGTCATTAAAAACAGTGTGAAAGCCTGGATATGGGAATAGGAATAGCATTAGATTAGTGATGAGGGGAAATGTGTCATGCACCACATTGGTGAACTAAGCATTACAGTGACACACATAGGCTAATGTGGACTGAACCAAATCTTAACAGGCTTGTACCCTGAGACAGGAATATTTCAGGTCAGCAGTTAATTCCTTTGCAGTAAATATACTCATTTCCAATTCTTCTATTTTTTGATTTGCCCTTTATAGATCTGCGGAGGAAAGAGGAAAGAAATGAAATGAAATGTCAGTGTTATAACTATACTAGAATGGTCTGTGGTCATAGTATTTGAAATTGCAGCATACTTTTTGCTCATTTTGTGTCCTGCCTATAAGGCAGCAAAATGTCACTGCATGCAATATTTGACACACATGCTCAAACTTTAACATGATTAGAATTTGAGCACCTGAAGGTGAACATGAATGGGAAGGCTTTGTCTTTTCTTTTAATTTCATTTCATGCACTCTTACACTTAAACAATTTAGAGTCAAGGCATTCTGACACACGAGGCTTAAAAGTTAACTTCAACTTCAGTCGATCTGAAGCAGTGATTACCTGCAGTTGATCAAACTACCCCAAATGAATTTCTACATAATGTTTTATTGAATGTAGATTTTATATGATGCAATGTAAAGTTTATATTTTACTACATTTGAATGCTTTAAATATGTTTAAAATTACATTTTAAAATTTACATTTTTAAAATTAAAATTAATTTAAAATTACATTTTGGGAGTAGTACAAAAATTGCTAAGTGATAAGAACTGTCTACAATTCTTGTAAACTCTGCTTAAGGATTTTCCTATACATTGCATGGAAGATCAGTCTCTACTTTCACATATCTACAGCAAATCTGAAATAAAAGTTAAAAGGGTGTATGATAACCATCATAAGACCAAATTTACTATAACTATCACATCAAGACATGTAAATACCCCAAGCAAATATATGGTTTATAGACTAAATTAAATAAATAAATAAACAAACAAATAAATAAAGTTGTTATAATATGAATTCAGTTCAAAGGAATACCACCCTCTTCTATAGGCCATGGGGAAAAAAAACTCCATCATTGCTAGTTACATGAATAACAGGTCCACAAGCCTTGTTTTTTCACCACTGAGACAAAAAAGCAATAGTTCAAAACAAAAAGGGAATGTGTCAACCAATTCTGGAAATTGTATGGGTACTGATGTCTTTCTGGTTCTATATACTAGTCAAATAATGTATGACATCTTTCTTCAAGTTTGGCAAGCTAATGAGCGAGACCATAGCAAATAACAATTACACTGGGAGCATGCATGGCAGACTGATGTTAAAAAAATGAATACCTATTTCCCTAGGTACAAAGCTTTCTTAAAATTATTTTTTCTTTCTCATTCTGATTTACATATTCTCCCCATGATCATGACATTTTTGTCCCCCCCCCCTTTACATAAAGGTACTGTGTAAAATTGACCATGACAGCCCAGACATCTATGTAATGGCCTTCCAGTAAATACAAAAGCTACCTAGAATAATCCATCTTACAGAGAATACTAATATCAGCTTTGATGCCTCCAGCAATGACGTATTCTCGGAGGCTGACTTCATCCTGCCTGGTGTGTATTTAATGACTGTTAAAGTAGAAGAAAGAAAAAGAAAAGAATATCTCCAGCTTCATCATATACAAGGCTAGCCTCTGCTGCCACTGGCAATGAACTGATCTGTCAGTGTGTTGCTGTAGCAAACACAGACTTTCATCCACTAATGCAGAGTTGCAAATGCAGATTGTTTCGTAAGATTCAAACAAGGTACGGGAGGGGGAGTGAGTGGGTGGAGACAGGAAATTGAAAAGATATTACATGAAGCACTTTGAGCAGCTACTCTTAAGATTTTATCTATCCATACTGATCACCCAGAAATGTTTTTTGAAAACCCACGGCACCATCTGATGGCATTTAATCTGCTTTTACCAGAAGGATAAGTTCACATTTAGTTGAAGTGACAGCTGTCGTCCGATGGACAAAATCTCCCTATGCAGTTTATCAGCATCCTGTGCAAGGCCAATTGCTTGAAGTGCTAAGCCTTCATGCCCCTTGACAACTCACCCCATGACTCATCTCGTTAGTAGATTTTAGTTTATGCTTGTTGTTTACCATTGCTATCATCACTGTTGTTTTTAATTGCTATTTCAACTTCATTTCAACTATTTGTAAGCCATCTTGAGGAAGAGGAGCTAAAAAAGAAAGAAGCATATAAATTGGAAGATGGGCAGGGCAATCCTACACTGTATCTCAGAGTCCTGTACTGGCAGGAGTGAGGGAAGTGTGAGTTCCCCACTGTAGTAAAGAATGTTTACAGTTTTTTTCAGGCTTGACAAGACAGGCTATCTTGACAAATGAAGACACCCTGTTAAGAAATCGCTAGTCCCTGTCTGACTTCACACCTCTACCACAAGAAGAGACAAGGACTACTTTACTTTCCCTCCAGGGTTCAGAAGGGTGTGCAAATACAGCTCATTTTTATGTTTAATGAATTGGCAAAATGCCAAAAATTGGATTAAGTTAATCTAAATGTTGGAATCACTTCTCAATAGATAGGATATGACTGAATTGCTCGGTTCTCAAGAACTGAGGTGACTAAAGAAAACTAGTTATTATGGGGGGGGGGGGAGGAAACTCCTGACAGGTTTCTATGAAGTCATTTGCTCAAAAGTGGGAAAGAAGCCTCCCCTTCACCCTCCCAGTATCTGAAAAGATGTTTTATAGGAGCCTCCCAGTATCTGAAAAGATGTTTTATAAGAGCATCTGAAATCTAACAAGATGTGTCAGATAGATAAAAGAAGGATCATAGACTTAACCAGTGAGACCCCAGAATTAATTTCCATTATCTATAAGATACATTTTGAACATGCAAATGTATTATTGGGCATTCCAATGCTCTCAGGTGTAGAATGCTACACTTTGAATAAAATAATGGTTTCCTTGAACTTTGCTCATTTGTTGCAAATTTTTATCAGACTTGGAATTCTATAACAGTGCTGACAAGAAATCGTATAAAGCGTAGACTGAACTAGAAATCTGTCATCTCTATGTGGGCAGAGTGAATAATAATACTTGCAAAGGTGATATCACCACATATTAATCTAGCTGTCCACTGAAAGCAAGAAGGCAAGGAATGTTTTTGCAAGAAACCAAGGTGTGAAGAAGGTGAGGCAGAGGAGGAACCAGGTGCAGCATCAGCTCATAAAGAGCTACACCATAAATATATATGCTCTGCAAAGGCCACATGGGTTACAAAATTTAGAACAATAATAAGGACTAGAAGTCAAAAGACTTATTTTACCTGGAACTATTTGACTTACACAGGCTTATTTGTCTATTAAGAGTGTGTGGACTGGAAGAGGGCACTATACATCAGATTAGGGACATGCCTAATCTGATGTATTTCTTGTATGCTTCATTCTTCTTCAGAAAGATAGAAGCCACCCTTTCTTCCTCTTCACAGGCAAGAGGGTAAAATATTTTTCATTGGTACCGATGATCTTCTCACATTTGTGTGAGTAATTTTTATACGAATTGTACAGAACTGTGATAGCTACTGTATTGTTAAACCAGCTTTTAAAAATCAGAAGCATCAGATGGTCTGTTTTCTTTCAATACAATTTTTTTCTCTGCTTGCTGTGTATGTGGAATTTCCTTCAAAAAAGGAAGAGAGACTGCTTTTGCACAGACACATTGTGCCCCAATTGTAGATGCCTCAATTTTTTTTAAAAAAGCACTTCTTGTCTTGTTCGTAAATGGGGGAGGGGGAGTAAGAAATCTCCAAATAGTCAATAATTTCTTCACAAGCTATAGCAGCACATAGAGACAGCTTGTCTCAATGCAAATAAATGATTTTTGCAATAATTGTTCACCTCCCAGCATCAGTTTGATTACGATGCTGCCTTAGGTCCTTTTAAGGAGAAATGTGGGGTAAAAATATTTTAAACAAATAAATAACACTATCCAGGTTGTTAAAATATGTAAGAAAAATGTGACATAGAAAGGAAGGGAAGGAAGGAAGGAAGGAAAGAAAGAAGGAAAGAAGGAGGGAGGGAGGGAGGAAGGAAGGAAGGAAAAAAGGAAGGAAGGAAGGAAGGAAGGAAGAGTGAGCTTTTTGCATGCTAAAAATAATCAACCTCTGTGGGGCAGTAATGACATTACTGACATTTGGCTGCATTGATTTTGTGAAGCACATCTGTGGTATTCTGACCAATAATCTTGAAAGGCAATATAGTTCTTCAGTTGCAGTTTTACCCTTGTGAGGAAACGTGCTGTGTTGTATTCTCCTGGGGGAAAACACAAATCATTCCATATCCTCATCAGTCTTTTGTTCTTAGAATAATGATAATATAATTGTTTCGATGACAAAGTAAAACAGAAGCTTTTTTTGAAAAGTGAACAAAGCACAGGAAAGTAAATTACTACATTGATAATGTAGTCTGGCAGGATATTCCATGAAAAGCAACAGTGCATGTTAACTAGTTTTATGTGTATCTGAGGAGCTTCACATTCTTGCAAATTCTTAATTATGAAGGAAGTGTTTCATTGTTGTAATTTTGCATCATGGTTGTAATTTTTCAGACAGAGTACAATTACCCATTGCCCGTTTTAATCAATAGGACGTAGTCAACTTAATGTAACTGGACCTTTCTAATTAACATTCAAAAAACATGGAATTGCCTGGAAACCCTTATTGCCCCCATGTACAGAAACAGAGTTCTTTCTTTCACCATGTACATATATGAGTTTGTATTTTATTTCTGATTTTATAATATGTTGCCTTGAGACCTATTATTTAAAAGAATACTTAGGTACTTGAGAATTAAACAAACTTGGCTTTGGAGGAGCCAACTTCAACTGTTTCATCTCATTCAAAACAGACATGGAGATGTGGCTTGTGGCAGCTGGGGACAGGCAAGCTGTCACTGCATTTCCAGTTCTCTTGTTATTGGCAAGCTGCAGAAAAGGAGTGGTAAATACCTATGGTCTTCTCCTCAGAGATCGCTCTGCAAACCCATTTAGCAGGACACATTCTTAAAGCTTCCTTTAGTTAACTCTTTCTTCCCAGCCTTTCCAGACAAAATATATCTCAAAAACAGACCCAATGCTTTTTCCAAGCTGTACCATCATTTCAACATGCAGGTGGCTATGAGAGGGAGGACCCTTCATCAGCAAGATCCCTCAAACACTTGTCATGTATAGAAGGAGCCCTTCCAATCAGGAAATGTGAATTCTGGATCAAACTCTTTCATTATTACACTATGGGGTAGCTATAATTGCTGTGATGCTTTGGTTTTCTATCAGATGTATTGCAAGAAATGTAAAACCAGACAAGTAGAATAGAGAACAATTTGACTCTGCCAAAACAAATATGACATAAACCTGTTTCACATCTTTCTCACTAAAACACTATGGGCTGTTGAAATACTGGTGTTCCTTTTTGTGCTGTTCCCATTATGTAACAGGATGATCCTTTAGCATCCCTTTCCAAATACCATGTCCCACAGTAGCAGAGTTTTCTTATTAGCCTACAATGACTTTATACCTGGCACCATACCTGCCTGCCTCAAACAAAAGGACACATGAAGAGCAGAAATCATTATTCATAGCAGCACTTGTGTTGATGTCCTTTAGTTGCTCAGAGTATACAATTAAAACAAGTAATAAAATGACTACATAATGCAGATGGCATATTCCCTGCTGTTAAAACAGGAGAAGCCTTGGAAATTGGAACATCAATTGATGCAATCTTCATAGTTTTAGCTCAAGTCATCAGATGCCTCAGAGGTTCAGGAGCAATCTTGGGGCCAAACTACATGTAATTTAGAAAGAGAAAGATTGTGGTTCCATTAATAATAAGACTGAAACACAATGACAAGGGGCTGAGGATCTGATTAAGGACAGAGCATATTCATGATCTGCCTCTCCCACTGCTAGGTAGCTGTATTAGTTTTTTTAAAGCAGCCAACAGTGCCGAATATGCACCTTCCATATACTGTATATTTTGGTTCAATAATACTATATATTTTATACGTATACCACTTAAGACTTTAGGTCATCATCTCCAATTATAACTAAGTCTGTTCTCATGTTAATTCCTGATTCCTCTTGATGTCTCCCTGCTCATCTAGATTTAGTTTCTAGGTAGGGATGGAAAAATCACTTTTCTTATTCTTGCAGGATTTTGTGCAACATTCAATAAGAGAAAAGGATGGAAATGAAATGAGAACTATTTTTTTTGCACAAATTAACCAAAACTGTACAAAAACAAAGCATACAAAATGACATTGGCTGTGCTTTGTAACATTAGTCTTTTAAGGTTTAGAAGCACTGGGGCATCATTTGTTAAATAATCAGACAAATCTTTTATTTTTGCTCTATTTGTATGCTAGAGATGAGCCAAAGGAAGAAAAAATCTATCAAATATCAATATTCATGGACAGTTGTTCTGAGCTCTCTGAGCATTATCGCTTGATAGCCTTCTTCCTTCTTTTGCTCATGATTTTTATTATTACTATTTTGTATTGGAGAAAGACTGGCCTCCTAGAAGAAAAACCTTCTTGCATGCCAAGAGATGGCAAATTCTGTGGTATTCATATGCATGCATGAATATAATCTACAGTAGCTACAGGGATTCCCTCTAGCCTCTAAGGTCTGAGTTAATTATATGACTCAGAGATTCGGAAAGAGGAAACACTTGCCTGGGGAGCAGTGTAATCAACTGCCTTTCACACAACCTTTTCCCAAGGATGGAGACTCAAGTTGCAGGACTCGCTGTCAAGTTGGACTTCAGTTGCACTGGTGATTTGACTCAGGTTTTGTTTTTGTTTTTTAAATGACTCGGACATGATTCGCAACTCAGAATCCACCTACCCCTTCTCTTTTTTTTTCTGGGGAAAAAGATTGCTTTTGACAGGGACTCAGACTTGATGTTTAGGACTCAGGACTTGGTACCAAAGACTCAAACTTGTACTTGGGACTTGGACCTAAAGACTTGCCAACATCTCTGCCTTTTCCTTTCTACTCTTTTAAAAATGTTTTAATTTTTATTTTATTACCTATTTACTTTCACTGGAGAGACCAAATTGGCCATTAATATCAGGCACTCAAAGCTTAAACTGCTTTTCAGCTAGGTGCCCTGCAGTGTTTAGTGTTATGCTACATTTCTTCAACACATATGGAACACATACAAATTCGATTTTAATGCAATTTTGTTGTTACTGTTCCTGCTGCTGCTGTTTTTAAGCAGTGTTAATACTCTGGCTAGAATCATATTGCTCACTTATGCTAGCGTAAATCACAGGACCAAGTCGTTAAAAAATCTACATTTGTACTTCTCATTGTGCAGCAGTTGAGTGACTTACATGCAAGCAGGAACAGAAGCATGACTTCTTAACTACTGACAATTTGCTGATGTGGTTTACTTTATCTGACTTATGCTACCTTATGTAGGGAACAGGATTCTTCTCTCTCTCTCTCTTTTGAACATTTCCCCAATTTCTTCATTTAACAAATATCTGAAAATGTATGGCTTGTAGTTGCTGTTGGATTGCAATTCCCAGCAGCTCTAGCCAGCACAGCAAGTGGTAAAGGATGATGGTAGCTGTAGTCCAAGATCAAGTTGCCTACAAACTGCCCACACCTTATTTACACTGATTCTAATTGTTCTGAGGTACATATCCATATGGCCAAAGGTAATAGGTAAAGCAGGCAGAAACAATCAACAAGAATCTTCATCACCACAGAAGCTGTTCCCTTGAGAACTCATGCCAACTATAATGATGAGCACTGGTTCTCTATATTATTATGACTATCAGAATGTTTGTGTGAGCAACCATATTATCCTGAACACACCATATATGTCTAATGTTGGAAATTAATCAGAATAGGCCTAGTTATTATTTCCATGGAAGACCAGCAGGGAATAACAGTGATCTTCAGGTAGGGCTAGGAGAGAATACTTCCTGAGAGAACACTTCCTGAGATCCTGAAGAGCCACTGCCAGTCAAAGTATACAATATTGCTTTAGATGGACTAACTCAAAAGAAAACTCAATATAAAACAGTCTATGGTCCTAAGTCAGGTAGATAACATTGTCTTTGATAGGGGGGGAAACATTTAAAATGTGTGATTCAGAGGTTAGGTAATACCTTTTTTGGATTATTACAAAATTACAAAGAATATTATTGGATTATTGCAAAATTACAAATTCTCCAGAACTGATCATCAGACAATTATCTTTTATTATTGGGTGTTAAAGCAGATAGTTAAAATATCAGGCCAGGTGTGACTTCAGCTCCCCTTGATAAAGAGCTTTGGAGCACTTATCTTTCTTGTAACATCTGAGTGATACAATAAAGATATCACCAAACCCATTCTCTTTGATTTCCATTTTACATAGAGGGCTCTGGATGCTGTTGTGCATATAATATATATCACTTCTGACCTCAATGGAAATTTATTCTTGCGTTTGGGCACCTATTTTGGTTGCAAAAATGAAGACTGGTTGGTGCAATGAAGGTTAAAATATAATACAGATGGTCTGGCTTAGATAGCTGCCTTTTGCTGTTACAGGTAGTTTGATATATTAAAAAGTGGCAGTTTAATGAGAATGCAGATATTTTGAGGGTTTCTAATACAAATTTATGTGTCTCATCCAGCAGCTTTGTGAAAAGGCTGGTGGAGCTTCAGAATACTCACCAGACTTTTTCTTTATTATCAGGGTTTGTACTCAATGGAACAGCAAATAACTCAAAAAGACTATTCTTTTAAACACTGGCAGCATGCCCACACATCTGAATATCAATTGACAGGGATTTATTATGCAGAAAAAAAATGTATTGCATGGATGGGCCCTATGAAGCACTTTGATAGAATTACAAGATATTTTTGTAGACTTTTATGCCCTACTTTTCAAATTTTGCTGCACATTGAATTCCATGGTTCATGCTCATTAAACAAAGAGGAACTCATTTAAAAAAAAAACACTTCCCAAACATTTCATGTAAGAATATTTGGAACAGTAATGATTTTAAGCAAATATGGAATTTGTTTTTGGACATGTGTTTCAGAAAGAGAAGGGGCGTACACTGGGAAAGAATCAATGTATTACTGGAAAGAAATGGGAAGATTTGAAGAATGAAGAGTGAGGAACTAGTCCCGAGTGGGGTGGGTGGTTTGCACAATGTGATGAAGAGGAGTTGGCTAAGTCATAAGAGGATATATGATAATGAGTTGTAAAATGATAGTTTCTGTATATGTTTTTCTTTTCTATTTGATAAAATTATATATATATAATTATATATATATAATTTTATATATATATATATAAAAAGAATATTTTGAACAGTTTTCACCTGAAATGTCCCTTACAAAATAATGTAAATTTCTCTAACTGTGTGAGTCTGGTTCTAATACAAATAGGGGATTAAAAGCTTTAGCTGGAGCCAAACATAGTGAAAAACTCACCATACAGATTTACCCAAATAACTCTAGCTATGCATCCATATCCTTATATTCAACTCTCCTGCTCCACTAATCCTTGGCTTTGCAGAACACATTGTAGTTGATTTGGGTGTGTGTTTAAACAGACACTAAGAATTAGGTCAGTAGTATGAGGTTATGTGTGTCTTGCATAGATATTTGCTATTTTTTTCCACTACAGCTATTTTACTGTACTATCTCTGTAGATGTATTGAACTCCAATATACAAAGCTACAGACCTACAGGAATTAAACAAAGAGAAAGAGGATAAAGGACAGGGAAAGCATGTTATGGGGGGAAAAAACATGAAGCCACTGAGAGATGTACAGCCTCAGCTAAAGTAACTGGGCTATACTTTGCATGGAAGATGAGAGATCAAAAGGGAAATGTTGATATTTCTGAAATATTTAAAACAACATGAGAGATCTGCAACACGGTGTTACTTTTTCATTCACGGAAATGAATGTAACCATAATTCACTTCAATTGATTTTTAAGAAAACATGTTACAACGTTGGATTGTGCCTTATAAGAACAATTCACATTGTTCCAATTAGGTACACATACCATGATTATGAACCTAATAAATGGACCAGCTTTGAATATGTGTGACTCCTTCCCAGGGCTGCTTTAAATCTGTCTTACATTTTCAGTGCATGATCATTTCCTAATGATGTCTGAACTGGGAAAATACTATTACCAAATTACCAAAAGCTGAGGCCCCAGCAGCAGAAGGAAAAAACAACATGTTGTATAAGTCTGGGTTGAACAGCATTGACTGTATATCATGTAGTCAATGAAATAGAATGTGAATATGATAATCCTAATCCCAGAGCATTTCCTGCATTATTTTTTCATTTAGCTGTACCCTGAGTTCCTCTGATGGTTTTAGCTCCCATGTTGAAGAGGTAGCTAAAAAGCAACTGTAGGAGTTTAAACATCCCCTGTATATGTGAGGTGGTTCCACTCTAGATTAGAGCTCCACCCACTTACTTGTAAATTAGTAAATAAGGCTCATCAGTATGTTATTTATTTAGTTCTCTCTAGGGAGATGGATATATAAGACTAATTATCTTGCTTAACTTCATACAGGACTTAATTATTGCCAAGGGGAAGTTACAAAGGTGATCTCAAAGTGCTGGCAAAGATAAAGAAGCAGAATAATGGACTTGATTATTCAGCTCTATTGAGCACCCCATCTGGTTGTGGCAGGGCCAACTCCAGATTTGTATACTAAGACCATTAAATTACTATTCCACATATTTGAAAATGGGTTGTTTCTTAGTGGATATGCAAGTTTGAATAGTTAATTTAATTAGTGCATATATCTCAAATGTCAGCATTTTCATCACATTGCATTACCTTAAAACATTATTTGAAAGCACTTAACCTCATATACAGAGCCCCACCTCCTCATAAACCTGACATTAGCTATTTTTGAATATGTGGAATAATATTAGATAAGGTGAATTCTGTGGTAAATTTTGTTGGTTTCATTTAGAAATAGTTAAAATGAATGGAAGAATGATTTTTCATCCAGCATTATTTCAAGTTATGAGGAAGGCATTCCAAAGTTACAATAGTTCTGCCACCAAACATGTACCGTATATACTCGAGTATAAGCCGACCCAAATATAAGCCAATTTTACCACCACCACCACCAAAAAAAAAAAAAAAAGCTAGTGGAGTAGCAAAGGATCAGAGGGATGCAAAATGCCAACTTCTGCTTTTAGCCTTCTGGAAATGACACCATAGAAGCCTGTCTACCTATCTGCCTTAGTCCAAGTATGTGAGCAGCCAGGAACACATATGAGAGCCACTGCAGTGAAAGTGTTGCACCAGAACTTAGGAGATCTCAGTTCAAATGTCTACTCTGCCATTAAATTCACTGCCTGACCTTGGGCCAATCACACTTAGAGATGCTGTATTTCCTGCTTGGGTAGATTTTACCCAGATTTTAAGCATGCCACCTGATGCCTGTGTAGCTCATCAGCTGGCCTGGATTCTAAGATTTCATTTAAAAATGAAGAGAAGTTAGTCTCTAGGCCTTATGTTGGTGGTGTGTCTGAACCGATTTATAGGGGCCCAAATAGGGCTTTCAAGGTAAGTGAGATATTTAAGGAGTGGCTTTAGCAGTTCTACTCCCCCAGTGAATTTCCATGGCTAAGCAGGGATTTGAACCTAGTGCATCACTTTATCCATTTCACCACTACACCACACTGGAATTCCTAGGCCTTGTACAACCAGAGATATAAGGCAAAATATGCAGCCATTCTTTGGCCAATTGTTTGGTGAGAACGAAGCAAGGCTTGCCATATGACTACCCAGTTAGTTAATTCATCCACAAGTTCAATGAATTTCATTAAGATTGTATAAATCTTAATGAAACCAAAGCCTCTGGATCAATGTTGTAATTCTGGGTATGATTTTTGTGCAGTTGGCTTGCAGACAGCTTAAACCTGTTTGAAGAGCTGCTTCCAAACAGTGCATCGAAGGCAATGAATCCATAGTACTGTAGGCTGACTAGGGAATCATGGGACTATAATCCAAAAATAGAACTTTTTCAAGCTTTACTGCACTTCCTGGTTGACTTGGAGCTGTACTCAATGACCCTTGAGTCCCTTTCAACTTTAACGTTCTACAAAACTTTGAATCGATGGCATTCCAAAATCATTGACCAGTATCCGGTTGCCTAAATGCTGGGCAGAAGGGCAATCCCATAAGCATTCGACCACTCAGGCAGGCTTCCTATATCATGATTAATTGTGTTAGCAATTTTGCAATCAGTGCTAGAACAGGGATTTGGCAGTAAGGGTGCCAAAGTTCAGGAGATTTTTATATGTCAGCATAAACAGGAGAGAAAGAGGAAGAATTGGAGTATACCTTATTAAAAGTTTCTGTTTGTTATTGTTACTGTTCAGTATTCTGAACCATTTAATTTACATAATGGACAGTTTGCACATTATGCAAGTAAGCCTGTCTGATTTGCTCAGAATGCAAATTAGGGTGCACAGATATAGAAAACTGGAATATGCCAAGCCTAGCCACACACTTTCAGCTTGACCTACATCACAGGGTAGTTGTTATGATAAAATGAGGAGAAAGAGATTCATATACATTGCTGTGACCTCTCTGGCAGAAAGGCAGGATATTAATGTAACACATAATTAAATAAATGCCTCAATTGTTTTTGGAAATCCATGTAAAGTAGTAGTATAACAGATAATTGTAAAGTGTGGTTACAGAGAGAGACCTGCATCAGGCAGCTATGAGAAATGAACTCTATATTCCAGTCTGATTGATTTACATTAGCTGTAGGAACACAACCAGTGCTGCAGGTTCTTTCTACTGTTCTGGCATTTTGTACAATGAAAGACAAACATCCTGCCTGTGCTATCCTCCCCTGCACCCATTCTTATTTTTTCTGCAGGCCAAAGAGGATTAAAATGGTAATTCTTCTTGATAGAATCCAAAATAGCTTCAGATGTCAGCTTAAGAGAAGTGGAATGACTACAGTTCTTCACTCCCAATGGTTTGATAAAGCATATGCATTCTTAAGGGGAAAGCGTTTGCTTTCAGTTAAAATATGAAGGCACTTATTGGCCAGTTGGCAAACAATCTAATTTAAAAAGCAAATAAATACATTCAAGTACATCATCCAAAGATAGTTGTGGCTACAGGTGCTACGATACTAGGTAGCTAACTATAGCAAAGCTATTCAGCATAGTAGTGTCACCTTCCAGTTAAGTGACAGTTTTATACTGAAAGATTCAGACATTCTTTATAAAGTAAAATCATGTCTAATTTGGCTGATCTAGCTATGAGGATGCACACATTAGTTATATCCTGTTCAGATTACAGTAACATCCTTTGCATGGTGCTGACTTTAAAAGGTGTTCAGAAATTTCAGCTGGTCCAAAATGCCATACTACTGACTGAAACAATTGACACTGTTCATGTGACTCCCTTGTTAACAACCACCTTACTGGCCTCCAGTCTGTTTCCAGGCCTTGGCTCGTATACCCTATAAATTCCTATATTACTTGGGTCCAGGTGGTCAGAAAATCTGTATTCATCTACACAAGCCTGCCTATGCTTTGTTTGTTTCATTTTGAGATCCACGAGGAGCCTCTTCTCTTGATCCCAGCACTCTTAGAGGCATGTTTTGTGAGGATGTGAGAGAACTAGGGATGTGAAGAAATGTTGCCATAATCTCATTTATAGTCAAAAGGGGCTGTTTCAACATGGCAAGACAACTAACTGAAGAGCATCCAGCTATTGCGAGAATTTAGATGCGAGACAATCAGCATCTTTTTCGTCACAGTTTGCACAATTTGAAAACAGTGTCTAATGCTTTACTCCCTTCTGAAACTAAATTCTTCATCCTTGTCAGTTCAGGCCATCTCAACTCGACAAGACATTTTCATGAGTAATTTTCAAGTCCTGCAAGATCCTTTGCCCCCAGAGACAAGGACTGCTGTGTGTTGTATCTTTACCATCCTGTGCCCATTTCCAGGAGCGCTCCTACATCCGTCTACTTTATTTGTAGATATAGCACAGTTCTGGGATCCAAATGTCCCCAGAAGCCATGTTTTTTCATCTACTCTCATTTTTTTTATGTATTCTCATAGTGACACAGAGCAATATCTATCTGGTATTCAGGATAGATTCTCAGTTATACGTCCTGTACTTATTTAAAACTGGGACAGATTGCCTCCTGTTTCTGAGATGACTAAACTGATTTAGACTGTGACTACATCAAATACCACGGGATATGCTGTGGTTATAGCATTTTTTTCTGATTACACAATGCAAAGGCCATTTTGAATGAGTCCATTCCTTTTTGTCCCCAAAGTGTTTTTTCCCCTCTGCCTGGGGTTTCTACTTTTTTCAAGCCAGAACAATTTTAATGGAATTTTCCCCATGTGATCAGTTGATCTGTTCTTATAAAGATAAGGGGCATGTCTGAGGTGGTGTTTTGGTGGCACAGTTAGTTGGGGCATGATGGTCTGGACTGCAGTAATACCCACTGCACTTCTTTCTGATTTTTTTTAACATATATGAGATGAATGCTAGATCACCTTATTACTTTATCACTAGTATTGATATGTTAGTTTACTGCTAGATCACCTCCAGATTAAAAAAAAGGAACAAAACGGCAACAACCTAGATGAAATAAAAGATGCTCCCATACTATGTGGTATTTCTGTACATATTAGGAACTTTGGAACACTGCTACTGCCTTTCCAGGAAAACTCATTTCAAAGCCAAGCAGTCTGACAACAAATAATAAAAAAATCAGCAGAGGTGAGACCAGAACTAAGAAGGAAAGAAGGGAAGGCTGTGTGCTGAATTAAAAATCATATCACATCATGTGTGAACACTGAGTTCCCAAATCAATCTGCAGTTCCTCTGTGATAACTGATTGTGAATTTAACCGCAATACAGTCTGTGAATCAAATCACAGCCTCTATTACAATTGGAGCTAATTGGCCAGCTAGTGTGTTGTTGTTGTTTAGTTGTTAAGTCGTGTCCGACTCTTCGTGACCCCATGGACCAGAGCACGCCAGGCCCTCCTGTCTTCCACTGCCTCCCGGAGTTGGGTCAAATTCATGTTGGTAGCTTCGATGACACTGTCCAACCATCTCGTCCTCTGTCGTCCCCTTCTCCTCTTGCCTTCACACTTTCCCAACATCACGGTCTTTTCCAGGGAGTCTTCTCTTCTCATGAGATGGCCAAAGTATTGGAGACTCAGCTTCAGGATCTTTCCTTTCAGTGAGCACTCAGGGTTGATTTCCTTCAAAATTGATAAGTTTGTTCTCTTTGCAGTCCAGGGGACTCTCAAGAGTCTCCTCCAGCACCACAATTCAAAAGCATCAATTCTTCGGCGGTCAGCCTTCTTTATGGTCCAGCTCTCACTTCCATACATCGCTACTGGAAAAAACCATAGCTTTGACTATGCGGACCTTTGTCGGCAAGGTGATGTCTCTGCTTTTTAAGATGCTGTCTAGGCTTGTCATCGCTTTCCTCCCAAGAAGCAGGCATCTTTTAATTTTGTGGCTGCTGTCACTATCTGCAGTGATCATGGAGCCCAGGAAAGTAAAATCTGCCACTGCCTCCATATCTTCCCCTTCTATTTGCCAGGAGGTGATGGGACCAGTGGCCATGATCTTAGTTTTTTTGATGTTGAGCTTCAGACCATTTTTTGCGCTCTCCTCTTTCACCCTCATTACGAGGTTCTTTAATTCCTCCTCACTTTCTGCCATCAGAGTGGTATCGTCTGCATATCTGAGGTTACTGATATTTCTTCCGGCAATCTTAATTCCGGCTGTAGTTGCAACCTTAGCTTGATGTCCTTTCAAACAGCTTGGGATTGCTTCAAGTATCCTTATTGATATAGCCACTTTTAATAATGCATCTAAAATTGCTTTTTCAGCTGTTCATATAATTATTTTCATCTTTTATTCTCTGGTAAAGACAAAGATTCAGAGTTGATCCTGCAGGATTTATGAGTAAGCTGCAGATGCTTCCAGAGTACTTGGTATAGAATACCTACGCAACAAAATGACATGGAAACTAAACTTGATGGAATATTGTGTGCTTATGTGCTGTTTCTGACAGCCATAAGGCTTTTCATATCCTTCATTTGACCTATCATGCTTAAAGTTTGAACTAAAATAATACAACACTCTGAAATTAAAAAATATAACAGCATATTAGTGTCAAACTAGACATTAAGGGGAATGCAGGTTCCTGATTATTAACCTGTTTTCCTGTATGAGATGGGATTTTTTCAGAAATACTTGCCTCAGCAATAAGGATGTAAATCCTGACTGGATTCATCAATAAATAAGAGCATTTTTTTCCCTCATTGATATGAATTCCCAAGTAGGCTTTTTTGTTATTATTGATTTTGGAGAAAATCTGTGCATTTGACAAGTGGATTTTGCCAATTTCTGTAAAATGCAGAGTACTGAAAGTGTGATAACTGTTGCCTTGTTGCATGAACGACTAAACATGATAGCAGTAGATTGGTTGTCTGAATCTGTGTGATCAATCAGCCTGTACGGTGTGCTTTGTGTGTGTGCATAAGTGAGAAAGATTGTATATCAAATAGACATACTTTACTAGCTGATAGGGGGAAAATATCTCTTTTTCCTATCCTGAGACTACTGTATCAACATTAAGGATGCTGTGCAGATGGATGAGCATGAGATGGTGGAGTGACTGAGCCACAGAAGAACTTTCAGGATACGAATTTCCACTAATCTTTACCAGCAACTGACATGCATATTTCTAGGTAATCAATTATAAAACTCTGTAACATCGCTACTATGCATATACAGTTAGAAATTCAACTTTTAACATTAAAAAACACAGTTAAATAGCATTTCCCCCCAGAATTTGTAGATTTCTTGCATTCTCTGTGATCATTCTAATAGGCTAGTGCCATTGGTAAAAATTTATCCACAAGCAAACGTCTTTCCTAGATCCGTAAAATTGGTTGATAATTCTCCCTCATGGAGGAAATAGCAGAAAACAGTCAATGTCAGAAAGCATTAGAAAAGCAATAAAAACATCTGCTAGAAGATTTAGAGGAGGAGACATGTCATTTATATGTCTTTTGTAGTAAAGGCGGGATCAGGTTCTGTGGGGCTGGGATCTTTAAAAAGATCTTTATAAAATGTAAAAATAAACATCTGAGGTGACTAGTTATTATTTTATTCTGAACTTAGTTTCTCCCTCTTCTTCAGATATGAAACTGAGGAAGAGATCCATGTAAATTGAAAATCCAATCCTTTTATGCAAATACTGAGATTTAACTACTTCACGAATCAGAATTCTATTTCTGAGATTCAATTTCTACCCACTGTTGTACAAGAATGTGTCTTACTTGCTAAGTCAACATTAATAATCAGATTCCCACATGTGTCATTATCATTTTTTTCATGATTTAAGATTAAAAAAAACTTACAGGGAAACTTTAAATATCCTAATGAAGCTCTTTATAAAATGTGAAAATAAACTTCTGAAGTGACATGACAGTCTCTTATTATGTCATTAAACTCACATTGAGAAGTTCATTTATGTTTGCTGCAGACTCTAATTTTAGACATACATTTATTTTTATTTTGAGTTATCTGGAACTCCTGGGTAAGGAGATACTACATTTTAATTGTATGATTTTATTAGGCAGGAGGGCAGGGAAAGTGTTTATTTTACAGTATCATCATTTATGTAACCCTTGATTTTTTTCGTTCTCAAAGTGTAGCCAAGAATAAGAAATGATACAATTAGCTGGGTTTTCAGAATGAAAAAAACACACCATAATACAACTATTGCCAATTCAGCAAACAAATCAATGGGATCCCTAAAATGACTATTTGTTTATTTATTTATTTGCACTTGCAGTCTGCACTTGGATACGTTTTGACTGCCAGAACTGGTTCATCATTGTTTACCTAGGACATAATCAAATTGATTGCAATGTAGTCCATTAGGCAAGGTCCACATCTATAAATGTGTAGCATAGTAAGTTCCATTTTGTGGGACCCACTTAAATCAATAGAACTTACAAGAACTGAGTTGGCAGGGGATCTTTAGGTTGAAGGAAAATCTGCTCATGCCAAAATTTTCTTTAGTACGTTCATGAGATTATATTTGTGAAATGAAAATATTGAAATCCTTTAATAAACAGCTAAACATGTTAGAGGCAAGTACACCCAAATCAACTAGACATTCCATGCTAGAACTTCAGATGAAACTGTCAGATCAAAAAGTCTGATGCCTGAATATATCCCTAAGAGCCCTACGGAACCGTATAAAACTCTAGGGGAAAACCAGAAGCCTCTGATAATTACTTAAGCACACAGTATTTTCTGTAGTAACTAGAGAAACCCCTGTTTCCTTCAGCTTACAGTGTAATGCACAGAAAGGAAAGAAACAGAGAAATCATTGCTTGAGTATAAATTTTGGTCGAATTTTGTCAGACAGATTATAAAATACTTAGAATGAATCTTTTCTGTAAGTGGCATAATCCAGTGGTGACTATTCCAGTCATTAATCAAAATAAATTATTGTTGTTGTTGTTTAGTCGTTAAGTCGTGTCCAACTCTTCGTGACCCCATGGACCAAAGCACGCCAGGCCCTTCTGTCTTCCACTGCCTCCCGGAGTTTGGTCAAATTCACGTTGGTAGCTTCAATGACACTGTCCAACCATCTCGTCCTCTATCGTCCCCTTCTCCTCTTGCCTTCACACTTTCCCAACATCAGGGTCTTTTCCAGGGAGTCTTCTCTTCTCATGAGATGGCCAAAGTATTGGAGTCTCAGCTTCAGGATCTGTCCTTCCAGTGAGCAATTATATGAAACCACTAATAAAGGGAATTCTATGAAACAAGTTGATGGAATCCTGCCAACATTCAGCAGTAGCTCAGTTGCAAAGCTGTAGTTAATTACAGAAGATTACTGCAAAGAGATACAATCTAGGGACCACTTAGAGAAACATTACATGCCAGGTATCTCATAGAATTAATAAATAAATTACTGTAAATATATGCTGGAATTGTCCCACTAAACATAGGGATTTACTTTTGAGTAGGCACAGTTAGGAGTTTATCAACCAGCCCCATACAAGTTTTGTAAATATGACTGTAAGAACCATAAAATGACTTCTAAAAATTTCTGTTACTGCTGCACAAGACTGCAGTAATGATCTTGGGCGGCCAGTGCAAATCAACATTCTATAAGGCAGTTATAAAAATATGGGCAGCCCAAACTAAAATTATAACTTTTAAACTGGGCTTCAGAACAGCACTAAATTTGGCAAAAGTGCAGCAGACAGTCTGATCTTGCCAAATTTGGGGAAATTTTGGCAAAGTGTTTTCAACTTATGACTTTAAAAAACTAAATCTGTTTTACCCCCATTCCAAATAAGGCAACCCTAAGCATCCCCACATTTAAAACATATCACCTAAATTGAAAATGCAATTTTGTTTATCTTGAAAGAAAATGGGTTTTCCCACTTTTTTTAAAATCTGGAAAGAATCTAGGATGCAGGGCCTAAAATGCTGATCCACAAAAAAGGCATTTCAAAAGGGAAAAACTGCTTTGTGGTGCAGTGTTTTGTCAAGTCTCATGACTTGAGTTTGATCCTGACAAATTCAGGTAGCTGGCTAAAGGTTGACTCAGCCTTCCAGCCTTCCGAGGCCAGTAAAATGTGTACCCAAGCTTGCTGGGAAGGGAGCAAACTGTTATTCGCATAATCATGTTGTAAATCGCCCAGAGAGTGCTTTAGCACAATGGGGCAGTAAATAAGTTGAAACAACAGCAACAACCACAACATTTTGTTATAAGACCAGGCATGCCTGGTACAGGCATTCCAGCAGGATCTTCACAAAATAAAACATTATTATTATTCATATGTGGGAAAGGGAGATATTTGGACAGAAAGATAACAGAAACAGACTGAAGAGAGAGGATTCCTGTAAAGAGTAATTTTTTTTAAAAAAAGCTTGATTTAAAGAAAGCAATGGAGTGACAGGACTCCACAAAAGGTTATATTTTGCTATATATAATAAGTAAACATTTCTGAGACCAAACTGTCTTCTCACATATGTTTTCAAAGGGGAAATCATCTCTACATCTGGGGCATTCTAAAGTTTTGTTCTTGTCAATCAGGATACAGTAAGCTGACTTTTAGCTAACTTTTTAACTGCTTCCTGGACAAACAGGCTTATCAGAAGCATGCTTGCAAGAAGATGCTGTGTCCAGCTGTAAAAATAAAGACCCCCAAAAGAATATTAAAAATTAAACAAAATAAGATAAAATATATACAAAGTATATCCCTAATAAACAGTGCAGCATAATTCCAATTGCCACTGCAGTCCCTGTATACCACACCACTGGTAGTGTGGAACAGCTGTGTAATCTAGACAGGGGTAGTATCATGACCCTGAGTGTTGCTTGGGAACTGGTGATTTCAGCTGAAGTTTGTTGATCTGAATGAGACAGATGTGAACTGATAGTGAGCAGCGGTCTTTAATATCAGCATAAAGGCAGCATAAACTACAATGAGCTGTCCTGATTAAGTTTTCATCATTTCGATTTTCCTTCCACAATGCTGAGTTTCATTGGTGGAGGTGGCTTATAATGTAATTAGTGACAGTACTGCTGCATCAACCTTTCCCCATTGCAAGGCCCTCCTTATTATCCGTTAGTTTGATTTCTGCCTACCTGTACTTGTGATTTAATCTCCTGTCCTCTTTTGGTCTCCTGTCCTACCAGGGTAGTGGATCTCACCTGCACTGGAAGAATGGATGCTATTGCTACTGATTGTAACTGTAATGGATGCACACCAGTCCCTTGCCTATTCATGGCCTCTTTTCCTATCCTATCACCATTCTTAGATTAGTAGAGTGTCTTCCTTCTGCCAATATGGGAACTTGGCATTTCATGTACACACTGATATGACCGAGGATGAGGAAGGTACATTGTTGCTGCATCACTATGGCAGTTTAGTATTTTGTCACTATCACTGTCTACTGGCCAACCAGAAAAACCTGCCTCCCTTCCCCTTCTTCGAACACATCTCACCAGTTGGCTTGATAATAGTTTTAACAGCAGTCTTACTTCTGTTGCTGCTATGGGAAGGGCAATACTGTGTTGCTATGTCTGTATCCTGGCAGGGTGCCCTCCCACCACTGACAAAAACCCTTTTCAGGTTGATCTGGGTTGTACATGAGCAGAGAACCATGAGCCCTAAGAAACTGATGGTTTGGTGAGGGGGCAGTTGGTGCTGCCATAACACAAAGATGGATGGAAGGCAGAAAAAACAAGGAAACTGTTTGGGGTATATAGAGGAAATCCCATGTGCTCCTTGGTATGGATAGGTGGTTGCATAATATCATACAAAATGAGTAAAAGAGAGAGAATAGTAACAGCAAGAGGCTAGCCACTGGGAAGTCGAGGACAATACCAATCAACTTAAGCTGCTACAGTAAGGAGAGAAATTATCCCTAAAGAAAGTTGAGGAAAGACAAATGTCTTAAGTTTAACTCCTTCAGTTGCATCACTGTTACAAGACCTTTGTCAGTCCAGTCCAACTCATCCTTATTTGGTAGAAGGAAATCTTACCATACTTAATGTTAAACACTTTTTTTCCTGTTTAGCAAATCCAGGAGTGGACCTCCCCTCTTGCATTTTCTTGGGGTGGAAGTTAAGGTAATAGAAGTGTATATCAATCTGTACACATATTGAACGGGGGAGGCTGATCTGTGGCTCATTCCCCCCCCCCCCATTCTGTGTATATACTTTGCTTGATGACCTTCAATTGCAAATTTGCTTTAAACCAAATGTTTTCTATCTTTCAGAACCTCCCTGCTTTTTGAAATGTAGAAACAGAGATTAAGGTTGGGAAAAGGAGGTCAGTCTTTACTGAACAACATCTGGTTAGAGAAATGTTTTTAAAAACCACTGTATAGATTGTGAACAGTCAAGAGCAACCCTTGGACTCCCTGTAGAAAGGAGACCAGCTTCAGTCTGGCTCTCCAAGTCTTAAAGAGACAGATACTGCATACTATTCTTTGTCTGATGCTCAAGCTTTCCTCATATTTGAGGATCAGATATACGGAAAAGGCTAGACCTACTCAAAGGGTGTGCATGTTTAAAAAACACAGTTTTTACCTCATAGCTGCCACTATGTTTTGCATTTAGGAAAAGACACAGGTAGAAATTTCAAGCTTTCAGAAGGTGGCAAGATTGAGAGGTCTCCAGCATCAACAAATAATAGCTGTAATAAAAAGGTTGCCAAAATAAACAAGAAAAGGGAAGAACAATCTTCACCATTCTTTTATTTCGGAAAGACAACAGGGAAACTAGTCATCAGCTATAAATATATGATGGCTACAGCTACTGTATAATTGCTTAGAACTAAGCAGCATGTTTTGAAAGCAGTATCTTAGCATAAGGAAAATGCATACTCTGGATACATCCCAGTCGTTTTCTTTAAGTAACTGTGAAGTATTTCAGTGCTCTCATTCCTGCTTCCTTAATCCTTTCATTGACAAAACACTATGACCTAAAATGACTAACCATTACCAGCAAGTGATCTTTTAATGCTGCAATTAGCACGTCTCATAAGTATCATGAAGAGCTGAAGACTGCCAAACACTACAAAAACAATACATTTGTCATGGGGTATAATCAGTTAGCACTAACGTGCACTGTATAACAATGTCTGTGACCAGCCATAATCTTGTTCTCCCACAGCTGCCAGTCTGCTGTGACTGAAGACATGTTTGCCAGTCTGTTTGCCTTAGCAGAGAACGTAATGACATTCACTGGCAGGAATGAGCAGACAGAGGCCCCTAACTTTCAGCACACAACATTTTTCATTCCAAAGCCATTCCATAACAACCAATTTAATATTTTCACTATTAGGGTAATGGAAAATTATTTTGAAAGTACTTTATGTTTTTCATCTCTGTCCCACCACAGTTACGAGGAACCTCAGGACAAACACATTCAAATAAACTCCCCTTAGGCATCACGATCCAGCCATGTTCAGACCAGATAGCAATATTTTTGAGGTGGGGTGGGGGGTCCTATTTGCTCCTCTCTCTCCTTTCTACCTTCTAAGGAACTTAGTCTGATACCAAATACCATAAGATGGATACAGTGGAATGATTCGCCCAAAGAGAGCGCAAGCGAGCAAATGCTTCAGATGCTAATTCAAAGGAATGCAAAATATAATTCACTTACTAATGAACTTACTTCAAAACACAATTTTGTAGGCAGAATAATAGTATTCTTTCCAGCTGCATGTAAATTGCCAATTGGTATATTAGCCATTGACAGTCAAGAATACCAGAGATAGTTTTCTTATACGTATATTACTTAATTTTCTTCTTTTTAAAAACAAGAGAAAAAATAAGCTACATGTCTTTCAGTAGATATTTTCCATATGGGCAGCTACAAAATTAAACATTTGTAGGGGGGACACAGAAATCTAGACTGACTGGGTTTCAGATATCCATGTTATACACTCACAAAGTGGTTCCCCCCAGGAAAGTGCCCTTTAGCAGCTGGCTTGGAAAAAAAAACTTCACCAAACTTGAAGGGATTGTGGAGGAGAATCATAGGAAATTTCTTTGTAATTTCTCCTCTAGGTGCTTGGGGGGAACTTTCCGGGGGGGGGGGCTCTTTGTGGGTGCATAACTCAGACATCTGATACCCCATCTTCACCAAACTTAGAGGGATTGTAGAGGAGACTCAGTGTTTCTAGGTGCCTTGGGATTCATTTTAGCCAAATGAATCAATGAATCAACGATCGGCAAAAATCCATTGATTCTGGAAGCACATTTTCAGGGTGTGTGAGGATTGCAGTGCAAATGTGCTTCCAGAGGCTGGGAAGCCTTTGGAAGCTCAGTTTGATGTGGCCCCAAGGGCTTTAGAGGGTAAGAGACAAAATTCTCTTGTGCTGGTATCACTGCTTTCACTTACTGAATTAGGGTTGAGTAACTCACCATTGTGAGTGGGACGTGGTGGCGCTGCGGGTTAAACCACAGAAGCCTCTGTGCTGCAAGGTCAGAAGACCAGCAGTCGTAAGATCGAATCCACGTGACGGAGTGAGCTCCCGTCGCTTGTCCCAGCTCCTGCCAACCTAGCAGTTCGAAAGCATGTAAATGCAAGTAGATAAATAGGTACCACCACGGTGGGAAGGTAATGGCATTCCGTTCTAGTCGCGCTGGCCACGTGACCACGGAAACTGTCTACGGACGAACGCTGGCTCTACGGCTTGGAGACGGGGATGAGCACCGCGCCCTAGAGTTGGACACGACTGGACTAAATGTCAAGGGGAACCTTTACCTTTTAACTCACCATTGTACCCAGTGCGGTGTAATGAACAGAGTGATGACTCTGGAGATCAAGGTTTGAATCACTACTTATCCATGGAAACTTACTCGGGGAGTGGAACTGGTAAGAACATTCCTTAAATATCTCACTTACCTTGAAATCTTTACTAGGGTCACTATACGTTGCTTCCAACTTGACAGCACTTAACTGACTCACTAACTCACCATTAGTAGAGAGAGAACCCACACAAGAACAAATGAATCTTCCTTACAATGGGTCACCTCTCTGGTTCAGTATTTTCCACACAAGTGTACAATGAATTTTCAAACTTTCGTAAAGAAGTATTTCTCAGACCTACCTGGAGTAGTCAGGTAGAGCTTTCTTTACACTTCTCATTAACAGCTAAGTTTTTATTAATGAGCTCACATATTTAAGTAGCATTGCTTGCACAAAAACATTACCGTAACCTCTCAGCTGAATTTTAAATATTGCAGAAATTCACATAGTCCTAAATGATGGTAGGGTACTCAGCCAAAGATAACTGCCTTTAAGAATAATTTATTTATGTTAGAGTTTATTTATTTATTTATTTTTATTTTATTAGATTTATACCCCGCCCATCTAGACAGATAGTCTACTCTGGGCAGCAAAATTAATTAATGGCTGACAAAACACCTTTTTTTTTAAAAGTTGAAATCACTGGAAGAGGAATCTAGCTTTTCAATCAAATTGCATGTCTATACACAAATGGGCGAATAGCAGACAGCTGCTTGTCAAAACCTTTATCACCTTGAAATCAGCAGGACTAAAATAAAATTTGTCTACTATAACTGAGCAGAGAACAAGCAAAGCATAATTCATGGAATGCCTCACACATTCAGAGACAAAGGAAATATCAGATATGATTAATGACTGGCCCAAAAACAAAAACAGAGGCATGATCCATAAAGAAACATAATTATGCAGCCAAATGTAGTTATGTGCTGTCAAGTCACTTTTGATTTATGGCAACACTGTGAAGGAGTGATGCAGTCAAATAGATAATACTAAAATCCTCTCTAGAGTTACTGCTGGGCATTGATCAGGACACGTACTGTTTATTTTTTAGAATTTATTGACCCTCCTAGGCATTTCCGACATTTATAATTACCTAAGAACAGATAATGATCCAGTAATTATAGGCAGAAGCTTAGAAACCCCTGTCATTTGCTAACCTAGGGAATGACTATGCACAGTCACTGCTTTGGAGAAATCAGTAAATTTCACTTTCCAAATACCTAACAACCACAATATGCATAAATTAGGAGGAAAAAACATACAGCCATTAATTCAACTGCTGGTTTCCCTGGACAGATCGTGATAGTTGAGTCTGAGCAAAGATGGGCAACTTCAGTATCTCTGGAAGCCATTTTGAAGCCCTGGGACCCAAAGCAGGCTGCACCCTCACAAATAATGTTCCAGATTGTTTGTTTTCAGGACTAGATGTCCACTTTTTTAGATGCTTGAGAAAGGCTCCCTTTTGATAAAGCAAAATTCTGTACTTTGCTTTACAGAAGAAACTCCAATCCTAGAGGTCGAACTATGATTGCCTCTGTTTCGATTTAGACAGAGTGGCTGAAATCCTGTTATCCAGCTCCATATGTGCAATGGGTATGATGTCATCAGTAGTTTGCCCCCAATGAAAGACTGCTGATTAAAGCTAATTCTGCAATGCATGTAACTTGTACACAATGTACCCAAGTTTACAATGTAAAGGAAGCCTTTAATCAGTGGTGCTCAGCTGCTGCTGAGATCATCATCACTGTGTATGAGGAGCTGTGAGAAAGAGATTGGTCGAGAGGGTAGGAGGAGCGGTGAATACCTTATTGCAACAGGATAAGACCCCATCATCCTTAAGGAGGCAACAGTAAGACCATTGTTTAAAAAGCCCTCTTTGGATCCTTAATAATTGACCAGTATCTAATATTCCATTCCTGGGTATGGTGATAGAGTGGATTGTGGCCTCTCAGCTCCAGAGGTTCCTGGATGAGACAAATTGTTTATACCCATTTCAATCTGGCTTCAGGCCTGGATATAAGACAGAGACTGCTTTGGTCACCTTGGTGGATGACCTGTGCTGGAAACTGTATATAGGGTCTGTGTCGCTGTTGGTTTTGCTGGACCTCTCAGCAGCTTTTAATACTATTGACCATAGTATCCTCCTGATCCTCTCTCTGGAATGGGATTTAGAGGCACTGTTTCATGGTGGCTTCAGTCCTTCGTGGAGGAGAGAACTCAGAAAGTGGTGCTGGGGGATTTCTCTTTGACACCTTGGCCGCTGATCTGTGGGGTCCCTCAGGGTTCTGTTTTGTCTCCTATGTTATTTAACATCTAGAGATTGTCTAGAATTTGGGGGTTCGGTGTCACCAGTATGTGGATGACACCCAACTCTACCTCTCCTTGCCACCTAAATTCAAGGAAGCTGTTTCGGCTCTAAATCAGTGTTTGGTATCAGTAATGGGCTGCATGAGGGTGAACAAACTGAAACTTAATCCAGACAAAACAGAGGAGCTTCTGGTCAATTGAAAGGCAGATCAAGCAATAGGGATGCAGCCTGTACTGGATGGAGTTACACTCTCCCTGAAAAAACAGGTGTGCAGCTTTGGGGTGCTCCTGGATTCATCTCTGAGCCTGGTTTTTGTGGTGGCCAGGAGTGCATTTGCACAATTAAAGCTAGTACTCCAGCTATGTCCATTTCTTCAGAGATCTGATCTGGCCACTGTCATACATACCCTAGTTACTTCCCATCACTCACTCTATGTGGGGTTTCTGATGGAAAGTGTCAGGAAACTTCAGCAGGTCCAAAATGGAGCAGCCAGACTGCTGACTGGGACTGGTTACAGGGATCACATAACCCCTCTGTTACAGTAGCTGCACTGTAGTTTCTGGGCACAATTCAAAGTGCTGGTTTTAATCTATAAAGCCCTAAATGGCCTGGGTCTAAGCTATCTCACACTGTGTCTCTCACTGTGAACTGGCTCGGGTGCTAAGATCATGAGGTGAGGCCTTTCTCTTGGTTCCGCCACCTTCACAGGTGTGTCTGATGGAGACACAGGAAAGAGCCTTCTCTGTTGCTGCTCCCAGACTTTGGAACTGCCTCCCACAGACTGGCTCCATCTTTGCTGTCCTTCCAAAAGCAGGCAAAGACCTTTTTCTTCAGGCAAGCTTTCTCTCAGTGACTGCCTACATAAGTGACTGCCTACATGGCTGGCTAAATGGATTATTATGCATTACTGCCCTGACTGGGTCTTTAGCACTACTTGTATTTACCATCTCTCAGAGTGGTATTTGTTTGTTGCTTTTTAGCATTTGCATTGTTTTAGCTTTAATACTAAACAAATAATAATTTAATTGTTTTAGTGATGTAAGCTGCCTCTTTATACTTGTTTTTCTTAGCTTAAAATATTATATTTTAAAGATATAAACCACTGTTGTACACTCATTGTTTTCTGCTTTAAATATTGTATTTCGAGGATGTATGCCGCTTTGGGTCCTTTTTAAGGAGAAAGGTGGGGTAAAAACAAACAAACAAATAAGGCCAAATTCTAAATTATTTCTTTCCTCATTTGATCTTTTAAATAAATTTGGACCCTAAAGACAAAATTTTCTTGCAGTGTAACATTCTGCCCATGGTGTTCTGCAGTCTTCCGCTTGCAAATCTTCACCACACTCCCGTATGACAAAACTGGTCTGACAGTGGGCAGTTCCCTTTAGTTCCCCAGGGAAATGTCTTAAACACAATTCCCTTAAGCAAGCAATGAAAAGTATCTCTTTTGGTGGCTTTAAAAAAATATTTACAGAGTCTCACCTAGCAAATTCAGAAGGATCAGTTTCTACAAGGCATATGGATCCTGACTTAGTATGTTCTGGCAAACTAGTACCATCCTAGGAAGGAAAAAAAATAAGATGCACAAATATTGGATGGGTGAAAAGTGGCTTAGAAATAGTATATGTGAAAAGGATCTAGGGGTCTTAGTAGACAACAAGGTCCTCATAAGCCAACAGAGTCATGCAGGAGCAAAATAAAATAAAGTAATTTAATTTAAATAATTAAAACAAAACAATAAATGCTGTACTAGAAACGTAAGGCCCAGGTCAAGAGAAGTAATAGTGCCACTCCAGTCTGCTTTGGTTAAGCCTCTCCTAGAGTATTGTGTCCAGTCAGGAGAACCACAGTTTAAGAAGAATATTGAGAAATGAAATCTGTCCAGAGGAGGGCAACCAGAATGGCTGGAGGGTGTTTTTTTCCTGACTAAACATCAGGGAAAAAAAATCATAACTAAATATTTCCTAACAGTGACAGCCATTCAACAATTGAATTGACTGCTCTGGAGAGTGGTGGGCTGTCCTGCACTGGAGATTTTAAACCAGAGGTTGGATAGCTACTTATCAGGGATGCTTTAGCTGTGGATTTCATGAATTGGCAGGGTCTGGACTTGCTGACCTTCCAACTCTACAGTTCTTTGATTCTATGATAAGGCACCAAAAAAAAAAAAAAAAGAAAGGACAAGCATTGATTGTTTGCATCTTTCTGAAAATATAGCCTGTGCTTTCTGCTTGCTATGTGTGCACTAGATCTCACAAAGGAAAAAGAGATGTTAGATATATTTTAAGCAAACTGTGTTAAAAGCAAGATATCTTGTAGGACCCAAGAATTCTTTACAAGCTGAAATTTCTAGACATCCCTAGTTTCCAGCCCCTGAATGGATCAGTATCCACTTCTAGTCTGTTTTTACAAGGTGACGTTTTCAATGGGAAATCTTTTACTCAGACTTTAATCTGGTGTTCTAATGCTTGCCACTCCTTTGACGCATGTTTCCTGAATCTTGTCCCTGAATCGTTTCTTTCACACAACAGTCCAGTAATGTTCACCAGCATTTGTAGCCGTAAAGTGTAACATGTCATGACTTCAGATCAATGACCCACTTCAAACATTTGAGACTGATGTTTGTGAGGTAAAGTGACACATAGTGAATTAAAGGACTGTAGTGAATTAAAGCTTCTATTTGGAGAGGACTGGGAAGAAAGCAACTTCTTAGTTGAGAGTTTGGGGAGTTGGTCTTGATAAACAGCTTGTAAATCAGTTACTTAATATCTTGTACGTTTTCTCTAGCTTTACTGGATAAAGACCAGTTTCAAATAAAGAAGATTTCATGACTACCATCATTCTGTCATTGAAGGCACATGGCTCAAAAAATACAACAATGAATGTTATACTTTTTGACACAATCAAATGAGCAAAGTACAAAATGCCAAGAGAAATCACAGAATTTGTGACTGCACAGACATTACTTCACTGAGAACATTATATCTTAGAGAATTATGGTTCCTGCCAGTTAGAGTCTAGTTCTATCTTTACACTAGCATGTTGTCATCATTGATATTCATCTACCATCTTCCAGAATATATTAAGATTTTTCTGGAGGAAACATGCAGAATATAAATACAAAAGAAACCTAAAACTACATACAGTAATCTCAAAGGGTATTTGACATGATATGTGACCACTCCAAATTCTCTGAACATTTTTTTATGTGTGCAATAATACTAATAATCCTGCAACTGATATATTGACTGCTGAAATATGTCTCTCTATTTTATATCCTCCTTGATCCTTAATTGCTTACATATTATCAAACCACTGCAGTGGGATGTTCTATAGTATTATGGCTACTCTAAATTGAATTAAATTACAGTAAGGACTGAAATCACAATTGATTGGATACTTGGGTTTAAGAACTTCCATGCCTTATCAATCTAATCCTCACCTGTATTAAATTTTGTTAAATTTCCCAAAACTAAAATTACCGGAGCTTGTTAACTCCCACCTTAAAAGAGAAGCAAGGATTAGAAGCCTCCATACTTTTTTTGTTCTTTGAGATTGTCTCAGGGAAAGACTGCAGAGGAGAAATATAAAGATGAGGGACATGGGAATTTCTTATTGAAACTCCCTGGGCAAGCAGTGAAGATTTCACTTGTGTCAGGCCGCTTTCTCCCTAGAAACTATCGAAACAGGTTCATGCAACCATCTTAAATGTTGCTAATAGCGAACAGTACCAGGTTGAAATGCAAGAGTAAGGTAATGGGGTTAATGGGGTTACTAGAACCATATGTTGCATGGGGAGACATGCAGTTGCAAAAACAGGCTGGTGGAGAACCTCTCATTGGTCCCATGCAGCTTTGGACTTCAAACCTAGGGTAGAGTAGAATCTCTGAACTGTATGGAATCTGACTTAAAAAGTAATTTCACCTACCACATTTCAAAATTAAAATGTAGTGGTTCAGTGCTGATCTCAATGTTCTGGAATGAAGCGCCATATATATTTAGAAGTAAATGAACAAATAAAACTAATGAATAAATGAGCTGCCTTTACAACATGAATGCAAAACTATTTCGCATTTTGAAAACAGTATCCCATTATGAAGAATATTTGCTCCACTTAGTTATCATAAGTGGGCACTGACCCTGAAGAAATGCTGTATTTTTCAAACAGTAGGCTCAATGGTTTTTCTTTTCTTTTCTTTTCCTTTTGTACCTGAAACAAATACTATAGCTTTTACAAGGTATGTATTCCACTTTACCAACAAGAAGAAATTGACTCTAGAAAATGAAAACATCAGACAAAAACTGATCTGCAGACTAGCTGGAACTTCAAATGGTTACCTTTTGGATTACAACTCTCAGAATTCCCAAGTATCTAAATCTGTTGTAGTTCAAACACTAACTTTTCCAAACTTTGAAATTAGTTATGGAGAAGAGGGGATGAAATATTTTTTCTTTCAGGGAGTGTTGGGATGATCACTCCGTCATACTTTTCATGTCCATCAGTCCATAACTTCAAAGTCTTAAAAAAGGATAATGAAAATTCAAATACATGTCTATCAACAGGCACTTATGGTTGTACATATTGCTTTTTTTCCCCATCCTTTTGGATCATTTTAAGGAGAAAGACGAGGTAAAAATATGCATTTCCTCCAAGGTTCTCCGCTTCACCATTTCATTCTCTCAAAAATCCTATAAAGTAATTCATGTGAAAGAACTCAGTGGCTATGTATATCCAAATTCAAGTCTCCCCAGTCCCACGTCTGATGCTCTAAGCACAATATCACACCTCGCCCAACATTTAAATTCATATTCCAAACTCACAACAGTCCATCTCTGTACAGCAGATAATGGGTGAACACAGCACTGTTGCCATAATGTTTGGCACGAAGGTTTTCCACCATCATCCAGGCCACCACAGTTGCAAAAAAGAATACTGCACTTCGAGGGACCTTTGGTCTTGTCCTTCAGTTTGTTTTAAAAGCAGTTAAAGCTGGAAGACAGATAAACATGTCTGGAAAGGGGCCATATTATTTGCAGCAGTGTTTTGTCTTGTGCTCCATTTCCTCTTCTGGCATGTGATTTATTCATTCAGGGCTCCTGCTGGCATGGTTCATTTTTCTCTTTCTAAAACCGGCCTAGATTCTCAACAAAAAAATACCAGGAGCATGTTTTGTGGATGTGCATAATGTTAGCAGTTAACAGTGTCCTAACCAACCAAGACAATCAATAACCAGTGTCCTGACCAACCATTTCTGGACTTTGAGCACCAATTCCAATGCTGTCTAACTACATACCACCAACTGTACTATGAGGCCACAGAAAGGAGACAATTTAAAGGCTACTAGGGTGGTGCACAATAGAGATTTAAGGATGGACATTATACATGCCTTGAAAACCAACTTGAGGAGAGATGGGGAAGTTTCTTCAGGCATACTGAATAAAATGGGAGTAGCAGAAAGACAGGGGCTAACAGAGGTTAGGTCATTCTTGCAAATGGGCCAGATCTCAGCCCTATGCAATCTTTCATTCAAAAGATAAAAATTACTTGTAATCCAGTAAACGAGGACTGTTCTCTGACTTCTTTTGTTCTTAGATCTACCAAAGGATAATCTACAAAACCTGGATATATATAGAAGTACATCTATTTAATTTTCTGTTCTCATCCTGTTTGTAGTTCTTACCATATATTGCATTATATCACATTGCTTTGCTTTTTATGATATTGTGAATCACCCTGAAGTTTAGAAGATGAAGGACAGTTACTAATTAAGTAAAATAAGAAAAAAATGATGACACTATGCAGTTTGAAAGCCTATAGCCCATTGACTGTAGATAACACAGTATGTTCTCATGCACTCCAGATTTGTACCGGGAAGTAACAAAATAGTAACAGGAGCCTGAAGAACTACTATGTTCTGTATAAATAACATTATATAGGCTAATTCAAATTGATTCACTCAGGATATTACCTTAGAATTCACTATGTGATATAAACTTCTATGAGATGCACACTGAAAGACAATTTTGCAACAAGGTGTGAGATGGGCTGGATTGAACAAAAAAATTCAGCTCTAACAACTCTTCAGTGTACAATAATAGGTATAAAATATTAATAATCCATCCAGCATTTCTCTTAAAAGAGCATGCATTTCTGCAGAAATGCATTATCTTCAACACCATAAGAAATGTCTTATGGTGGATTAACCCAAAGCAGAAAATTAAAACTGGCTGTATACTAAAAATGTCCCATTGCTTTTTAATTCTAGAAGTTTTAATTCTAGAAGTACAATGACAATTTTAAAGATCTGAAGGGGTACTCCTGTGCACATGCCATACACACATTTTCCTGAGATCTATTTTCTAGGTAATAATAATAATAAGTACAAACTGCCAAACTGATTCCAACTTCTGACAAGGGTTCTGACAGTCGTTTTTGGGGTTTTCAAAGTAGAGTGCTTGGAGGTGGTTTGCCATTTCCTTATTTTGGGACTGTGCAGCTTGCCCAAGATCACACAGACTGGCTATTGTCCTGGGAAGCACACTCAGGAACTGAACTGCAAACTTTTGGCTTTATAGCCAGGTTCCCAATTCACTGCCATATTCAACCAACTTGTTTTTTTAGGTAAATCTCCTTAAATCCCTATAATCCTTACCAGATACAATGCCATTTTCTTCACATATGTGGGTGTGACAACTTTTCAACAGGAGAAACATGTTATCTCACAAATATAATCTTACAAATATATTTCCATTCTTTTCAATTGCCTACAGCCGTCCTACCTTTGAGAATAAGTCTGGGGTGCAGTGTTCAGTTGACTGAGCCTGCTGTATCCAACACAGGCCTCTGCACTTCTTTGACAGAGAGACAACTGTGGCAATGTATCCAAGTCATGAACATTTCATGACACACTGTAGACCATAAAGACGTACCATCAGAAATGGCACACATTTAGATGAATTTAAGAGTGTACAAGAGACAGGAGGCAGGAGAAACTGGCGATGCTCCCAGACATTTTCATCCAAGTCATGGATCATGAAGAAGATCTAGAGAAAACAAGGCAAAGAGAAAGGCTTTTAAAAGGAATGAGAATAATAAAGAGAAAAGGCAATTTGAACTCTACTTTTTATAATGCTAAAGAAAGCTTTAACTGTAAAATCACTTAGATTTTCAGGGAATCAAAAGTTCAGTGTAGTTCAAATACTTTCTAAACTGGTTCAATCTAGTAGAAAGGATGACTTTTCAAATCTTTAAAACTAGTTTCAGCCCCTTACCAACTAATATTGTACTGATCTGGGAAGCTTCTGATAAACAGCTTGTACATTCAGCTCACTAAGTCTTGCCCTTTCCCACACCTCACTTTAAGATTCTGAGCTGCTGTTACAATACAAAGGGTCATGTCTGGAGCACAGATGGACAAAACTGTCCAATTCACTTCTTCACACTTCAAAGTCTACATAAACAGTTGTACACATTTTTGTGTGTATTTCTTAAAACACAGTTCTATATGCAGTTTTTCCTAAAATATATAACATAACCTATTTTTCCTAACATCACATAATTGTTATATTACTCTTATGAGTATAATCCACACAGTGCACATTTCCTCATATTTTAGTCTGTTTAGACTGCAGGATTCTACCAAAAGAAGTGTGAATTTTAAAGACTACCTAAGGTTTTTTGTTTGTTTTGGCTCTAACCAATAAGTAATGGGTCCTCCCAAAAGTTTTAAAGTAGAAAGGTTTTGAACTCACACATACCCTCACAATGATGCCAGTGATACCTGCCTTTAGCTTTGAAACACATAGGAAGAAACATTTTAATACTGAGTTGCAAGAACATATGATTGGATTGTCAAAGAACTAAGATCTGATTTGATTGTCAAAGAACTATGCTCTTGTTTATTCCTAATTTTTGTTTCTGCAGGTGAATGAGAAACACAGGTTTCTGAATGAGATCACTAAATTGAGTAGAGGAACACTTTATTCCAGTCCCAGAGTCCTATCAGTCTTCCTAGCATATTTCAACAGAACCCTCATCTGCAAGTTAAGTACAACATGCTACTTTGCACTTTTTATAACTACAAAATTAAGTCCTTTTTAAAAATTACAATTAGAGATTTTAAAAATTACAATTAGAGATTTTAGAATTGAATTAGAGATTTTATTATTGGCAGAGATCTACAGTATGATTCATTTTCTCTTGTGTTTTGGCCCTGAAATAGGATACAGCACAAAATGTTCATTAACAGATGTGGTGTGCTTGATTTGCCCTTTAAGCACCTTTAGCAATTACTGTTAAGGATGATGAAGCAATATTTTCTGCCTCTTCTAAAAACACAACTGATTTTTGGTTTTAATGCAGATGTTTTCAGGGCTTTCTGGCATCCATCTAACACCATAACAGACACTACTGATGAAACACCATAAATTTCTCTACCTCCTCCTTGCCCTTCAAATCGCCTTTGGAGAATTGGAAGATTTGACATATGTATATGGAAGGTACACTTTGCCAAGACAACACTGTATTTTTTATTGTAGGATTCACTTTTTCACAAAAAGACTTCACAAAAAAGACTTCAAACCACTAGTCATTTCCAACAGTCTGAATTCAATACAGATAAACAGAGGCTTACACATATAGATGTTTACTACTCCTGCCCCCCAGCCAATACATTCAAACGATTTCTTCAGTAGTAAAGAACTCGAAAGAACAGAAATACCAGCAATATTCCACTACAACATCTGTTCAATAAAACTTTACTGGCATCAGTAGTTTTATAAACATAATTCAGGATAATCAGCAATTTATCTTAGAAAAAAAATATTGAGGAAACTTGGGTGTACAAACAAATACCAGCAAGCATACACACATTTCTATAGTGGGACTATATGTTATGTCCAGAATCACCACTCCTGCAATACTAGGCTTTTGTTTTTCTTTAGTGCACTTCCTTTACAAAACAATGGAATCTACAGATGAAGAAAGATAAATTTGTGACCCTCACCTCTCACATACCTTAACAATTATGGCCCTGTGACTGTACTCTTGCTAAGGCTCTTCCACATTTCCATTGTTAATGTTAGCTGACATGTCAAAAGACAGAAGACCACCCTGTATTATATATGATCAACCATTTTGAAAATGAAGAATGGAAGATGTGTTTTCCACAAGTTTGCTCTTTAATAACTGTGACTCAGAATCAAAGAGATCAGAAAGATTACGTTTGTCAAGGAATTAGATCTTGTTGGAATGCCTGTGGATGTACTAAATAAAACTGGCTTGAATGGAATACAATTTTGTATGTACACATAACAATTTACTCCACAGTACTTTCATGCTACCCTGTTTCCCCGAAAATAAGACAGGGTCTTATATTAATTTTTGCTCCAAAAAACGCATTAGGGCTTATTTTCAGGGGATGTTTTATTTTTGTCATGTACAACCATCTACATTTATTCAAATGCAGTCATGTCATCTTCTGGTTGCTGCACAATGGTGGAGGGCGGGGTTTCACTTAACTAGGGCTTATTTTTGGAGTAGGACTTATATTACGAGCATCCTGAAAAATCATACTAGAGCTTATTTTCAGGTTAGGTCTTATTTTAGGGGAAACAGGGTAGATTCATTTATTCTCATAATATCTGCACAAGATATATAATCACTAGTATTATTTTAAAATCCTATCCTGGGTTTTGGGTTGGTCCAACAACCATGGGCCCAGATCATGCCTACCTAGGATTCACACATGCTCAGAGGGCAAGGGGGTGATTGTCACAGGCTACATTTTGGTGTTCAAAGAATAATAATTTTAAAAATCATACTGGATGTGCTCATTTTTTAAAATAATCAATAGGTTCACATTGCCAGAGAGATGCCCCCTGGATAACTGCTCTAAGCAGAACTCCTGGTATGATCACATTCAATTTGTAATTATATTATACTTTACAGTATTTGAAAATATATCTTATTAACATTAACTTATTAACGTTAATTTATTTTTAAAAAACAGCAGAATTGACTAAGATTTTCCTCTGAAGGTTTAGCTGTTTGTATATCAAATGCTAGTATATTATGCTAAGAACATAAGAAGAGCCATGCTGGCTGAGCCCAAGGTCTCTGAAGATCCACATTCTATGTAGTCCAGCAAGATATTTATGGGCTGCCCAGAAGCAAAGGAGGCAGGTAGGCAGGCAGGCAGGCAGGCAGGCAGACAGGCAGGCAGGCAGGCAGGCAGGCAGGCAGGCAGGCAGGCTGGTTGGTTTAAAATATTTCTATTCTACCTTTCTCCCCAAAAGGACCCAAGACGGTTATGAGTACAATAGCACCTCCTTCCCTCACCTGCTTTGTATTTCCAAGCAACTGGTGTGCAGAGGCATAACTGCCTCCAATACCGGAGGTTACATGAAGCCCCCACAACCAGCAATGGCTGATATCCAGGGGCGTTGGCAAGTCTTTAGGTCCAAGCCCCAACTCTGAGTCTGAGTCTGTGGCACCAAGTCCCAAGTCCCAAGCACCAAGTCTGAGTCCCTATTAACAAACTTTTTTCTCCAGAAAAATGGGAGGGGTGGGAGTTGCAATTCATTGGAAGAAAGAAAGAAAAAACAGAGTCAAGTCTGAGTCAAGTCACCGGTGTGACTCAAGTGCGTCTTGACAGCAAATCCTGCAACTCAGGTTTCTACCTCTGCTGACATCCTTGTCCTCATTTCATGTATCTAATGCCCTTCCAAAGTTTCCAGGTTCATGGCCTTCTGGTACAAGCAAATTCAACTGTTTATATGCTGTGTGAAAGAAGTAACTTATTTCATATGTATTTAATCTTAAATTTCACTGGCCAGTTCCCAGTTCCAGTTTTAGGAGAGGGGAAAAACATCTTCCTATACATATTCTCAACACTATTCATACTGTTAAACCTCTATTATGTCCCTTTACTGCCTTTTTTTCTAAACTATAGAAAGTCCTGGCTATCACAACTTTTCCTTATATGGAGTTGTTGCAGTGGCTTTATCCATCTGCAGTGGTATGCCAATGCTCAACAAGTACAACACACAAAAAGACACTTCTGTGCTGAGCCAGTCAGCCCAGGGATCAGCTGAGAACAGGTGGAGATGGGCACGCAACAATTCAATCCAACACACACAGAAACACACTGAGACATAGTAACCAGAATTACATGCAATAGTAAAGGCTTCCCCACAGTCCAGTAAAAGCACAGGTTGAAAGATTCTCCTTGCAGGAACTCCCCTTCTAGAAGGAAGACTTGGATTCATCTAGTGCTATGCTATGGACTGAGAAATCCTCTGGAACCATGTGGGGATGGGACACAGGGAACTGCACTGGGATACTGAAATATGGAGCATTTTGTGGAACTGCCCTGAGCAAGCAGAAACACTTTTCCATTTGCACAAGACATGTCTGGATCAAAGGTACTGTATAATGACAACAGAAAAGAAGGAAATGAGCAGTGACTTTTATCTAATATTTCATATAAGCTTAATAGCAATTTATACTTAACGAACAATTTCTTCAACAAATATTCACTCTAAATGACCCAACGAATTCATGGAGCTGTGCAAGTATCTTATCGTTTAAGTCAAATATTAACACAAGAAAATCTAGTTTTGAATATTCAAACTTAGCACTGGTAGCTATTATTTCCATACTGAATATTTCTAGGCATGGTGGAAGGTGCTGACATCCCCGTTTCATATATCTAATGTTCCTTTAAAGCTATCCAGGTTCATGACCATCTGATACAAACAAATCCAACCATTTAACAACGTGGTGAGTGAAGATAGAAACTTCTTTCATTTTTATTTAATCTTAAGCATCACTGGCCAACTCTCATTCCTATTCTATTCTAATAGGAATTTTATTCTTATGTAGAAGAAAAAAATCTAAAAAATATTTGTAACTCAAACAAAGCCCCCACATGAGATGGAAGACAGGAGTCTGCTGCCCAGTTTATCTCATGATTACACCTCAGGAACACTGCAACTATTGATTATTTTACCCACACAAGTAATATAGCAGACTGCAGAAGCCTTTTCTCCTAGTTGACTTCCCAGTATTTCAAATAAGCCTTCTATCTTAGCTCATTCTTACACTCAAAGCTTTGACTTAAGTTACAAAACTATTTCTCGCTTCCTCAGTACTTGCTTCTTTTTAATTTTTTTCTACATAATTTGTACATAATTCACAAGCTATGTATTAAATTAAATAATCAGAAGGGCATATGGATAATGTATTATTTTATTTTTATTTATTTAAAATATTTTTACCCCATCTTTTTCTTTAAAAGGACCATGTCCTCTCGTAAGTAGGCAAAGACCTTTTCAAGCAAGCTTTCCTTCAGTGTCTAAATGGGGTTTTTAAATGGATTGTTATACCTTACTGCTTTGAATGTGTTTTTAGTATTGCTTTTGTTTACCATTTTGCAGAATGGTATTTGTTTTTTCCTCTTTAATATTTGTATGCATATTGTTTTTAGCTTTAAATATTGTTTTTTTAATGATGTAAGCTGCCTTCAGTCCCTTTTTTTTTGGAGAAATGTGGGGTAAAATATTTTAAATAAATAAATATTGTATACTTCTGTTTTAGTTTGCAGATGCTGATTCTTTATTATGTATCTACTTCTATTATTTCTTCCAGCACTCACTTGTGCAGCCAAGGTGAAAAAGGTAAAAACATCAATGATATCAGGTCATTAAGGGCATGGATGCCCAAGAAACGGAGTCATGGCAGGAGCTTCACAAAGCTGGCACACCTGTTCACTCCATTCTCCGTAAGTGTGGCCCCTGTCCAATAAGTGAAGGCATGGATGACTTGAGGCCCTTTACATGTTGTTACTCTGCCATTCCCCTCTCCTCCATGCTGGCTACAAGTGATGGAAGTAACAGTCCAACAACATCTGGAGGGCCACGAGGTGTCCTGTTCTACCTACCGAAGAGAAATCCATGAAAGGCTACAAGTTGCCCAGCCTTGTAAAAAAAAAATAAAAAAATCCATGGTATCTGGTACACAGTATGTAGAAGAGAGAACACTGATGATTTTCCCTGAAAAATGCACTTGGACAGCCTTATTTGGGAACTTAAAGGAATAGTAAATGGAGATATACTCCTCCACTCACTGGCTATGGTATGTTGCTTTAGATGCCTAAAAGTCATTCCTTTCAGTAAAGCATTAACCTTTAAAAATCCCAACCTCTTATGTTCACCTCTTCATTTTATTTGGCAGTGCATGTTGCTTTGTCACTTGCTGAGTGATAGAGATGGAGCAACAGATTAAATTAATTTCATTTAAAAGTCTGTACTTTTCAATGCTCCTTATACTTAACTGAAGCCTATTATAAGTAGCGAAGAAAACCACAAAAGCCCTTTAAAATTAGCTGAAAACTTTTAAAACTTCAGTGATACCAAAAAAGGCCAAATTGAGTAGAGTTTCAACATCTTAATTGGTATGAGATGGATATCTGGATATCTGGAACATCATTATTTAAAAACTCTGTGTGTGTGTGTGCGTGCGTGCATGCATATGTGCGTGTGCGTGTGCAGACATGCACACACACACACGTATATAGTTTTTAAATAAAGATGTTATTCAATTCTTTGTTCATTGCTTCAAAAACAAAAATAAGTCAAAAGGAATTTCCATTTTGCCCCAGATTATTGAGAGTTGCACTTATTTCCACTTAAAATAAATTTGTTTCAGCTCATGTGTCTTTACAGCTTAATGACAGTTGTCTAATTACTCTCACGCTGATGATGATATATTTTTAATTTAGAAATGCTGTTACTTTTCAAGAAAAGGAAATAGCAGTTTTTACTGTGTCATATAAAAACCCCCTGTCAAATATGATCACCACTTGAATAAGTTCACCACTGGAGGCTAAGATACATAGATGTACTGTGTATTACTTGGAAATTACAAGGCATCTCTTTTACTGAGAGAAAATGCTGTACCTTTTAACCCACAACTAGGCAAGTACATGTTTTGTACTAGGGAGAAAAGTTGGGGAAAGGCATTTAACTCAAAAAAATATGTAAACCTTTACTGCATTTTGAAATTGCACAAATTCACCTGATCTTTCCCTAAAATAACTCAGAGAAGATCTTGATACCATGATTCCAACTGAAGAGTTCTGAGGAGTATAAATTCCCCTCTCCAAAACCTTGAAAGAATTACTGTAGGATTTGCAAACATTTGCCAAGTAGGACTATTCCCAGATAAAATGACAAAGCATTCTCTGTGTTGCAGAACCATGGTCACACCAGGGCCACGGTCACACCAGGGAAATTTTACCCACTTCTAATGATACTTTCCATACCTTCGTAGTAATGCATCGCAATTACATTGTATATATATCTGGATGAATGTCCCAATGTGTTTTAACATTACAAATTCGTTTTCTTCCATTTGAATCATTATGGCTGGCTACACCGTGTTATCGATTTATTTTCTCTTTTGTTTAATGAGGCACTGCAGCCCCTTAACTTAATTTTTTTAAAAAAATTAAATGATACATCAATATGTCAGGTAGTATTTCCTAATGGGTAGAATTTTCTCTGCTGCATGGGTGCCTCTGGAAGCAATGCATTGCATGCAATGGACCCAGCACCTCCTCCCAGAGCTGTGTTGCTTGCCAGACAGTAGGTGGAATGATGCAACCCCTACCAGTGCCTTTAAAGTTGCTGACATAAGTTTACCAACATATTGACACTCTGGCTGCAGAAAATACCGTATTTTTCCGTGTATAAAATGACACTTTTTCCTAAAATAATTAGAGGAAAAATTGAGGGTCGTTTTATACACGGAAGTAAAGAGGGGAAGGTATCAAAGCGCTTTGATCCCTGCTTTCCCCCTCCACTTTCTTGTGAGGAAAGTGATTCCTGCTTTCCCCCTACACTTTTGTTGCAAAAAAGCTGCTTTCCCCCTACACTTTTTGCAACGAAAGCGGAGGGGGAAAGCAGCTTTTTGCAAAGAAAGTGTAGGGGGAAAGCACTTTCCTCTCAAGAAACTGGAGAGGGAAAGCAGGAATCAAAGCGCTTTGATCCCTGCCTTCCCCCTCCACTTTCTTGCAATGAAAGAAATTTTGGGTTAGAAAAGTGGGTGGGCATCTTATACATGGGGCCATCTTATACACGGAAAAATACGGTATTTAAAAAAAAAATTATAGAAGGGCAGCCACACAGGAGTTATGGTAGCTGCCTTCCCGGATGAATTTGCTTTGAAAAGGTATCAAAAGGATCATACACACATGCCATACTGCTAAGGAATATATCGAAATGCCACCACAACAAAACAACAACAACACAGCAAGAGGGAACTGAACCGCAGTTACACCGTTGGCTGGTAAAATGAATCACTAATGGCCATGTATCATGTGACTGCAAATTTATGCTACGAAATTTATGCTAACTTTGGCATAAGTAGGGAATAATTCAATTGTATGACCATGCCCTAACTTGGGAAAAGACCATAGATGGCCAGGAGGAAAACTGTCTATGTTACCAATGGCTGACTTCTCCAGGAATGCAGAAGCAAACACTACTGCTGGGTTGTATTACTCTTTGCTGGGTTGTATTACTTCCTGATAAATGCATTTGTTCTGCTTCTCTTAAAATAAACAGAAAACATGTTCTTATATACATCAAGGAATTTAGCAATCTGAAAGTTTTATTCTGAATACCAGGAAAGTAGCAGACACAAAATGAATTTTGTCTTTCAATACCCACAACAAAACTTTAGAACTGCTCATTTACAAATCTCAAGTGTGAGAAAAACTAGCAAGACAATTTGGGCAAATGCTTGGAAAGATTTTTCAGGATGGTGCTGGTGGCTGAAGTTTAAACATTGCATAGCATTAGTTGAAAAACCAAAAGTGATAAAGCCCAGAAACTTGTTCTTTCAATCTGTCTCTTTCAATTGAAAACATAGTGAAAACTATCAGTATCATCACGTCCAGTCAGAAATGATATTATTCAGTAGGGATGTGCTTCAGATTCTGATTTTTTTCAGAAAATGAAGTGAGGTGGCAGCACATATCTGTTTCTCAGCCAATCCAAAGTGAAATGAGAAAGCCTGAAGCAGTGACTGAATCAAAGCAGGGCTCTCTGAAGTGCTAAATTTGGCTTCAGTGCTTAGAAGGTTAAAAACCCAGAGTGGCAGCTTTTGTTTTAGAGGAGCCAGCGGGTGACTGACAGCTGGACTACGGTGCCTAGATAATGCAGGATGAGTTTTAAAGGCAAGAGCTAGGTAAAGAACAAATTGCATGGCTCCTGGAGGTTGGCTGGGAAGTGTGAAGGAGGGAAAAAACGACGAGGAGCTTTTTTCTCACTGGAGATTGAGCAGTGGTTCATGGAACTGAGATTCATGCTCCCCATCCCATGTCAGAGTCCTTTATTTTATCCCATGCTTATTTTTTCTCACTGTTCAGAGAAAGTCATGGACAAATACTTGAAAGTATTTGAACATAAATTGAATCAGACTGGCTACAAACTGGGTCGAAGAGAATGGATTGAGATTTGTAAAACAGATAGCCAGGCTGCGCAGCTGAGGGGCTTAACTCCGAGAGAGGTCCGGAAGGAAAAAACTAGAAACCGAGCCTTCTCAGCGGTGGCCCCTCGCCTTTGGAACATCCTTCCCCGAGATCCGCCTGGCTCCCTCGCTGGGAGTTTTTAAGAATAAACTGAAGACCTGGCTCTTCAGGCAGGCCTTCCCTCCTGACATTACTTAATTTCTTCCCCTGGTTTTTCCATCTTGGATTATGTTTGCTTGTTTTATTGATGTTTTTAATTTTATTGCTTTTTGGACTGTAAACCGCCCAGAGTAGATTCATCTAGATGGGCGGTATAAAAGCAAAAATAATAATAATAATAAAATAATAAAATAAAAAAATAAAAAAATTGAAGCACATTGTGTTCACGTGTGCATAGGCTCCAAGTATAAATTTCTGCAAGAGCTGGTGAACACTACTACTTCCCACCACTAGAAAAGTCCTTGCGCCACCCTCCTGACAATGAGGTCTTTCTGGTTTGCTTTCTTTCTCTCAAACTGACATGGAAGGCCTAGCCTTAAGCAGGGCATTCATGCTATTACAAGCCAGACTCAAATTCAGAAAGCCTAGTGGCTCTGGTCCAGACTTGATAAGGGCTAAGGAGTTTTTGAATGGGAGAACATCCATCATCAAAGTTAACCCCTGTCTCTATAAGACAGAGTAACCAATTGAGCTTTCTTATCATGGCTGGAGCTACTATTAGGTAGTGAGACAGATGTTCTGGATGGTAGATGCAGGGGCTGGCTAAGGTGGAGCTATCACATGGACTCACTCACACCCTGAAAGTTAGCATATATTGAGGTCTAGTAGCAAATGGTTTCCCTTGTGTATGGCACCATGCATAAAGGACAACAAGGAAACTTCACTTGCCATTCTTTTCAGTATATATAGAATAGGATTGGACACCATCTTATCTTTTACCTCAAGCAGTAAAATCCTTTGGGCCAGCCCTGCTTATGAGGAACTAGAGCTTTAGGTGGTGATCTGGGGAGTCAGAGAGATTTGAACAGTTACAATGTCAATTTTTATAGGCATAGATGTCTTATGCTGGAGCCCCTTCAGTGAAAAATAATTGGAGGAAAAGATGGATCCAGCATTCAGATTTTCCAGTGACAGGAAGATAAGGCAAGCACTGTGTAGAAATTCAAAACCAAAAAGGTCCGAGGATGGAAATGTTGTTTCCTTCTACCCACATCAGATGACCTTTTTCTAAACATTTCAGTTGGTTATGTTGGGTTTATACATCCTAGTTTCACTGTCCTTTATTTTTTAAGTACTTAGTTCAGGAAAAAATAAACAGCCTTTAAATGGGAAGGGTCAGTTTATGATTTGAAAATACCAGCTTCTCATACAACGGCATGTAATTCTACCTCTTCTTTCATCTCAAACAACTTGCAGCCAAGGAAAGCAAACAATAATAACAATTGATTGAGTGTTTTCAAATCTTATGTATGCTTGCAAAAAAAGTTAATTAAATGTTTTCAGAAAGTGAAACATTATCTTTGTTGCCGTGGTGGGGAATCTTGGATTTCTTTTTGAGGACATGACAAAACTTCTTGCAGATTAAAAACAGTGTATTTATATAATCTAATAGCAATTGATCTTTGATAATGTAAATGCATCTAGTTAAATTGTTAGAACTCTTGTAAGAAGCGACAGATGCTTATACCAGTACAAGCCAATATTTGGGGGAAGTATGCAATAAACCACATCTAGAAGTACATGATGGCATTACTTTTACACACCCCTATTCCTCGCTACTTGTGTTTTGAAGTGGTTCTGAATGAGAGTGAAACTAGATGATATGTTTCACATGTTATATAGACATGAAGAAACATATTCGCTTATCTTAGCAACAACTTTTCTCATGTATACATCTTACATTAAATAATATATCAACAAAAACAAAAAATAAAACAAAAACAAAATATAATAAAATAAGACAAAGATGTTGTGGCACCTTAAAGACTAACTGCTATATTTTAATGTGTGCTTTCACAGAACAAGTCCACTTCCTCAGACAAAAGAGTGAGAATACAGAGACTACATGATAAAACATTCATACAAGATAAAGAGACTGGTTGGTTAGTAGACAGAAGTTGGAAATTGTGTGAGTCACTGTTGCATTGCACATCTACTAATGACTTAAGAACCTTGTTTGATATTCTTTTCCTTTGAAGCTTCGTTCTGTAAACAGTAACAGTGGTTAGTGGCTAAAAGAACCCCAGGCTATAGATAACAACAGCAGAAACAATATAATGTAATGAGTTCCTGACTTTACCCTTGAAGCTTGCTTTTTAAAGATGGTTGTGGTTAGTTTGGAAGGAACCTGGGCTATGGAAAATAACAGCAGATAACAACATAATTATTGTACTATTTCACATTCAGTAATGGCTTAAGAACCCTTGGCTAAATTTAGTCTATTGAGATGGGCATTAAGCATATGAATATATTTTTTTCTCAGCTGTGTCTCTCTGGATTCTTGTTCTGTAATTTTTCTTCTCCAGAACAGCACCTTTCAGATCCTGTGAAGAGTGCCTGAGTAGATAGAAATAATTTGAAACAAGTTTCTGTATATTTCCATTCCTGATGTCCAATTTATGTCCATTAATTATTTTGCATACAGATTGACCCATCTGTCCTATGTAGAGTCCAGAGGGGGATTGTCGGCAAAAGGTGGCATAGATCACATTAGCAGAGGAACAAGTAAAAGTGCCCTTGATATTGTGTATGACATTGTTGGATCCTGTAATTGTGTTGCCAGAGTATATGTAGGGGCAAAGCTGGCATCTGGGTTTGTAGCATAGTCCTCACTGCTGTATCCATGTTGTGTAAGTCATTGTGTGTCAATAGTTGCTTGAGATTGTGGAATTGTCTGTGAGCAAGTATAGGATTGCCACCAAAGACTCGGGGCAGAGAAGTATTCTTGTCAAGGATTTGTTGGATATTATTTATGATATGCGTGAGAGGTCTCAGCTGTGAGATGAAAATGACAACTAGCAGTGTTTGATCATTTTCTCTTCTGGGTCTGTCTTACAGTAGGTTCTTTCTCCAGTTGATTTGCTCCTTAACAATCTTGGATGGATATTGTCTGATAGGCATTGTAGTTTTGTAGATCCCTGAGTTTGGATTTTCTATCTCATGGGTCCATGTGGATGCAATTTGTATCTGAAGGCTTGTCTGTAAACAATAGATTTTGTGGTGGAAGCTGGAGGTATTGACTAGTGGGTTTTCAATACAGCATGATGCTAAGATGTCCATTTTGTAGCTTCAGAGTGGTGATGAGAAAATGTATTTGTTTTAAAAGATTCTTTTGCATTAAAGAATTGTTTGTTTTGTGGTTGGTCACTGGAAGGTAAACACAGACTCAGTTTGTAAGTCTGATTGCCAAAAAACCCTGACCTTTGAGAAACTCATATTTTTTATTCCTTTTATTTCATTTCTGAGCCACCTTTCTCCCAATACAGGGACACAATATTGCTCAAATATGTTCTAAAAAGTAGAAGCGAGATTTGAGGTGCGACTGGCCCTCACCTTCCTGAGCTTCTGTAAGCAACTGAAAACCTGGCTTTTTACCAGGCCTTTACAAACCTCACCCCTTTGCAATATTAATTTTGTACTGAGTTTATGCTGGCCCTTTACTTGCCAAATGGGTTTTTGTTTTTATATGCTCAATTTTCTTTTTTAAAAATTGTTGTATTGTACATTTTTGTTATTTTCTGGAAATTGACCAGAGTAGTGGCTTGTCCACTAAATGGGTGGGGTATAAGTTTAAACAAAGAAATAAATGAATAAATATCACTTAAATAATCAAACATATAATGATATTTAAAGACTACTAATAAAGACACTTTAAAACACTTTGAATAATCAGATTCTATAAGAAACACGGCACCTGCAATAAAACCCAATTGTGTTTAGTTGTTCACAGCTTGCTGAAAAAAGGAGGACTTTGCTGTCATGCTAGCTTTAAATGTGCAAATGTACTCCTAGCCAGTATTAAAACCTGAACCTTTAGGCTCAGGATTGAAACCAGGAGCATGCCCAAATGGAGAACCCCATCCAATATAGGATGAATTCTTATTCTCTGCCTTTTCAGTTGCCAGGAGCACCTATGTCTTGAAGCCTCTGTGCTGCAAGGTCAGAAGACCTGCAGTCGTAAGATCAAATCCACGCGACGGAGTGAGCCCCCGTCGCTTGTCCCAGCTCCCGCCAACCTAGCGGTTCGAAAGCATCCAAAATGCAAAAATGCGAGTAGATAAATAGGTACCACTTCGGTGGGAAGGTAAACGGCGTTCCGTGTCTAGTCACGCTGGCCACGTGACCATGGAGGATTGTCTGCGGATAAACGCTAGCTCTATGGGTTGGAAACGGAGATGAGCACCGCCACCTAGAGTCGGACACGACTGGACAAATTGTCAAGGGGAACCTTTTTACTCCATTACTGACAGCTGACACTGGTCTAAAAGCAAAACAGCTTCCTTTGAGTTAGACAGAAACAAGAGACAGAGCTGGCTAATCAAAAGGAATAGGACCCTACGTGTCAGTTAGGACTACTTTATTTGAATTTTTTCTCTGGCATGCTGGTTCCTGTTCACTGCTGTTGAAAAAGTAGCATTCTTAGTTTTTAAGGTATCATAAGCTTTTCTTTCTATTAGTGAAGTATGTATAGCCTCTGTTAAAGATACTACTGAGCAAGATAAAGGTCCTGATTTACTGGCTGCCTTTACTCTGATGTACTCCTCAGACTGAAAGCAAAAAACTCAGAATATTTAAATATTCACAAAATATTCTTATCTTTCTCATACAAAATTATTTCTAAATCAACAGCAGTTGTGGCATTAGTGAATAAACCTAATAGCTTCAAACAAGGCTCCAAGTGATGAACTCCCACAAACCACAGTTTGATCCTAGTTTGCTGATAGATGGTGGGGTGAGCCAATTAGAATTGTCATGTTCAGAAACAATAACAAACTGAAGGAAACAGCTTGTAATTTCCTCCAGTCACAAACAGGAAATGGAAACAGTAAGCCTGCAATTCTGAAGTTTGCTACCAAATCTGTTCCTTCAAAGCTTGGTTTAGAGGATGATTTGAATATTGTCACTGAAGCCAAACTTTTCACAGGGAAAAGAGTTTCCTTATGTTAATGTCATTTTCCTGATTACTGCTGGAGGGTTGCCATAAGTTGGGAATGACTTGATGACACATTACGACTACTATCACACATACTATTTGCAGAAATCTCACTCCCTTGCATGGCCAAACAGTTGGCTGTATGGACAGACCTAGGAGCATAATTTTGGGGGAATTGCTGGGGAGGGGAATCCCCCTATGGTCCAATTAGGGAGCATAAAACATTCCCCAGGGAACTGCTCTGACTCATTCATTGTTGATCTTCCTAATCTGCAAGCGTGCACTATCCACAATCATACACTGTGTAATCCTGCAGAATAAAGCTCACAGCTATATACAACAAAAATTGTGTTTAATTGTTAAGAACAAATTAATGATTATAAAGGAACCCACTCCTTTGCCAAATGCTATAAAATGAACAAGGCTTTCCATGTTCCAATTAAGAATGAAAGAAAATATTTCCATTTTGTCATTTTTTTTAAAGATAACATTTTGTGGATAAGTTGAAACCATATCATGCATCTGAGGAACCACCAGAATTATTAACCTATTAAAAAGACAGCTCTCTTCAATTGTTATTTCAAAGTCAACCTGACTTCTTTTGCCCTACCCATTTCACTAAATCATTTCAATAGAAATGACATTATGTAATGCACGACATAATACTGATAATCCAGAAGCCATCCTCAGGCAGCTTCCGTTGAAGCCTGTTGCCCATGTTTTGCTAAAAAAGGAACAGGAGAAATGGAAACTGGAAACTTGAAGAGATCCTCTCCCATTCCCCTCCCATTAAAGTCTTAGGAATCGTATTTTCAAGGAAACAAGAACAATGAGGAAAGGTTTACCCAGAAACAGCATGTTTTTATATTTAAGAGGAACTGACTTTTGGTTACTATAAAACAATCTCACGAACAATATCAGAAAGACAGAAAGAGGGAGCACCCAGCTACAGAACAGAATGTACACTTTGTAACATGACCAAGTCTTGGAATATGTAGTTACAATTCCACCATGAACACACCCAGCCCCGTCTGATTTTGGAAGCTAAATAGTGTTGGGCTTTCAGATTTTCCTATATAATCACAAAGTTTAATCTTAAATGCTAAAGTTCTTAATTCAACAGTCTATGAAGTGCTTTGGATAAAAGGACCACTCCCTGCAAAGAGCTTTTTATTCACAGGGATTTTAAGAAATGCAATGCCAAATTAATTCTGACTAATAACAATCTAGCCAGGGTTTTCTAGGCAATGACTACTCAGAAGTGGTTTGTCACTCTCTTCTTCCTCGACCTGGAACTGTGCACCCTGCTCAAGGCTACACAGGCTGCATCTTCTCCTGGGAGGCACAGTGGAGAATAAAAGTTTCCAACTTTTAACTCCACAGTCAGATGCCTAACTTATTGAGCTATCCGACCAGCTCTACACAAGCTTTCATATCTGCCACTGTATGGTAGCACACAAAACTGTATTTTATACATCAAATGAAGCCACACAAATATGTAATACTATGATACGTGTGCATCAGTTTGGAAAGGAGTATTTATGAGTGATATATTTATTTGGAATAATAATACAAATAATGCAGAGCTGACCAAAGTTGGTCACTGAGAAGCCACAGCAGGATAATGACTGTACTAGAGAACCCAGCTTCAATTGTAGCCTGTAAGTAGAAAGGATTCCCTGCAATAGCTTTTGAATTATGCCAGATAAGAACCATATGGTCTCTCTTGATCAGTAATGTTCAGTCTGGTTTGTTTATGGAAGGATGTTAAAAAAAAGACAATAATTTCACAGGACGAAAATGATACTTTAATCACATCCAATCCCTCAAGCATGTTGTCTTAATTAAATTGTGTTTGCTTTATTGAATTGTATTATTTCTGTGACATTCCACTCCACTATGATTAATGCTACATTTTAATAATGTAGAAAGTAAGAGTATACAGCCTTGTTACTCAGAACTTGGAAATACAAATTACATGTACAAAAATACAGAACATAGATTAAAATTAAAATAATGTTTATTTACATGGATGGGTGGACATATCTATTTTGAGGTTTAAACTATTGTAGACAAAAAGGCAGGGAAATATTTTAACTGTCAATTTGTCATATATTGGCACACAAGAAACAAAAACTATATTTAGCTCGTGTCATCTGTGTCACTCAGGGATGCTACTACAAATGCATGTGCAGCCCTATAGATGGCAGTGACTTAAGATACATCTAACTCTTAAGCTGTCTGTGCCATGCGCATCAACTGAACCTGTAAAATCTACATGACAAACAGAGCTTTGTGTCAGCTCTATAAAAATGAGGAAACAGAACTAAAAATTATCATATTATGGAAACAACCAAATAAAAATACTGGAACACAAATAAAGTATTCGTAAAATTTAACAAAATAATGCATTTCAACTCAACTGTGTCAGATCTTATAAGCTCATATCACATACTCAAAATGCAAATATCTAATAAGGATTGCTTTACGTTTTATTTCTTCCATATGGATAAATACTGACATAAGAAAAGGTTTGTGTGCTGTGTGACATTACATATGAATGGTTGGATCCAGACTTAGAGGAAACCAAATGAAATCAGTGGGACTAATACTAATATTACTGATATAAATTCCACTGACATCTGCCTGAAGGGTGTCTTCCACTGCAGATTTCATGGGAAAGAATCATATGTATGCAACAGTTTTATGTTCTATATATCCTTATAAGTTAAAGTTATCACAGGAACTAACTGCAGCTTGTAGGCAGCATCCTGATTCAAAATATTTGCAAGTGACATGAAAGAAGATAGGGTACAAAGTCTAAATGGCTTTTTTTTAAAAAACAATCTTCTTTTTTAAAGAGCACAAGATATTTAAGAGGGCAAAACACATTCACTCAAATACACTTAAATGTGCTTTCTTTTGCTTCTGGAGACACACAGAAAGAAAATGATGGAAATATTTTTTTTAAAAAAATCTTGTGTTACTATACTAGATAGACACAATTGGTTGCCCAATAAAAAAGCCATTTCAAATACAGCAAAACTTCTCTTTACTGAAATGTGAAACTGTTCACTCAGTAAGAAAAGAGAATAAAATGAACCTAAAATAAAGAGGAAAAATGGGCAAAGATAATGTTTCTGGTCTACAACAATCTCTTGAAATCCTTTTCAGGCTCATTGACTTGTACAGTAAGATTATTTACTTCTAATCCAGCACTAACTATCGTAAGGAAAACACAGTGCCCTCTTTCATCAATGATATCAAAACAAAAATGTTGCTGCGATAAAGCTAAACCGAAAGCCTTCAGTACTTACCTTAAATGCATGTTCTAATGTACAAATTTAATCTTTTGATAGCAACAATACAGGGTTATCAAAAGAAATCTGTGACACAACCTCACAGGCTTTCTAATAATTAATGAAAGGGATACTACAGCAACTGCTTTGCTGTATCAGAAACAACTCCTTGTAACACTTGATTAGGTACTTCATTTCAGCAGAATCAGAGAGGAGGCTGAAATCATAAAACTCACTACTACATTTTTATTTAAAACACAAAAAGTGATAGATTTTTCTGTCTTACCTTTAAAGGACACATGTTGAAAGAATGCTCACGTTCAAAGACATTTTTCAGTACACTGATGCTGCAATAATCCTTCACTTACACAGGTCAGCTGTCACAGTACGATACTAAAATTGTCAGATGAAATGGTCAGAATTACCCTGTGGCTTGATAAAAATCAGCTTACTTCGTCTAATCTGGCAACAGTGTGCAGATAGCTCTCCATGACCCAAACTGCAAATATTACAGAGCAAGAAGCAGCAAGAATTGTTCTGAGTCACAATCCATACACAGGAAACAGTTATTAATGCTATTGCTGTTATTTAAAAGGGAGAACAATTGCTGTTTTAATGCTAAATCAAAGAAGTTGCAAGGGGTGGAAAAACCTCTGGCAACATAATCTGGTTTGAACAGTTAAATCACTGTTGAGGAACACTTCATCATGTCTAAAAAATAAAAATCTGTTTTTAGAGATGTATACACTGCAGCTTTAAGCCTCACTTGTATTGATTCACAACAGTTCTGAGGCTGATCACAAAATGCACTCACTACCAGGAGATTAATTAAGCTCTCTATATTACAAAGATTCTCTACAATATATATAGATTCTATGATATATAGATTTTACATATTCTATAATATGTACTGTATATTCTATATATTCTACAATATATCGATTCTATATATTATATAATATAGAGATTCTATCATATATAGACTGTCTATATTAGACACTATATTTTACACAATATGACCAGAAGAAAATAAAGTGAAGGTGGAAACAGTATGCTGAAAATTTGTACAGAAAAGATAAAAGGATGGCAGACTCCTTTGAAGATAAATCCTATGATGAAAAAACTGCAGTTCTAGTAAGTGAAGTGAAAGTTGTTCCGAAAGCACTATGAAGAAATAAATCATCAGGGATAAATGAAATACAATAGAGCTATTTCAAGCCACAGAGACTGAATCTGTCAAAATCCTAACAAGAATATGCCAACAAATATGGAAAACTTAACAATGGCCCACAGACGGGCAACATTCAATATACAGTCCAATTCCCAAGAAAGGAGATGTAGTAAATTGGTAAATTAAATTAGTAAATTAAAGCCATTGCTTTAATTTCCTATGCAAGCAAAGTGATGCTCAATGTGTTGCAACGAAGGCTTTTACCTTATATGGTGCAAGAATGAAGGAGGAGTGAGAATTTGTGGAAGAAACATCTTAAATAATTGAATTTAAGATATGAAGATGACATTCTTTTACTAGCAGAAAGCAGCAATGGCTTGAAACAATTTGGAGTGAAAGTGAAGGAAGGAAGAAGCAAGTGCCAAAGCAGGACTGCAGTTGAACATTAAGAAGACCAAAATCATGACTACAGAGGAACTACACAACTTTAGCATTGACAATTAAGAAATTGAAATAGTTACAGATTTTGTATACCTTGGTTCAAACAGCAATCCAAAAGGATTAACTACAGCCAAGAAATCAGAAGGCCGAGACTTGGAAGAGCAGCAATGAAGGAATTAGAAAAGATCATCAAGTATAAGGATGTATAACTGGAGATGAAGACCAAGAGCATCCACATTATCCTATTTCTAATCAGCACGCATGGGTGTGAAAGCTGGACAGTAAAGAAAGCTGATAGGGAAAAAAATGATTAATTCAAAGTGTGGTATTGGAGGAGAGCTTTGTGGATACCCTGGACTGCCAGAAAGATGAAAAAGTGGGTCCTAGATAAAATCAGGCCTAAACTATATCTGGAGGCAAAAATGTTGAAACTGAGGCTGTACTACTTTGGGCACATCATAAGAAGGCAGAATTCTCATACAGTGGTGCCTCGCTAGACGATGTTAATCCGTTCCACGAGGATCGCTGTCTAGCGAAAACATCGTCTAGCGAAGCACGTTTTCCCATTGGAATGCATTGAAATCGCTTCAATGCGTTCCAAGGGAAAATGCAGTCGTCTAGCGAAAATTTCCCATAGGGAAACATCGTCTAGCGAGTGCGGGTCCCCATAGGAATGCACTGACAGCTGCACTGACAGCTTTTCACCACTAGTCGGCGCACTCCTATGGGGAAACCTCATCGTCTAGCGAAAATCGCCATAGGGAAACATCGTTTTGCGAAGCGCAGTAGCGATCGCAAAAAGGCATCGTCTAGCGATTTCCTCGTCCTGCGAGGCAATCGTCTAGTGAGGCACCACTGTACTGCATATATTCTGTGAAAAAGACAATAATGCGGGGAAAGCTGAAGGCATCAGGAAAAGGGGAAGTGCAAACACGAGATGGATTGACTCCCAAAGCCACAGGCTTGAGTTTGCAAAAACTGAGCAGGACTGTTCAGGACAGGACATTTTGGAGATCGCTCATTCACGGGTCACCATTAGTTGGAGGTGCCTTGATGGTACACAACAATAACAAGTTGAACTTATGATGAGGTGTGAGAAATGTGAAAAAGGACGCAACTACAAAATGGTAATTTCCTAATTTAAAAATATCCTACTAAAAATTTAAAGCAATGCTACCTCTCAGAGGGCAAAGAAACTAGAAGTGATATTGAATTATAAATCAATAATACTTATATGCTTGGTGATCTGCTCTGCAGGAAAGAAAAGGAAGAAAAACAATATTTTTTTCATGTGTACAATAAAAACTGAAACAGTCTGGTAAAAAAATAATAATGAAAGTATAATCTAACGATCCTCATCTCTCCAATGCCCTTTCAGTCATTCTCTCATCTCCCTTTCAGTAAATATAGTAGTTATTCTTTTTCATAAATAACTGACCTGTTATTTCTTAGGGGAATAGAATGATATGCATAAAGGAAACATGTCCGTGATCCATGCCAAGTGAAAATTATACTCCTGAATGTATGCGGCATATTAAAACATTAATCTTTCTTTTAAAGAAAGTTGCCAGTGAAATGCTGATTTGACGTGGAGAACTTTACTCAATGAAAAACAAATATAATTCTTTTTCTCACAGGTTTTATACATGCAAGTCAAGTTTCAAGAGTGAAGCAGAAGATTAGAGGATAAAAAACGTTCCAAAAAGTATAAGAATGGCTTGGGTGAGCTTTCAAAAGTCAAATTTTGCTCCGGATCTTTAAAGCTTACATATGGAAAACTAGTTAAAGAAGTAAAATTATGTCCTTTGTTACATTCCTAAATAAATAAGCCTTCAAAAGTAAGAATCCAGAAAAAGAAAGAAAAATACATGTTGTGAAGCCAACCACTGACATGGCTTAATTAACTCAAAGGATTCCACGCAACTACCACCCACAATGGCTAGTTTTCAACTATTCCTTATCAGGGATTGAATTCCAAAGTGAAACTGGTTTCCTGATCTAGGAGCTCATCAAGATACCACTACTGGATGTCACAACACTAAGGAGATACTTGCTGGTCAGTGACAACCTGGAATGTTTCTTACATCAACCACAGTTCTGGAGAGAGAAAAGGGAAATTAGTATGTATGTGCTAGGGCACTGAAAGCCTACATTGTTAGAGTCATAGTGTTCCTAGCACTTTGTGTATCAAAAATTTATTGTTTCACCTTTCCTGGTTTGGTTTTTGCCCCCACTCTGTCCCACTGTAGAGCAGAAATGAAGGCAACAGGCCCACTTTTCCCACTAAGAAGGAAGAGTACCAAGTACTGTTCTACTGCAGCTCCTTTGCTAGGACTCAGAAAACTTCAAGGTGATGAAACTGAAGCACTCCTTGTGTTCCCTCTGTTGACCACCAGTTTGCAATCAGTTCCCCTATGATTCCTTATGTTAGGACTCTTTGACCTTCTTAATATTTCACTAAGATGTGTTCCTTTTTTTCCTTCCCTTTTCCAGTTCCTGACTTAGAGCACTCCTTCCCCACCACCACTCCCACCCTGCCTTTTCTACAGGAAATGAGTCAGAAAACCTATTGCTCTCTGGAGCTGATAAGCTTCTTGTTACTTGAAGCCTGCCTGCTGTTTTCTTTGTATTGTTACAGGTCTCTTGTTCAGACCCCTCTTGTCACCTCAACACTGCAGTTCAGCTGTCACTGAGGGTAGCTGCCTGTTCCCACAAACTTCCTTCTCTTTTGGTCTCTTTAAATAGACTATAGTAATCAGTTTTCAGTCAAGAGTTCAGGAGACCTATTTTCTCATCCATTGGCTTTCTCCCTATTTTCCTTTCCCTTTCAACAAGTTTCTTGAACTGAGATTTCTTACATGGTAGTTTTTGGGGTAGAGGGTCTACTGCTTAGAAATTTGCCCCAAGATCCAAGTTTTACTTGTGCTATCACCACTTCATGGCTGATTCTGCTGGATCATTATGCCTCCTGAAAGGATAGGGATTTTTTTTTAAAAAGTAGGTTATTATTAAGGCCCTCAAGCGAGCCCCACACACCATTTCTCTTTCTGAGGAGCTGTGTGGGCCACTCATCATGAACGTACTCCACAGGATGTAGGGTCTATGGATACCTTAGTGACTCCAAGCCCTTCCAGGACTTCTGGCTCATCAACCCCCACTGTTAACTTGGAACAGTGGTTCCCAACTTTGGGTAATTCAATTGTTCTTGGACTGCAATTCCCAGATTTCACCACTAGCTGTGCTGCTGCACAGGGTTTCTGGGAGTTGCAGTCCAAGAACACCTGGGTTATCCAAGGTTTGGAACCACTGGCTTGGAGCCTTGTGGATCCCTGTCTTCTCCTTTGCCTTTGGTAGTCCCATCAGCCCCCCTCCACACTACTTTGCCTTCTATTATATCAATAGCTCAGTTTACTTTGGGGGGGGGGATATAGTTGAGACTCATTGAACAGACTCATTTTTAAATCTAAAGTGGAGGCCATCCGCCGGGATCTCTCTCCTTTTTTAAATACAGTGGATAGAGCAGAGATGTCCAGCGCTCCGTCCTGCCCGGTGAGATTTGAATTCTTTCAGCCTGTGACGCCAGACATGGTGGACAAAGAGCTTGATCGCTGCCGGGCCACCACCTCCTCCCTTGATCCTTGCCCGGCCTGGCTAATCAAAGCAGCCAAGCCTGTAACAACGGAATGGGCCACAGTGATAATTAATGGGTCTCTCCAGGAGGCCTAAGGAGACACTCATTAGGCCCATCAGGAAGAAACCAAATTTGGCGGCGGACGATATTGGCAATTATAGGCCCGTCGCCAATGTTTCTTTCCTTAGCAAAGTGGTGGAGAGGGTGGTGGCTGATCAGCTTCAGGCTCTTTTGGATGAAACAAATGCCCTGGATCCGTTCCAGTCGGGCTTCAGGCCGCGCCATGGCACAGAAACGGCACTGGTCGCACTGTTGGATGACCTGTTGAGGGAGGCTGACCGGGGCAAAATGTCCTTGTTGGTCCTCCTCAATATCTCAGCCGCCTTCGATACCGTCGACCATGGTATCCTCCTGGGGAGGCTCTCCGAGTTGGGAATCGGTGGCCTGGCGCTTGCCTGGTTCCGATCCTTCTTGGAGGACTGTCCCCAGAGAGTACAGCTTGGGGAGAGTGTTTCGGCCCCGTGGAGTCTCAATTGTGGGGTTCCGTAGGGGTCGATCATCTCCCCAATGCTGTTTAACATCTATATGAGGCCGCTGGGAGGGGTCATCAGGGGATGTGGGGCTTCGTGCCATCAGTATGCTGACGACACCCAGCTCTACATCTCCTTTTCACCTACCTCAGTGGATGCCGTTCTGTCCCTCCAGCGCTGTCTGGAGGCCGTGCTGCAATGGATGCAGCTGAATGGGTTGAGGTTGAACCCGGACAAGACGGAGGTCTTGAGGGTGGGTGGCCCCTCCATGGGCGGTTTGGGAAACTCCCTCTCTTTTGGGGGGGTGACTCTCACCGCTAAGAGTGTGGTGCGCAGCTTGGGGATACATCTGGACCCGGCGCTTACCATGGAAACCCAGGTGGCATCCGTAGCCCGCTCCGCCTATTTCCATCTGTGGTGGATTGCCCAGCTACGTCCCTATCTTGATGGGGGGGCCCTCACCACTCGCGTCCATGCGCTTATAATCTCGAGATTAGACGACTGTAATGCGCTCTACGTGAGGCTACCTTTGAGATTGATGCGGAAGCTTCAAATGGTGCAGAATGCGGTGGCCAGACTCCTTAGTGGGGTGAGAAAGTACCGCATATCTCTCCCACTCTGGCTGCCTTGCATTGGCTGCCCATTCGCTTCCGCATTGACTTCAAAGTGTTGATGATGACGTATAAAGCCCTAAACGGTTTAGGACCTCGATACTTGGCAGATCGCCTTCTCCCACCTAGATCTACCCGGATCACTCGCCATAGCCAGGAGGGACGGTAGGGGGGCCTAACGCCGAGAGAGGCCCAGAAAGAAAGAACAAGAAACCGGGCCTTCTCGGCAGTGGCCCCTCGGCTTTGGAACAGCCTTCCATCAGTAATCCGCCTGGCCCCCTCGCTGGGTGTTTTTAAGAGCCAATTTAAAACTTGGCTCTTCAGGCAGGCCTTCCCTCCTGTCAATACTTGACTTTATTTTTATTATAATTTTTGGTTTTTCCATCTTGAGCATTACTAACATGATTGTTTTGAACAGTTTTAACTGTTTTAGTTTTATAATGTTGAATGGAACCCGCCCTGGGTAGACTTTGTCTAAAAGGGCAGGATAGAAATCGAATAAATAAATAAATTGCGAGCACACTCGGGCATCCCTTGGGCAATGGCATGCAGCCAGCCAATCCTTCACTTCCAGAAGCCTTGCACTGTAAAATTGCTGATCTGTGTAAAGCTCTGATATGAATAAAGGAAGTAAGTTTACTCTTGGTCCCATCGACTCAACTCCTATTATGTATTCTCTTCTAGCTTGTCTTCTATCTTTGAATTTCAGTAGTCTGATCTGAAGGGGCCTTGTGAGATGGTTATGAAGGTAGCAGGTGAGGAGGCTGCTGCTGTTGCTCCCCTATTGTCACCAGATGAGATCTCTGGTACACCTGGCTCTGTGGCAGCTACTCCTGCATAATATGTTCCTCTGCTGGTGAAGGTCATTGGGAGGAGAGTTTGTGGATTTATTGTCTTCAGGAAGCCTGGGGTTAAATTTAAAGAGAGGAGATGTTAAAGATAGGAGGTAATAAAGAAGCATAATGTTGATACAAACTGTGCTATGTGCAAGTGCTGAAGCACCTCCTGCTTACTCCAATTGTAAATGTCGAGGTTCAAGGCCTATAAGTCAGAGCTTCAGCCAAGCACCAAGAGATCTGGGCCAGGTTCATTTCAGTCTGATCATGGGCAGCAGCCAAATCTAGTTAATTGCCCTCTGTCATTTCCTCTGCACACACAGTACTCTAAGAAGTGTGTTTAAGAATATTTACTCTTAGATTGGGTTCCACATCTCTTCCAGGCCCCTACACATGGCTTCAGTCCACAATCAAGTTTCTCTGTGCCAGATGCCTGACTCAGATGAACCCACTTGTCTCAAATTTTAAGAAGTCAAGACCTGTTATTATGGTATAATCTTGTATTTTCCTATGGAAAAATGCGCTATAGCTTTATAGGTGTTACTAGCTTCCAGTGTCTGGGTGTGGAAGCTGACATGAAAACAACTGAAAGAGTTTGCTGGACATCTCATTTGCACTTTTAGGATGGATCCGTAGCGGAACATTCCTTCATAGCTTGTATGATACCATTTGGGAGAGAATGATTTGGGAAAGACATTGGGCCTCTCTGGTGTCTCTTGCCCCATGCTGCTAAAAACATTTGCTATCAGATAAACAGTGTGCCAAGGATATTTGTTTCTTGCTCAGGTACCTATATGGAGCACAGTTATGCTGTGGCATCTGGCTTTTTTTTTTCATTTGATGGTGTTTGCTTGTCATAGGTGGGTTGTAAATTGTTTCTGCAGGATCTGTAATAAGGTGTGACTTTATGGTTGGTAGGAGGGAAAGGGCAGGTAGAGCTGGCTCGCTTCTGTCACGTAAGTTAGGAAGAGTTAAAGCATTAGTAAGCACCTCAAGGCTTCATGCTTGCAGGATTTGCTCAGCAACTGTACTTTCAGGCAGCAGAGAGGTAGGTTTTTTTTTTTCTTCGTTAAATGTCTTCTTATTTGATGGTGAAAGCAGGCCAGGGAGCTGACCAGTTATAGCCTGCCCTACCTATCAAGTTCACTTTTCTTTAGGAATCTACCTCAAGCCACTTTACTGCCATGATAATCTGGGTCTGTATTTCCCATCCCATCATATTAAATTGAGGATTCCTACTCTCTTGGGGATCGTTTGGCTAACTGTCCTCTCAGCACTGAAGCGATTTCCATTTTCATCAGTATTGTGGGAGGGCAAAGTGTAAAATAGGCGCTTGTGTTCACAGAACTATAAAGAATGGTTATCAAAGCAGTGCATGCTGACATTAGTTCTGGATTCTTTTTTGTGTAATAGATGGACTCTGCAGAATATAAGTCAAAAAGAAAAGAAAAACAAAAAGTAAACAAAGACAAAAACACTGTGGTACCTTAAAGACTGCTATATTTTAATGTGAGCTTTTGTGGACAAGTCCATTTCCTCAGACACAAGAGGACATAAGTTTTAACACTCTTATATCTGAGGAAGTGAACTTGTCCACGAAAGCTCACATTAAAATATAGCAGTTAGTCTTTAAGGTACCACAATGTTTTTGTCTTTATTTTTCTTTTGTTTTCGCCTGATAGGCTAGCACAGATGACCATGGCTACCTCTTCTAAAACTGCAGAATATAACTTTAAAATTTTTTTTATGTATTCAAATAGGCAGCAACATGACACTTTTGAATTTTAATTATTCAAGGAGGACAGGGCTCTACTTTTCATTACTCTTCCCACATGCAAACCCCATGCTTATATCATAGACATGATACATCATAGAACTTGACAACATGTTCAAGGTAAAATTCTCATTATACAGTCAAGGAAACACTTTCATTATACAGTTTGGCCTGTTATAGAAATGTGTAGTTTAACTTTAAAAAGCTGGGGGAAATTTTAGACTTATGTTTGATTTTGGCTCTACTTTTTATGCCGCAGATGGTCTTGCCTTGCATATTTAATAACATTTTCACAGAAATCTAAAAATGCTCTCCCCATTTTCTTGAACACCATCCTATGCTGAAAAAAACAGGTAAGAAAAAAAGAGCAAGGGATATCAAAGAAGGAAAACTAATATCACGTTTCAAAAAAGTAATCAGGAAAATTTATTTTTCTGAACACTTGGGAATATAAGTAATCTCGTAAATCCATTAATAAGTTGGAACTGGATTGTAGTTATTACAGCCAAGCCTGGAACAATCTTTTCTTCATAATAGTGGGTTATGAAAAGACCACAGAGAATTCAATAAGGGTTTTTTTACATTCCAATGTTTTTTTTAGTTCAAAGGGGTACCCCAAAGCAGCTTTAAACACTGGGCTCTGCATGCTGCTGTTATCAATCCTTCACTAAGATGCTTCAAACTATGATATTTTCCTTAAAGTTAGATTAACACTTCTTTAAAATATCCCCATTTCAGGAGACAAAAATTATTTATACTCACAAAAATAAACAAGTGATGTCATTAGTTTAATTGCTCAAACATAAATGCATAATCCTATCACAGACCACTTTAGGAAAAGGTATAAGAAAACGGTCAATACAAATAGACTTCTAGGGCAAACAGAACAGTGAGCACTGGTGGAGGAGTACTGTCCGTCAAGAGGAAGAAAATTTTGGAAAACAAGCTTTAAAAAGTGCACATGTAGACTAATTGCAAATAAATTTTTTAAAAAAAAATCCCTTGCTTTTATTATTCAGATAGTTGTAACAGTCCAAGATATAGATGGCTAAACCTTAGTAGTGACATAACTCAGTAATTCAGCAATATTTTAGCTAGTCATAACAATAATTACATAGACTTAATTGATAAATTCATTTTTATGCTAACCTCAGCCTTTCCCTGCTTTATGGAAGTGAGAGAGAGATAGTAGAGCTCAATAAAAAGTTTAATGTAAAAGAGACTCCTATTGGAGAATAAATGGTCAGTGCTTCCAGCAGCATCTTTAGTGTTACAGTATGTAGGCTCATTAGATTCGATAATCCATAGGGTCCCTTCTAGCTCCGCTGTTCTTTGTCATCTTCTTCTGATGATGATGATGATTATTATTTTGTGTTTCAGCTCCCTTGGCATTTGTTCACTATTCCCTTTCGTGAGTGCAAATGCTGTTGTTGCTTTAAACCCTTCAACTATACATTACAGAAAGATGGAGTTCATGCTAGAGCTGTGCACACAGGCCTCCCAAGAGGATACTGTCCCATAATTCTAACTCAAGGTTAGAAAAACATACTCGCTCTCTGATCACAAAATGAACCTGTCCTCAACTGCAGGCTATACACCAACCTAGATTTATCTTACTACACTTTTCCCATGAGCCTACAACATGACTGTCATTTTGACATATCATTGTTTTTGTTATGTATCACAAAGTGGTACTACGTTCTCTTACACTACCATAATCAAGGCAAATATCTCCTTCTCAGTATTCCCACCCACCCAAATGGAGAGAAAGGTACATTAAACTCCATCCCTTAGAAGCTCACAGTCTGTCACAGGAGTAGTGGATGATGTTGCTGCCAAAACTCAAGATCAATCTTACATATAAAAGCACTGATTTTATTTTACTTTCCTTGAGCTCTCAAACTTTCTTCCAGATGGAACATCCTCAAAATCCTAGAGGATAAACTAAGACTGCTTAGTGTCTGATCTCAGAGATTCTGACTATGCTCACTCATAAATGCTGTTGGAAACAGTCACTGTTTCACCTTAAGTCTTCACAAATGAGCTGTGAAATTGATTTACGGAGAATGAAAAGCAGATGGAATAACTACATTAAGTCCTTCTGGAGCAACAAAATTCTTTTTAAAAATCCCAAATTTCAATGATCAGCATGTTGTACGCAGCAATAGTCTCCATAAAAAGAATGGCTATTCTGTGAAAAGACTAGACATTTAACGAGTTACAATATATTTTTTAATGCAATTAAAACACTATATACTTATAGCTTTAATTGGATATGGACTTCATCAGGCCAGAATTAATAATTTACTCCTAACTGAAGCTCAGTTGGCACAAAGTGAGAAAGGGGAGGAAAGGGAAATAAAGGATTTTTTTTCTAAAATTTTCTTCCTATATCAAGAAAACATGGGAACCCCACCCCTCAAAGCCTGCTTACACTTTCCCTCTCTCATGTGAGTGGATGTCACTGTTTTGGATCTTTCATTTCATTTCATTTCTTATTTATCCCCCCCTTTTCTCCCCAAGAGGGCCAGGGCAGCTTACAATATTAAAACAAACAGTATTAAAAGCTAAAAGTATCACAGTGAATTATTACAACATTTAAAAGTGGTGAAACCAGTAACATATTAAAACTAGTACATAAAACCAGTTCAAAATACTTTTAAAAGCACACAAAAAGAGGTATAACAACCTCATTTTAAAAAAAGAAGCTAGTTACTTCAAAAAGCTATTTGAACAGAAAGATCTGGTGGAAGAGCAACAAAGAGAGGGACAGCCTGGACTCCCATGGGAAGGAGTTGTACAGACTGGGAGCAGTGACAGAGAAGACCTTCTCTCATGTACTCACTAATCACACTTGTGAGAGTCATGAGATCAACAAAAAAGGGTGCTCTGATGATCCTAAAAGTCAGGCAGGCATGTATAAGGAGGTGCAACCTTTCAGATAGCTTGGTTACCCAAGTTGTTTAGGACTATATAGCTCAAAATACTTTGAAATGGATCAGGAAATGGACCGAGAGCCATTGGAGTTGTTCCAATAGGGGAACTATATGTTCCCTGTAATCAGCCCCAGTTAACAATCTAGCTGCAGCAGTTTGGACCAACCACAGTTTCCAAACATTTTGCAAAGGCAGAAACACATAGAGTGTGTCACAGTAATCCAAACAGGCACTGTGGCCAGATCAGAAACAGCTAGTGCACTAACTATGCAAATGTACTCTTGGCAACTGCTGAGATCTGGACATCCAGGCTCAAAGATGAATTCAGGAGAACAATCAAACTGCGAACCTTGTTTTCAGGGAGAGTGTATCCCCATCCAGCACAGACTGGATTTCTATTCCCTGATCTGCCTTTTTACTGACCAAGAGCATCTCTGTCTTGCTTCGATTTAGCTTCAGTTTATTTGTCCTCATCCAGTCTGTTACTGACACCAGATACTGATTTAGAGCTGGGATAGCTTCCTTGGATTTAGATGGAAAGGAGAGATAGAACTGGGTGTCATCCACATATTGGTGACACCAAACCTCAAAACATCAGACAACCTCACCATCTGGTTTCATGTATATGTGAAATAGTACAGAGGACAAAACAGAACCCTGAGGAGGTTCAATGACCAGATTTTTAAACAGCATCAATTTCAGGAAGACCCAGAGAACTGAAAAACAGCGTCTCAAAGTTCCATCTTAGAAAGGTATCCCAGCAGGATACCATGGTTCATGTTTCGAAAGCTGCTTAGACGTCCAGCAAATCCAACAGGCATACACTCTCACTGTACAGGTAATTGCATAGGTGAAGACACCCAAAGCAGTCTCCAACCAATAACCAGGCTTAGAGCCAAACTGAAATGGATCTAAATAACCTGTCTTATCCAGGAACCCTTGGAGCTGAGAAGCCACCACATGCTCCAACACTTTGCCCAGGAATGAAACATTAGAGATTGGTTGGTATTTATCCAATACCATGGAAATCAAGGAGGGATTTTTCTATAGTGGTCTTACTGTTGTCTTCTTTAGGCATCCTGGACTCCTGTCCTGCTGTAGGAATCCATTCGCTGCTTCTCCTACTCACTTGGCCAATGCCTCTCTGGTCACTTTTATGAGACAGAAAGGATAAGGATCCAATACACATGTGGTGGTTCTCACCTTTCCAAGGGTCCAGTCTACATTCTCAGGTGGAAAAAAACCTAACATTTACCCATTAACATTGGACAAGCAGGAATGAAAGTTACATTCAATGTCAATTCCAGATTTTTAATAGAAATATATGGCAGGGAAAAAAATATTTTGAATGAAGTGAAAAGTCCTTGTAAATTTTGCCTCAGAGAGGTGCCTAAGAAGTGAAAGTATTCTTGAAAAACTACAGCTGGGGAAAAAATCAGAACAACTGATTTGTTTTCAGTAAAAGAGAGCTAATAAGGTAAGATGGCAGAAGCAAGTTCATTCATTGAGTTTTGTGCCAGTGTTCACAATGAAAAAGTAAACAATGATGCTTACGTTATGTGGACAATAACAAAGAAAAAAATGGAATAGTTTCTTTTGTTGCTTGAGTTATGTTTGCCTAAAATGTTGAAATACCACAACATAGGTGTGGAAATCTGTGTTAAACAAATGAGAATAACAATGTAAAGAAGAAGCAATGTATTCTTCGAAGGCTTTCACGGCTGGAATCCGATGGTTGTTGTAGGTTTTTCGGGCTGTTTGGCCGTGTTCTGGAGGTTTTTCTTCCTAACGTTTTGCCAGTCTCTGTGGCCAGCATCTTCAGACGACAGTAGTTAGAACTCTGCCTGTTTTGGTGTAGTGTGTGGGATAGTTGAGTATTTGTAGCTGTGGGATCAGCTTTTTGTCCTTTTCAGGAGATTGGGTGATTATATCACTGAAACTACATTATAAATAACAAGAACATAACACTAGTTTCAGAAAGAAGGCTTGTGCCATGGTGAAAAAACAGCTTAGTGCTGTGAATTACTTAATGGAAAAATTTGGAAGTAGACTTAAGCCAAACGTTTCTCATATGTTACCAAAGTTGAGGTTATTCCTGCACGTGTAACTTGAAAGTAAGGGAAGAGTAACAGATGGGGGATGGGAAGTGAAGATCCTGCTATGGAATCATTCTGACGTGAATTATGATGAGTTTTGTAAAATTACTGTTCAAATTTTTGATGTTCTGTACTCTTAGACTGTTAACTATCTTTCAATGTTTTTTTTTATGGAAAAGTTTATATATATAAATTTGTTAGTCTGAAGCTTTAAATGTTAAGTTTAGTCCTATTGGATTGCATTGTCTTGAATGTATGTTAGAACCAGTTTAGCTTTCTATGTCTGACATAGCGAAACTGTAAGGCATCCTCCTAGCATGGTATACATAATACCACCAATGTATCTCGTTTAGAGATGGGCATGAATTAAAAAATGAATCCCCAAATTTGTTCAAAAATTGTTAATTTGTCAATTTGTATTCATACAAATCAATGCCCATGACGAATATGAATCAACACATTTTTAGTGATTTTTGATTCATCAATTTATTTGGCTATAAAACAGCCTCCCAGGCACCTAGAGACACCAAAATTGCAGGGAGACTTCTACTGACTCTCCTCTACAGTCCTTCCAAGTTTGGTGAAGACTGGTTTTCCCCAAGCCAGCTGCTAAAGGGCACGTTTGGGGGGGGGGCATTTTGTGGGTGTATAACTTGGAAGTCTGAAACCCCATCTTCACCACACAGGGATTGTAGAGGAGAGTCAGCGAAAGCTTCCCTCCAAATCTGCTGTCTCTTGGTCCTTGTGGGGCCATTTTATAGGGTTTTAATTAAGAAATGAACTGACAAATTGATTCATTGATTCATTAAAAAAATTGTATATTCATGATTTGTCAACCTTGATGAATCATGAATCAAAACAAATCACAATTTTTCTGATTCGTGCTCATCTCTAATCTCGTTTATCTTGAATAGCGCTGCATCAAAAGGAAAATATATTTTAAAAATATAAAATGGGAAAGTAGATAAAAAATAAAGAGGGGTTTCTCCACTATCCTTTTCAGTGTCACAACCCACCAAATATATCACAGGATTGTCACCTCAGATAACACCACTCACAGTTCTATTTTGGTGTGGACTGACTTTTCACACCCCTTCATGGATTGCTGCCTTGTCATGGCGAAGGGGCTTGAGTAATTCAGAGAAACTATGGGCAATGCCATGCAGAGACACCCAAGATGGAGAGGTCATAGTGGAGAGTTCTGACTAAACGCGATCCACCTGGAGCAGGAACTGGCAAGCCACTCCAGTATCTTTGCCAAGAAAACTCCATGGACAAAAACAAAAGGCTAAAAGATATGACGCTGGAAGATGAGCCCCTCAGGTCGAAAGGCGTCCAACATGCTACTGAGGAAGAGCAGAGGACAAGTACAAGTAGCTCCAGAACTAATGAAGTGGTTGGGCCAAAGCCGAAAGGATGCTCAGCTGTGGACGTGCCTGGAAGTGAAAGGAAAGTCTGATGCTGCAAAGGAAAATACTGCATAGGAACCTGGAATGTAAGATCTATGAACCTTGGAAAGCTGGATGTGGTCAAACAGGAGATGGCAAGAATAAACATTGACATCCTGGGTGTCAGTGAACTAAAATGGATGGGAATGGGTGAATTCAATTCAGACAATTATCATATCTACTATTGTGGGTAAGAATCCCATAGAAGAAATGGAGTAGCCCTCATAGTCAACAAAAGAGTGGGAAAAGCTGTACTGGGATACAATCTCAAAAATGATAGAATGAATTCAATACGAATCCAAGGCAGACCTTTCAACATCACAGTAATCCAAGTTTATGCACCAACCACCAATGCTGAAGAGGCTGAAATTGACCAATTCTATGAAGACTTACAACACCTTCTAGAACTGACACCAAAGAAAGATGTTCTTCTCATTATAGGGGACTGGAATGCTAAAGTAGGGAGTCGAGAGATAAAAGGAACAACAGGTAAGTTTGGCCTTGGAGTTCAAAACGAAGCAGGGCAAAGGCTAATCGAGTTTTGTCAAGAGAACAAGCTGGTCATCACAAACACTCTTTTCCAACAACACAAGAGGCGACTCTACACATGGACATCACCAGATGGGCAAAAACAAGACCTGGAGCTGATTGTGGCTCTGATCATCAGCTTCTTATAGCAAAACTCAAGCTTAAACTGAAGAAAGTAGGAAATACCACTGGGCTAGTCAGGTATAATCTAAACCAAATCCCTTATGAATACACAGTGGAAGTGAAGAACAGATTCAAGGAACTAGATTTGGTGGACAGTGCCTGAAGAACTATGGAAGGAGGCTCGTAACATTGTACAGGAGGCAGCAAAAAAACCATCCCAAAGAAAAGGAAATGCAAGAAAGCAAAGTGGCTGTCCAACGAGGCCTTACAAATAGCAGAGAAGAGAAGGGAAACAAAATGCAAGGGAGATAGGGAAAGGTACAGAAAATGGAATGCAGACTTCCAAAGAATAGCAAGGAGAGACAAGAGGGACTTCTTAAATGAACACTGCAAAGAAATAGAAGAAAATAATAGAAAGGGAAAAACCAGAAATCTGTTCAAGAAAATTGGAGATATTAAAGGAACCTTTTGTGCAAAGATGGACATGATAAAGGACAAGAATGTTAGGGACCTAACAGAAGCAGAAGACATCAAGAAGAGGTGGAAAGAATACACAGAGGAATTATACCAGAAAGATCTGGACGTCCCGGACAACGCAGATAGTGTGGTTGCTGATCTTGAGCCAGACATCCTGGAGAGTGAAGTCAAGTGGGCCTTAGAAAGCATGGCTAACAACAAGGCCAGTGGAGGTGATGGCATTCCAGTGGAACTATTTAAAATCTTAAAAGATGATGCAGTTAAGGTGCTACACTCAATATGCCAGCAAGTTTGGAAAACTCAGCAGTGGCCAGAGGATTGGAAAAGATCAGTCTACATCCCAATCCCAAAGAAGGGCAGTGCCAAAGAATGCTCCAACTACCGTACAATTGCACTCATTTCACACGCTAGCAAGGTTATGCTCAAAATCCTACAAGGTAGGCTTCAGTAATATGTGGACTGAGAACTCCCAGAAGTACATGCTGGATTTCGAAGGGGCAGAGGAACTAGAGACCAAATTGCTAACATGTGCTGGATTATGGAGAAAGCCAGAGAGTTCCAGAAAAACATCTACTTCTGCTTCATTGACTACGCAAAAGCCTTTGACTGTGTGGACCACAGCAAACTATGGCAAGTTCTTAAAGAAATGGGAGTGCCTGACCACCTTATCTATCTCCTGAGAAATCTCTATGTGGGACAGGAAGCAACAGTTAGAACTGGATATGGAACAACTGATTGGTTCAAAATTGGGAAAGGAGTACGACAAGGCTGTATATTGTCTCCCTGCTTATTTAACTTATATGCAGAATACATCATGCAAAAGGCTGGACTGGATGAATCCCAAGCTGGAATCAAGATTGCCGGAAGAAATATCAACAACCAGAAGGGGACGACAGAGGACAAGATGGTTGGACAGTGTCATCGAAGCTACCAAAATGAATTTGACCAAACTCCGGGAGGCAGTGGAAGACAGGAGGGCCTGGCGTGCTCTGGTCCATGGGGTCATGAAGAGTCGGACACGACTTAACGACTAAACAACAACAACAACAACAACAAACTTTCCATGCAGGTGAATTAGGAGTGCTCTGAATCATGCCAAAAACACACACAAAAACACAAAATAATCTGTAGCCCTACCCCTATGTCAAAAAGGAGCAAATGTATTGCTCTAATTCAAAACATGTGTGGATGCCATAAACTAAAGAGCACCAAAAACAATCCGAATAGCAAGCTATCCAATCAAACAATGCCAAGTCTATGAGTTGTATTTGCTCCTTTCCTTTTCCTACCCACCTTTTAGCAGAAACATTTGTACAACTGGTTCCAAGTACATCAGTGTTTTTGCTATTAATGAGATGGTGAGCTGAGTGAAATGAAACTCATAGAGAAGACTGTGGATTTTACATGTCATGGCTTGAATTGCTTTTTTTTCTTCCATTGGTGTTAGTTCTTTTAACAGCATTCCTTTGCAGACCATTTTCAAATGCTGTTACTGACAAAGGTCAAAGCACAGGGCAAAAGCATTGCCTACATTCCTCAAAAACAATTTCTCTGATATTAATGGGAGCTCCTTCAAAAGCCACAGGTTTGCTTCTTCATATATCTTTTAGAGTAAAACTAATTATGATTTGCAGAAACAAGTAAGACTGATGCAATTCTCTCTTTACTTCTAGGACATTAGAGTGTATCTGTTGTTGGCATGCAAATTGCTGAAGAATAATGAATCCATTTGAGGAGGTTAGAAATAAACACACTACACAGAAATATGGCTTCACAGCTTCAAGTTGAAACATCAAACAAATTGAAGAAAGTTTTTTTCTTGTTGGATTGGAAGAGGAATTGTCCACCAATGGAGCAGTATGGTATCTTCTAAAATTGCTGAAAGATAACATCCTGTTCCTGAGGGGCAGGGGATCAATGGAATTTGCACAAAACTATACGAAGATGCTCAGCAATCATAGTGCTAAGCTCCATCTTGAATTCCCAAAAGAAAAACAGTTCTTAAGATTTGTCCTTGAGAAAGGCATTTTACCCTTTGTAGACTTTTTGGGAAAGATTTACTTCATAGTGCTACTCCAATAAATGGCAAAGTGTCTGATCATATATAGATTTAGCTGAAATTAAGTCCCAGTGTTTTCAAAGTGGCTCACTCCTGAGGGTAAACTGTGCAGGACAACATCCATCTGCAGCCAAGCAGATCTATTGGTATATAAATGCCAACAAAACCCACACACATTTGCTATATTCTCCTCCACTGCCAGTCCTCATCTCAGCTGGTTTATTATTGTAAATCCAACCTCTCTATGTTTCTTCCAAATAACAGTGTACAATATGTCTACCAGGCAATTTCTTAAAGGGAGAAAACACTAAGGAGATTTTCCACAGATTATAGACCTGGGCAGGATGAGAGGGGGAAGAGCTCACTGTCCTCTTAAGTCCACTTCAGACTTCATCAAGAACCTCACCTAAAGTCAAGTGCTCCATTTTACTGCTACATGCCTATGGCAAAGAAAAAATTAACCTCACCTTAAATTGCCCCATAATGATACAGGAGATGACTTCTAATCTTTGCCCATCTCTATATATGATCAAGGACATGAAGGCTGCAATTCAGTCCTCTTGAGGTTCATTCAGTTTGAACTGATGACAAAGGATTGTCTGCCTCCAAATCTCTAATGTGTCTCACCCACTGTGGAAAGAATACTCACTAAATTCTTTGTTCTCATCAGTTTAGACTTTCCTGAGGAAACAAGACACCTAAGTGGGGAATTTTAAAAATCAAATGAGATTACTAGCCTACAGCTGAGAAATCTGTAATTTGTCTGAAGTATCCTTTGTTTCTTTTCTCTTTGAGAAATAAAGTATACATTTCAAGCAGCCACAGAAGGACTGACTGAACATTAGGAAAATTGCAAACAATACTCACAATGTTTCCAATTCTTAAAAGTCCACAAGTAAAGCAGCAGTCACCATAGTTCTCTGCGATTTTTCATGATATGCAAATACCTCATAAACACTTGAGAACAGTACCAGGAAATCTCTTGCTGTCCTCAAAAGTGAGAAGACAAACAAGGATTTAATTACATCCTATTCCAAAACAGTGCTATAAAAATATGTGATTGACAACCACTCCGCTAAACAACATGGAAGGAGAAGGAAACAAAGAACTCAAGGTTTACTGTGCTTCTTTCTTGTGAGCAAAACACTAAACTGTGGTTTAACATGAAATACAACTCTTGTCAACACAAACCTTTTTCAATAAAAAAAATGGGCAAAGATTAGAATACTGGGTCTAATACTTCATTGTTGATTAAACTGCTTTGGTCATTCAACTATCCCTAGCATTACAATTAAAACATAAACACAAACAGAAATACGAACACTTGTAGAGCGTTAGTTGGACAATGTAATGCTAGCAAATTAAAAAGTATAAATAAAAATAAATACAGTCACAAAATACTGGATTAAAAACAAAGTACAAAAAAATTAAAATGCACACACATTTTTTTTAATTAATTCCTTTCAATTTATCACATGGGTCAATAATTTTTCCTCAACTTTTGGGCAGCTACTGCAAATCTTGCTACTCTATCTGTTACATTTTGTTAATATCAGATAACTGATAGATGACTTTATTTTGGTTGCTTTTATCTGGTATATCCTCTACCAAATTTGATACAAACTTTGTTCTAGGTTTAGAATTTAAAGAGCAATGTAATAAGTAATACTGTACATCCTCTACTACTTGTACTTCACGTACTTCAAGTACCCATCCATACATTGTGATGGCATAGTTTGAAATCTTAGTGCCAAAAATGCTTTTCTAAGGGAAGGTGCTAATTCATAAATCTATAAAATAACTTCAAAAAGCTCAAATAAAGGGAAAATAATGAAATCTCAATAATCATGTGTTGTCAAGTCAATTCTGACTTATGGGGACCCTTTCCAGGGTTTTCTAAATAGAAAGTACTCAGAAGCGGCCTACCATTCCCTGCTTCTGAGGGGATCCTGGGACCGTGCAGCCTGTCCAAGACTGCACAGGCTGGCTTTTCTCTCTGGAGGCACAGTGAGGAATCGAACTCCCAACCTCTTGCTCTGCGGTCAGACGTCTAACTCACTAAGCTAATAAAATCTTAATTGTATTCAAATCTTGCTGAGTATTACGTTCTTTCAAGTTTTCTTTCATCTATTTCAGTTCTGTTCCAAAACTCTTGTTTGGAGGTGTTGTGGAATTAAATCAAAGGCTAGCTGTTGTTCCAGGTGTTTTGGCTATCAGATTTCAGTTGTTCTAGAAAAGTTTTTTCAGGCAACCTGGAATCCTCCATCTTAAAAAGCTTAAAGTAATACATGAACCAAGCAGCATAGATATAAAACTGTCTTGACATAAGCTCAGTCTCAGCTCTAAAACCAGATGCTGGAATAGATGGAGACAAACCAACGAAAGGCTTTGTAAAATTTATTTTGCATAGGTTCCAGAGGAGCCTTGTGGCACAGTGGTTAAACTGCTGTACTGAAGCCAAAACTGTGCTCACGACCCGGGGTTCAATCTCAAGTAGCCGGCTCAAGGTTGACTCAACCTTCCATCCTTCTGAGGTTGGTAAAATGAGTACCCAGCTCGCTGTGTGTGTGGGGTGTGTGTGTGTGGCAATGTGTAGCCTGCATAATTAACTTGTAAACCACCCAGAGAGTGTTTTAAGCACTATGGGGAGGTATATAAGCAGAACACTTTGCTTTTTGCTTTTGTAAATCCCAAGATTTCTCCCCTATAAGCTAATTTTAGGGTCACCGTGCCCAAATACTCTTAAAGCATGAGTGATCGTATTCCCACCTTTTGTTCTAGAAAAGCTCAAAACTGCCTGTATAGATCTTGAAGCCTTCAAGGCTGGAGCATCCAGACCCTTTTAAGTTAGAGAGAATCTCTGCTCATAGCACTAGGATTGTCTTTCTTTCTTTCTTTCTTTCTTTCTTTATTTATTTATTTATTTATTTATTTATTATACTTATATCCCACCAATCTAGTCATAGACTACTCTGGGCGGCTTACAACAAGTGGAATAAAACAATTTAAAATGTAACAACAATATACAGCAACAGTAAACAATGATTCAAGATGGAAAAGAAAGAGAAAAGATAAATCAAGTAGTGCCTGGAGGGAAGGCCTGCCTAAACAGCCAGGTTTTCAGTTGGCTTTTAAAAGTACCCAGCGAAGGGGCCATGCGGATCTCTGAAGGGAGGTTATTCCAAACAATTATATAAAGAAAATATGTATAAAATGCTTTAGATAACATCTATTATGTGTTAGGAACCTATTTAGTTATTATTGGTAATAAATACAAAGTTCGTCAGTTAAATCACCTCAAAATTATATAGATTTGAAACTGGAATTACTTTTATTAGATATGTTATTAGAGGATTTTGAGAACATTGTATACTATGAGAGCAATATTATCATAGTAGCCAATATTGTATACTAAAATACACACATGAATGGTTTAAATGTTTAAAAAATGTATAGATTTTGAAGGGACAACTAAGAAGACACCAAGACGCAAAAAACAAATAATCATAAGCAACCCATGTAACACAATGTTTAACAAGCACGAATTGAATGTAGATAGATTGAAAAACTAATAAAATGTTTTTTAAAAAACCCAGTAATAGTAGTAATAATAATTTACGTTCAGGAGCTTGATGAACCAACCTTGGTGAAAGGCACTCAACACTTTCTATAGCTTTCTATAGATATGGGGCACTTCCAAAAAAGCCTTTTTCCCTTCTGCATGCCAACTGAGAAGTTTTCAAAAAGATGGGCCTTTGACTAGGGCCCCTGAGAAAAAACAATGAGGGCAGGCAATCCAGCTAACACAAGTGAGGGCAATCTTCCTGTGTAGCTGGCCACACACCATATGAAACTTGAAAGGTTAAAGCCACCTGCTTAAATTGATTCAATAAAACTTTAAGAGCAAATAAAAAGCCAAATTAGAACGGCTAAGACAACAATTCTCAGGTAAATTGTTTCAATGAAATGATGCATGTTTCTAGCAATATGTAACAATACAATCTTATAGAGTAGGGGATGGTATCCCCTACTTATAAGAGGATGGGGTAGGCAGCATTAAAAGAACACAACAATGACAGCTATTAACTACAGCTATGGTCTACTGTGGCACTCTAAGTGTTGCAATAGGAAGGGAACAACTAGGTGGCACATTTTCACCTCATCCTCTTCAATGTCATTAGGCGGCAGATTGTCTACATCTTGAGCAATACATTGTGGGCTAGAGTGGCTCTTTCTTCTGATTGAGCTACGAGATTCGTCAGTGATGCTCTGAATCTGGGACAGGAAGGTCACCAGGCACATTGTCATGCTTCAATCTGCTGCCCCCTTCTTTTGCCTCTTTCATTCTTCCAACTGCTACTCCAACATTGTCCTCACTCACTCGACTGTGCTGTGTCCCAGGCTGGCACAGTTCCCACCCACCATCGGCTATCTGCTGATCCACTCTGCTAACCACTACTGCCCAGAGTATTTGCCCACTGCCCAGTGTGATGCATCCTCTGCTCCCCCAATGCTGCTGGCATTCGAGGTTCAATCACTATGCCCATTACAGTAAAAAAAAATGTATTTTACCTGTTTGTGTTTTGTAAAGGGGAAAATAACGACTATATAATATCCATACTGACCGTAACTGAGTTCTGAATATCTGGACATTCTGAATTTTTTAAAATTCCAAATTCCAAATAGGTAAAGGTAAAGTTTCCCCTTGACAATTGTCCAGTTGTGTCCGACTGTAGGGGGCGGTGCTTATCCCCGTTTCCAAGCCATAGAGCCAGCGTTTGTCCGTAGACAGTTTCCGTGGTCACGTGGCCACGTATTTTTTAATGTTGAAATTTTTGTCATACTTTTGATTTTTATTTATTTTATTTTATTTAATTTTATTTTATTGAATTTCTACCCCACCCATCTAGACCAAAGGTCTACTCTGGGCGGCATTACAAGTTTAAAAACAGTTAAAACCAATAAACATACACTATAAATCCAAGATGGTAAGATGTGAATTTAAGATACAGCAGGAGGGAAATTTTGTAATGTGAATGCAATTTTTTTGTTTCTATTTTATAATTTAGTTCTCAATATACTTAAATATTAACAGTATTTGGACCATGTAATATGGGAAGCTTTTTCCCCCCTGTTAAATTTAGAAGAGACGTATACAAAGCTCTAGTTTAACTGTTCATTTGTTTGGAAATCCATCTGGTGCTAACAAAAATATCCTGCCATACTGACACATCCTCAAAAATTCAGAACCATATTGTCAGAGAGAAAAAAAGAAATTCAGTAATTACTATGCATGCATACTAATGTTCAAGTAAACATATAATAAAAATATTGTTAGTACCATGGCTTTGTTTTAAATGTCACACTGATAGTCTGATCAGAATAGGTCTTTCAGCAAAACATTCTAAAAGAAAAGGTATGATTTTAATTCCGGTTTTGTGGGTGGATTCATGCAACTAATAAGAAGGAGTATAGCTAAGAGATTCTCATCTGGAATATATGCATGAATCTGCTCCTCTGATACTGGCATGTGTACAAAGACTCCTCTGGTGCACAGCTGCTCTCTGTTTCCAAAGGGATTTCCTTTTTTATGTCAGTCGATGGACTTGTTTTCTATAATACATGGTAACTATCATTTCATCTTAAGAGCTATAAATATAAAGCAGCACACCTTATACAAGTAATCAGAAGCACTTCAACTGGTTATTGGGGAGGGCGGGGCTCTTGCACATGTTTGATTTGCTTCCACACCCGTTAAAGGTACCCTCACCTGTCCAGTATCCCTGACAGGAAATTGATACTATGAGCAACATTTTCACCTTCATCCTCCTGAAAAAAAGATGCACTACTGAGGTCCTGAAAGCATCCACCACAGTCTCTTGGAGTCTGAGGGAAGGGAACTCAGAAGCAGCTCAAATGGTGAAGGTGACCACAAATCTGCCTAAAGCTTTTTGAGCTAGAGATGTGGAAAGACATTGTTGACTCACAGGACCGAGCAGAGGACAATCCTGCTAAAAGCTAGTTGCAAGTGGCTTCACAGAGGACCACTAGAAGAACCATGGTTACAGGTAGGTAACCTCTCTTTCTTCTACGTGGCCTCTGTTAATCCACACAACTGGGTAAACTGGGTTTAAACTGCGTTTAAACCGATAACAGTCCAAGATCAAGTCAGGAAACAACGTGCAGTGAATCAGGAAGGCAAAAATCGTGGTCAAAGGTAATCCGTGATCAATTAGTGAAGAAATCCGAAATCAATTAAGCAGAAATATCAAATTCGAAAGCTCTAGCGAAGAGAGGTTCCACTCGCAGCGGCGGTAAAATTCACAGTAGTCATCTTGATCCTGTCTATAAGCATCCGCGCACAAGTATTGTTTGCTCAGACCCCTGAATATCTATGCCATCCCTAGTCTGAGCCAGTCATCTTGATCTGAATTCCTCTTCCCATAAGGAGCACTTTTCTTTATAGCTTCTGCACCTTTATCTCATATTTTTCCCACCACAACAATTGATGGCTTCTTTTAAAGATTTCTGATTTGAAAAGTTCAAGGAAGAGAAAATGAGGCCAGGAATATGTAGGAATAGCTAAAGTCAAATGGGAATGTTTTTAGCAATGAAAATGTTATGCTCAGTTGTGTATACAGTGAAAACAAATAATCAAGATAGGATAGCAAAATCTAATTCCAATACCTGTAAATTGCATTTCACTGTGAAGCATCTTGGGTGGTTTACTGTCGTATCTGAATTTAGTTAATTTCCATTAGGAATGTAATTACTCTAGAAAAACTATTTGCACTTAGAAATAAGTGCAACCACCTGTGGTTGGCCTTTCTTGCAAAATAAACAAGATTAATTTGGAGGAATGTATGAATGGACTGCATTTGCTAAAAGCCAATATATTGTGCAAAACAGAAGTTAAGATTCAAAGGAATGTAAGATGGTCTTGTTTACTTAGTCTCCCCTCAAATGCATGTGATACTACTGTGGTTGAACTGACGTTTCCAGTGCCCACCATTCTATCATCTGGCTCAAAGTCATAGTATAGTGTGGATACTGTTCTGCCTATACCAGAGCAACTGGAGAGGAGGATGGCCAAAGTCAAATATATACAGGAGTGGTAACCTTTAATGTCTTCCAACTTGAAGATCTATAATAGTCACTTTTCAGCTGGTATTTAAGACAAATATTATAAATAGGATCTGAAGAAATACCATCTAATCACTAACTCACAATGAGACAACTTGTAGAGACCTTCAGCTTCTACAAGGTTTTTCATCTGCAGTTAAAGAATTAGACAGTAGCACTTTCTCCCCAACAGTTTTACACAAATTTGCTCAATATGTCACTGCACAAAACTAGTCTTTTTCTCTTTGTGAAGCAAAGGATACATAGAGATAGCAAGCACAGTAGAAATGGCTGATTGGTGAGAAAAACACAAATAACTCATCTGATGCTTCAAATGTATTAAAATGTGCAGCAAAATAGCAACTATCATAGTTTGGGTATGCATTTTGAATAATTTGTCAATTTCTACAAAGCTGTTCTCATAAGTGTAAAAACTCATCAAGGCAGACAGAAAGTGTCTCTGTCTTACATATAAGGAAGGAAAAAGAGTGGTTTCTGTTTCTCATGTAATAACTTGTAATCTATCAAAATATTTCAGAACCAAGAGGCATGAATTGTAGTGACATGATGAAAGTTTTCTAGAACACTACATTGAGCACAACCATCCTACACACACATGTCAAGGAAAGATTGCATCATGGCAAATGAAATCTGAAAATGAACAAATTGCTATTTGGGCAACTGCAACATTATAAGCATTCTGCATATATGGGATGACCTTGAAAATGGGTATATGATAACCATAACAAATAAATAAAAATACTATGTTATTCATGCTGAATATACAACAATTCATTCAGCATATGCATAACATAAACATCATTTTAATGCTTTGATTTAAAATAAAAGTATCTGTTTGTGCTAACAGATTCTACCAGCTACTTTACTGATTCAAGGTTTTAAGCAAACTCCTTTAGGAGTAATAAGATAGCCAGTGTGATGTAATGGGTAGACAAATAGATTAAGATTCTAGAGACCAGGGTTTGAATCCTTATTTGGCCATGGACACTCAATGGGGGAGTGGAACTGGTAAAACCACTCCTCAAATATCTCATTTACATTGAAAGCCCTATTAGCTGGTTCCAACTTGACGGCACATAACTAATTAACTTTATGAGCAATGTGTGCAATTTTACCAACTTCATATGAAGTAACAGTCACTCGGTTGTTTTCATCTACAAATAATGTCCATCAGCATCCCAGATGGAAGCTGAAAAAATAATTGGTTACAACTTGGAAGAAACAATTATTAAAATCTTTAGAACTTACTTCCAAATACATGTTTTGGAGAACTTATTTTCCTGCATAAATAAAAGGTTCCATTGTATAAGAATTACACTGCACTTTTTATTTCCTCCCTTATAATGTAGTAACCAAGATTAAATATGATGTTCAGCAGCATTGCTCTGAATTAAACATGAAGTTATTTAATAAATCAGGAATGTCACAGTCTACTGGATTATTTCATTTACTTCATATAAATCCATCCCATAGGATGAAAATACAATGGAAACATAACATAGAATTTGTAAACAGTAGCTGAAAGCCAGGTGTGAAGCAGATTTATTACCTGCATCTGTTTCCTTCTTCACCTGGCTGTAATTTCCACAACTATATATACTATGTATATAAATTGCTAGATATTGTACTCCATATGTCTGAGAAAGCAAGTTGTAATCCATGAAAGCTCACGTTGAAATAGGCCTGTTAGCCTTTAATGTGCCACCATACCTTTACTTTCATTTTTGTCATACATGTTGACACTGACTAACATGTCTAAACTCTGAAAATTCTATTTTGGGTTAACCATCTCTGCTTTGTCTTGCATGGCATTAATATTACAGGCACAGGTGCAACTTTAGTTCAGTCTAATTGAGTGTGTGCGGCTGTGTTACTGTCGACTGTGGAGAGGAATTGGTGAGGTTGCTGGAGTATACATTGCCTTTTGAATAACTGTCGACAACTGTAGAAGATGAATGTCCCATTGGCCCATAGATGTTCCATTAGAAGTGTATGCAGCGAACAGAGGCTTTTACATCCACCCTGAATATGTTTTTTTTAAAAAAAAACCTGTAACATGGAAGCAATCTATGCACATGACTGACTGAACGAGTACATTTGGACAAAAAGAACAGCCTCTTTCAATAGGTATTCCATAAGGCAGAAATCTCTTAACGTTTATGTCCAACCAGTGGACATTTGGAGCTAATAAACAATGAGCTCAAGTGCCTGAAAATTATTAGGGATGTGGGCTTGGAGAGCAAAGCTGAAGAAAGACGTAGTGAGATGGGGTATTTAAATCTTGTGAGTGGAATATGGATGCAGCAATAAGGTATGGTATTTGTTGGTACATTGCAAATCATTTTCTGTGGAATTCAGGGGAGAAAGGAGGATTTAAGGGGGAGAAAAGCATATATACATTTCCTTAAGTAACAGTAGGATACTACTCTTCAGTCCCTGTAGCTTCATATATATGAGGGCTTCAGATCACAAATAATGGCTATGTTGCTCAAAGCAGAACTGAAAAATGATTTAAATGGTGTGGCCAGCTGACATTAAATTCAGCAAGAAACGACTGTAATTTAGGAATGCCAGCTGTGCTTCTCTGTGGCCTAGTTCCAAACTCAGAAGCAGGGGGTAAAGCCTCATTGCAGGATTCATTTGAACAGTTTAGTACAAGTGGTGAAATCACAAGACTTGGCATACTTCCTGACAAATCTGTTTTGTGTGAGTTCTTGCACCAACCCTTCTTTTAATTTATTTCCAGTATGCTCAACAAGATTTTGACAGTGTTCTCATACTCGGCAAAAGCAACTTAAGAGCACATTAAAAATAAAGAGAACTGTTTTCATTCAGTTGAACAGATGCACTTGGATATTTAATTGTTTTGTATTATAATTATATATCACATTTGTCAATATCAAGAATAACAGAAGCATTAGGACAGAAGTGACTACAAATTCAAAACAACAACAAGAGTGGTGTTAGTCCAAAAGAATAAAACATAATCTAAAATCACAGGCAAGCAATATCTTGACTAGGATCAACTATAAATACATTAAGTCCTAATAAAGGTTTTGCTGCCTGTGGATTTTGGATTTTAGGTCTTCTGTCTCCACAAAGCAATCAAGCAAGCAACACATAAGAATATTAGTGCAGATTATTCCAAACATTGCATCCCTTTCTTCAGCTGTATTATTCTGCAATTGTCCTTATTTGTGACAGACTTAAGAGACACAAATTCAGGGTGCTTCCAGACAGATGGTTCCTAGCACTTCTAATCAAAGGACTTTGAGCAGCTTTTCCATCGTTCCCTCAATTATTATTTTTTCGGGGGAGGGGGTGGAGCAGGTTGTGGAAAGACAACAAAATAAGTGATGAGAAAATATAAAATGGTTCCAAAGTAATGGTGGGGGAGGGGGGATTCAATGCAGAGGACAGAAAGGGACCTCTGGACATTCCACCCCAAATGAAGTCTACAAATGAAGCAGAGTAATTTTAGGGTAAAAGCTATATGTGGAAACAATATTGGCTGACTACCTTCAGCTATTTACAAAACTAGTCTCGCCTATAAAAAAAATAATAAATTATAGAATCTGTATTCATCAGAAAAACAGGATGGACATTCATTTTTTCCCACCTCATGCTTAAATACAGTCTGATTTGCAACACCATAAATCATATTATAATTTAAATGAATATTGATTTAAGATTAATTTTGAAATGATTACATACATATTGAATTAATTCTGGAAAATACTTATTTCACCACATGGGGGCATATGCATATAAATATTAACCATAAAATAAAACATGGCATTTCCCAGGATTTTCTAATATTTTTGCTGGAAAGCTCCATTTGCTTAACTTTTTTTGTAATTTAAAACTCTGTTGATTCTCCTGAATCTCTTGGTGGAAGATATAAGATGTTATCAGGAAAATTCTACAATATCCTAATTTCAGTCTTGCAGGGGAGAGTTTTCTCCCCACTGGACAAAATCACAATTTATGTTCATTTTTTCCTCTATTTTGGCACTCCTCCTCCAATAAATAAATAAATCAAGGAAGTGGGGTTTTTTTTTTGTTCTGTTCTGCACAAAACCCATGTATATTTCAACAGCTGTCTTACTCCTCTAGATGTTAAATGTGCCTTAATTCAGTGGAACACTTGTGCTACCAGCAGTCGCTAAATAAAAGCAATGTTAAGAAGGGAAGACTCAGAAAAAGGCAGGCATGTTTTTGTCACAATAGCCTTTGTAGCCACTACTTATGCTCATTCTCAACCACTTAACTGGAACATTAAGTCTGTGTGCATAGTACTTCTCATAAAACGTAAGCTGTGATTGAAGTCTGTGTTTACCTCAGTTTCTCCTTTCCCACTCTTGACATGGCATCCTCTTCTCTGGGACAGAGCTGAGCAATCGTAAGCACTCCAGGGACCCCATATACCCATTCCTGGAGCTTAAAAGGCTACATCTGATCCTACAGTTCCCACCTGCCCACAAATTTACTTCTTAACAAACTGGTTTCCTTATGAATTGGTTTTCTTAGAAAATTGTTATTAAATATCACTTTTTAAAAAATTAAAAATAATATTAGGGATGTGAAGTGCTCAATTATGCCCAGAACCCTTGAAAACATGCAAAATTGTCCTCAATTCTGCTCTTCTTAGAAGCACAATTTTCCATTTTTTAAAAATAATAATAATTTTGAAATGGGGAGTCAGGAGATCTGTAGGGCTTATGGGCCCCACAGGACTGCATGTAACCTGTGGGCAACATGCTACCCACTACACCATAGAATCACAATCTGAAATTAACTTCCAGAATGTAGAATCTACTAATTCTTCCTAATTTCTATCCAGGTCTTTACTGCTCATGGAGCTGAAGACTTTGGCATTATTATATTCAGGAAATAGGGAACATAATGCCCCTCGGGCTCAATACTGTGTACAGTGGAACCTCTACTTACGAACGTCCCTACCTACAAACATTTCAACTTACGAACAGCTCCGTCCGCAAAATGTTGCTTCTACTTGAGAACGGAGCTTCAACTTACGAACCAAGAAAAAAAAAGTGTTCTGTTTAAAAGGTGTTCCCTCCCTCCCTAAGTCATCTTAGGTTAAAAGAAAAAAAATTCTCCCCCTAGTGGTAGAGGACGGATTAACCGGTTTTGCATTAGTTCCTATGGGAACTAATGCTTCAACGTAAGAACGGCTCCTCTACATAAGAACCAAAAACAGCCAGAACGGATTAATCGGTTTTCAATGCATTCCTATGGGGACTTTTGCTTCAACTTACGAACGTTTCAACTTAAGAACATCTTCTGGGACGGATTAAGTTCATAAGTAGAGGTTCCACTGTATGACTTCAAGCTTACAGCTAGGCAAATGGCAGATTGCCATGTTGAAAACAAAGGGACCTCTCCATGTGCAATAAACTCTTGCATAAACACATGGACTGTTGTGCACACAGTTAAAATGAACACAGTTTTAGTCTTTATTAGCACCCATGTGCAAGAAATAACATATTTGGGACATCAGTAGATTGTCCTGCAAAACAGGTGGGATATATGTTTCCAACAATCCAGTCAAGTCCAATAAATAAATAGTTTAATGTAGATATAATGCAGGATGGGCAGAAGCATGTTAAACACAACAAAAAAGTTGTAGAACTCTACTTTCTGCATAAAAAGAGTGTTTTGGTTTTTTTACTTACATAATCCAGTCAATAACACCAAAGGGAGTTGCATCCATTACTACAGGTTTGATGAGCTTCTCTGCGCATTAGCATGGAGGCTAAAAACAAAAAAGTAAATTATGAATACATGAAACACACAAGTCAGAGCAGTGATAGTCAGTCCCAAACTGTCTTTAGACTTCAAGCCATAGGTAAGTAATAGCAATTAACCAGCACTCGGTTTAACAGTAAAACTGACTCTTGCACAACTTGCAATAGACCTGCCATTGTGTAACAGTGAGCTGTCTTGTTGCATACATTCGCATGCCAGAGGTCCACCTACCTCAGTAGATTTAATGCTAACAAATTCAAACTTTTTCTAAGTTTTTAAGCAGAAGATCAGCTTCATAATTAGAAATGAGTATTTCATATATGCAAATCATGCACACTATGCTTGAACCCCCTATCAGCTGACATGAACCTAAGGTATTCTATATACCCAGCACCCTTTCTCTCTCTCTCTCTCTCTCTCTCTCTCTCTCTCTCTCTCTCTCTGTCTCATGCATACAGTGTTAGAACCATTCTTTTATCACAAACCTATTATACTTCTATGAATCATTTAAGGAATATTTATTTAGACCTCAATGGACCATTAAATGTCTAGGTTAACTCATTTAGGGATGTACGGGTATTTAGCTTACAGCAGATAATATACTTACAGAAAATTATAAAGTGTGATGATACTGTTCTGCAATAGAAGAAAAAATTCTTCCTACAGACTTACTGTTTTAAGTGAATGGGAAACAGGCCAATATCAAACAATTAAACTCTATAATAAAATGTATGTTTGCAACATTTTCACATTTCTAAGACGTAATATTATTGCAATTTTAATTGCTAGTACGTCAGCAATTAAGGGTAGGATTACCATACTAAACATATTACCGTAGCAGCATGTGAATTTAACAGAAATAATATACAAATTGCTGCTCAATAAATTTAGTAGAAACATGAAATGATTTGTTCTGAACCAAATAAAATGTTTCAACAAAGCATAAGTAAAATACAGGCAAATGTAGTTCAAATTAAAAGAGCATTTTTGATCCTTTAGTCAACTTGTTGGCTAAAATCTTGTTGCTTAAGCACAGTAAATCACATTAGACAAGGCCAACTGAATCAGTGAAGATTTGGTGAGTTACCCCCTCTGTAAATTCTATTAATTCAAATGCGCCTACTCTAGCTGTGACTTACTGTACTAAAGTAAGTCACACCTTGAATAGGCTGATTTGAATCAATGGAATTTATGCAGGATTGACTCACCAAATCCTCACTGATTCAATGAGCCTATTCCAGTTTGACTTCTGGACCAGGGCCAGATGAACTGCATCTGAGAGTACTGAAGGAACTGGCTGAAGAACTCTCAGAACCACTATCCATTATTTTCTTGAAATCATGGGAAATGGGGGCGGTGCCAGAGGATTAGAGGAGGGCTAATGTTGTCCCTATCCTCAAAAAGGGCAAAAAAGAGGAACCTGGGAACTGCAGGCCAGTCAGCCTGACATCAATCCCAGGCAAAATTCTGGAACAGATTGTAAAGCTGTCATTGTGCAAGCACCTAGAAAACAATGCAGTAATAACTCGAAGCCAACACGGATTTCTCAAGAACAAATCCTGCCAAACTAATTTGATCTCATTTTTTGATCAGGTCACCTCCCTGATAGACAGAGGGAATGCTGTAGACGTAGTATATCTTGACTTCAGCAAAGCTTGTGCCCCATAGTATCCTGATTAGCAAGCTAACTAATGTGGGCTGGATAGCTCAAGTGTCAGGTGGATACACAGTTGGCTACAGAATTGTACTCAGAGGGTGATGATTAATGGGTCCTTCTCTAACTGGGAGGAGGTCACAAGTGGGGTACCCCAAGGCTCAGTCCTGGGCCTGGTGCTCTTCAATATCTTTATTAATGACTTGGATGAGGGAGTGCAGGTAATGCTTGTCAAATCTGCAGATGATACAAAGGAATAGCTAATACCCTGGAAGACAGAAACAAAATTCAAAATGACCTTGATAGGATGGAGCACTGGGCCGAAAGCAACAGAATGAAATTCAACAGGGATAAGTGCAAAGTACTGCACCTCGGAAAAAGAAACCAATTGCACAGTTACAAGATGGGGGATACCTGGCTCAGCAAAACTACAAGCGAGAAGGATCTTGGAATTGTTGTAGATCACAAGCTAAATATGAGCCAACAGTGTGATGTGGCTACAAAAAGGCAAATGCTATTTTAGGCTTCATTAATAGAAGTATAGCTTCCAAATCCCGTGAGGTGCTAGTCCCCCTCTCTTCAGCACTGGTTAGGCCTCACCTTGAGTACTGTGTCCAGTTCTGGACACCACACTTCAAGAAGGATGCTAACAAATTGGAACAAGTTCAGAGGAGGGCAACAAGGATGATCAGGGGGCTGGAAACCAAGCCTTATGAAGAAAGGCTGAAAGAATTGGGCATGTTTAGCCTTGAGAAATGAAGACTGGGGGGTGATATGATAGCACTTTTCAAATATTTGAAAGGCTGTCATACAGAGGAGGGGCAAGATCTGTTCTTAATCATCCCAGAGTGCAGGACACGCAACAATGGGCTCAAGTTAAAGGAAGCCAGATTTTGGTTGAATATCAGGAAAAACGTCCTAACTGTGAGAGCAGTACGACAGTGGAACCAGTTACCTCGGGAGTTGGTGAGTACTCCAACACTGGAGGCATTCAAGAAAAACTTAGGTAATCACCTGGCAGATATGCTTTTATTGTATTCCTGCACTGAGCAGGGGGTTGGACTTGATGGACTTGTAGGCCCCTTCCAACTTCATTTTTCTATTATTTTCTATGATTCTATACTATGCTAAGCAACAGGACTTCAGCCATTGTCTGTGAACCACACTTGATTTTATTATTTTGCCAAATTTATATTTGATCTTTCTGCCCCCAATTGACACTCAAGGTAGCCAATAATACTAACACAAACATGGAAATATAGTTATGACAAACCAATGAGATGAAATAACAGCACCTAACCAGATGGGAAAAATTCTACAGCCATACAGACAAAATGCTGAAGGCTTCTGTGAATTAAAACATAGTTTCCTAGGAAAAGAGAGTTATAGTTCCAGTGTCAGTTCTTATAGTCTAAATCATCCATTCTTAACTTGTTTCTGGTCACAGCCATAAACACAATATGAAAGAAATATGGGCGTAATCAGGATTGTATAAGTCACCTAAAAAATCTTATAAGACAGTGTGTGAAGAATTGTTTCCAGTTAATACCCTCCTTCAAATGTGCCAGGGCCCTCCAGGAGGCCATATATCCCCCATTGAGAATGACTGGTCTAAATGATATGTAACCATGAGACTGACTACATGGGCATTTGGCTGAAGTTTGGTCTGCTGCAGGGATGGGCAGATTTGCTCCTAAAGACTTTGATCAGATGACATCTTCACTGGCATGTACCAACTTTCCTTCTGAAGCCCTTTTTACCCCTGTCAGGGACTTCTACTTTTTTTGTGATCACTCTGTATGATTTGTTTCTAGCATGTGTAATTCTACTTGAGGGCCGGTGGACAAAAGCAAACAAAAATCCCCCTTATTACTCACTTCTGTTTCCTCCCACTTCTGGGAGGATGTTTTCCATTTGACTTTTTTTAAAAAAGTGATATGTGCTGCCCTAATAAACTTTTAAAAACAATTTCACATCCTCAGCCATTAAACAGAGTCAAGGAAGTGTCCAATTTGCTAATGTCCTGAAGGGCCTCTCTCTTCTTAAGACACTTCACAATATTGACAAATTGAAAGACAGCAAAACAGGGTTGCTTGAGATCTATATGCCATTTTGACGCAAGGATTGAACCAAATGGTATTCTGGACCTACTAGCATTTCTATTTAACCAGATCCAGCCTGCTCCAAAATGAGCATGTAGAAAAAGTCTTAAGTTACAAAGAGGAACTTACCACCGCCAGTCTGAAACCCTGCCCCAATAGCTGCTTTTAAAAACCAGAAAGGGCAAGGGTCAAGCACAAACATTGGGGGTGTCATATCTTCAAAGATCCTATCAGGCTGCACAAATGGAAAATTATCCATTGTAGCTGAACAAGCAGCCACCAAAGCTGTACTTTACAGACTTGTATCAACTATGGCACCCATATTAATACAGATATTGGGAATTTTATCTTCAAAATGCTGTGAAAGCTAGTCAAACGAAGTGATCAATATTTTCTTCTCATGGACTAGAGTGTAGTAAGTCTGCTGGACAATGTTCTAGGGCAGTGGTTCCCAACCTTCAGTCACCAGATATTCTAGAACTACAACTCCCAGAAATCCTGGTCAGCACAGTTTTAGTCCAAGAACATCTGAGGACCCAAGGTTGGGAAGTACTGCTATAGGGGAAGAACATGATTCCTTCATCCTTACCACAAAGGGTAGACCTTCAAATAATCTCTAGCTCATTTTGTCGTCTGCCCCAATGTTTACTTTTCTTTTACACTGGTAAGCCAATGCAAAATAGTATTTCTATAATCATGTGAGATACTATTTAGCCATTAAGGGTAAAACCAAAGAAAACATCTAATCCACAAAACACAGTTTAAAGAACAAAGCATCACATTAATGGGAAACAAGATAAGGAATAATAAAAACTACTGCCTTCCCTTTTCTAATGTGTGTAGAAAAGAAAATAAGAAATGTAATGATTTACCTAGACAATTACACAATATTAGACAATATTTTGGGGACAAATTTTCAGTGACCTCAGCCTTTTCATAGAAACGTGACACATATCTGTTCTGCACATTGGCTAGCTCACTGCCACATTCTCCTGTTTCTGCCAGAGCAACAGACTAAATCAATGTTTTCACATGGGACAATAAATTTCCATAGGAGACTTCCTGATAGATTTTGACAAAATGATAGAATCACCAAAGCCCTCTGACCTAGTGGATATTCTCTTTACATTGCATCTCTATTTATACCAGCATCAAGTGACAAAATATAGGTAATGGGTAATGAAACAATTGCATCTCTCTATGATTAAATGCAACTACTTTTAGTTGCATAACAAGACAAATATATTATAAACATCTTTATTTTTCAGGATTAGAAGAAACTGAAATGTGATCAAATAGAAAGGACTTACATAATTATTTACAAATTGGAGGACATGCATGGGTTTTTTAGGTGGGCCAGTTGCTCCTTACCCTGGCTTGTGCTGTACCTTTTAAAAAGGTGGCTGAGAAATGAAACTTTGAGTTCTTAGTCATTTTTGAGCAGATGTGTCAACCATTAAGCAGAACTCAGTAAACATTTCTGCTAAAAAAAGTCCAATATGAAAATGTGGCAAAAACTAATTGTACGCAGTAGGTAATCAGAACTACTAGTCCCCCAAAATCAGGACACCAGAACGGCTCCTCTGGACGGTTTTGAACACTTTATAGCAGGGATACACAACATGGTGTCCTCAAAAAAACTGATCATGGCTGATGGTCAGAGATTATGTGAACTATAGTCTAAAATGCATGCAGGCCACCAGAAGGGCCACCTGTTTTACAACCATGGAAAGGGAGGTTCAGCCTTAGAGAGAGACATTGCAACCCCATTCTCAGCCTCTGTGAGCCTTTGTTGTTGTCTCATTGCCACTCCAGTGGCAGAAGCAGAAGGGAGCATTCCACAGACAGAGCAGAAGAAGCCTCCCAATTCCTTTACGCACACCAAAAATGGGAGGCTATATGTGAGCTCCAGGGCTGATTCACATGACTACAACCAACAGGAAGAAAATTGTAAACATTTTTTTAAAAAAAATCAGAGAAATGAGAAAAACGCCATTTTCCCCCTCATCCTGCTCTAGTTCCTTTGTCATGGAATTTCCTACCCAGCAGTAGAATTGCTCTGCAGTATTTTCTCTAGGTTGTTCAGGAAACTCATTCTTCCCCTGCCTGCTCCTTTTTATCTGTTAATGTTCTACTTAACTGCATTTCACTGTGACTAAACTGCTATCACTGTCTGCACCTGCTCCAAGGTATCATCCATAGTACAATTTTCATCTTCATATATATGCTGGTCTTTTCAAGTGTTTGACGTATTCATTACTTCTTCTTTTATGTTCCCAATTTGCACACTTGTTACTACTTGACTGGATTCATTCCTTCTTCCATTTGTTTTACTAGTCCCAGTACTACCACCTTCTTCCCATCACTTTTTTTTATCACCATTGAAATTCTCCTACAATAAGCAACTTACCTTTGCCTGTAATATCAAACAATTCTTCAATTTGCTCATACATTCCCACTTTCTCACTATGAATTGTAGTTATGTTGCTGTTACTTGCCATCAAGTCTCCCATGACTTATGGAGATTCTATGAATAAGAGAACTGCAAATTATCCTCTCCTCAACAGTCCTGCTCAGCTCTTGTAAACTCAAGCCTGTGGCCTCCTTTCTAGCAGTCTAAGGTCTCCTTCAGCAGCATATTTCAAAGCTCTCCTTCAGCACCATATTTCAAACAAATCATTTTTTTCATGTCAGCTTTCTTAAATACCCAGCTTTCTCATGCATGCAAGGTGTTTGGAAATACAAGATTGTGGATGATCTTGGTCTCCAGTGACACATCCTTATACTTGATGATATTCTCTATTCCTTCATTTCTGCCCTTCTGAGTCTCAGTCTTCCTCTAATTTCTTGGCTGCAGTCTTCCTTTCAATTGATGATTGAACCAAGGTATACAAAATCTCTAACTATTCCAATTGCTTCATTGTCAATGCTAAAGTTGTGTAGTTCTTCTGTAACCATGATTTTTGACTTCTTGATGTTCAACTGCAGCCCTGCTTTGGCACTTTTTTCACTTTTACTAAAAGGCATTTCAAATCATTGCTGCTTTCTAACCCTACAGAACTGAAGTCCCAGAATACTGTATCTGAATTTGATTTCTTGTTGACAATTGGCTAAGCATAACTTTGAGTTACGTTACTCATCTCTCATTTCAGTCTAACTATATAGAAAAACTGTTGTAGATTTGGGAACTTCAGATGATGTGGTTTCCTCCTCTATTGCTATATTGAGATTATGTTCTATTTGTTATGAAATGCATCAGAATGATTTTAACAGACGCTCTGTCTTTTCAATAGGAATACAAACTCCAACTGCTCTGAACAATTTGCATTAAAACACTTAAAATGCTAGAAAGGTCATTCAAAACAAGGACTGAAATAAAAGGAAGTAAAAATTAACTGGATATCAGTTAATCGTAGGAAACAGAGGACAGATAATACCACTTTTAAAAAATGAAATATTAATAAGATGACTAGAATGACTTTGACCATGACTGAGCAGTGACAGTGGCCATGGAGAGAAAGCAGCAGAACACAAGAAGCATTGTGCTAGATCTTATTTAATCCAGCATTCAATTTACCTGCATGACAACCAGATGCCCATAGGAAACTCACTAAAAGGTCATTATGGTGATAGTGACTGGGTAGACTGAAGACACGGAACAGTATAAAGCATGCTGCTTATATACCACCCCATAGTGCTTAAAGCATTCTCTGGGAAGTTTACCGTTTAATTATGCAGGCTACATAATGCCCCCTCAGCAAGCTGGGTATTCAGTTTACCAACCACAGACGGAAGGAGGCTGAATCAACCTTGAGCTGGCTACAAGAGCCCGTTATGAGCAGAGTCTTGACTGCAGTACTGCAGTTTAACCACTGCACCACAAGGCTTCAGTTCACATAGGAATACACCACTGGTTCCCAAAATTTATCAAGTTGCAACCCCCTTTTATAATAGCCAGGAACATATGACACCCCCACCATGTTTGCATAAAAAGACATTTTTAATGGGGTAAAGTCATCCCTTCTTAAAATATAAGACTTCTTTCTACCCCAAGGGGCTTGTTTCTCATACCGTGTTTCCCCGAAAATAAGACAGGGTCTTATATTAATTTTTGCTCCAAAAATGCATTAGGGCTTATTTTCAGGGGATGTTTTATTTTATTTTAATGTATAATAATCTACATTTATTCAAATACAGCCATGTTATCTTCTTCTGGTTGCTGCACAATGGTGGAGGGCGGGGTTTCACTTAACTGGGGCTTATTTTTGGGGTATTACAAACATCCTGAAAAATCATACTAGGGTTTATTTTCAAGTTAGGTCTTATTTTCAGGGAAACAGGGTACATACATACATATACACACTAACTTTAATATTCCACTCCAAAAGGTCAAGGTAGAACTTATTCAACAAGGATACAACACATCAAAGGCGACTTGTGACCCCCCAGAAAATTTGTAACCCCCTATTGATCACAGCCCCCAGGTTGGGAAACAATGGAATAGAATATCCCTATGTGAACTGAACTTTTTTGGGTCCTTGTGGTGAGAAACAGCACCCAGCAGGGCCTCCATTGTCTACAATATTCAGTTAGAAGAATTTCTGTGCTTACACTCAAGTAAAGAGACTTCTGATTTGCTGCACCCAAGATCTGAATGTGAACCTTAGAATATATTGGAAATATGCACTGCAACATATGTGGGCCTCTATGAAGAAGAAGAGTGAGAGATAGGAATAGATTTTTAAAAATGCAATGTTAGGGACTCCTAATGTAACTTGTTTTCTCTTATCTTACCCAGCACAGAAACAGCAAGATAAGTGTTGTACCTAAAAAGATGGAACAGAAAAAGCTCATTTATGCTCATATAATCAAAACTGAAATTCTTTCCCAACAGATATTGCAAATTAAGATAGCACTATGCATAAAGCATGAATGCAACAATATCTCACATGTGTGCATGCACACAGAAACACACTTGTTGAAATAGCTTTCTTTGTGCATGATAAGTACTATACTAACAATGCTATAATGTTATTAAATTGGTATAATTCTTGGGTTCCATTGTTATCACCCCTGATTTCATTAGTTTTACTGACAGACATTTATACAGCTGAAAAGAAAATGACATATATACCTGACAGCCACTATGTAGTCACAATGTTGTGCATACTATGTTTAGTCAGTAGGACGCAAATACAAATTCCTTATTATTAATATCATTTCTGCGTATTAATAAAGCATGCAGTAATACTGCTTCTACTTCTCTGCATTTAAATATTAATGTAGTCTGATAGCCAGTATTAAGCCTTACAATCAGATGCTGTGTCTTTTATATTCCTTGTCAAGTGTTGCTAGAAGACCAATTGTCATCAAATAATGCTTTTGTCTCTATAAAATCTATACCCTTGGAATGTCTATATCTTTTCAAAAAACCTACTCTACAGTAGTCTTAATGGTAAACTGCTTAGTATTTTCAGATACTTAAAGTGTTTTATCCGAAGGTTTAGGAAAGATAAAGTAGAGGAAAGAAATCATCATATTACAAATTGAATACTATTCTTTTGCAAATAAGGAGAAAGCTCTCTCTAGACTATTGTATATATAAAGATTAAACAGTCCCCTGGATGAACCCAGACAGCAACTGCAGAAATTTCCCTATATCCAAACATTAAAATCACATATCTGGACTCACTGGGGATGTCTGGGGAATACTTTCTCTGGTGCAAAAAGAAAAAAGAAAAGAAAGAAAGAAAAGGAAAAAAAAGGGGGAAAAAGGAAAGGTACAAATTAAAATTCTGACAGCACAGGCAAAGTGCATTATACTAAAGGATGTTAGGGATTCATAGGGTTTTCCTTCTTTCCTTAAGAATGTTGCTTTAAAATCCATTTCTCAGCAAGGAAGATAGGTTCTAATTGCAAGATCACAAAAATTCAAAACAAAAGCCAAGTAAAACGTCAAAAGCAAAGGGAATAACAACAACAACATGGCTGGATTAACATCTGCCTAAAATTTTGGGGATTTATTAAAAACATTCAGAAGTTCCTCAAGAAAAACATGGAAAATGGAAAACTGTCCTAATGGCCCAAGGTGAAGAAACTGGGGAAGTCAGCATCAAAAGAGGAATATTTCAAGGAGATTCTTTGTCACCACTGTTGTTTAATATTTCACTAATCCCCATGTCAATAATTTTAAATAAAACTGGATTGGGCTACCATATTTCAGAACAAGCAGGAAAAATCAATCATCATACATGGATGACCTAAACTATATGCAAAAAGTTCCACAGAGATAGATCACTGCTAAACACAGTGCAAATATTTAGTGAAGATATTCAAATGAAATTTGGAATTGACAAACGTGCAGCTCTGTCTATACACTGTGGCAAGACCCAAAAACTAGATGGAATAGAGTTAAAAAATGGCAATATCAGTGATGACAATTATAAATACCTTGGAATACTAGAAGCAGATAACATTGTGCACACAAAAGTTAAAGAACTGAGAGAAAGGGAATATATCAAAAGACCGCGAAAAATCTTAATATTAAAATCAAATGGTGGAAATACAATCAAATCCATAAACACATGGGCAGTTCCAGTAAATAGATACCCAGCTGGAATAATATATTGGACTCAAAATGAACAGGAAGAATTCGATCAAAAAACACAGAAACTAATGAACATGCATCACGCACTACATCCAAAAAGTGATGTGGACAGATTATATTTACCATGAAAAACTGGAGCCTGTGGATTACTGCAAATATAGCAGGTAGTAGAGGAGGAAAAAAGAAGCCTAAATGATTATCTCAGCAGAAGCAGAGAAAAATTACTTAAGGCGGTGAAAATGGAGAATATTGTGAAAAAAACAACTCAGAAACAAAGGCCCAATATAAGAAACAACAATTTGAAAATAAATTAAACAGCTGGAAAAATAATCCACTACGTGCACAACACCTGAGAAATATTGATGGAAAGCGTGATCATAATTCAACATGGGCAAGGCTAAAACTGGGGACGCTTAAGAAAGAAACCAAAGGCCTGATTTTTGCTGCACAAGAACAAGCACTCCCAACCAATGTGATGAAAGCTAAGATCCAAGGAATTAGTGCTAACAGCAAATGTCGACTCTGCCAAGAAAAAGATGAAACCGTGTCACACCTCATCTATGAATGTCCAAAGATTGCACAAGCAGATCACAAAATTAGACATGATAGAGTGGCAAAATTAGTGTACTGGTCATTATGCAAAAAAATATAACTTGCCAGCCTCTATAAACCCGTGGGAACATCAGGTAGAGAAGGTGTCAGAAAATGAGGAAGTCAAGATCTTGTGGGATTTCCAGATCTAAACGGACAGACTCCTTAAACATAACACACCAGATATAGTAGTAATAAAACAAAGAAATGTCTGGATCATTGACATTGCAATTCCAGGGGATGCCAGAGTTGGAAATAAAGAATTGGAAAAACTAACGAAGTACAGAAACCTGGCAATCGAAACATCTCGCCTCTGGAAGAAACATACTTCAGTGGTCCCCGTAGTCATTGGGGCTTTGGGAACAATATCAAGAAATTTCACACAGTACTATGAGCAGTTGCAGACCTCAGAAATCACACCACCATCAGAGCTACCGCAATATTAGGAACAGCATACATACTGCGTCGGTATTTAACAGATACTTAGGTTTTTTGTTAAAACTTGTATCTTTTATATAATACCAGTCAATGCTTTTATAATTTGACTGTGCCTGGAGTTCTTTAATAATAATAATAATAATAATAATAATAATAATAATAATAATAATAATAATAATAATAATAATAATAATAATAATAATAATAATAATAATAATAATAATAATAATAATAATAATAATAATGCCCCCAAATCCTGCTGGTGTCCTTGTAAGGTTTGGATAAGAATGAGGTACTGGGGCATGTTTCTATTTTATGCCTTGTCACATGCCTAACTGTGCACCTGAGATACATCTCAGCTCCTCACCTTAGCTATTATTAGCCATACCAAGTTCCTGATTTTCCAGAGTTCTTGTTCACATGAAGAATCTCTGCATGAACACAAACATCTTCTCCTCTTCATACGTGTCAATTTCAAAGGTGTTCTGTTTATTTGTACTACTATTTGTGGGTAGAGGACTGTCATCACAACACGTTTGGAACAGTTATTAGTTTCCTAAGGTACTTACAAGTATGTAAAACCTGCAGACAGTCTGGAGCTGTGGCATCAACCAATGTATTAAATATGCAGGGGAAAAAAAATCAGATTTTCATCCTTTCTCCATCAGAGATCAACCATATGTACCAAACTTCAGTTGAAGTGTAAGGAATTTAACTATTTTGTATAGCCTCTGATCAGCATGTCAGGCAGGCTCAAGAAGCTATGCATACATTTATTAGTATTTATATTTTCTAAAAAACTATATTAATTTGACTGTTTTTATATTTAGAGAGGTTTGGCAAACAGCAAGACTTCACATACATCACTCCAACTTTAATGAATTAATTTGTTTTTTAAAAAACCCTCAACAATATTTTACATCTACTTCTGAACAAAGTGAAAGAGATTAGAAAGATTTAATGAATTATCTACCTCTTAGACAACAGTGAATTTTGGGAAATTAGAAAATTTATTATTGCTATAAAGGAAATGAATAACAAAGGCCTTGTGAAATGACTTCAAAGCCATAGGAAGAAAGGATTTCTTTCCAAAGTGCTTGACATGTCTTCCCTCCCACTGTGGAAGTTTCTACACTTATTCAGAACTCCAACCTCGGAGGGGGTAGAAAAGGATTCATGGCTGTGTAGAAGTGGAGAAGGAAAAAGAAGACTCTCAGCTCCCCATTGCATCTTAAATGTAAGATACAATGAGATTCAGTGTGGGTCTACGGTAAGGGCTTTTTTCAGGAAATATGGCAAATGAGCTCTGTGGAATGTAAAAAGAGCATTATATCAGCACATCAGTGCATCTGCCTTGTGGAAAAAAGCCGACAGGACTCTGAATGGAACAGAACATTTAAGTGCTATATCTAACTGCCTCCTCACCCTTAGGATTGCTCCTTTAATCACACTCAACTTCTGTTTCCCATTTTGTAGCTCTTTGAACATTCTGAAATTGCCTGTTAAGTCTGGCTGGACAAAAGTCAAAACTAACTCCACAGTGTTAGAAAGAAGTGTATAATGAAAATGCATTACTAATCGGCATGATGAAAAACTAACCAGTACTTTATTTTTATAACTTCACTCTGCATGAAAACTAAATTTGTGTGGTTTAAAGAATTGCTATTCTCTTGATGCCAGCATTTGAAATAGGTTGTTAGTAAAGAGACATGAAACATAAAAAGAGAAGACAATCTTTATATGCTGCAGTTTCCTTTTGAGTTATGTTCCATTGCCAAATATGGTGAATATTTCTGCTTAGCTGTCACTCAAAGATATATTCAGTGCAAGGAAATCTGCTGCATTTCAGCTCTAGTTATCTGCTACTGGAATAGCTGCTGATATCACAAGTAGCTCTGGTTGGTTAGGTCATTCGTTCTCAACCTAAGTGATGGGAGTACTAACTTGTAAGCAATGCATACTGCAGCTGAGTAATATCCCATTCCATTATTGGGTCCTTTTCCACAAGTAATCGAAACAAGGTCTGCACTTTCATAGTCTGTTTTGACAATGCTGGGCCAAAAGTCTCTCCCATGAGAATTTTGTACCATTTTCAATCAATTTGATAGAAATTTCCTCCAAAAATAATGTTAACGGATGATAAAGGTTGAAGAAAACCCTTGGATAAAGTTCAGGACTCTTTCCTTTGCAGCACCCATCCAGCTCCCAGCTACACAGACTTCAATTAAAGCTTGAGGAAAATGTCATAACATTGTTTCCTTCATAGAGCTCTTTCAGATGAGGAAGTGTGGGAATCAAGAGGAGCCACAGGGTGATGAAGAGCTGTGTTAATAGAAAATAAAAAGAAACAAATGCAACACCGTTGGCCAACTTGCAGTGTAGCCCACTAGGCCACCAGACTCCACCATTAGCACAACCCAATCAAGCACAGGCAGAGCTGGCTTCAGTATTAAAGGTACATTTCACATCCAATGCCTACTAGATGGTAGTGCTGGAAACAGCAGACAAGCATTTTAATTCCCCACAATAGAAAATCCAGTAGAACTGTATCATATTTAATCTTCTACATTTCAGTTTTCATAGGCCTTTCACACTTTGTATCATGTTATAAGATATATTGGGTTAGATCCAGGTATTTGTGGAAAGAGTTAGGCAGATATTCATTTTCCTGACCTTACTCTCATCATAAACTCTCTCTTTTGTGTATCAGAGGGGCCTGCTGAGCGTCATAAACTGTGACACTGAGACCTATGGGAGAATTATTAGTTCCTACTACTACTGGTGTCTTTCTTAATTACATTCCTCTCCTATCCATCCCACACCACTCAGAAGGGTCACCCAACTCTTGAAGAGCATGGAAGGAAGCTCTGGGGAATGGGCAGTAAGAGGAAAAACAAGAAAGTAGCTTCTGTCTTCTGCTTCCATATATTAATATCTGCAATCCACAAAATACATTAAGTTTATTGCCTTGTCTATAACATAACCTTCACCAAAGGGAAAAAATGGACTAATTTTATTAGGAATTCTTACATTTTCCTCTCCTACTTTTTTCTGAACAAAAACAACAACATATATTCTTTGCCTCCTGGCATGAGACAATGTAGTGCAAAACTTATTCCAGTTTAAAGTCTATCCTTGCTCTTAATTAAATTATGCTGGTAACCTGATGTTCTAAAAATAAAAAATTTCCCTAACATTAAAATGTTATGAGCTTTGTATTAAATCTAAAAAGTTTTATACTTGTATTTGGAAAAGACTAGTTCAATGAGACTTACTTCTGAGTAGACATCTACAGGAAAAATTGAGTTTTACTTACAAGGATCACCAGAGGCCCTATTATTTAATTGCACTCAGATTGAGTCTATCACACTAACACAGCTACAGTGGTGCCTCGATTTATGAACTTAATCCGTATTGGAATGATGTTCTTAAGTCGAAACGTTCGTAAGTCGAATCAGCATTTCCCATAGGAATGCACTGAAAACCGATTAATCCGTTCCGGCTGTTTTTTGTTCTTATGTCGAGGCGCCGTTTGCAAGTCGAAGCATTCGTTCCCATAGGAACTAATGCAAAAGCGTTTAATCTGTCCTCTACCACTAGGGGGAGAAATTTTTTTTTAAAACCTAAGATGACCTAAGGCTAAAAAAAGGGCAGGAAAGGAGGGAGGGAGGGAACGAACAGCTTTTAAACAAAACACCTTTAAAACCAAGCAGCTTTAAACCAAACTAAGCACCTTTTAAACCAATTTTTGCATTTTAAAATTACAGTACCAGGCAGTACCAGGCAGTACCAGGCAGTACTGGGCAGTCCAAAGTGCATTTCCCACTTTTTCCATGTTTTTTTTGTTCGTAAGTCGAAGCTCCGTTCGCAAGTCGAAGCAAAATTATGTGACCGGAGCTGTTCATAAGTCGAATTGTTCGTATGTAGGGACGTTCGTAAGTCTAGGCACCACTGTATTTCATTTGGGACTATTCATTTATTTCATCCTTTTCTCTTTTACTCAGCAGCTTGCTGGAAAACAATGGCCGCTCTGTGAGGTGCGGAGTTGCCGAGACGGGGCTGCTTTGCCTGCCTGTTCGGAGGCGACAAGATGTCGTGAGGCTTGGGCACGCGGGCTGGAACAGAAGCCTTAAAAAGGCTGCCCAGCCCGGCATCGCCCACTTCGGCTTCATACAGTTGATCGGGATGGCTGTGTGGCGCAGGCCATGGTGGTTTCGATTGTGACCGCATGGTCCGTGTCGAGAAGAGCAGGGAGGACTTCGAGGCTAAGCATCGGCTCAGCCTTGTGGTTTGGAGTGGCTGTCGGGGGGCAGGGAGAACCTTATTAGGCCTCCCTTTCTCGGCTTTTTTTTTAAAATCGGGATAGGGATCGCATTGCAATCTGTTGGTTCATTTTGTTTATAATTAAACACTATTGTTTGTGCTGGAATGAGGGACAGGGGGTTTGTGAGTTGAGTACTACACTGTGGGGGCCCCCACCCCACCCCGCATTGGCTTAGACACACACCCCACGGAGGCCTAGAGAGGGATCTGGCCTGCTTTTGGGGGGTACTAGCCTGCACAGTTGTTTGGAGCCGGGAAAGAATTATAGAGTGCTGATACAAAAAAATATATATATGCAATTCATAGAATAAAATAACTTAAAAATACTACGATAATTAAGAAGGGAAGAAAAGTGGAAGGGGGCTTTTTGAGGTTCATTGGCTGGCTGGTTAATTGGCTGATTAAGTGAGTTAATTAATCTGATTAAGTGAGTTAATTAAGGAGCTAATTAATTTGTTTATCAGCTATATTGGGATAAATTGATTGAGAATTATCAAGGCTAATATTAGTCTGAAATAAGTTCATATATTTCACAGGGTCAATTCAGTTAATTAATAACATGGGGCCTAAGAAGAATCAAGGAAGAAAAAAGGGAAAACATCCTGCTAAATGCAAGGCGCCCCCACGCTCGCCCCCAGCCATTTCCTCATCGGATGATGAGGATTGGCCTGACTACAGGACGATATAAGAGAAGTTGAATATGTTGGAGAGGGAAAGGACGCAGATGAGTGGTGGAGATGGGGTCTCCGCAGTGAGAAGGTCCAGGAGGGAGTCGAAGCTCAAAAAATAGCTGAGCTAAAGAAAATGGGTGATCTCATGTTATCACGAATTGCTGTTTTGGAGGCAGAGTGATCCAGCCCATCTGGGACCTCTTCAGCAGTGGATGCTCCAGTGACACAATGAAGAGGGGTGAGAGTCGCAGACCGACGTGGCAGTAGAGCAAGCATGGCATCATTAGGCACCCAGATGTCTGCGGCTGATGAAGTGGAGCGGAGTGGCGTATCCGCTGACACCATGGCGGTCCAGCAGGTCATAAGTGAGGACACTAGATCTGGCGTGACTGTGCATGAGGAACCTGCTTCCACCAGCACACTCTCGGTGCTGCCGGGAGCATCACAGCCAGGTGAGGTTACCGTTACACTGGGCACCACACAGACTGCAAATGTTTGGCCATGGGGTACTGGGAGCCTTCAAGTGCCAGTACCTTCGGCCTTGCCTCAGCAGTCACTAGCGATGGGAACTCATACACCTACGGGAGTAGGTTTGGGCTTAGCTCCATGCCTACTTTGTGGACAGCCAACCAGTGGGTCACTAGGAACAGGGCAAGTTGCACTTCTGACTGTAACAGACACAGGGTATAATTCAGTTGCACGATGCGCCCTCCCGGAAGGTGTTCAATCTTTGCCCTTGGGTGACCATCTACCGGCAACGGTTGAAAAAATTTGGAAGGGCCATGAGTTTAGCCATGGCCCCTAGCGCCCAGTGTAGCTACGCAGCAGCTTGCTCTGAATTTTTCACATTTAGGGAGAAGGAAGGTCTTAGGCAGATTTGGCCACCTCTGGATGACCATATGATGCACTTTGCAGTGCACCTGTACCGAAGGGGCTTCGCACCCAGGTCAATTCAAGGGCAAATGTCTGCCTTGGTGTTTTATGCCAAGGTGTGAGGGTGTAAGGATTATGCTGTAGATTTCTGCATACGGAAAATGATTGAGGGTTGTGGTCGTGAGAGAGGTAATGTTAGGGATTCTCGTTCACCTTTTACCCCTGATATTTTGGAAAAATTTGTTAACACATGGCGGCTAGTGTGTAAAGACCATTTTGAGGCTTGCCTTTTCAAAGCATCAACGTTGATAGCGTTTTTTGGGGCCCTGCACATTAGCGAACTGGTAGCGTAAGCAAAAAATGACACGTCGCTATCCTCTCTGCAGAGGAAGGACGTGATGATATCAGAGGGTCACATAATTATTCATTTGCGCAGGTCAAAAACCAACCAACAGAGAAAGGGTAGATTTATATTATTGGGGCAATGTTCCCTAGTGGACATTTGCCCTTGGAAAGCCACACAGGAATATTTATGGCTCAGAGGGGATGACGATGGTGGGTTTCTGCGGCATGAAGATACGTCGCCCCTGACCCGTTATCAATTTTGGAAAGTCACTTCCCCGGCCTTATGTAAGGCTGGGATATGAGGGTGGCATTTTGGGACTCATTCTTTTAGAATCGGCATCACATCCACGGTGGCAGCCCTTGGTTACGGAGAGGAGGATATTAAAAAGGTGAGTAGATGGGCTTCACATAGATACCATGATTATGTGCGCCCTCTGCCACAGTTTTAGGTGCTGCTGTTGTTGGTTTTTTGTTGGTTTTTTCTCATTACAGGTCCAAGGAGACCATTGGCCCGAGTTTGTGTTTTGTTGGTTGGGCACAGTTACATGCTTTGGGCAGCAAAGTACGCCAGTTGGACCTATTGTTCCCAGGTTGGTATGGAAAGCTAGTTGTGACCCTAGGTACATTGATAGGGCAAGGAAGGGAGTTAATAGGGAAGTGGGCAGAGCCATTAAGCAGGGTCTAGGGTCAGTCATATTACATCTGAACATAAAGGTCTCTAGGCCGGAGCTGTACAGGCCAGACGGTGTTCACTTGTCAGACATGGGGTTAGACATTTTCTTAAGTGATTTGCAAGGGGGCCTTAGGGCCAAAATATTCAGATTGGTAGGGGGCATGGAGCATACATTGTAGCCCCATTGCCGTGGCGGGTAGTGCAAAAGGAATAGGTCCAAGTGAGTTCAAAAGGGGGCAATCAGGGGGGGGGTGAGCACCCCTCCTCTCAGGTTGGAATTAGCAGAAGTTAGCTGAGGGGAGGGGAAGCAGGGTACTCTAGTTACATTATGCCCGAGAGCGTGCTGTATGGTAGGACAGCACGCTTGAGGAATAGGAATTCACTAAAGTGAGGTCTGGACCGGAATGTCTTGATTGACTTCAGGCACAGACCAGAATTTGCACTACGGTAGGCCCCCTTGTAAGGGACGTGGTGGCGCAGTGGGTTAAACCGCAGACGCCTCTGTGCTGCAGGGTCAGAAGACCAGCAGTCGTAAGATCGAATCCACGCGACGGAGTGAGCTCCCGTCGCTTGTCCCAGCTCCTGCCAACCTAGCAGTTCGAAAGCATACAAATGCAAGTAGATAAATAGGTACCACCTCAGTGGGAAGGTAACGGCGTTCCGTGTCTAGTCGCGCTGGCCAAGTGACCACAGAAACTGTCTTCGGACAAAACGCTGGCTCTATGGCTTGGAAACGGGGATGAGCACCGTGCCCTAGAGTCGGACACGACTGGACTAAATGTCAAGGGGAACTTTTACCTAGGCCCCCTTGTGAAAGGGGAATTAAAGTTAAAAGTTAATAAAATTGTGGCCCAGTTATCCCATGTCGTGTGTCTCATCTCTTTATTCTGGGCTGGGCGGGCAAAACCTAATATGATGGAAATAAGTAACAATGTGGAAAGGAGAAAATTGCTTGTAATAAATATGCAAATCCTCTTACCACAATAAAATGCCAGCAGAAATCTGCAAAATATCTACTATGCACATGAAAGAGGATATATGGCACGATAGTTTTTAGATGTGTATGGCAACTTTCTATATGTCTCCAGCACGTTCCTCAGGTCTATACAAATACTACCACTGGCTTGATCCAATATCCCAAACCACACACAACAGAAATCATCCCTGGTAGTTAAGATACAAAAGAGTAGAATACAGCTTCTGAGCAAGGAAAAAAGACAGTATCAAAGGTAAGTGGGCTCCACTGTACAGCAGTGCATTCCTTCTGTTGCTTTAAATCTTGAAATTGTGTTGACCTGAGAAAAGGATAAAGCATGTTCAGTTGAACAATGGAGAAATGGGCTCTGAAGCTGTGCCTTAATAGGAAATTTGATGTAAAAAGTTATGGTGGCAAAGAATGCTCAAAATTATGACATTTTCTATGAAAGCTGGCCCCTCTTTATTGCACAGACAAATGATAAAAAGCATGTGCAGCAAACTTAGCAAAGATCTCTATGGAATGATATAACATGGAAAGATATACTCTGGATGGTGACAATCTCACTTTCTTACAACTTTAAATTATCTTTGGTACTTCTAATTGATGCTCTCAAGAGTTGTGTTTCTTTTTGGTCAACTGATTTGGAAACTCTCTGTGATGTGTTAACTTTCTAATTTGAACTCTATTGGTGTACTTAACAATAAGAAGTGCAACAAAATATACACATGTTAAAAGACAAAGAGGAAGAGGAAAAAGATTCACACAGTGCAATCAAAGGAAGCCAGAGATACAACAATTTCAATTGCCCAATCAACCAACTCTTGCCAAGTCTGCTAGTTACATATTTTAGGAAAGGCAATATTTACAGGATACAACATCCTGGTAAATTAGAATGTAAGGCAATTCTCAGGGTGTGTCACTGCTAAGAGAATATTCTTTTGAGGGCACCAAGTTAGCAAAGCAAATCATGCCTGTAAGACGATGTTATGGAACAACTTTTAATAACCCCTTGGAGCCGGTCAAGGAAGAAGGAAATCAACAAGTCCTTTAAGGCCTCATTTGTTTCTCTACTTCACTTCCCCATCCTATTTCAAGAGTTCAGATAAAAGAGTAGATAAAATGCACAATAAAACAAAATATTCAAATAATGAAATTAGTGTATACAACTGATTAATCCTGAAGACCAAACAGCAATTCAATGAGAAAAGTTTTTATGGCTCTGTGAGATATATAGTCTCATTATAAATTATCTCTCAGTCTTCCATAATTGAACTTTCCACAATGGTTCAGCTACGAGTGAGCCCTTTCAGTTCAAACTGAGCATACTGACATACAATCAGTGCACACTGTACACTGCAGTTTTTAAAAGTTTACAGTTTACATCAACTTCCAGACTACACTCTGCTTGTTTTTAGTATTTTATAGTAGATATGTAACAGGGAATTTCAAAGAAATGGAGTAAAATTTCCTGTAATTTTAACAGACATAAAAGTGGGGAATTTTTAAAGGACCTTTATTATTCTTTCTCACAATCTTTTTCCAAAATAGGGGAAAGGCTTTTAAAAAGCCTTTTAAAAAATAAGCTTTTAAAAAAATAAGCTTGATCCAGCACACAGCATCTACCACATACATTGTCAGGCTTGTGGTCCACAGCACATTAATCTTGCCAAGACTTTGCTTTATGAGATGGGATGTGAACCGATTTAAAACTACTGCAACATTTAGCAAAGAAGTCATATTGAAGATGGTTTGCAGTCCTAGCAGTTAGTCTATAACCACTCTTCAGAATGGTGATTCTCAGCCAGCGAGATTCTTGGCTTTGGAAGAGGCAATACACAGAATTTAAAGAGAGTGAAAAAAGTATTCAATATTATGAAATATATATTCAATAATATTGTTTTTATTTTGAAACTGGAAAAATAATTATAACAATTGCTTGCTTAGTATACAGCTAATCTTATCATCCATAATTTTATCTGGAATTTCAACTATCAAGACTAGAACCAAATAAAACCATTAATAAATTTAGAAAGTATATTCACACATAGTGTCATAATATTCCAATGTTAAAACAAAATTAATAGGAAAGTTAGGCTTGAAAGGCACATGAGACTTCTATCACTATTATGGGAATGATGAATTTTTTAAAAGATCGAAAAATAATATTTTAGAACAATTTAGCACATTCATTAAGTCTTTGACCCATTTGAAAAGACATGGGGTCAAAATGAATCATCAGAATGGCTGAAATCTGTTTCATGGTTTCACATGTGTAATGGGATAATGTTGTCAAAAGTGGCAAATTGCTGCTGATTAAGACAAATTGTCACTGATTAAAGGTGATTTCAGATGTACGTGACTCGGTCACAATGCAACAAAATCCCGCACACCCCAACATAAGTTAATCTGCTTCTGCTGATGACATTATCCCTTTTACACATATGGACCCAGGCAACAGGATATTAGCATTATCAATTTCACACACACAAAAAGGAACAAAATACTAGATTGATATGTAGATGCAGCTATTGTTGTAATGCCCAGTATACATATGCCACTCTGCACAAGGCATAAAGAGTTCATGCACCCAACACTTCTTTCCACTGCTAAGATGCCTGTGTAACACAGCCTGCCATAAAACACAAGGGAACAATTAGTGCTCTTCAGTGAATCAAAATTCTTCATGCTCCCACCTTTCAAAAAAAAATGAATGAGTACTCATTTTCCTACTGAGTGCCACTATAGGTAAAACTTCTCAACTCATCAGATATTTAATTCAACAACTAAATATCCTGCAAAATGCTTTGGATTATTAAAGTGCTGGAGGTTCAACAACTTCATTTTCTTGATATAGTGCATGTCAGTGTGAGCCATTATCATCAAGCATATAGCACAAGAACCATCAGATTTTATGAGTTAGAATTATTCTTTTTAGTAATACTTATTTCTTGACTATTCTACCTCTACTCATAAAACAATCCCAGACTGCAAACTCGGTTAGATTGAAGTAAAATAATTTGCATAAGGTCCCGGGGGGACCCCTGGTTTCAGACATCCAAGTTATATACCCACAACATGGGTTCCCCCAGGAAAGTGCCCTTTAGCAGCTGGCTTAGGGAAACCCAATCTTCACCAAACTTGGAGGGATTGTAGAGGAGAGTCAGAGGAAGCTTCCCTGCAATTTAGGTGTCTCTAGGTTCCTTGGGGGCCATTTCATAGCCAAACTAATCAACAAATCAATCAAAAATCGCTAAATATTCATTGATTCATGATTTGTCAGGGGCATTGATTTGTATGAATACAAATAGATGAATTAGCAATTTTTGAATGAATTTGGTGATTCATGTTTAAATTTGTGCCTGTCTCTAGTTACCATGTCTCTGACTACATCCCACCCTGGACTGCTTTTTTCTTTGTTTGTTTCCTGATGTAAGGGAGCAGAGTAACAGTTGGTGGAGAGCAGCAACTCAAATAAGTAAAGCTGAAGAAGGCTTGCCCATTCCTAGTGACAACTATTCTGCATATTCAAACCAAAATTAGAAAACAAATTGCCATGAAGCCTTTTTAGGTAAAGGTAAAGGTTCCCCTTGACATTTAGTCCAGTCATGTCTGACTCTAGGGCGCGGTGCTCATCCCCGTTTCCAAGCCGTAGAGCCAGCGTTTGTATGTAGACAGTTTCCGTGGTCATGTGGCCAGCGCGACTAGACACGGAACGCCGTTACCTTCCCACCGTGGTGGTACCTATTTCTCTACTTGCATTTACATGCTTTCGAACTGCTAGGTTGGCAGGAGCTGGGACAAGCGACGGGAGCTCACTCCGTCGCGTGGATTCGATCTTACGACTGCTGGTCTTCTGACCTTGCAGCACAGAGGCTTCTGCGGTTTAACCCGCAGCGCCACCACGTCCCTACTTGAAGCCTTTTTATAAAAGAGATAAAGGACTGTCACCAGCAAAATGTGATCAAACAGATCTGAGAACATAGTTATCCTGCTCCCTGATTGAATCATATTGCCCCTGATTGACATTTACTAGCGAAACACGAGTTCAGAATTTGTAAAGATGAAGTGCTTTCTAGAATACTTTCTTCAAATAAATTAAAATGGCATGATATTCCAAATATATTAAAATGGCAATAAAACACAATGTCCTATTCAAATGCTGTCTTTATCAACTTAAAAAACACACACCAAAGTTGCAGTTCATTCAGAATTTCTGTCTCATTTTTAATTTGCTTAGTTCTCATTTTTAAGTAGCACAAATCTCCCTGAAGAATCAGCAGCACTGATTTACATTCAGAGGTAGGTTCTCCACATAGGTGAATCGAATAAATTATCCCACAGTTTGTTCAGTGAAAACACACTGGCTGAAATCCAGTAGTAAGTCACAAACAAGAGCGGGCCTGTTGAATCAGTGAGGATCTGATGAGTTACTACCTGTGTAAATTCGATTGATTCACTGTGCCTAATCTAGTTACAATTTACTAGTAGATTTTAGCCAGTGTTTTCAGTGAGCGTGTGTCCAACTCTCTACAGGATTGGGCTGCAAATATTGCAGTGCTTTCAAAAGGCAGGAGTTAAACTTCACTGAGGCTTAGTTGAAGTGGTCTAATAGTCTGTTGCTGCTTGAGCATAGCAGCCAAGCACTAGTTTTGAAAATGGGAAGTCTGGCTCACAGCCCAGCACTGCCTTTATTCTGTTATAAATTAGGTGTACACATACTGAAGTTCATTAGAAGTTATTACTTCAAGCTTTAGATGAATATTTCGGTTCCCTTTAAGGTTTACAGATTTGGTTCAAAGCATGTGTGAACAGATATAAGTTGACTGACAATTTCCTATTATGCAAACTGACAGATCTTGATTGGCTGTATACAGAAGTACATTTTTTAGAAAATCAGATCTTAGTAGACTAGAAACATTGCATTAAAACAGAATTAGATCTTTATTCCTGAGTCTTAGTACTATCTATCTATCTATCTATCTATCAAATTCCTTACCTTGCTCTTCAACTAACAAGTTCCCATAGTAGCTTACACAGATTTCTGAATGTTCTTTGGTGTCTGACTAAAGCTGGGAAACTGATACATCTGTGCTAAGTAAGCTCAATTTAGACAGACTGAACTGTTGGTAGGCCTTTTGACTTAGAGACAGCAAAACCTTAACTGATCAGATTAGAATTTTTAGCAACAACTGCCACACTGATTAAAGTGCTGATGTTCTAGGTCTGGTGACACTTGCCATCAAAAACAATGTAAATAAAATTGGCCAGAGTCCTGTTGCCTACATATGATGATGTAAATAAACTGGAGTAAACATAATGGTGACCTGTGTCAAATCATGATGGCAGAAACTCCTTAACTACCAGCAATTCACCACCATGATTAATCCTGTTGCACTTACACCAACACATGTAAGAAGTGGGACTCTGGGCATCAAGAAAAACATTAAGAATAAGAGGCTCCTCACAGTAAAATCATAGATACCACAGAAGTGGACATCATTTCCAAGGAATCTCATCTTGTTCTTAGCCATCTGCCTCATCTCACTACGGGGCATACTTTAAATAAAAGTGGACTTGTCCAAGAACACTCATATTAAAACGCTCATATTAAAATATAACAGTTAATCTTTAAATTGCCGGGGGAAAATTGTCTTTTTTATTTTCTATTAATATTATTATTATTATTATTATTTCCTTTGGGTTTTGTCTGACATGCTTACTATTAGAAGCAGAAACAGCAAAGCTTTGTTATTTTCCCCCAAAGGACCTTGGTTTTTGTTTTCCAAAGACGCAACAGCAGTTGTGTTGGCAGCCTGAGCTCTATTTTGCTTCCTCCATGATCTCTTCTATGTAGTCTCATTACAAGACATGTACTTGGTATAGTACAAAGGCAACCACCAGAAACTGCTGCAGAAATTATGGAAATAATTCTGTGAAGCAGTCTGCTATTAATATGGGAGTAAGAAAAAGACCAAATGCCATATTGTTTCTCAAAGAAATGTCTTCTGAGAAATTATGGCTCAGCATAAATTGTCATTTTTCAAGGTTCAATGCCTTCCTCATCTCCTCCAAATTGAAACATGAGGTCATTGTAAATACATCATATTTCTACTGCAGAGGCTGATAATAAAAGTCCTTCCCTTAAAGCCCTGTAGGAGGTGGCAATGCCATGTTCAAAAAAAGATGCAAAGCTTGTTTTATGCCATAATTTGTTCTTCAGTGTTTCCAGATCTTCAGTACAGTACTGCATTAAAGCCAACACTTTATCCTAGACTGTAAAGCAGCCTGAAAGTCAGAGTAGCTGTTTTACCACTTCTGTAATACGTCCTACCCTAAGTAAAATGCAACCACATAATCATTAGGTGTAAAATGCAACCAAACACCACTATCCCTTTATCTTTGAGCCTTGTATGGCTGTTTTACCATGTAATCACAGTATTTTGACTCTTATGTCTGATGAAGTATACATGTTCAGCTTGTATTAAAATATAGCAGTCTTTAAGGTGCCACAATGTTGTTGGTTTTTGTGGGTTTTTTGCTTTTGTTTTGTATTGTCTCTTATTGAAATGCTAAGGCAGCCTGAGAGATAAAAGCCAGCAATCTGCAGCAATCCATCTCCTGAATTGCTGCAATCTTGCAGCAATCTGTCTCCTGAATACTGTTTTATGTCTTCTCCTCTTTACCTGTTGCGGTTCAAGTTTTATGTACAACTTTGCATGTAGACTGTAGTTTGAATGACCCGGAGGGACTTTTCTGGGCTGGGTTGATTGTCTATCTATCCAGCACAAACCAATTGTTCCTTCCAGCTCTTGAAATTCAAAGAGGTCTCTGCTTCTCTGCTACGTTATCTATCCCTCTCTTTCATTGGTTGGTGGCAGTTGTTTTTTTGCTGTTGATCTGTTTGGTTGGTTGCTAGTGTGTGTGCAATAATGAAAGCAGTATGCACAAGTCTAATTTCAAGCAACTGAAAGTAAAGAACCATATTTATTATTTCTTCTACAAATGTATCAGAGTAAGTTATAGAGACTTTAAATGCCAGTTAATGACAAAGGGGTAGACTCTGGGGAACATGTAGCTATTCTTCTTTGTAGAGCTCTGTACTTCTGCTGTGCAGTAAAAAGATAATTTTACCAGAGATTCAAAAACTCTGCAACAGTTGCTAGTAATAGAGAAGGAGAAGATTTCTAAATGCCCCACTTCCAATAAGAACTCTTGTCCTCAAAATGAAGCAAAATGTCTATGATCCACAAGTAAATAGGTACAGAAATGCAATAGCTACCCAGGGAGAATCCAGCTCAGTAACAATAGTTGCAGAAACAGAGTTCCCATCATTCAAATGTGTAAAGACTGCCATCTTTTTCACCTTAATAGGCAACCCATGTTTTTGGGACCTGAAAGGTGACAGCAGTTATTGCAGGATGTAGGGTCGGGAGGTGGGGGAAGAGAATAAAAATTCAGTTTAATAGCTATACACATTTTTAGCTGGAGCTAGTGAAGTTGAACAGTGATGCTATAATCATGTCAGCCAACAGTTTCTACTGTTGCCGGGACAACACTGAAGCACTTTTTACTGGAAAAGAATAGTACTGATTCTTATTCCTTTATCTCTTGAGCAAGTGATTGAAGCAGGTCCTCAGGGTTCTGTTTTGTCTCCTATGTTATTTAACATCTACATGAAACCATGGGGAGAGATTATCAAGAATTTGGGGGTTTGGTGTCACCAGTATACAGATGACACCCAATTCTACCTCTCCTTGCTACCTAAATCCAAGGAAGCCGCTTTGGCTCTACTTACTGTAAGTGTTTGGTATCAGTAATAGACTGGATGAGGGTGAATAAACTGACTTAATCCAGGCAAGACAGACGTGGTTCTGGTCAGTCGAAAGACATATCAAGAAATAGGGATGCAGCCTGTACTGGATGGGGTAACACTCCCCCTGAAAAATCAGGTGCACAGCTTAGGGGTTTCCTGGATTCATTCCTGAGCCTGTATGCCCAGGTCTCGGAAGTGGCCAAGAGTGCATTTGTACAATTAAAACAAGTGTGCCAATGGAAACATCCGTTTCTTGATAGAGCTGATCTGGCCACTGTGACACACACCTGGCTAGACTACTGTAATGCGCTCTATGTGGGGCTGCCAGTGGAAAGTGTCAGGAGACTTCAGCAGGTCCAAAATGCAGCAGCCAGATTGCTGACTGGGGCTGGTTACAGGGATCACATAACACACACACACATCCCGTTACAGCAGCTCCACTGGCTGCCAATCAGTTTCCGGGCACAATTCAAAGTACTGGTTTTAAGCTATAAAGCCCCAAATGGCCTGGGTCCAAGCTATTTCAAAGACCATATCTTCCACTATGAGCTGGCTCAGGTGTTAAGGTAATGAGATGAGGCCTTTCTCATGGTCCCACCACCTTCACAAATGTGTCTGATGGGGTCACAGGAGAAAACCTTCTCTGTTTTGCTCCCAGACTTTGGAACTCCCTCCCACAGGAGGCCAGACTGGCCCCATCTTTACTGTTCTTCCACAAGCAGGGAAAGACCTTTCTCTTTAGGCAAGCCTTCCCAGCAACTGTGTGATTTTTAGATGAATTGTTATGCATTACTGCTTTGACTAGATTTTTAGTACTACTTGTGTTTTCCATTTTTTGCATTTTTTTCCATTTCTCAAAATGGCATTTTTAAAAAAGAAAAAAATTGTATACTTATTGTTCCTAGTTTTAAATATTATCTTTTAATGATGTTAGCCACCATTGTATACTCATTGCTTTCAGCTTCAAATATTGTCTTTCAATGTTGCGACATTGGGTCCTTTCCAAGGAGAAAGGCAGGGTAAAAACAAACAAACAAACAAACAAACAAACTCACATTGAGATCTGAATGTTAGGAGAAATCCTCATTTTTTCCAGAAAAAGTGATATTATCAAATTATCGCAGAATATAAATTGCATACAGCTATGCAACAGGCAGGAAAGATCTTACATACATACTGTGTTCAGATAAGCACTCCATTTGATCTCTCCATTATGAGTGTTTACAGGTTTTCTATTAGATGCATTACAATAAATGGAAAAAACAAGACAGTAAACAAAAAAACGAAGCTGGGTACTTAATTTACCAACCTCAGAAGGACAGAAGGTTGAGTGAACCTTGAGTCAGATACCTGGGGCTGAACCCGAGTCATGAGCACAGTTTTGGCTGCTGTACTACAGTTTAACCATTGCACCATGTGGTTTCCCCTTTAACTCTACTCAAGGTAGAGTTTTAAAAAGTATCAAGGTGGTAGTTTTTAAAATACTAAAAACATGCTTTGAGTAACTTAATTAACAATTTGCATATATATTAATGGTTTTACATTGCCTCCTAATAAAATGGATAAATACAGACTTTAACAGACTTCCCCAGGGGGAGGGAGGAATCACAGTAAAGATGGCCTTGTTTCATGCCTTGGCTGTAAGTTCATTTGCCTGGTAGAAGCCAGCAATTGACAAGGACCACTTCTTGATGTTCATGCCAGGACAGATGTGCTCTAAAATATGCTGATCTGAGTCAACTATGTAAGCACTAGCACTTTGAATTGGCTGCATCAACCGTTAATCGACAGGCAATAATAAAACAGGGACTCTCACATTCTTCTCAGGCAATTGGTACACATTGCCCCCACATCTTCTAAAAAGTCTTTAACAATATTGCACTCAAAGTTATTTACAGCAGTCAAAGCCTAGAGATAACAGATGTGTCAGATACCTGCCAAATCATCATTAGTTACAAAGGGATTGCAACTAGCAAATAAGTCATACATGATAACAACATCTGCCTTTTGGCATCTCAGGAGCAAAGCCAGTTCCTGTGGTTGCTTTAAACACTAAGTTCCCCATTTAACTGACAAAAGATAAAGCAACAATGTTTACTTTCATTAAGTTTCTAATGCTATCTAAATGACAATATACAATAGCTTCAATCGTGCAACAAAACTTACAATGCAATGCACAAATGCATAACACTCTCATCCCATTCTGCATTCCTTTCTTCAGTCACTGCATATATTGAATATTTTCACTCACTTAGTTTTCATACAACACATATTCCTTCCTTGGCTGTCTAAAGACAACTTGCTTAAAAATGTCAACATTTATTTTACCAAACCTTCTTGGGGTCAGCGGTGTCCACTGGAATATATTCAAATATTTCTCCGCATTTTTTAGATGGTTCATACACCAGAAAGAAATAAGGCACAAGTGACCTACGCATCTTTCCTTGCTTCTCTTCTTAATGCAGGATGTGGAACAATTCAACTGTGGCATGGCCTAGGAAACATCCTCTATGCAATGAGACTCCAACGCAAAAGACACACTAAGCACATCTGAACACATTTTTAAAATTCTTCACAAACTTGTTCAAATATTCTCATTCACCATGGATGCAATATATTCAGAATATCTTCATATAACACATACTGGCCATAATCCTATAGGCTATTTATGTTTGTTTAAAGGAAATCATGTACACATTGACAGCGAATTGCCACTCATTCATGAAGTGCTGATGGATTTCCTTTAACTAAACATGAGTTCATTATAAGATTATGGCCACTACATAAAGGATGAACACTGGTGATGCATCATGGGGTTCCAGAAATTCATGAATATCATGCTATGTGGTAGTTACAGGTAGTTTACTGGGGGTTCAGTTAGGAAATGAAGTATTCTACACTTAGTGAAACCACAAAATTAATTATCCCCCCCCACCAACAATAACAAAAGTAAATTGTATGTTTTCAATGAATCTCCATTTCACAGAATTCTTACACATATTTGATCATTCTCTGGATTGAAAAGGACACAACTTTTCATGCCCATTATGAATAGACTCATTTGAAAGATATTGTACTTAATCATGTTATCAATTTTCTTTAATGATAACTGCATTATACTAAAAGAAATTAAAGGCAAACTCAGTGTCTTGTCCCAGGAACATAAGCACATCACTAAAAGAAAAATGAAAATATTTTAAAAAGATGAGGTGGGGAGCATTCTCACCAGTGTAATTCTTTTACAGGAGCTAAGGGCAGCCAATTAAAACAATTTCTGCTCAACTCACAAAGCAGGTATGTTATTGCACACGTATGCTGCTGGGTTAATTTTTGGCAAAAGCATATGTGCACAAACACACATAGACTTCTTCTTCACTACTCTCTGTTGCAAGGCCCTTATAGGGGAACAGCAGGATTTCCATTTCAATGGAAAAAACAAAAAATATCTCAAGAATGCACCGTACCACTTCTAAAACTTATTTTAACTTTCATATATCCATCAGAAAATATATTTCGACAGGTAAATCCCCCTCCATCTCCCTGGTCACAGCAATAACTTCCAGTTGACACTTTGATAAATCAGCACAAAAGAAAATGGAAATAAACAACAGACCATTAAAGCAAACTTCTCCTTCCCAGAGTGAAGCAGTGCAGAATGATTAAAAAAAAGAGACCAATGATGATATAAAGGTGTGCTTTAATAACAAATATTCATATAAACATTGGTTCATTTAGGCATTATCTTGATCAAAAAACAAGAATAAGAATTTTGTTTCACTCTCTGTTATAAGTATTTGCATTGCAAATCAACCTAGGAATTATGGTAACTTAACATGAGATAAAGTTTGCAGGGCCAACATGTTTATTAGATAGTAAATCCCACTGAATGCACAGGGTCTTGTTTCTAAGTAAATATATACAAGATTACACTATATAATTGCTATTCTGTGCACACCTACCTGGGATTAGATGGAACATCTTTCAATTAAGCATTCTTCAGGATTATACTCAGTGTGATGGTTCCCAAATGAGATAGACAGCATGTGTTTCCTTATTCAGGATTTTCCTTTTGCTGTATTCATTTTTCATATCTCTATGTAACATGATGGACCCATAAAGCTGCCCTGCCCACATCTCATTTCTTGCAATGTGTGAGGGGTTCACCTCTGGCACCCCTGGCAGGCTGTCCACTCTCACCCCATGCCTCCTGGAGATCCCATTGGAATTGCCTTCTGCCAGGCCTCAGGTGGACACTCAGGCCAGTCAGTTGGCTCAGGTTTGGGAGAGAAAGTTAGGTGATGAAGGTCATCTGGGTGACAGAGTGAGGGCAGAACTCTGCAACCAGCTAGGAGAAATAAAGGTGGAGGAAGAGCAATGGGAGAGAGGAACAGTGTTGGGAACTCAGAGGCTGGCCACCAGGAGTGAGGAATTCAGAGCAGATCTGACTGGTTTAGAAGTGGGCACCTGGGCAATACAGTGGAGAAGCAAGAGGAAGCTCTGTACAGGGAGGGGATCCCAGACTATGTGCTGGTTGAGAACCTCTGGACCAACAGCCTCATTGAGTTCTGGCTGCCACATGGCAGGGGACAAGGAAGGGGCTGATTCCCTGTCAAACTGGAGCCCGACTTGGAGCCCAGCACCAGTGGAGATGACCAGCTCCAATTGACCACCCAACCCTGGCCCTGACCCAGAAGCAATGAATGAGGAGGGAGCACCAGACAATGAGACAGTAGCACCTCCAGGAGAGCTTGAAAGGACTGGTGGCACAATGACAGACCATCAATATACGGTTTCCTTCTATCCTTCTGAGGTCAGTAAAATGACTACCCAGCTCGTTGGGGGAGGCAATGTGTAGCCTGCATCATTAACTTGCAAACCGCCCAGAGAGTGCTTTAAGCGCTATGGGGCCGTATATAAGCAGCATGCTTTTTGCTTTTGCTTTTTTCCTTGAAGGATGTGAATCACTTGGCCTGGACCACTGGACTTTGGATAAGGCCAGCCCCATTGTAGCTATTAGACATGGGAACGAATATGAAAACGAATCAGGATATTCAACAAATATCCCTAATTCGTCAGATATTCATTGCTTTGTATTCTTGGAGTCCAGAGACCACGACAAATACGAAGCAACAAATATAACCCTTTTATATTTGTCCTTTCATTCCCTATCTGCTTATGCCCCCGTGGATCAGCTGTTCCTCAGGGGCATAAGCAGAGAGAGGGATTTTCCCTTTCAGTGGCTTACTAAAGCCTACCAGAAGGGAAACCCACCCCCGAGGATGGGGGATGCCTTGGGTCAGGCTTTCCCCCTCTTTCTATGCCTGGTGGGGGTATAGAGCCATCAAGCAAACAAAGTCAAGCAATTATCACAACTGTTAAGTATTATAGATTTTGAGAGACCTCTACCAACTCTTCATTAACTAGACCAGTAAAACTATCTGAGCTCAAGTCTGGAGACAAACTTTGCACATTCATACATTCTTCCCCAACTGTGAAATAGGCTTTAAAAGCCCCTGAATGTAAACACATTAATAGAGCTATGCCAGAAATTTCTTGGAGGAGAATATTGATCATTCTAATTCCAGCTGATATGAAAATAAAAGTCCAGCTGGAAATTTTTTTGGAGAAACACCTATGATTTATGGCTGACATTCAAGTGGGAAAAAGAGAAGACTGTGCTACACCCATTGCTAATGATAAACCACACCTCTGAAAAACGTTCCCTTGAACAAATCCTTTGAAATTGTGTCCACAGTTTCTCTGCCCATTAACAGTGTGGAGAATTTCAAGAGGTCATTTATCCACATCCATGCAAATAAACATATTAGTCACATATTTCATATTCATATTGTCATTCAGTTAACTTGGATATTGCATACTGAATGGCCAAAATCTTGTTTGGTTTTATTACTTACTCAATGGTGTAAAATTCAGCAGTGAATTGCCACCAGCTAAAAAGTCAAGGGGTTTATTTCCTACTGCACACTAGTCATGTGCTTTGACACACAGTAGGAAATATAAACAGCAATTTTTACTAGCAGTAATTTGTGCACCACTGGACTATTACTTGCATAAATATTCTATTGGAATCTGGCCAGAATGTCTGTCAACCTTATGAATAATATGTACTATAATTAGATACTGATAAGGATAACTTCAGAAGTGAGGCGAAAAAGATGTAATGCAATATATCAGGGTGTGTGGTGAATGGAGAAAGAAATAATTCAGTTTGTGAAACTTATTTTGCCCCTAAATGCTATATTTAAATTAACATGATTCTTGAACTCTATTCTAAGAGCTGTAACATTTTTCTAAAAATATGGCATGGACGTGCATTCCCCTGTGCTATGCAGAACCTTCCCTTTATACAAGTAGGTTCTCAGCTGAAATTAGCATGAGATTAACAAAGAAAAGAAAAGCATTGCATACGAAAGTTACTAATGAACACAAGGACAAAATAGACTTAATTTGCATGTTTTAGATACAATAATGGAACAGTAATTATATCACAGTAATTATAGATTAGCAAAATGAGCCAAAATATAAAGAATAAAAGTATTTTGGTACTAACAACATTCCTTTTTTCATATGAATGTAAACAGAGAAAAAGGAACTTGACAATTGGATTCAAAATATATTAATGTATTATATGTTGATCTTTTTCCTTTGCTTTGTTTCATTCTGTTATTTAAAAATTCTGACATGACTAAGAAAACACAGCAATATTACTAAATATGAAGCAACCAACAGTCATAAACTCCTTTTGCAACTGTACAACCCTCATCTCTAAAAACCCACAAAAGGCATAGGAATACCCCTGAAATGATTAGATGGCTCATTTGAATACTATTCAAGAAAAATGTGGTGAAAATGCTAATTTTTATAATCTATTGAAATTCTTTGAAATGGTTGTCTCAACACTGTATCTCTCTCCCATGATGATTCATGGTTATGGTTTACATCAGAGTTTATCCAGGCCCTGTGGAGATACCTTTGGCTTGTCCTTTTATAATGGACATGTTTCAATCTACGTAGCCTAGGGATGTGGACAGAATCTTTGAAGAGATTAAACCCATTTTTGGGTTTCTGTGTGGGATTTTCTCTGGGGTTTTTTGTGTTGTTCCAATGCAAACCAAAGAAATGAACATGTGAGTACCAAAACATTTGCAACTGCAACAATTTTCTGATAGAAGGGTTGCATTTTCTGACAGAATTGCAAGGGTACCAATATTTTTGGCCATGACTGTATATTTCATATACAGCTCTTGATATCAAACATAATGCACAACCACAGTTCTTGTCCTCAATCATAAAGACGGTGCTATCAAGATGAAACAATTTAGTATGCTCCCCTTGCAACAGGCAACATAAAATAGTTATACAAATCTCATTAATAGCTCTAATCAGTCTAATGTACGTATACAAAAAGAGAGAAAACCTACATATTACAAACCAAAGGTTACTTTTAAGCACCTCTATTTAACAGTACGTTGCTTTAAACATTAGCTTTGCTTGTCCTGTCTCTGTAAATAAACTTGCTGGAACTTCTAAGAGTGCACGTGTGATTATGCTGCACATTTATATATGGCTAAGAAACATAAAAGGTGTATGGAGATCAAATGTCATTATTGACTTAATTTTATATGAACTTCCTGAACAGCATGAGGTCTGCTGAGTAAATCAAATTAAATCTACGCTCCCTGGAATACTGACTCCCATCAAATTTGAAATTCAGTTATTCTTTTGTTGTTCAAGTAGAAACATAAAAGTTATTAATTACAACTGACTGCTTTCTATAATATGATTGGATCAAAGGCTCAATAAAACTAAGTTTTATGATGCTATTAAGAAAAAGTAAACAAAATGTGCCGACACTGTACAAAGTACAATTTGCTTTCACTGTACCATGAATATAGCCAATACAGATCAACAGATGTTAGAACTTTTCAGTAATACTTGAGTAGTCCAAAATGTAAACACATCATATATTTATACACCTACTTTTGAAAATAATTTCACGTATCAAATATTCAGAGTTTCCAACTCACACCATGTTACTAATAAACATAGAAAAGTCTTTAAATAATTCAGTCATATTTTGCAAGGCCATATGCTAAATAACTTGGCCTTCAATCATTGATACTGTGCAATACAAGAGGCTGAATTACTATATTAAGATTTTTCACATGAGATATGCTAAAATATTTCAAACAAGTAGAGTAACATATTTTTAAAAAACACTCCCCGCACCGTCTCTAATAAAATTCATTTCCAAATGCACAGGAATTTGACTTTTAAATTATTAGAGCCAGATTCATGTCTTCCGTATTAAATAAATTCTAAATTACCCTAGTGAATATCTGAATTTATTTATTGAATTTCTATGCCACCCATCTAGTGCCATGCCACTACTTTAGGCAGTTTACAAACATAAACATAAAATATAAGTGCCCAACCCTCCCATCCATAAATACATAATCTAAAAGCAACCCCGAAAAAGCCCCCAGTGGCAATGACAACAGAATCAAAAATATAACATAAACATAACATTATTATGAGGGGAGGAGATCATAAAAGTCTTCTCTGAACAGCTGTGTTTTTATCAGCTTTCAGAATGCTGGGAAGGGGCCAGATGCACCTCCACAGGATGGCAGCCACCACTGAGAATCATGAGATAAATACACTACTGAATAGGCTCTGCACCCTCCACCAGGACATATGCGCATACACAAACAGAAACAGTATTATGAGATTAAGCGATGCTCTGTCCTTGTTCTGGAATGGACATATGGAGTCCTTGGGCCTGTATGTCTCCTCAGTGGCTAGGGGTCTGCTAATTATATATGAGCTATATTATGTGACACCAATGAGACATCTGCCCCATTTTCTGTAGTCATGCACATGAATGCAATGCAACATTCAGTGAATGAAGGGGGGGGGAAGTAAGAGTTTAAGCACAAATTGGATGACCACTTGCTAGAGATGCTTTAGGGAGGATTATGTTTCGGTAAGGTCTGTATATCTCCTCAGTGGCTAGGGGTCTGCACTGAATTCAGTAAGGTGAATGGGTATGTGTGCACACACGTGTGTTTGTGCGATATACTGTAAATTTGAAATCCTACATAGCCTTTATGCGGATAAGCAATGAATAATATACAACCAGATACACTTTGCAACTCTTTCTGCAGCCACCCATTAGCACAGGCAAATCAGGTTAAAACAGAGCGTCATAGGAAGCTGCCTTATACCAAATCAAGCAATGTACGTATTATTTGCATTGACTGGCAGCTGCTTTCAGGTGTTTTAGAAAGGAATCTTTCAGGGACTTTCCTGTACGTGGCATACTGTTTTCTATGGCTATAACCATACCACAAACCAGACATCTTTTAAATAGTCTGTTATTTATCATTACAATGTGCTGCAGAAATGCAAGGCGGAAAAAAAATGGATTAAAATAGAGAGAGATAAAGATAGGCAGTTTGTCTGTAACTGTTACAGGTGCACCTTCATACAGGCTTCTGCTACACATGTAAAACCATTACTTCCAGATCACTCACGTGACCTGACCCTGTGCTGGGCCTTCTGACTTTACAGGAAGAATATGACCAGGGAAGTTCTGCATGCTGCAAAATCTGTGCTCTACACTGCATGTGGTCCCAACTTAGTTGTTCAGCCAGGTGATCAAGTACACTAACATGTTTCAAAATATTATTCATCTGCCAATGTGTCATGTCAAGGACTGTACCCTAAGTAAATAGTCCTTTTCTGACTTGCAATCTGATCCATTCTCTATTTTATGAAAAACAGAATGACTACAAAGCAATTAAACATGATTCCCAGCCTTAAACAGATAAGCACACCATTGTTCACCTCACTCTCTTAGGTGTACCCTTCCATGAAGTGGAAAGATTACATTTGAGGAGTCATGAAACACAAAAAAAGGAAGTGCTTCTAGCTCTCTCTTCTTTAAGAAGCTAATAAATCTAAGGATGTGCAATAGTTAAATACAAGACCTTCCTTTGGTCAGTAAAGAGGACAGAAATAAGCTATACCGATCATGTTTAATTTCTGTAATTCTTTGTAAAGTTTGCCATAAAAAAAGCTCTTGAAATAAGCTTACCAGTTTAAGATATTTTAAAATGCTATGTCTGATGTTACTCTTGGACATTTTTGTTCAGTATATGCTAACATTACTCTGTTTTACACAATGAATTAACAACATTCATACTTGAGGACTATGCACATTGAAATAGAAATATCAATATATAATGTGACCTCAATAAGAGATCTGCCCTATCTAATCATGCACATGAACCCAATGTTACATTCAATGAATAGCAGGAAAGTAAGTGTTAGCAGGTTGTCATCCACAGATTGGATGACCACCTGCCAGGGATGCTTTTGGGATGGATTTCTGCTTTGGTAAGGAGCCTGAGGAAGGAAATGCAAGAAAGCAAAAGGAAATGCAAGAAAGCAAAAGGAAATGCAAGAAAGCAAAAGGAAATGCAAGAAAGCAAAGTGGCTGTCCAACAAGGCCTTACAAATAGCAGAAAAGAGAAGGGAAACAAAATGCAAGGGAGATAGGGAAAGTTACAGAATATTGAATGCGGACTTCCAAAGAATAGCAAGGAGAGACAAAAGGGCCTTCCTAAATGAACAGTGCAAAGATATAGAGGAAAATAATAGAAAGGGAAAAACCAGAGATCTGTTCAAGAAAATTGGAGATATTAAAGGAACATCTCGTGCAAAGATGGACATGATAAAGGACAAAAATGGTAGGGACCTTACAGAAGCAGAAGACATCAAGAAGAGGTGGCAAGAATACACAGAGGAATTATACCAGAAAGATCTGGATGTCCCGGACAACCCAGATAGTGTGGTTGCTGACCTTGAGCCAGACATCCTGGAGAGCTAAGTCAAGTGGGCCTTAGAAAGCATGGCTAACAACAAGGCCAGTGGAAGTGATGGCATTCCAGTTGAACTATTTAGAATCTTAAAAGATGATGCTGTTAAGGTGCTACACTCAATATGCCAGCAAGTTTGGAAAACTCAGCAGTGGCCAGAGGATTGGAAAAGATCAGTCTACATCCCAATCCCAAAGAAGGGCAGTGCCAAAGAATGCTCCAACTACCGTACAATTGCACTCATTTCACACGCTAGCAAGGTTATGCTCAAAATCCTCCAAGGCAGGCTACAGCAGTATGTGGACCGAGAACTCCCAGAAGTACAAGCTGGATTTCGAAGGGGCAGAGGAACTAGAGACCAAATTGCTAACATGTGCTGGATTATGGAGAAAGCCAGAGAGTTCCAGAAAAACATCTACTTCTGCTTCATTGACTACGCAAAAGCCTTTGACTGTGTGGACCACAGCAAACTATGGCAAGTTCTTAAAGAAATGGGAGTGCCTGATCACCTTATCCATCTCCTGAGAAATCTATATGTGGGACAGGAAGCAACAGTTAGAACTGGATATGGAACAACTGATTGGTTCAAAATTGGGAAAGGAGTACGACAAGGCTGTATATTGTCCCCCTGCTTATTTAACTTATATGCAGAATACATCATGCGAAAGGCTGGACTGGATGAATCCCAAGACGGAATTAAGATTGCCGGAAGAAATATCAACAACCTCAGATATGCAGATGATACCACTCTGATGGCAGAAAGTGAGGAGGAACTAAAGAACCTCTTAATGAGAGTGAAAGAGGAGAGCACAAAAAATGGTCTGAAGCTCAACATCAAAAAAACTAAGATCATGGCCACGGGCCCCATCACCTCCTGGCAAATAGAAGGGGAAGATATGGAGGCAGTGACAGAGTTTACCTTCCTGGGCTCCACGATCACTGCAGATGGTGACAGCAGCCATGAAATTAAAAGATGCCTGCTTCTTGGGAGGAAAGCGATGAGAAACCTAGACAGCATCTTAAAAAGCAGAGACATCACCTTGCCGACAAAGGTCCGCATAGTCAAAGCTATAGTTTTTCCAGTAGCGATGTATGGAAGTGAGAGCTGGACCATAAAGAAGGCTGACCGCCGAAGAATTGATGCTTTTGAATTGTGGTGCTGGAGGAGACTCTTGAGAGTCCCCTGGACTGCAAGGAGAACAAACCTATCCATTTTGAAGGAAATCAACCCTGAGTGCTCACTGGAAGGACAGATCCTGAAGCTGAGGCTCCAATACTTTGGCCATCTCATGAGAAGAGAAGACTCCCTGGAAAAGACCCTGATGTTGGGAAAGTGTGAAGGCAAGAGGAGAAGGGGACGACAGAGGACGAGATGGTTTGACAGTATCGTCGAAGCTACCAAGATGAATTTGACAAAACTCCGGGAGGCAGTGGAAGACAGGAGGGCCTGGCGTGCTCTGGTCCATGGGGTCACGAAGAGTCGGACACGACTAAACGACTAAACAACAACAAGGAGCCTGATTACATGACCCTCCAGTCCCTTCCAGCCCCTTGTCTTTTTATGATTCTTCAGTGATTCTTAGGCTACAGTTCTGTGGTTTCTGAAACATGTCCAAATGAAATAGGAAGGACAGATCTTCCTTTCTAAGGTGTTTCACAATACTTCAAGCAGAAATCAAGTATCATCTGGCCCCTTTCAACCTCTACAGATGTCACCTTGCAATCCAATCTGGAAGTCAAAGAGGGGGAAAGCAGGGGTGTTGGATGTGTGTTGGTGGCCGACATAGAGGGTAGAGGACCTGCACTAGTGGGAGTTATAGCACTCTTAACCCCTGACCTCATATAAGTTTCTGATATGAACAGAAACTTAAATGGATTTCAGAATGTGCCTGACCTAATTTGCTCTCACTGTCTGCAAGGACAGTAGCATTCCACACAGAGACCCCAATAAAACACAAAACACTGAAAATCAGTTCTGTTGGTACTTCTGCCTTGCTAATAGAAAACCTCACATTCACACCTCAGCATGCAACAGAAAAATATCGTCATACAAAAGCACCAAAATATTCCCGTCCTTTAGATGGAGGGGAAGAATTCTGGATTTGATAGCGAGTGGACTATATCATCAAGTACAGATTAAACAAGAGAAGCACTGATTTATAAATGTGATGCATTCCCTTGTTTCCTTACTCTCACACATATGCAAGGATTCTCATACAGTCCTTGAATTCTCCTGAGCAGCTTATGATTCATATTCAAAGATTCCAGTTTGCTTTAGTAGTGGAGTCAAAGTATGGAACAAAGCTGCTTCAAAATCTAACGAAGCCATGAAAATTAGAGGTAAGGGGCTGATATGTATTTATCCCAGCTTGTTCCTCTGACAAATGATGATTTGGTAACACCTTAAAGGACAGTAGTTCACTTATCTTTCCTACACTCAAACTATGATAGCCATTGCTCTTTTTTCAAGAGGGTCTCCAAATTCTATCAATAACTATAAATAAAGCAGCTAGCACTGGAATCAACTACTTCAGAAAGTCAATTAAAGTGTCCAGTTGGATGCAATTGCAAACCTGAGCATGAAAAGGGAAAAGAGAACACACAAGCCTAAGGCTGGAACTTTATGTCATACTAAATCATGGCATTATGTCTCAATGCAGTTTCTGTACTATCTATAGTAATTCAAGACACACAAATGCTCTTTTGCCTAAATTAAACACCAACTGCTTGATTCACAGTTATAATTAGTTATCCTTGCCATATGCTGGTATTTTGTTCAGTAACATACAATTAAATACAACTGCATAAACTTTCTTTGGTACCCAACTACCATATTTTTCCGTCTATAAGACGCTACTTTTTCCTAAAATCATTACCCTAAAAATTAAGGGGCGTTTTTTACACAGAGGTAAGCTGAGACAGCTGAAGAGAGAACAAAACGGCACGTACCTTGCCTCTCTAAACAGTCTTGCTTCAGCCACGAGGCTTAGTTTCCTACAGTCAGGAGACTTAGCTTCCTCCAATCATGAGCCTTATGGAACTGACGTCAGCTGATCCTGAACAAACCAATTGGAATACACCTCCTTGGAGGTGGAGCCTGTAGGCTCAAGATTCAACAGAGACAAAATGTCCGACGTTCTCAACTCAGAGGCTGAATGCTCAAAGATAAGTTTTCTTAATTTTGGGGTTAGAAAATTGGGGGGGGGGTCTTATAAATGGGGGTGTCTTATAAATGGAAAAATACGGTAACTTCTGAAAGACAGATACAATTTTGCACTCCACATATTCCACTTGTACATTTTGGCAAGTAAGGATTAACACGGTATGGTTAATCTCTTCAGCACATTTCCAATTAAACTTTCATAGTCCACCTATACCATATTTGTGAGAATCAATTTAGAAAGAGATAAAATGATACATATAGATCAAAAGGCATGTTAAATTACAAAAAGCACCTGATCCCTCAATCCCCCAGGCTTTGTCTGAGCTGTAAAATTTTTGACATTTTTCCATAACAGATCTTTTCCTTTAAAATGCTAAACAGAACTTAAGTTATTACTTTGAAATATTCCTATCTGATTTTTAACTCTACTGCAAAGTTTCAAGCACTTATTTCCAGAAGTCCATTCCTTACACTAACATTCGTTAAAGCAGTCAGTTGCCTTGAAAACCCTTCCCTGGAGTCACAGCAACTGAGCCAAGAGTAGCTGGAGAGAACTTGGCATCTCAGTGTTGCTTTATGCCAACTGATGTCCTAGAGGGGACATGAAATCCAAGAGGAATTGGGACATTTGCAGAAATATGGAAGGTCCCTTGTGACATCAAAGCAAAATAGGTCATTCAGCCAGGGCACATATGGATATATGAAGCCCAAGAGAACATTGTAGGAGTAGGGATAGAATTTGTGGCTTTTCTCATCCTCACTGTTTATGATGCAGATAAGGAACTGCAACATTCATCTTATCACAAATGAGCTTCTTCACTGGTAAGAAATGTTGCACAAAAATTTGCTATGCTATACTGCTCTAACAGTTAAGATCTTTTTCCTGATATTCAGCCTAAATGAGGCTTCCTGTAGCTTGAGACCATTATTAGGTGTCCTGCACCCTGGGATGATCAAAAACAGATCCTGCCCCTCCTCTGTAGGATAGTCTTTCCAGTATTTGAAAAATACTACCAAAGCTCCCCCCAGTCTTCTTTTCTCAAGGTTAAATATGCCCAGTTTTTTCAGGCCTCAGTTCCCAGCCCCCTGATCACCCTTTTTGCCCACCTCTGAACTTGTTCCAGTTTGTCAGCATCCTTCTTAAAGTGTGTTATCCAAAAATTGACACAAATGAGGCATAGTCAATGCTAAATAGAGAGGAACTAGTACTTCACAGGATCTGGAGATTATACCTCTGTTTATGCGGTTTAAAATAGCATTTGCCTTTTTTGGAACCACATTGCACTCTTGGCTCATATTCAGCTTGTAATCTTCCAAGGTTCCTTCACATGTAGCATTATTGAGACTAGTATCTCCCATCTAGTAACTGTATGTTTAGTTCCCCCCCCCCCTTAGATGTAGAACTTTGCACTTATCTGTGTTAAATTCCCTTCTGTTATTTTCAGCCCACTGCTCGAACCTCTCAAGATCTTTTTGAATTTTGATCCTGTCATCCAAGATATTAGCTATTCCACCCAATTTTGTATCATCCACAAATTTGATAAGCATTCCCTGCACTCCCTTATCCAAATCATTAATAAAAATGTTGAAGAGCACCAGGGCCAGGACTGAGCCTTGTGGTGCCCCACTTATTACCTCCATTTAAATTGGAACCATTGATAAATAATCTCTGAGTATAATTCTGTAACCAACTGTGTCTCCATCTGACACTTGTTCTCTCCAACTGACACCTAGTTAGCTTGCTAATTAAAATATGATGGGGAACTTTGTCAAAAGCTTTGATGAAGTAAAGATATATTATGTCTACAGCATTCCCACAGTCCACCAGGGAGGTTATCCAATCAAAAAAAGGGATAAAATTAGTCTGGCATGATTTGCTCTTGACAAATCTGTGTTGGCTTCTAGTTATTACTGCATTGTTTCCAAGGTGCTTGCAAAGTGACTGCTTTATAATCTGCTCCAGAATGTTTCCTGAGATTGATGTTAGACTGATTGGTCTGATATTCCTAGGTTCCTCCTTTTTTGCCCTTTTTGAAGCTAGAGATTATCCTCCAATCATCTGGCATATATTCATTTACAACCATGATAAATTTACTACTGGTACAGGGTGTTAAATCCACTTACATATTCTACTTACTTCCACTTTAGCATTCCATTCCTCATTTCCCCTCCTCTGATAATATTGATTGATTGATTGATTGATTGACTTATGCAAAAAAAAATGAACCCCTCTTTTCTCCTTAAAAAAAGACCCAAAGCTAAAAACAATTAGTATAAAAAGGCAGCTTACATAATTAAGACATTAAAACTAAAAACAATAAGTATACAAATATTAAGGAACAAACAAATGCCACTCTGAGGAATGGTAAACACAAGCAATACCAAAAACACAGAAAGTAGTAATGCCTAACAATCCATGTAAAAATCCCACTGTTGAGATGCAAGGGAAGATGCTTACTGGCTTTAGAAATGGGTGAGGTGATTTTTACAGGTCAGACAAAGATAATCCAAATAAGGAGATTCCAGTGGAAACATAAAATGCTAGGGTTCCTTTCATTCATTACACTGAATTGTTTCTATTTCAGAGGTGCTTTTTCAGAAATGGACAAATAATTAGAAAATGAAATAAAGCATAAAATATCTATTTCATGTATTTCATTGATACAATCTCACAATCCAATCCCTAATGCTCATTGACTCATTCTTGTGCTGGAGGGATATAACAGGGGTACAAATACTTTCAAAATACTTCCTGTATTTTTTGTTCCTATTGTTTTAGTCTGTCACTGTTTCATGAGACAACTTAACAAAGAATTCTCAAACCCCATGAGATTCCTTGCTTATTGATAAGAATAAGGCAAGTAGTGTTGTCTCCCCCCCTCATCAAGACAAAATAATTTGCACAATTTCTGCTTAAAACCCTTTGAAAAGCAAAGCATTTATAGACAGCAAGAACAGATTTACTGTTAATAAAAGTCATAAACAACCCCCCTAATGTTTTGGATCCATGCAAGATAGCAGCAGCCATTGTCATTTTGTGCAACTTTACATCACTTTTATTAAATCTTCATTTTGTAAATTAGCTTTATTTGTTTAAAAAAAACCCAAATAATTTTATTTTCAAGAGCACAATAAAATACCTTGTTCTTTTATAGGCTGAGATAATAATTCTGTGATTCCATATTCTTACAACCAAAGTTGTGACAACCAAGCATTTAACAAGCAATCTCACAAGGCTTGAAAATTCCTCATGCAGGTGTCTCATCAACAAGAATGAAGAATCTAGTGAGTATTCATTGCACCCTATTTACTTATAGTAATTACTTCTAAATTTGTGCCTATAAACATATATTAGCATACATACATAGAGTATTACCCAGCTCTGTGCCCCCCTCATGTGTGTGTATGTGTTTATACATTTCTTTTTCATTTTTCACTTTTTTCTTCTCTGTTGAGTTGGAGTCAGGAAATTCCTGTGAGCAAGACCAAAGAGCATTTTAAAAACTCACATAAACAGGAGATTGGGGATAGACTATTCTAACTACTTTTATAGCTCTATTTAATAAATATAGTATATCTCATTCAGAAATAAAATGGTAGTCACATCACAGTCGGCACAGGAGTACAGGGAATAGATTTCAGCAAAACTTAACCAGTTCAGACTCATAGACACCTCTGCATGTGAAATGCCTAAACAAGAGACAATGACTGTCTTGTTTAATGTTTCAGCATTCCTATTAGAATTTATTTTTTATTACATTTGTATACCATGGCGATTAGTGCTAGACACTACTCTGGGCAGTAATATAAACATAAAATAAATCACAAATAATAACTTTTTAAAAAACCACATGTATACACAATGCAACAACAATCCTCTAATAAATAAAAAAAGGGAGGGAGGAGGACCAATGCAGCTCGACCACGAGAGCATTTCAAAGTGATGGGGCCACTACTGAGAAGGCTGTTTCTGGTAGATGACTTCCAGGCCTCCCTTGGTGTGGCAACCTGGAGAAGCATGGCCTGAGAGGATTCAGTGGCACAGGTGGTTGCTTTTAGGGAAATATACTTTGACAAACTAAAGAGTCAATAATAAATGGGACAGAATGAAGACCCAGGTATGAATAAGAAAAAATGTGAAGTTCACAAGGAAGGTGGGAAAAATCTTAAAGAGTAATGTTACTTGAAAGCATCTTGTGATTTCCACATCAGAAAGTATGCAATCTTTCTTTTTAAAAAAGAGTTAGCTCCTTGTGAAGAGCTGTTCAGCTCGTATCTGACACAAATCTGTAAATAATGTTAAAATCTTTTTACACAGAAGATTCTCCTCATTGAAGTCCTGCCTGCTGTTTCAAAATAAAAGGTAAAATCCTTCCTTTCATCCTCATTGTGTACGTCTGCAAAAAGTCTCCTTCATAATGCACACATGTAAAGAATTTCTGCCCATAAACTAAACCAGGATTAGCTTCAAAGGTGACAGTTTGGGGGAGGCCTTCCCTCTACATAAAACTATATGTCCTTCAGGTTTCCTTCACCATCTCTTTCCCCAAACTCAAGCCTGATGAGTTTCCCCGCCTCTTATAATCTGTCCAAGGAACAATCTTTTCCTCTTGAAATATGCATGTGGAGAATACTCATAAACTGCCAGGATTGTAACTAGGGTGGTACCATTGGGGCTTTGCCCCAGGGCACCAAACATAGACAGTGCATCCCTTTCTCCATACATCTTTAACTGGCCCAGCAACCTGTTCTATAGCCAGGGGCTATGAGGTGAATGTGTCAATTTTTGCTAGAAGAAAGGTGGTCAATACACAAGGCTACACTGAGGAAGAGGAAGGCAGGTCTACCCAGGGCCCAACAGAGAAGGCCTCTGGCCTGTACCTGGATCAGAAGACAATTGGTCTACCTGGATTGTATGGGTAGACCTGACCATCAGGGAGAGGTCAATGTGGGGCAAATTATTTCTGAGACCAGCAAAAGAGGGGGAGCCATACTATCTTACAGCAAAGAGAACATTTTCTGAGCTTTCAATGTTCATTTACAGTGTTTAGGGATGTGAACCTCACAGCCTCTCATTCTTGGGAGAAAAAAAAATCCTCATTCTTCATCACAGTGAGTTTTCTCTGAGACTTTTTATCCCAAGAAATCTCATGGACCTTTTCTGAATTGTTTGTTTCATTTTGCTTGGAAGAAATGCCTAACATTATTACAATTCTTGCACTGAATGGCATGTTTCCTGCAGAGGATTCAAACAGGGCAATAGCTGTTACTTCAGGGCCAAGCTGCAAAGGATTTGGCGGTTTCCTGTCAGAAGAATAGGCAAATGGTTTTAGTTTTTGTGGGAAGTTGGGAAATCTTACTAATATAGGGGGAAGTCTAGTCAAAAAGTCTCGGTATATTAATGGTGGGGAAATGACTATGAGGAATTTTAGGGGGATTTGACACATCCTTAGATGAACCTCAACATGATTTAAATGTTTCTTGTTCTTTGACAGTAGAAATTAGATTATGTTCTAAAACAGGGGTCTCCAAACTTTTGACCGTAAGGGCCACACCAGATATTTCCAACATTTTTGAGGGCTAAAGGAACAGAAATGCGCACACGAGTGCGTGTATGCACAGCTGCACACATGCATACACACACACTCTTGCCCGCCCCACCTGCACGGACGCCTGCATACACGCATCTGTCAAAGGATAAGATTGGAATTACCCACAGGAGCCTCTGTGGTGACTGGTAGTTTCTGACTCTTGCAGTTTAGGCCTTGGGGGGGGGGGGTATATGTGGTCAGGGAGCAACTTTGGAGATTATTAGAATTGTGGAGGCCAGGGGTGATGGGGAAATTCCTCCTCCACCAAAAACAGAGATGGCCAGGTGTATAATGATCAACATTCATCCTGACAAGGAAGGCCTCTCCTTTGAGGATTTATGCAGGCTTATAGATTGACTTAAGAGGGTAGATACCTACACATTTCCCCTTTGCAGTTCTGTGGGATTCATTTCTTGGTCTTATTCTTGACTGAATCTTCTACTTGAAGCACCCACTAGGGATATAAATTCTCACTTGTCTCATCCATGGAATCTTAAAAATCAGCCTCTTTGTCATAAGAGGAGGGTGAAGAATTCTGTAGCACTCTCTAAACAGAAGAATAATTAACTGTCCAAGTTAAGCAAATTTGCACAAAGATCTATTTAATGCAAAATACTGAAAACTGCACAAAATGGCAATTGGCTGCTGCTTTGCTGCATGGTAATTTTTAGGGATTAAAGCAACTGAAGGGGTTGTTTCCACAAATGGGGAATTTAGCAGAAAGGAGTTAAAAGTTTAGTCATCTCTTATTGAGCCCCAAAATCCAATTCAGTTGAGGGAGGCAAATTTGTAATGACTATGTTGATGTTAAATTGCTGTTTAGGTTGAGGGACTACAGCAGAATCTTACCAGGAAAAAAAAAGGGAAGAAAAATCTCATTCATTATTTTACTCATTTCCCCCCATCCTCATTTTGAGCTATGGAGAAAAGAAAACTGCTGGATAGAGTTTTGAAAAACTCATTTCTGACTCACCCCAATTTTCTTGGTTTCCTTCTTCCCCCTTTCATATACTTTCATTTCTTTACTTGTCTCACTTTTAACCTATTGATTCCCACATGAATTCCAGCAACAGTGTCAGGGAGTCTAAGTTCAGTTTCATGAGACAGATGAGTAGTCCTGCATAGTGTCCAGTGTAGAACATAATAGGACAGTCATCTTGATGCAAAGAAGACCACCTGTCTTTCCAAGTTGTTCTTATTACCTGTTATTTAAAAACTTTAAAATGTGCATTAAAAGGCTAATTATTAAATAACAAGCGCTACCATGTTTTCATTCGTTCATTTAAATTCTGCACTCTGAATGTTTGTGCCACTGTACCCACCTTCAATGTTCCATGTTTATTCACAGAAAAATGGTTAATAATGCTGCATTTGCCTAACAACACAAACCAATACAAATTTCATGAGAAGTAAATTCTACTGTAATTTTACTTCCATGTATCATTTAACATTAATTTTAATTTTGAAGAGTAAAGTGACATCACTCCCTTTGTCTGAAAAGACCTATTCCCTGATGGAATTTTATGGTTCAAATGCTCAGGGGCCCCTGTGACGACTGTTAAAAACAACAATCAAAATAATTCATAGTGTCACCATAGAGCTAAATGCTGGGTGGATGGAGGTGCCATCAAGTTGATTATAACTTATGGCGACCCTTTCCAGGGTTTTCTAGGTACAGAATACACAGAATTGCTTCACTAATCCCTTTTTCTGGGGGCATCCTGGGACAGTGCAGCTTGCCCAAGGCCACACAGACTGGTTCTCTCTGGAGGCACAGTGGTGAGGTTGCACTCCCAACCTCTGGCTTCATAGCCAGATATCTAAACCACTGAGCTATCCAGCCATCTGACCATATCCTTTCTGGACATTATGACTCCTTAATTAATTAAGAATTAAGTGACTTCTTTGTCCATAAAGATTTGATTATAAAATAAGGGCACATCCTCCTATTTTATGACATAATCATAACAATCAGTAGAGGTATATCTGCACATATCCTACTCTCAAAGAGGAGAAAAGCAACAATTTCTGGAGAAAATACATCAAAATCTCCCAAATATCTCACCCCTCACACTATGCTATGATATCAGTCTTCAGGATCAAAAGGCTTTACTGTAAAAAGAAGTTGTAAAAAGAAGTTGTATTAACTGTTGATAGGGAGTTTGTGGCAAGGGAAAATCTGCTGTTCTCAGGTATTTTCTTTAGTGTGATAAGATAATATAAACTACTCTAAGTTCTAACTTATTTCTAAACCTAAATTAATTACCTTCTTTGTCAAAAAAAAGATGCAAACGAAAAGAGATCCACAGTAAAAGTTAGAAATAGATAAAATTAGAACTGAGCAACAATTGAAGGGAATCTGAAGATATACTTCTTGGGGAAGAGCTGCCTAAAAATTATACATATGGACTGATTTTAATTTTTACCTATCTACATTTAAAGAAATAAAAAGTTTAGGATTTTAGTAGGAGGTGGGAAGTGTCATTCCTTGGTCCCCTCAGGCTATCATAAGCCAGTCACTGTCTGCTTTCTCTGGGTATATTTTGTTTCACAAATGGAAAGGATACTGGTTTTGTACAGTTTTGTACAGATTACAGAGACTTGGGTGAGGAAAAACAAACAAACCACAGTGTCTTTTCTGGCTCTTGGCAGGATAGGAGGGATTTTTCAGAAATTGAAAAGTCCTTGTTGGTATGTCATCTCTATTTGCAACAACTCAAATCTATGAGAACAAAGAATTTAGTGATTTTTATTTACAGCTGTACCCTGTTGCTCATGTAAAACAAATCTTTAAGCACTGTATATTCTATCTGAAATCTCTGAAGCTTCTGCACATCTAGAGTGCTTTGATAAAAAGGAGAAATATATTATTGATTTTTATGCTCTTTGTCAGTACCATCAAGATGCGGTAGGTTCAAGCAATTTGAGAACTACAAGTCCTGAATATCTGTGGCAAACTCCAGAGTTAAGATGTACCTATGTAAAGCAATAGGACAGTTCTTTTACAGTTAAGAGCCATGGTAGTTAAAGCCATAAATTTGGAATAATGTAACAATATTTTTTAACACAGGAGTAGAGTAACGCTGAAGTGGAAAAATGAAACTCCAATCACAGTTTATTTGCTGTATCTACTGGCCAGGACACTGTGAGCTATCAGAACTGAGCCATGTCACCTCTAATGCCCCGGTATCTTTTTTTTCCCTTCAAAATTCTCCAAGTCAATATCCTTTTGCAAAGATTGACTTTGCACTCAGTCAAAAGAACAAGGAAGATTATTTCACCAGGGACACATGTAGAAGCTATCAGAGACTAGATTACTTGTCCGTCACTGCTCATTGGATTGTCTATTTGTCTTTATCAACTATAAGGGTCACTGGGAAAGTCATTGCTGGTATAGCAAGGTTTGTATTACTTTGAAACAGCAAGAAGGAAGAAACCTAAAGAGAGAAGAAAATGCGTTTCTATTAAATAATTTACTTAAGTGAGAAGAATTGCTACAAGTAGACAATATACCAAAATAAGACACACCCCACAAAACCCTACCTACGGTTTATCAAATGCTGTGAAAACATTTTGTAAGGATTATGCAAGGTGATGGGATGTTTGCCTCCAGTTAGTGTCAAAACCAGGGTTCATTGTTAGCAGACAATTCCACTGATAATTCTTTCCAAAATTCAAACATATTTTCAGATAAATCTGCAAGTATTCTCAAGAGTGTTGGGTTCTCAACTCAAGATATTTTTGGACTATATTGGTTACCTAGACCTAACTCCAGCTCCATTTTCAGCACTCTACTAGCTCTCTAGGCTAAAATGCTTTTTTTGTTTATTTTTGTTTTGTTTTTAATGCTGGACATCATTTAAAGACCAGCCTCAACATGGCACAGTATGGTTCATATTGCTTCATTGGACAGTATGTGCTAGGGCAGGAGTATTTTCTAGACCTATTGGAAACCACATTTCTTGTTTAATAATGCACCTGTCTGGATTGACTGTTCAGTGACTAATGCTTGCTGGTTTTCATGGAGACAATGCCCGCTGGTTCGGAACCACCCTCCTGCCTCACAGCCAGATTTCAGAAGGCCTTGGTATTCATTATATGGTTTTCCTCAGTGCTCTATGGTGTCTTCCACAGAGTTTTAACATTAAAAAAACTAGATAAGTAAATCCAAAGATACAGAGTGAGATCCTTCAATAATCTAATGACAACCAGTTATATTTCTCAAGAGAAGTAGTGGTATGCTGAATGAGTGTCCAGAACCAGTAATGGGCTGAATAAAGGTTCATAAATATGCACTCAGACCTGGAAAAAATTAGGTTGCACTATTGGTAGGTTGAGTTTAGTGGCTGCATTCTGTTTTAGAAACCCAACTTGAGGGGGAGTATAGATCCAGTTCTTATTCTGGATGCTCGAGTGGGATGTGTTATATAAGGTGTTATGCTTCAAGGTTTAGTTCACCTCATCTTTTTTTTAAACTTCAGATAATCTACTTCACAGATTTTTTTTTCATTTACAAGCTTTTTTTTTTTTTGCTACCAAGAAGGGGTTAAAGTAATATCTACCTGTTTTTATTTTGTAATGTCACCCTTATTTTTGTTGTACACACTTGGTTTTCTTAAGTTGAACAATTTATATAATGTATGTTATAAACCTCAGTTATTTTCTAAAGTATGGCATTTATTAAGCAACAGATGGATCTATTGCTGAATTTATTTGCAATTGTTCCATGTGGTAAAACTCTGAAATACATGCAACAGTGTATCACTGGCATATTATTAGTCGACCATAGGTTCTTAATCTGTGGTCCATGGACCCCCCGGAAGACTGTGATGTCCTCACAGTAGGTCCACAAAGCCTTGAAGAACTGTCATGATCTTTTGCAGTTAAAATAGAAAGAAAGAAAGAAAGAAAGAAAGAAAGAAAGAAAGAAAGAAAGAAAGAAAGAAAGAAAGAAAGAAAGAAAGAAAGAAAGAAAGGAAAGGAAATGTAGAACAAAATCGTAATTTCCCTTGCTTGTTTGTGTAAAGCTTGGCTTTTCTAATCTACCGCCTCCATTAAAAACAAACAAAAATTGATTATGAAAAAAACACAAAAATTGATTATGAAAATAACTGTTCGATAGAAAATAACTGTTTGATATTTCTGCACATGTTAACATGCAAGTGAATGATGCTGAGTGGCTGAAAGACAGCACATGACATAGTGACTTTTTGATATTATCACAGTGAGTTTTATAACAATACATTTTGGCTGAGCCTCAGAATGTATCACTGACTGAATCTGAAACATAAAAGAACTGATGCTGTTGATGAGAGTGCATCCTGTTCAAAGCAAAATGAAGCTTTTCCCAGTCATTTTAAAAAGTGTTGCCATTATAGCAAGGAATATCTATTGATGAGACCCATCATGAGAAATTTTAATAAATATTTGATGCACTTAAGGGTTTTAAATCTTGAGTTAAGTCTTGCTGGTCTGTGGCAACAAAAGATATTTAAAGGGGGTCCATGGTAAAGAAAAGTAGACTAAGTCAGACTTGCACTGACAGTGGGGAGTGTGTCTCTGTGTGTGTGCGTACGAGCGCACGCCTGTCTGCCTGTCTGTGTAAGTAGTAGATATGTATATGTTTTACTGCAAACAAGTAGCATTTGGATGTTCCTCATAATGTGGTGAACTGTTCTAGAGGTAGCGTTCTAGTAGTGGAGAAGCCATGAAACATAGTTTGAATGTCATACAGGGCAAAAACAGATGTTATACACAGCTTATGATGAGAAGAGAAAAATTCTTAAGTAAAGAAAAAGTCAGAGTGTTACAGGAGGATTTTTTCTCACCCCCAGGAGTACGCAAACTGACTTGCTTTATTTGATGAACAGTGTTCATGACTCAAGCATGGGATTCAGCATGAGATTTCTTTGAAGTCTCATTCTGCAAACCCCAAAAACTACTTCAGTGTCTAAATGGTTCTCCAGTTTTAACATGCTTCCATCTGTAATTATGGGCTCTATAATATCTGTTTCTGTCTACAAGGGAAAAACCTGAAAGCGCCTCCTAATTGCTGCCAGACCCAAAGTGCATCTTTTTAGAGGAAGGCATTCTGATTCTGAGCAGGAAGCCAAGGATGAACCAATCTGGATGAGAAACACCCTTTCTCCAAAACTCCACAGTAGATTCAGCTTGAATAAGAAGACGCCTCACACATCTAGGAGACAATTTCTTTCTCAGTCCCCTCCACAATTCAATACTTTCCCATTTAAACAAATAAGTCATTATCCTGCTGAATCTACTGTGGAACTCCAATGCTAGATAGCTGTTGCAGCTATCTGGTGAGGTGCTGGAATTATGCCTGGTTACATGGGACTGGCATCTCACCAGATTCTGCAGCTGGAACTCTGCCTGCATGTAAATATTGAACAGGATACAATCCATTCTGTACTGTGAGGGAAAGAAGCCAGAAGCACAACAGCCAAATCATGAAGTGTGAAATGAGGCAGTGCCAGAGGAACCTACTGCATTATTTTTAAATCATGTATTCAAAATTATTTTAAGAGTGTAACCCTCCCAAAGTGATATAAAGAAGTAGTACAAAATAATAAAACGGTTACCTTTTTTTTAATGTGGCTGTTTACTAAAACATTTGAGATTTAACAGTCTTGACTTGAATGTGTTGTGGATTTCTGCTGTAAGTGTAAAATTGCTTATATATGTTGTGTGTGGATATCGGTTAAACAAATTTAAATTGTTTTAAACTGCTTTTTGTTATACTCTAGTCTCTGATATAGTGTGGGATATAAATAGTCTTAATAAATAATTAAATCTTGATCATCTCAAATAATAAAAAATGAACATGAAATTTTTCAAAAAGGAAAGTAGTGGCATATTTTAAAAATGTTTTTTGCAAACATTGAAATAATCAAAAAAATCACAAAATCAGCAGGAGAAAAATTCCACATGATGCATTACTCTCCATATCTAGCTTAGTTATCTCAAGTGTTAAGTTTAATAAAAACAGAACTTATTCTTCCTGTTTAGAAGTCAAAATGAGTTTTTTTCCCCATGTGGAAACTTTGTTTGAAACATTTTTACTGGAAAAAACTACTAGGGATTAAAAGTGTAAAAGCTAAATCCACTTGGAGTAGACCCACTGAAGGAAGGAACTCCATTACATGGACATTTTGTTAAGTCCTATTGAGTCAATGAGCTTACTCCAGATGAAATTAAGACTTAGTTTAGCTGCTAGAGTCTTACTTCTTGATCTTCAGCTGCAGTTTGCAGATGTTTTGCTACCATTAGGCACCGTTTGGCCCTAAATGAACTATTTTCCAGCATCCAGATACCATTATTAAAAGCAATAAAAGAACAAACCATGTCTTATCTACCATCTTTGAATAAATTTACTTTTTCTCCATTTAATGTCCTATAACAGAAATTATGTACTTAGTTTCCTGTGGATATTGCCATGGCACAAAGCATAATTATAAGTCTCATTCTTCTCCTTCCAAAATGCTTAATTAAATCTTTCAACATTATAGATTTTGTCACTCTTAGCAGAGATATAAAATTGCTTTTGAAAGTTATTCTGCTCACATGGTTCCTTCTGTCCTTCAGTTGTTACATATTTATGGACAAAATTAAAATCGAAGGGAAAGCATTCACTGACTCATCAAATGGATGGTCTCACTAAAGTTTCTTTCACATTTCACTTACATTCAGCTCACGTTTTATTTAGACACAAATGTAATGCTATAGACTGTTCTGCATACAATCGCTTGAATATGCCAGCCCTAGTCATATAGCTAACAGTGGAACTTAAGAATGGAGTCCAGAGCCCTACAGCCCAGGACCTCTTCCGTAAACAGTTGGTTACGGGTCAGCAGCAGACAGACGGTGTGTCAGTGCTGGGCTATAATGGAAGCCATGGAGGTAACATTCATTCATTCATTTTATTTTAAAAACACTGTGTAACCAAAGAAGCCATTGGCCAGGCATGTTACAGATGTTTACTTTAAAAGAAAGGATTCAGAAATATACCTTTCTAAAATGAAACATCTCTTACTCTGAATGAGAAATATTTTGCATCAGGGCTGCAAAAAATGAAGGCCCACCTACTGATTAAGGCCTAGTTGGAGGTCATCTCACAAGTGCCTGCAAATTTGCCTCTTTGAAAAAAACACAAAATGAAATAATTTATTTAGTTTTATTTCTTGAAAATATTTTTACCCCACCTTTCTCCTTAAGAAGAACCCAATGGGGCTTACATCATTAAAAGACAATATTCAAAGCTAAAAATAGTAAATACGCAAATACTAGAAAGGATCAAACAAACACCATAGCAAAAGACAGTAAACAAAAGCAACACCAAAAACACATTCAAAGCAGTAAGGCACAGCCATCCATTAAAAAACCCCACTCAGGCAGCCAGTCATCAAGGGAAAGCGAGCCTGAAGACAAAGGTCTTTTCCTACTTGCAAAAGGACAACAAAGATGGGGACAGACTGTTATTGACGTTGATTAACTGCAGAGCTGGAAGGGAACCTACAGATCATTGAGTCCAGCCCCTATCAAAGAGGCACAGTGGGAAATCCCAACCTCTGTCTCCACAGCCAGATACCAAAAGCACTGAGCTTTCCAGAAGTCACTGAGGGTATAGTGTTGAACTGGGGCAGACAGCTACACTGATCCCACAGTCGGCTGCAAATGAATTTATACCAACAGAGGTTGGACCTGTTCCAGAGTTTTGAATTTCTGGTAAAATTCCTTTTGCTATGCAGTAGAAGTACAGAGCCTCGCAGAGGAGAATAGCTACAAGTTCCCCAGATAGGCCATCCCTTTCTCATTAACTGGCACTTAAGAGCTCAATAAAGTACTCTAAAACACTTATAGGATAAAGAATAAAAATGTTTCATTAATTACAGTTGTGAACCGACCAAACAAAACAAACACTACATCCAACAGGCTTAAGAAATGGAAAGGAAACACACAGCAGAGAGGTGGGGCTCTCTTTGAATTCAATATGCAGGAGGGAACATTTGGTTAGTGCTGGACAGACTGACAGTCATTCCAGCCCAGAAAAGTCCCTCCCAGTCACTCAAACCACAGACAGCATGCAAGATTGCAAATAAAACTCCAACAGGGCCTTTCTTGCATACAGACATCTTTAGATGAGAGGCATGTAAATCATGGCAGCATCATTTTCCATAGACATTGCTTGGTTTCATTTTGTACTAACAGTTTTGTTCAAATATTACCCATGGAAGACTTAATCTACTATTTTATATACATTTGTGGGCAGTCCCGTTGACCTGATTTGGAAGCAACAGGAATGAGAGACAGCCTTCTCAGCAGTGGTTGCTCCCAGGTTTTGGAATGCACTGCTCATGAAGTGAGGTTGGCCCCCTTTCTCTTGCCCCTCCATCATCAGGCAGAGACCTTCCTTTTAAGGCAGATTTTTAAGCAACTTAGATATTTAGATATTTATTTTAGATATAAAATAGAGAATTTAGATATATATATACAGTATATATATTAAATTAAAATTGTTTCAAATCTTGGTTTTGAATATGTTTAACTGTTTTTAATACAGTTGCTATGGTGTTTTAAAAACTCTGATTAATGTATAGTTCCTTGGCTTCCTTATGGGAGAACGGTGGCATGTGAAACAAGTGACTGAATGGATGGATGGATGGATGGATGGGGTCACTATCTTCTATGAATACAGAGATATAGTTTTGAAAGCATATCTGCTAAAGATGACACATTAATATCCATGTAAGATTATTCAGTATATCCATCTCCCAATCAGCCAGTGTATTGTACTTCCCAAAGCAGGCAGATGCTCCAGGGTTACCATTACTATGGTTTCGATTCCTTCAAAGACTTCGTACCTCCAAGGTGCCTTCAATACATACACAGCTCTCCTCTTTATATCGCTGTACCTTTCAAACTCCTCGTAGTTCTTTCTTCTTTCTCTCTCTCTTTTCTCTGTCTCCCTCTCAGCTAGTAACTACATACTGTCTATGTTCAGACAGCATACTCACTAAATACAGGTATATTATACAGGTATATTAAAATTTCTGGTACAAATTTTTATAATTGGGTAGGCAGACTGATCGATTATGACTTGTATTCTAAATAGTCAGAGGATGAGAAATAAATTCAGCTGTGTATCCACATTGTGCTCTTCATAGTTGTTCAACAGGCTGAAAGCATACTGAATTTCTGTGAAAACAAGCATACAGTTCTCAAAGCAGTATTTTACCTTTTAAATGAACATTAAATGGAATAGTTAAAAATACCATTGGCATTATAACAAAGAGTTGTGTGCTTAAATTACAGCTTGTTTTATTTCTAAACACTCTAAAAAGATATGAAGTTATTTTTCCCGATTGCTAGCTCCACCTACTGGAATTACTTTATGACCATAAAATATTTTGAAATACCTGTCATACACCACATAGTACTCTGGCTTCCTTTTCCTCCTATTTTTATAGTGTCTTTCAAGTTTCTGCTTAATTTCTCCTTTTCCAAAGATCAAGTGCCCATTTTTAAAGGTCAATTCCTATCTATGCCTTTGTTCAGACCCATTTCATTTTTTTTAGGTAGGGAAAGATTATGAGTTATATAAAGACCTTCTAAGCATTTTACATTGTCAGACTAAATCTATTTATTATTCTGCTACAGTATGCCCATATGTTTGTTCATTTATGTTTTGTTTCCAGACATTTGGACATGAGTATGCCTATTGGAATCCACAGGCATTCATGTTTCTAAAGGTTACTGTAAAAACAGACAAAGAATCTGCCACACAAATGTACCAGTGGTTAAACATTTCAATGACAACTGAGAAAAGAGCATCAGTATGTTCTCACAACTCAATAGTCTTACTGCAGGGGTGGGCAAACGCAGACCTCAGAAATGGAGCTGCAGATCCCATCAGCCCTCTCTGGCATAGCCAGTGATGGGGAACACTCAGAGCTGCAGATCTGGAAGGTTACACTTCGTTACCCTGCCTTACTAAGTCAAGGCCAGTGTCTGCATCCTAAATTGTCACTCCACCTGACTGATCTATTTTCCCCCACAAAAGATTCTGATACAGAAATCTTCAGTGATCAATATGTTAGTGTAGGTATATTTCCTATAATGTTTTTTGTAAATGTTATACCCAGAAACTACATTTCTTTGATTAATGCTGTTTCATTAAATTGCTAAGCTTGAAACAATTACAGAACAAAACTAGAGATGCCCTATCCAATGAACAAGTCACAGTTATTCTGGAACATAATTGCTCTCTAAGCAAAAAAAGCAGTGGGAGGTTGGTGGACTGGGGTGGACTCAGTAATTTCAACCTTAAAAGTTTGGAGGAAGTGGACGCACATTCCTGTCCAGTAGTGAACAGTGCGCGGGGGTGGTGGTTTATCATGAGGGACTCCCACATGAAGCAAGGGCTGCTACCAGAAAGAGATAGTTCTCTGTGCATACATGAAAGTACTTTCCACCCATGTATAGTGGCAAGGTGGGGAGCATACGGCATGGCTCATATCCTAGTTCATATTTGAAATAAGCTACACAAATATCTGATTCCTGGAATATTTATTTCCTGGAATATTTATGTATATATACTGGCTACAGTCCTAGAACCTCTATCAGCTTGCCCAAGCCCAGCAGGTCCTTTGATTTAGCTTTCAAACAGCAGGTGCCTTGCTGCTCTGCAAAGTGCTTTTAAAAATGGCTCAAGATTCAGTTGTGGATCACCATTTAGCACCGGATGCTCTTGGGGAAAATAAGTCAAAACTCTCTCGCATAGATATTTACAGAGCTCTCTGGCATGTGACCACTGAGCTCAAGAGGATCTGTATTTTTATTCCAGTGAGTTTTCAGTCCAGTTACAGACGTACATGTTGTAACGTATATAATTCTTGTAATGCCTTTTGTAGATCTGCTTTGTTCAATAAAGTTTTGAGTTGGCTGGCACACAGTGAAGTTCCACAGCAGAACACAGGCAAAGCATAAGATATTTTAAAAGCGTCATTAGGCTGATGATTGCTTTCCATATGTTTGCCAGTTCTGTAACTATAGGGAAACAGAATAGGTATCATTCATCTGTCTTGTGCCAACACAACACATAAAGATTGCCTGCCAACCCAGCACTAGGTTATCAAAGCAGATAATTATCTAGCTGCTGCAAGATGACAACGGGAAAGGAAAATGAAAAAGAAAGAGAAAGAGAAAAGGAATCCACAACCATAATGTCCAGTATATAAAGACAGTTACCATACAAGAGGGAACAGGGCTAAGGATTTTATTTTATAATTGTTTCTAATTGTCTGAGTTTATCTATTAATCATATTTATGTATTCCCTGCTTTTAAAGAGAAAAGCTTTCTAAGTAGCTTAAAACAATAAAATAAAAAGCTAGTAAAACTGATTTTGTAAGGGGATTAAATTCCAACTTCCACATGGAATAAAATATTGTGCTATTGAAAAACTACAACAATTATGTGGACAAAAATGTGCCATGAGCCAAGCCCTCTCTCTCTCTCTCTCTCTCTCTCTCTCTGTGTGTGTGTGTGTGTGTGTGTGTGTGTGTGTGGCTGGGAGATAAGACCTCACTCTGACAGCCCAGGATGATGGCTGTTGAATGAGACCATGCAAGTTCCTCTTTGACTGCCTGAAGCAAGAACAGTCAAAGCTTTTACAGAGGATGTGTTTGCCTAATTATACCAGGTCTGGTTGTTGTCAAGGTGTTTTTGAACTAAACCATGAAGATCCTTTGTTTACTCTTACCTCCTACCTGTTTTAACATATGGTGGCAACAATATATCTTGTTTGCAGACTGTGTGACCTTTTAACTCTTCTATATATTCTCTTTTTAATTATCTTAAATATCTCCTGAAAAGCACATGTCATCTACTCCTTCTGGCTTTTGATTCATCGATACTTAGAACTTTAATATATTTGCTAATAACAGCTTGTTCTAAATTAAAATATTTTCTGAAGTGATTAGAGGTACTGCATATTATTAATATTTATGGTTCGTTACTAAGTTTGCTTAACAACCGCACAAAGTTCTCAAGAGGAATTAAATCTCCTCTGATTTCCTGTTACACTGAATGAGTATGAAACTATTGGCAATAGCATGCTGACACGCTGCTGTATGCACAATTGCATTTTTCTTAAAATGTCTAAGAAAATAGGGGGATGGGAAAGAAGAACTAAAGTAGAACTCAAGTATTTTTCTCTCCTTACTTTCCTGTGTTTCTTCCATGTAAAAAGAGTATAACAAGAAATTACTGGACTATTAATTTAGGAATAGAGATTAGCATGAATTGCCGGTTTGGTGGTTCATAATGGGTCATTTCTTTGGACACACAGGTGTTGTCCTGGCTTCCTTCCCCCACCCATTCAGAGGCAGAATCCCGGGCTTCCCTGCCTCACCTCTTCCTCTGAGTGGGTGCTCACCAAAGGAGGTGCGGGAGGGAAGCTGGGGCACCAGCAGAACACTTGTGCATCCTAAGAAAAACCATTACAAACTGCCAAACCAGCAGTTCGTGCCCATCTCTATTCAGGATGTGACATGCAGGAACAAAAAGCAGAAACTAATAATGAAATACAGACAGAGGCAAATGGTAACAATTAGAGATGGGGTTATTCGTATTCACATACAAATACAAAAATCCCCGCACAGGTGGCGATAACAAGTGTCCAGCCCCATGGGGCCGGACGGTCCACTCACCAATCCACCGCAGCCACGGGCACCGTAATCCTTCCAATGACTCCAGATCTTGCGATTGGTGAGCCACTCTTCAACCTGGCAGGGAGGCTTGTCGTCCTGCCTCCTCCCAGGAGTGGCAAGCCGATCGCGAGCTCCGGAGTGATTGGAAGGATTGTAGCGCCCGTGGCAGCGGTGGATCAGTGAGTGGACCGTCCGGCCCCATGGGGCTGGACCCTCGTTATCGCCACCTGTGCGGGGATATTTGTATTCGTATACAAATACATTACTGTCTAAGGTTCACTCCTATCTGTCCCGTCTTGAACCAGAGGCGTCTCTGCCACATCCTTGGTAGGGATGCATATTCCCTGTACTGCTGCCAGCTATTTTTTCATAGGGTCAATGCTGAACAAGGCAGCTGAGTGACAGATTTTGTTTGGGGGATCATGAGCAGTTGCAGGCTGTCTTTTTCATTTCAGTCTCCCACTCCTCTCAGTAGAAGCTGCTGCAGTGGGTGCAGGCAGCATTCCTGCAGCCTTCTCCAAATGACAACTTCTACCACACTGGCAGTTCATACTGCCTGAAGACTCTACTCAAAGAAGAGCAGTGTCTGATTCTACTACAACAGAACACAAACCCTCACAATAAAAATCATATACATACACTCATGGACACAGAAATCTATTAACCTAAATATATCTGTCTATAGGTAAAAAAAATCCATTCTCCTGCCTGGTCTCCGAAAGGGCCTAAACCTAATACAATATTTCCCTGTTCTTACATATTATCAAATACTTTACTACTCCTAATCTTAAAAGTTGACCAATCCCAGTCAAACAGACTGAATTGACCCAAGTAATGGGTTGTTGGTATGCCGTTTGTATCCTGAAGATGACAGGACATGTTTTACTGTCAAAAGCTTGAACTTTTATTGTTTTATTAACATTTTTATTTGGAAGCTTAACCCAAGTTGTTTGGGTCAATTCAGTCTGTTTGACTGAGATTGGTCAACTTCTATTAAGCTCCAAGACAGTAGAAAGTTTTTCAATCCTAATCTTATTCCGAACTATATTGAATCAACAATATACGATGAGATGGAAAATGTTAATGTAAGTTGTGGGTTCAGAAAAGGACACAGAGAAAACTGCTGCAGTGCAGACTTGCATCAGACCATATCCTAGCAGCAAATGCTCAGGTGATTTTTAAGCAGTTATGCCTACCTTTCAATTGGGAAGAATGTATATGAAAAAATACCTTCTGGTGTCTGTGCCTGCTTCTAGATTTCACTGGTGCAGACAGACATCATTTACAAGTTTTGTTCTCACCCCAGCCCTCCTCCTTTGGGTCACCCATGGCAATCTCGATGAGGAGACACTGCATTCTCTGCCCCCATTACCCTCAGTGCCAGAGAGTCTAAGTTTCATTTCCCAAGAAATCACTTCAGGATGCCTGAGAATTAGTTTTCACTTCCATTTCTTCCCCTAACAAGCAGAAATCTAGCATTTTGCTTTCTAATCTATAGCAGTCAATGGGGCTCTGAATATTAGGAATTATTACTGATATTCAGAATTATCAAATTTAGATTCAGATATATTTTGAATTATCCATATATGGCTTTATTTTGTGAATTCAGAATATATCCAAATTTGAATGAACATCCCTAGCATTGAGATAAGACAGCTATCCCTTGATTAGGAAGATTCCTTTTGAACAAAACACCTGAAGAATCCTGAGCACAACAGAGAGCAGTTTATCAGATGTTGCACTTATCTCTACAGACACTAACTACTTGGAGTAGGGAGAGTATAGCATTTAGATCCAGGAACTACTAAATGCTGGCATAGGATGTGTGCAGCCTCAAACTACACATTTCTGTAGAGGTAAATGCATCATCTAATTTTGGTTGGTTTTCACGTCCAGGGTCATTCCTCGTCAAAATTACTTAGTTCTGTGCCTCCTAGATCAATTTGAAGCAAGTTACATTAATACACTCCACCTCAAAGCCAGAAGATTCAAGTGTACAGACATATTTTGAAATCTTCCATATATCAATATGTAATACATGCAACTTGTGAAACAACCACATTTTCACAGATAAAATGTCTTGTGTTTATTTTAAACAATAGATTGTTGCAGAAGAACTATATTTGTTATTGAATTGAGACATGTTGAAGAATAAATAATTTGTTCCAGTTCACTAAGAAAACTAGTTTACTTGAAATGTCATCTTCAATATTATTTTTATTAAGACACTGCAGTACTTATTTGCACCTTATAAATTTGTTAAAAATCAAGACAGATAGAGCAGCTAAAAATCCCTCTAGTAAGTTGGCTGCCTTTAATACGAGCCTTTCTTACACAAACTTTTTTCTTAACATTTACAGACATTTTACGAACTATTCAATATCTTGAGGCATATAGCTTTCCATTTTTTGATAAGCAAAGCATATTCAATATGCAAAAACAGATTCTAAAATGCAGAGTACGATTGCTGATAAGGAAAAGAGGAAAGGATTGGAAGATGCAGAGGGTCTGGAAAAGCCTGCTAATGCAGCAAATAAAAGCCAGGTTACATAAAAGAACAGAATAAAAAGGAGGTGATGAGGGGCATGTTGAAGAACACAACTGTGAGTGGGAACAGAGGCCTTCAAAGGCCAGTCCTGCTATAGAGCTGGCATCTTTGTAGAGAGACACTGACCAGTCCACCTGCCCACCCTGTAGAAGTTTACATAAGAACATAAAAAGAGCCCTGCTGGATCAGGCCAGGGGCCCACCTAATCCAGCTTCCTGTATCTCACAGTGGGCCCCACCAGATGCCTCTGGGAGCGCACGAGACAACTAGATAGCTGTCTCCTGTTACCACTCCCCTGCATCTGGCATTTTGAAGTACCTTCCTTTTAAGCCTGGAGATTATACATCCCCATCATGGCTTGTCACCTGCAATGGACTTTTCCTCCAGAAATCTGTCCAATCCCCTTTTCAAGGCATCTAGGCCAGATGCCATCACCACATCCTGTGGCAAAGAATTCCACAGACTAACAACACACTGGGTAAAGAAATATTTCTTTTGTCTGTTCTCACTCTCCCAACACTCAATTGGAGTGGATGTCCCCTGGTTCTGGTATTGTGTGAGAGGGAAAAGAGCTTCCCTCTATCCACTTTATCCATTCACTGCATAATTTTATACCTCTGAATCATATCAATCATGTCCCCCCCTCAGGCACCTTTTATCTAGACTAAAGAGCCCCAAACACTGTAGCCTTTCCTCATAAGCGAGGTGCCCCAGTAGTAGCTAGTAGCTTCTGGGGTCAGATAGGAATTCTGGGCTCAAGTTCCCTAATTGGTATATTGAACAAAAGCTGCCCCAGCAATTTTTGCCTATCACATTCTGATTCCTATGGGGCAACAAGGGTGGTGTTGGTTTAAGTAGGTCACAATTTGGCGAGTAGTGCAGAGAGAGGGCTGATAGCAGTGAGCTGTATAGGGTGCTATTGGGTAATATGGCCACTGGTTGGATACCACAAATCATGAGATCCAGGGACACAGGCTACTATGTCCTTCTAAGGCAGCCTGCAGCTACAGCCAGTCTTAAATCAAGAGACCTTGGCGGGAATCAAGGTCTGGTTGTCTCCTCAAATTGACCAGCTGGGGCAAGGCTAGTGAAATACAGCAGGGCCCCAGGGGCAAGGGACTCACCCATCTGGGTCGGGGGGGGGGGGCTGGGTGGTCCACCTGTTCCTTGACTCAGGTTGACCTTAGACTCCACTGCAGGGTTGGAGAATTTAAATATTTGGATATCGGTATGGTCCTTTTGAAACCCATATCTTGCGTCTAACCTCTTTATTTGATAGTTGTGGTGGAAGCAATGTTCAATCTGTGTCATGAGTTCAGCTGAAGAAGACCTAGAATCGGAGGAGTTAATTGCAGCCGAGGGAAGTGTAGGGCAATTAGTGGAACTGAAGACCCCTCTGTTATCACAGACAACTGCAATTAGTGATGAATCACCACCAGATTCTCCTCCCCCGCTGGCCAGAGTTAGAGCTAGGCTCCGGCAGAAATTTACAATTTAGAGATCTGAAGCTCGCATGCACGCTTCTCATAGAAACATCAGATCAACCAGTTACATATAAAGCCCTAAACAGTTTAGGACCTCAATACCTGGCAGAACGCCTCCTCCCACCTAGATCTACCCATATCACCCATTCTAGCCGGACTGGGCGGCTGAGGGGCCTAACCCCGAGAGAGGCCCGGAAGGAAAAAACTAAAAATTGAGCCTTCTCAGCGGTGGCCCCTCGCCTTTGGAACACACTGCCCATGGAGATTCGCCTGGCCCCCACTCTGAGAGCTTTCAAAAGTAAACTGAAGACTTGGTTCTTTTGGCAGGCCCACCAGCTAGTACTTAGGTCCTACTCTCGTTTTTCCCATCTTGGATTTCCATGTTATTTTTTGTTTTATTTTTACTGTTTGTTTTAATCCTATCTGTGTTTGATTGTAAACTGCCCAGAGTGGATTTCTCCAGATGGGCGGTATAAAAATCAAATAAATCAAATAAATAAATAAAATACCCTTTCATAGAGTGAGAAAGGGGGAAAAAAGTTGCTTCTCCGCCTTTTGGCTAAGATTGGGTCTACTGAAAAACAAACACAATTTCCCATCCTTTCCTTGAAGAATAAGACTACCCAGAAAATTCCTAACCTGAATGTTAAACAGAATACAGTTAGATGTCAAAATTAAAACTATCTCAAAATCTCCAATGTAGTTTACAAAAAAATAGGAGCATATAAAAATGTATTTGAAAAGGTAATATAAAAATACATGTGTAATACAAAGAAAACCATTTTATTCAACTTTAATAATAATAATAATAATAATAATAATAATAATAATAATAATAATAATAATAATAATAATAATAATAATGTGTTTCCCCGAAAATAAGACAGGGTCATATTAATTTTTGCTCCAAAAAACACATTGGGGCTTATTTTCAGGGGATGTTTTATTTTACAGTCATATCATCTTCTGGTTGCTGCACAATGGTGGAGGGCGGGGTTTCACTTAACTGGGGCTTATTTTGGGGGTAGGGCTTATATTACGAGCATCCTGAAAAATCATACTAGGGCTTATTTTCAGGTTAGGTCTTATTTTCGGGGAAACAGGGTAATAATAATAATAATAATAATAATAATAATAATAATAATAATAATAATAATAATAATAATAATAATAATAATAATAATAATAATAATAAACAGCTAACAAAGTACAGAGACCTGGCAATCGAAACATCTCGCCTTTGGAAGAAAGTGGTCCCTGTAGTCATTGGGGCTTTGGGTACAATATCAAGAAATTTCACACAGTACGATAAGCAGTTGCAGATCTCAGAAATCACACCATCAGAGCTACAAAAAATGGCAATATTAGGAACACCATACATACTGCCCGATATTTAACAGATACTTAGATTTTTGGTTAAAATTTGTATCTGTTATATAATACCAGTCAATGTTATAATTTTGACTGTGCCTGGTGTTTTTGAAAAAGAAGAAATGTTTACTATTATTTAATTTATTATTTAATTATTAAATGTATTATTATTAAATTTATTCAATGTAAATGTTTTTGGAAAAAAAAGTAGGCATAAAATATGTGCAAAAAAAAAAGGTGCAACCAGGGCAGACTATATTAAGAAGTAAAAACTTCAGTTATCTGAACTTGACAAATTTTCCTGGCCCTAATGCAGAGACAAACTGTTCCCAAATATGGAGGTATCATACAGAAGCAATGACAAGTAGCTGTTGACTGCCTTATTCTTCATACATGAATTTAAGGTTCTGTAACATTAAAACCATTTTTTCAAGCAGTCACATAAGGAGTGTTTCTCATGCAAGCATGTAAAGACAGTCATGTCAGAACAGAGACTAGACAAAGAGTGTACTGTAACTACCCAGTGTGGGTTGGGTGTGTTCATGTTTGTGAGGAAATCATCAGGAATACGGTTCTGTGTATCTATTACAAATATTTGTTGTACATTCATGGGAAAAGACTGAGTGTGAGGCTTACAAATTTTGAAATACTAGGACTGGAACTATGAGCATCACGGATTAATAGTAAAACCCTCTGTACTGTATGTTTGTCTATTACACCTACACCCCACCTATTGCTACGGAGGTCAATAAAATATACATATTATTCCAATATACTTTATCTTCCAGGCATTGGCTTGGCCCAGAATAGCTTAGCTTCAAGTACTACTATACTATTTGTCTTGAACTAATGCCACATTTATGTACAGCATGCTGGAAAGTCATGGATGTCTGAAACAGGTAAATAAATATCATTGGGATGGCCATAAGTTATACTAATAACATTTTTGTAAATTAGAGTATTTGTTATAAATACTAAAGAGTACTTCATTGTCAGAGGTTTGTATTTTCTTCATTTGTTTTTGTTATATATTTTCATTTATTTATTCTGCTCTTTCCTCTATAGCAGTGGTCCCCAACCTTTTCCCAATTGCAGCACCGGTTGGGGGCGTGGTGCGCCCACAGAGGGGTGGAGCTTGCTCGCATGAATGCGCATGTTGTGCTCGCGGGGGGACGCTCGTGTGCATGCGCACAGCATGCTCACAGGGGTGGAACACACTCGCGTGCATGCGTGCAACGGCGCTCGCGGGGGGATAGGAGATCTGTGTCCACGGCCCGGTCCTGGATAGGCCGTGGACCGCTGCCGGGTCACGGACCGGGGGTTGGGAACCTCTGCTCTATAGGAAAACCAAATATAATGAATGTTTAATTTAGGGCCTGTTCCCACTGCAGGAATAAACAGGCAGAGGGATCGGTTTTGGGGGGTTGGACTAAAGTGACATGGAGTTTAGCCCAAATTCAAAACTTTTGTGTTGGGGTATGTGTCCTCACCACCACTGCCACTGTCTTGGGCTCTCCACTGCTGCCGCTGCCACATCGTCTGAGACTCCCCAGTGCCATGATGTTGCTGCTCCCACTACTGCCACCAGCGTCTGTGCCATCAAGTTGGAAGTGACTCATAGCAACCCTAACAGTGATGGACAGGAACTCTGGAGAACAGAGTTTGAATCAACTGGGAGAGTGGAACTGATAAAACCACTCCTTAAATATCTCACTTACCTTGAAAGCCCTATAAGGGTTGGAATAAGTCACTTCCAACTTGATGACACAGAGCACACACACATTAATAACAAAGCTATAACTGTTATTGTTGAGACAGGCAGAAGTGACATGCCATGAGTGATTCTGACAATTTAAATTCCTGCAGAAGCTTATCTAGGTGAAGCATAACTTTCATACATTTGATGCTGTGTGTTACAATGAATGTAAAAGAACCCATTTAGTGAAAGAATTTACTTCATTAAGAATGTATAGTGATTTACACAACTTGACTTTACACAGTTCATTTCCCTTCCTGTTGCAAATTCTCCTGCTTCTCTGGACATATAAGGAAGGGGATGAGAAAGAGATAAAAGACACCTGCCTAAGAATTACACACACACCTTCTGGTAGCTGCTTCATAGAAGCAGTTAAGTTACACTGGTGATCAACTACGAGTGAGCACTGGTGAGCAACTCGAACAGTTGCTCAAAACACACACAAGATGTGAAAGGCAGAAATATTTCCCTAAATACTCTTGCCAAGAGAGGTCTGCTTAACTAAGGTTTACTAGTGTATATCTAGGGACACTCATTTCCAACTCACACTTTCCTTCATAAAACATATGAAGGAGCTCTGTACGGGACTAAGCAAAGAGCCATTTCAGGCCACATGCAATCATATCCTTGCAGCTGTTGCTATTGAACCTAAGAGGCAGAACCAAACATATGATATCATTCAGGGTTTTGGCCTTGGGTCCTTTTGAGGAGAAAGGTGGAGTAAAATATTTTAAATAAATAATAAATAAACCCTATCTGGAAATCAGGGAAAATGAGGGTATACAGGAAAAAACAGCACTGCAGAAATTTAGCATAAAGTTTACAAGTTAGTACTATTTTATAAGAGCTTGGAATGTTAGGACTAAAAATTAATTCATTGGTGTTAAACAATAGAAATGGGGAAAACAATTCATTGTTGCTAATACTGAAATCTAAAAACATTTAATTCATCAAAATAAAATTATTAATTTTTAAAATAAATTATTAGTTGTAAAATTAGAGTATTTGTTATACTCATTTTGTAACTTTGGAATTGCCTTGTCCAATCTAGCATTTTTGCTGGGTGGATTACAAATCCCACAATTCTGGAGTTTATCTCTCAAGTCATAGAGAGGCAACCATGTACTTTCAACACAACTATCTCTACAGAGAAAAATAGATATATTATACCATTTTCAAACTTTCACATCTGTTTTAACAAGAGAGAAAGTTTGCTTTAAAGCAAACAAGAGGGCTGTTAGTTCCTCTTCAGCCTTACTTCCCATCAGGTTATACCACTTCAGACATTCTCCTCACTTGTTCTGGTTCCTGGAGCTTCTGAAGTGGCTCACCACTTCATTCTTCTAGGGTGGTCTGGGACCATGGAGGCTGGCTTTTCTCCTGGAACACACAGTGGGGAATTGAAATTCCAACCATTGACTCTGCAGTCAAATGCTCCAACCCACCAAGCTATCTAGCTAGCTAAAAATGTTTTACTTTCCTTTTAAGTGTAATTTTAGAACATTAAATAATTTAGGTTTTCCCCCCTCCAATTTGATGGGGAAAACAATGAATTTAACATTAATGCTTTCATTTTAAAATGTTATTTCTAAATGTTGTATTTTATTAATAATGTTCCAGTGATCACATGAAAGAAAGGAATTATGTAACACCATGATCAGTCTTTCTGGTAGAAGCTCCTCTATTTATTCCATTTATTTCTCACCTTTCCTCTAAGGAGCTCTAGAGGATGTGCATTTTAATCATTTTAATCCCCATGATAATCACGTAAGATAAATTTGGCAGAAAGATTATCATCAGCACATCCAATGAGTTTCATGGCTGAGCTAGGATTTGAAGCTGATTCACTCTTGTCCTTTTCCAACATTCTGACTACCAATCCACTACATGCTACATCAGTGCCTCCTACTACTTTGCTGAGTGCATGTTAAACTTCCTAAACATGGCAGACAGAGGAGAAAAGGGCATTTTGTCGGGGAATGGAAACAGATAATGCTTCAGTGCTAAGTTAGATTCTGGCAGAGTCTGTCCTGAAGAAATAATTCAAAAATGATGAAGTTCCTCATGGCAATGTCTTACTAGTGCATGTCACATTCATCTATGAGCATTTGAATTGAAAAGTGCAAGGATGACTCAGATTCAGTCTTAAAATTCTTTCTTTGGTCATTGTTCCTACTCCACTCAGCCATACAAAACATCCAAATTTGTGTACAAAATGCCCACTGCATACATTGGCTGGAATTAGGAACCTGGAAAAGAAGCAAGGATTCTTGAGAGGAAGAAAAGAAAGAAAAAGTGGAAGGCTAGAATGTATTTGGGTTACTTGCTGAATTTATCACCATAAAAGGTAAACTGAACTCTGTGCTGTGCACCTCCTTGATGTAAAATTATTCAGTATCTTCTAAATGACTTGATCTCCTCATTAGTCTTTCATTTACACTCGGTCTGTCTAAAGTCTCAGATGTAAATCATACTTTCAGTTCAGATAGTTTTGGCTACATTTTTGAATTGAGCATTCATTATGTATTAGCACTGCTTGTTATGCAAACAGAACAGACCAACAACAGTGTAGCTCCATTTAAAGCTACAGTAGAGAAAGTGGTATTTCAAGTAATTTCATGGAAACTAGAACAAATACATATGTTTGGGTTGTCTTCAAGTTACGCTATTTATGAAGGGCAAGGTCAATTGGTACATTTCTCTATTATGCTCAGAACAAATGGCTTCAAAATATTTTATCACCCACACAAGAAGAGAAAGCACTTTTTTAAAAAAAAGGGGGGGTCAGTTACACAAACAGATCTGATAATGCAATTAAAACCAGCACAAAATACATTCTGGCACAGAAAGTTTCTCTGGTATTCATTCCTTTGCTTCCCAACAGCAAAATGAAATGTGTTTCCTGGACTTTATACCTTACTCTATTTGCCAGCAAAGAAAGGTGGTACAAAACGATCTCTTCCTGTGGGCACTGAAATACTTCACTTCACTAAATTGGTCAACCTGCTGATTAACAAACAGCACTGATGGACTTTCAGAGCCCAGTTAATTCTCAGCCAGAAAAGACACTTAGAGTGCCTGTAAACTGTTAGTGATTCTAACAGGAGCACTGATGAATAGGTAGATGTATCTACAACTCTCAAACAAGTTCCTTGATATTTATTTTTCATGTTTGAGTTTAACCATGCAGCAATTTCTATTCCATTTTTAGCACAGCAGTAAAGAAGTTATATTTCACATGTATTTGCTATTGTCTTACTTAATTTTTGCAAACTGCTTTCTAACAACTGATTAAAAGTGGTATATACAGTACATGTTTTATGTATATACCAGAGTAGACTGGAGTAGACCTTTGATCTAGATGGGCAAAATAGAAATCCAATAAATAAATAAATAAATTTTAAATAAACAGAAACCAACTATAAACAATACCAGCTGAACTGAACTGGGATGCCAGTTTGGAAAAAAAAATGTCTGCAAAAAGAGATTGGAGATTCATGTCATGGCACATAGCAAACAAAGAAACTGGGGAAAGGAGCCAACTGGCCCATTTGTATGCTATATCTGGCATTGCTTGGGATACCAAAGAGAATAATGGCTGTGAAGCTCAGCAATGTATTGTTGTTAATTTGCCCCAATAAAAGTATTGGAGGCAGCATCTTGAGTGAGTTAAGGTCAAAATAAGGTCAAAATAAAGCAATATTTTTTTTAAGAAAGCCTTTCCATAGGTATGTGTAACTATTAAGAGATACTCATTCCTGTCAAGAGACACATCACCCTGGTCAACAGAAAGAAAACCTGCTGATGGCCAGGAGTGGGATCTGTTTGTCCCTCTGTTACCCACCAAACACCCTTGATTAGGGTGAAGTTTCTAATCTTCAGGGTTCTGGGTGTACAGGCCTAAAAAACTATCAAGCTTGGCCTTCTGATCTCCTAAACTCCAACACAGCAGGGCTGAAACCCAGAGAAAGGTAATGGAATGAAAGACCTCTTGGCTTTTGTGGCATGGAGAGATGGCACAAGACCAAAGCAGAAGATTCCAAATATCTGGCAGCAAGCAAGCAAGCAAGCAAGCAAGCAAGCAAACAAACAAACAAACAAAGCAGCAAGAATCAGTGTGATAGTTTTGATTCTTCATGGCTCCCCAGACACAGGCCCAATACAAACCAAGTGTGGCCTATTCAGGCAGAAAGATTTTCTGTAAATCAATCCTAGGAAAGACCCAAGTGGTAAAAGTATAAGATAGAAAACAATTGAGAGGGGGAACAGGTTTGGGGAGTAGCCTGGCTTGCCCATGTGTGCTCACTCACTGCCTACCAAGGTAGATAAATATCAATTGTTTTAAAAATCAAATTGATTTAAATCATAATTTAAACTAAATTTTAAAAATCATTTTTATTTAAATTGTCAAAAACCCAATTTTTAAAAATTTAAATCATGATCAGGGTGACCAAATCAGGTTGTGTCAAATTTACTACCTATCTGTAACATACATGGACATTCACTTTAGAAATAAAAAATACCCACTTGCTGGGAGACATTGGCCAAAACAGAGAGAATGGCTGCAGGTTAATTCAAGCAGAAGCCTCTTTCTTCTGTTTGAATCGGCAAGAGAGTGCCCCACCCAAACAGTAGGAATACAAGGAAGAAGAGAAACAGGACAAACAACCTGCATGGGGTGGGGGTGAGTATGTTAGAAGATGTTCCCGAGTGCCTCCAGTCAGCAGCCTGGCTTATTCAAGTGTGTGCACTTGTTTCCTACTAACCCAAATCAGAGTGTGTCACATTTGCCACTCATTCAGTGTAGAACATACACAGGCACTCACAAGAAAGTTTTTTAAAAAAACTTCATGGAAGACACTGTCACATAACATGTAGGAAAGCAACAAGTAGGTAAATGAAGACAGAAGATTCTTCTAGAGCACTCTCAAACAACCAGGGGGGAAGTGAAACCAACGTGGAATATATATCAGGGGTTTCCTACCAACTCTTCTCAGACTGAAGAAGCTACTTGGATGAGTAGCGAAACGTTTCAACTTAAGAAGAAAGTAGTCCAGTTGCCATGACTCAACTTTCAGATAACCTAAACAGCAGTAGAGAGAATAGGAGGAATGGGAGAAAAAAGTGTGGGAGGTCCTTGGTCAGTAGCCTAGCTTGCCTAATTTATTTATTCTATTTATTTAAAATATTTTTACCTCATCTTTCTTATTAAAAGTATCCAAGGGGCAGCTTAAAAGGGCACCTATTCACTTCATAGCCTGTATCAAAATACTACATATTTGTCTACTACCCAATTCTGACTACAGGTACCCACACCAAGAACAAAAATAAAAAAGGTACTTCAAAAAAGCTTAAATGCTTCTAATCTAAAAATAAGGGTTAAGTGATGTACCACTCTTCCATTCCAATGCCAAAACACAAAATGGCCACTCAGTCAGATAGATGGGGGATATATTTTAGACAATCAAACTCCTCCCATGGGCTCTGTCATTAGAGTTTCCAGGAGAGGTCTGGCCTACACTTGGTCTTAAGCTGTCAGTCTCTCTCTGCTCTGGTACCTTCTGCCTTCACTACACTTTATAACTGTGTCTCACTAGTGCCATTTTTTGTCCCTTTTCAGCATTTTAACCCACAAAGTACTGAAACAAACTTTAGTGATTTTCTAGGGGTACTCAAATCAACCCAAATATAAATAGAGGCTTGAATTGTCCTTTATTTGTTTTGGTACACTTATTCCTTCTCTGTCTTAGTTGATGACATCTATATGAAGCCAGCTCACATGCTTAATCCAAACATATTTCCCCTCTTTCAGAAAAATCTAATTTTTTCAGCTCTGAAATCAACTGTAGAAAACTTTTCTTTCTTTGTTTTTCTTTCTTACTTACTTTCTATGACAGTGTTGCACAATTTAAAATTATGTACATATATGATATATAGCTAAAGTTCGAACAAATTTAAATGTTAAAATGATTAGACTATTTTTTATCAGAAGCAGGCTACTTCAATAGCTTTATATTAGCCATTTATTAGATCTTCCTTAGTACACATGGTTGGGCATAAACTGCATGCATATAAAAGCGGAATTGATTAAATGTCTCCATGTTTATAGAAAATGTGTCTTGTATCAAAGTAGCTCCATTTTACTTGATTATTCTTTGATCTTCCCATTTCACTTCAAAGTCTATTAAGTGACTTCCAGATGGTCCAGCCAGAATCTTGTACTAGTGGGAGACACACTTCTGCATTCATTCATTTGGCAAGTTGGTTTGTTCTTGCTCTCCATAAATTTAGCCTAGCCTCTTCTGGTTTAATATTTAGAGCTTCAAATGTGTGCAGAAAACTTGTCCTTTGATTGTAGCCATTCTCTAGGGGGTTGGTGTCAATGAAGTAGATGGTGTTGGTGCTGTATCACTTTATTTCATTCATTATTTTCTAGCACCTCTCAATGTATTACTGGAGGAGCAATGCCACCTAAATAACAGATCTTTTAGTGGGGGTAAGTGTGAGGCAGGCAGTAATAATCCTTCATGATTCATTAAAAGTACATCCACTTGTTTGCGTGTGCTGATTTATACTATATGGCACTAGCATATTCTATTGCAGAGTAGCACAGGGACAAAGCTATTGTTCTTATTGTTCGTGAGTGAGCACCCAGTCTGACCGAGCCAATTTTCTAAGTATGTTTTTTCTGGTGGCAACTTTCTATTTGGTGTTTAGACAAAAAAAATTTTAGTTCAGGGTTTGATCCAGAGTAACACCGAAATACTTGGGAGTAGAGCAATGTTCCCAAATCTTGCCTTCTCAGGTAACTCAGAGCTTCCTCTCTCCTTCTCTGTTCTTTAAGTGGAAGGCCCATTTTCCTACTAGCACTTCCATTGCAATCTCAAATGCTATAACTTGACTGTGTAGTGGACAGAAGAAACAATATAAGGATACACTGAAGACAACTCTAATGGAGTTTGATATTTACCACATAAACTGGAAAGCTCTCACTGAAGAGTGAAACATTTAGTGAAATGCCATCAAACAAGGGGCAGAATTTTTTGAAATAAAAAGAAGTAAGGATGCACAAAAGAAGAGATGAGAAAACAAGGGTGTAACCCTAGGAGTCCAGGATCAGCTGATTTGCCCCCAATGTTCTTGTGTCTTCTAAGCTCACAGAAGCTAGTCAGGGCTAGTTAGCTGTGTGGCAATAAATGTGATACTGTTCAACCTTAACCACTATTAAACTTTAACCACTCACTTTTTTTTTGAAGAGGTAGCCTTGTTAGTCTGTGCAAGCATATCAGGTGAAATCCAAAGAAACAAAACAAAAAGACAAAAACATGTGGCACCTTAAAGATTAACTAATTCACTAATTCATCATTACATTAAAATATAATAGTTTTTAAGGTACCACATGTTTTTGTCTCTTTTTTGTGTGTTGTTCTGTTTTGTTTCTTTGGGTTTCACCTGATATCACTTCTTTTCTTCCCTCTAAGTGGTGAATCTCAGGGAAATAGCCTTCTTTGAAAAGAAAGGATAAACTATATATAAGAAGGCTGAATCATCACTTTGTACAAAAAATCATCACTATTTGGAAGCTTGGGCCCTTGACATTTGCACAATGAAGAGTGGGGTTAAAATCCATAGAAGCTATCACCTCAGTGCTGAACAGTTAAATGAAAGAAGCTTCCGAACAGTAAAAAACTGTATACCATACATGGCATGGAACGCACGGTACAAACAAGACTAATTAGGTGTAAGATTGCCTTAGTAGAATAGGACTACTTGACTTGATAGATGCTGATTTTAAACACAGTTATTATTACTAGCCTAGGTTGAAATGGATACTTGAAAACAAGCCTGATCAGACAACGTAGCTGGCAGAGGAGAAACAGTCCAATCATGTAACAATTTTCCTGCAACATTTTGAAACACTTTTAGCATTTTTCCAAGCTCATGCATGCAAACAAACAAACAAACTTCCTTTTGTTGTTGCAGTTACTGGGTTTTTCTAACAAACCCAACAGCTTCAAATACCAAGATTTTTATAAACATGTAATTGTAAAGCCAGGAGTTTGCTGATTTCTGCATTTTCTTTCCATTTCCCCAGACAACACACACCCAACGTAAAAGGTGATGAAATATATTTGGCCAGTGTGACAACATTTACAACATTGTGTTTTCTAAGCTTGAAGGAGAATGGGCAGTGCTCAAAATGTCACAGCATGGGAAATCATCACTCAGAAAAGTGCCAAGCAGTGACACATTTCCAGGAGCAAGATATCTGTGTGAAAGGGTTAAAAACTGAAGATTATGGAAAGGCTATACCAGGAACTTCTGAAAAAAAGGATATATTTTTTTTTAAAAAAAAAAAGGGGTAGCAACCCTGCCATTCGATCATCTTCCTTGGTGTTGCTCCTCTATGGCCCAGCCTAAGAATTCTGTGAGGTGAAATTAATAATTCTTCATTTACTGAGAATGCAGTTTCAAATCCTTTTATATAACAACTGTAATTCACCAAAACTTACACCAACAAAGAAAGAAGATTCGTTCAAAACTTTATACTTTGTGTAGTCAGAACATCATCTCCTCTACTTTTTATTCATCATATTTACCTTGCAGTGCAGATTCTAAAGTACAATAAGATGTTAGGTTCATTACTATTTTGAAACATAGTAACTATAAACACAATCCAGAAAACAGCTTCCAAATGATAAGAATTGCCCCACTGTCTTCAAGTATACATCAACAGTTTATTTAAAGCCTACTTTGTTTTACTGACACCATAACACCCCTCAAAAAATCACTACATTGTGCACGAAGCCAAACAATAGGAGATATGCTGCTAGGTCTTGCAACCTCCTGCTTTACTCTTTTTAGGTGGTGGGGAAGTGCAAAATTTTTGGGAAAGGAACAAGCATTATGTGTTAGATATAATTTGTTCTGTAAGGAAGCAAGTTACTTATTAAGAATAAGAAAAATGTTCAGTATATTTCAAAGTCTAACTAAGCATATTACCTATATGAGAGACAGATAAATTTGTTAGTCCCTGTTAGTTACACAACTAATCTACCCTTCATTCTTCACACAAATGCATATTTATTTTCATATACATTTCCCTTAATATAAGAATTTTTCTGTGCAGTTTTCCCCAACACACACATTTTTGTACATAATTTTCCCCAGTGCATATGTACAGACATTTTTGTACAATCCAAACGATGAATGTGTAGACTATGGTAGGGCAACCGGTAGTGGAAGTTCATATGTCCACCTATGTCTACAGATTAAACAAATTTTTCAAAATTTTGAGTATAAATTACTATTTTGTTGACATTTAAAATAGCACCATATTGCTTTCATCTTATGTAAATACCCAGTAGCAACACACCCTCTAATTTTCAGCCCCACTGGGTGGGGCTCCGCCTCTCTCACGCGTGGCTTTACCCCTGCATGTGCGTGTCACTCCCCCCTCCCCCTGTGCGTTGGCTTCCATTGCAATCAGAACCTAATGTGATCGCTGCGAAGAGAAGGAAGAGAGCTGTGTGGAGGGAAGTGGATTCATGTGCATGTGTGCGTGTGCCCAGCTTAGTGGGAACCTTGCCCAGTAAAGCTGAAGTTATTTGATCTTGTGGCAGAATAGCCTGGAATATGTTATATTTTGCTTCTTTTGAAAAAAATGTTTAAGTCCTTGAAAACTAATAGGACACTGCTACATTCCTTCAGCAAAACATAAGGCACCAGTAACTACATATGTAGTCATTTCTTGTAAGCCTCTCAAGTATTTCTAGCAGAATAAGACTGTTAGATATGGCAGCAGTTAACTCCAATTCTTGCAACTTTAGCCAATAAAATGAAGAGTGCAATTAATTTTTCCTTCTGAAAAACTCAACATATTCTGTACTCAGTATTTTTCATAAGTATAAAATAACGACTTGATTTCCAGGAAAGTATAGGTGAAATACATTCTTACACATTAAAACTCTATTTTCAATAGGAATAAGATAAATCTATATGAGCTAGCAGCTGCTAAATTTGTGACTTTAAAGATAAAGCATCAATGTCCCATTATGAAAGAGTTATCATTCACTTATCTGACTATAGAGGAAAAGCACTCATTCTTGGTAATATCTGTTAGGGCAATATGTCTGCCTTCCAAAAATACATGACCAAAATATATATTCTTAAAAGTATTATAGGTAAAAGCAAAATAGAAATAAAAAGTTAAAAAAGACAAAAACTTGGTGGCACCTTAAAGACTAACTTTTATATTTTTTTAATGTGAGCTTTCATGAACAAGTCCACTTCATCAGACCTGTCCACAAAAGCTCACATTAAAAATATATAAGTCTTTAAGGTGCAACCATATTTTTGTCTCTTTTTTTTACTTTTTATTTCTATTTTACTTTTACCTATAATGCTTGCACAGACTAACAAGGTTATCTCTTCTACAACTATCCTTAAAAGATATATCTATATATTAATCAGTGCTACACATATGATCAAGCTCAAAATATATTTTTTTAACTTCTTCTGCAACCCATACCTAGTAAACAGTCTCATTCTCGCAATCTAGGTTAAGTTGAGAAAGTTTCCTTTAAAAATATTAATAGATCAGTGCAAAAGATGCTTTGGTGTCAAAGGCAGAAACCTCTTCAGGTTTTCCTGGCCACTTTCCCGGAATATGTGTATTAAAATGAATAACCCCATATGAAGTTAAAAAAGAAACTTACCATCAGAGGGAAGCAAGCCAAATAAATGTTGAATGAACATTTCTTGCCAAAGAAAAATCTAACAGCAAGAGATCCTAAAGTTGATGATGAAGAAACAGTGGAATAACTGGAATCATAGTAGAACTTGTTATATTTAACTCTTCATTTGCATGCTGGTAGACCTGCAAAAAACAAACACAGAAATTTGAAATAGGCCGTATATATGAATTTCAGTTCTAAATGGCAATGTTAGCCACCTGCTGACCAAGATTATTAGGGGAAATTAGTTAAGTAACTAATCATATCCATCTCACGTCTACTCAATTTTCTCCCTCGAACACATGAAATTGCACTTGTAAGTAACTTTCAGGTCTAGAATTCCTCATTCAAAATTCAACTATAACTATCTTCCTTCCTTTTTTTTTTTTTTTTTTTTTTTTTTTTGGCAATTCTTACTGGTAATCCTAAATGGATATGAGGACCTGAATGCACAGTGGGATGCCTTCCCAAGCAAACTGCATTATATTGAGATCAAAATTATTTGGAGCATATTGGATAATTTATTTGATGATACAATGCTGTGCCTTACAATCTGTACCCAGTCATGGTCTTAATCAACAAAAAGTGTTTATTAAATACATCTGGTTAAATACCCACCCACCTCACCATCTACCATCTCCCCTCTCTCCATCTTACAGTCTAGCAAACACAAAAAAAAGACAAAATATTTTATTCTCAGTGTCAGGCTCCTGTAGCAAATCAAATGCCATTTTCTAAATAAAAGAATTTGTATTTGAATGTGTAAGTCTGAGCAAAGTCAGATAGAAACACTGCTTTTACAAATATTATGGAATTACAGAATCATAGAAACATTGTACAGCTGGAAGGACCCCCAAGGATGACAGGGTCCAGGCCCCTGCCAATCCTGGAAATCCACACCTAAAGCATCCCTAATAGGTAACTATCCAACCTCTGTTTAGAACTAGTGAAGGGAAGTCTCTGCTCTGAGGCAGTTGATTCCATTGTCAAATGGCTCTCATGGTTGGAAATCTGTTCCTAATGTTTGGTTGAAACCTCCTTTCTTTCTTTTAACTTAAATCCATTAAGTCAGCTGCTTAAATTTCAGAAGTATCTCTCTATCAACACAATGGATACTGTTAGAAGAACTAATTCCTTCCCCCCTCCCACAGCTACCTTTGCTCCACCCACCAAAATCTGCACTAGAAGGTTGAGGGCCAGCAAGGAGGAAGGTGCAGGGAGGAACGGGGGGCGGGGGGGAGCCCATTACATAAGGGGATGATCATTTACTTGACAAATGTATGGCTAGAGCCATACAGCAATGTGTCTTGTAATCAAGATTAGGATGATGCATGATTTTACCCATTCAGTAATTTACCTGGTCAGATATAATTTAGTAAAACATTTTAGGAACATTATGACAAATACTTAATTGAATGCTGGGCCCTATAAAGTTGCTTTCTTTTCCTTTCATTTCTCTATTCTCAGTACATTTTCTCAAGTTCAGCTTAATCAATGTGTCCTAATATGGTGCAAAGCAGTGAGGAAAAGACATATGTTCTCAATCTGTTTTCATATCTTCTTGCATTCTTTCATTAGTGTTCTATAATTTAGAGGATAAATATTCATTCTTTAGGGATAAAAGTGGTATTACTCATTACTTACATACTTCTCAACTTCAACATTACATTTAAGTGAAATGAAATGAAATGTTTGAACCTTGACTCTTGAAAGTGATTAGAAAACATTAAAACAATCACAACAAATGTTGAAATTAATATGTTTCCAAGCACAATTACTGACTAGGTTGATATTCATTAAACAGTTACACAGGCATATATCAATACTAGTTGCTCCATGAACGGCTGGGTGTATCATCCTGAAATATTCTACAACCACAACTTTATGTTATATCAACTGCAACTGGGTTTCAGCCATTGAGATTTCTCCAAAATGCTTCTTGAGGTTGTGAAAGGCCTTAAAGCAATGTTTCATCCCAAAGAGATGTAACTGCCCACATAGCCATACACACTATTGTGTTTTGCTTTTACCTCAGTAGTATCATAATTTGCCACTCATGTAAGAACAGTCATACCAGTACTATAGACCTGTTTCTCTAAGACAACGGTATCCCTTTACTTTTTGTCAAACAAGAAGACAATGAAGTCTAAAAAGTACAGCTAGGTTCAGTATTACCGAAGTTACCACACAGTTACTGGGAGCCATATTCTATAGAAGTAACAGATTGACTCCCTTTTGCCCTGGGGAAGCCTTTGGTGCCCTCAGGATTAGGAGTGGTGGTCTTTAATTGTGAAAAATAACCACAGGCAGTCGCAATCCTAGCGGCAGTGATCCAGCTATGATTTTTGGCTCTTAAAGACTCCCCACCCCCATCCTGAGGCTCCCAAAGTCTTCCACAGGACAAGAGAGTCCTAGTGAGCCTTGGAATCTGAAAGAGGGGAATACATGAAGTCTTCTCTTTAAAAAATTAAATATCCTACTCACTGGATGATGATGCCATCCAACTTGCACAGTGTAAAGTTGTACAAGAGGATTTGGGCCAATATTAGTTTTTACAGAATGGGAGAAACCTCCCTACTCATTCACTACTACATTTGCTTCCTGATTTTGTGTGTGTGTGTGTGTGTGTGTGTGTGTGTGTGTGTGTGTGTGTGTGTGTTGGCACCAAGATGCTTGGTTTCGGAATGGGACAAACACAGTCCAATACTATCTTCACTATACAGTGGTGCCTCGCTAGACGATTGCCTCGCAGGACGAGGAAATCGCTAGACGATGCCTTTTTGCGAGCGCTACTGCGCTTCGCAAAACGATGTTTCCCTATGGGGAATTTCGCTAGACGATGAGGTTTCCCCATAGGAGTGCGCCGACTAGTGGTCAAAAGCTGTCAGTGCAGCTGTCAATGCATTCCTATGGGGACCCTCACTCGCTAGACGAGGTTTCCCTATGGGAAATTTCGCAAGACGAGTGCCTTTTCCCTTGGAACGCATTGAAGCGATTTCAATGCATTCCAATGGGAAAATGTGCTTCGCTAGACGATGTTTTTGCTAGACAGCGATCTTTGTGGAACGGATTAACATCGTCTAGCGAGGCACCACTGTATTTGGATCTTGGATATAGCCATTTTAATTGACTGTAATAATACTGCAAATGTGTTTCACTTAACCTTTGCAGAAAAAACTATGGCTATAATGTTATCACATTAATCAGAAATGTGGGACTTATAGGAACATTTAAACCATAGAGATTAGTAATTCTATGAACATTATTATTGTGAAGTTATAGTTATTATGAAATGCAACTTCCACAATGTTTAAATTATTCTAATTAGGTCCCATTTTTAAAACTTCATCTGGTTTATCATTATTTTCAGAGAAATGTAGACTGTGCCGTTTATTAGTCTTAAAAGGCAGGAAATGGTAAGCATCCATTACCTATTTTGCTCATTATTAATTCACATTAAAAGGCCTGTCTAACACAGGTGTTCCAAAGACCATACAAAAATCTATTGCCCCTTTTTGATTTGAGCAATGTTTCAGTGTGTTTATTGTTCTCATGAAATGACTATGTTTGCTGATCACAGATGGCTGTGGAAAGATCATCTGACTACTTAGAATTCCCCCATGATCCCTAAAATGGAATTAAAATAGAAACTTATGCGAAGATTGCCTTTATTTCCACGAATGAGCAGATAATTCATTCACACTTTATTGCTCTTCATTTCCAAACAGGATTAAGAGCTAATAACCTAAAGCTGGCTTTCAAAATATCCATTAGATGTTTGAAGGTAGAATTTCACACTCTTTCAAATGCCAACATGCAAACTTCTTTAGAACAGGAAGAAACTAATGCACAGTGTTTTACCATGTTTGAGTAACACTGACTTTCCAATAGATTCTGTACAATTAGGCCCAATTTCTTCTTCTTCTAGATAGTCTGCTAATATAGTCCAGCATCTACCACCGGGTTTCTCTCCTTATACATGAAAGAGGATCATCCTGATTATCAGTAAACAGTAGCTAGAGCTACTAAATTCTCCCAGTGAAGTAATTACATTTTCCTCGTAGTAAATGGAGCAACATATGAGCCCAAAACCTATTATACACAGTCTCATCCAAAATAGAATCCCCAGCAAATACTGCTTAAACAGAAATCCATTATTCAGCAAAAGGAAGGTAGAAAATTTAGGTCGAAATACCTATAGCGTAAGCCTAAATGTTACTTTTCATCTGTTCCTCCTTGGTAAATATAGCAATGCTGTCACAATTGTCAGGTGGGCACGTGTGCACACACAAAGCCAGTGTGTGCACACTGCTGAGAATCACAACAGCTACTATTTGTTTACCAGTGAGGAACTGATGGATACGATTATTAATGTGATCTGATGGTGACTGACCTTGTGTCGGTCCCCTTGTCATGGTCAGATCACCACCTAATAAAATGTAATCTCTCAGTGGCCCTCCCCCCTCGCAGGGAGCATGGACCTATTTCTATGGTCCGCCCTCGAAGGCTACTGGATCCCATAGGATTCCAGGATTCCATGAGAGGGATTTCGGCTGATCTGGCTGGTGCTCCTGTCGAGGCTCTGGTGGATGGCTGGTATACCACCGCCACCAGAGCTGTAGACACGATTGCTCCTAAACGCCCTCTCCAACGCAGAGCTCGGCCGGCGCCCTGGTTTAATCAGGACCTACGAGCGATGAAGCAAATTAGGAGAAGGCTAGAGCGCAAGTGGAGAAAGAACCCGACGGATTATAATTGGATAGCTGTCAGGGTCGCAACTAACCTTTACCATGCCACGGTAAAGGCTGCTAGCCGTGCACATCTCGCTAACCGGATAAGCGAAGCTTCAAACCAGCAGGCGGAGCTTTTCCGTATAGTGCGCGACCTATCCGGAATTGGTCAAAGTGATGGGCCTCCCTCTAGTATTTCACCAGACCAATTTGCAGCATTTTTAAAATCTAAAGTGGAGGCCATCCGCCGGGAGCTCTCTCCTTTTTTTGGATACAGTGGATCGAGCAGAGATGTCCAGCGCTCCGCCTTGCCCTGTGATTATTGATCTTTTTCAACCTGTGATGCCAGATATTGTGGACAAAGCCCTTGATCGCTGTAGGGCCACCACCTCCTCCCTTGACCCTTGCCCGGCCTGGCTAATCAAAACAGCCAGGCCTATAACAATTGAATGGGCCACAGCAATAATTAATGGGTCTTTCCTTGAGGCCAGGGTTCCTCCTGCCCTCAAGGAGACACTCATTAGGCCCATAAGGAAGAAACCTAGTTTGGCGGCGGACGAAATTGGCAATTATAGGCCCATCGCCAATGTTTCTTTCATCAGCAAAGTGGTGGAGAGGGTGGTGGCCAATCAGCTTCAGGCTCATTTGGATGAAACAAATGCCCTGGATCCATTCCAGTCAGGCTTCAGGCCGCGCCATGGTACAGAAACGGCATTGGTCGCCCTGTATGATGACCTATTGAGGGAGGCCGACAGGGGAAAAACGTCCCTGTTGGTCCTCCTTGATATCTCAGCCACCTTCGATACTGTCGACCACGGTATCCTCCTGAGGAGGTTCTCCGAGTTAGGAATTGGTGGCCTGGCGTTTGCTTGGCTCCAGTCCTTCTTGGAGGACCGTCCTCAGAGAGTACAGCTTGGGGAGAGGGTTTCGGCCCCGTGGAGCCTCAATTGTGGGGTTCCGCAGGGTTCGATCATCTCCCCAATGCTGTTTAATATCTACATGAGGCCCCTGGGTGGGGTCATCAGGGGGTGTGGGGCATCATGCCATCAGTACGCTGATGACACCCAGCTCTACATCTCCTTTTCACCAACTGCAGTGGATGCCGTTCTGTCCCTTCAGCGCTGCTTGGAGGCTGTACTGCAATGGATGCAGGAAAATGGGCTGAGGTTGAACCCGGACAAGACGGAGGTCCTGAGGGTGGGTGGCCCCACCATCAGCGGTCTGGGAAAATCCCTCTCATTTGGGGGAGTGACTCTCACCGCGAAGAGTGAGGTTCACAGCTTGGGGATCCATCTGGACCCGGCGCTCACCATGGAAACGCAGGTGGCGTCAGTGGTCCGTTCCGCCTATTTCCATCTTTGGCGGATTGCCCAGCTGCGTCCCTATCTTGATGTTGGGGCGCTCACCACTTTGGTACATGCGCTTGTAATCTCGAGATTAGACCACTGTAATGCGCTCTACGTGGAGCTATCTTTGAGGTTGATGCGGAAGCTCCAAATGGTGCAGAATGCGGCGGCCAGACTTCTTAGTGGGGTGAGAAAATACCATCATATCTCTCCCACTCTGGCCGCTCTGCATTGGCTGACCGTTTGGTTCCGCGTTGATTTCAAAGTTTTAATGCTTACGTACAAAGCCCTAAATGGTTTAGGGCCTCGATATTTGGCGGAACGCCTACTCCCACCAAAATCTACCCGTATCACTCGATCTAGCCAGGAGGTGAGGTTGAGGAGCCTAACGCCGAGGGAGGCCCGGAAGGAAAAAACAAGAAACCGGGCCTTCTCGGCAGTGGCTCCTCGCCTTTGGAATAAACTCCCCCCTGAGATCCGTATGGCCCCCTCGCTGGGCATTTTCAAAAGCCAATTGAAAACTTGGCTGTTTAAGCAGGCCTTCCCTCCAGCCACTATTTGATTTATCCTTTTTTTTTTTCTTTTTATCTTGAACAATTGATTATTCATGTTGCATATTATTGCTATATTTAAATTGTTTTATTTTTAAATGTTGTTAGCCGCCCAGAGTGGTCAACTGACCAGATGGGCAGGATATAAATACAATAAATAAATAAATAAATACATAAATAAATTAAAGAATAGTATTATAAAATAAAATATGGAAGGGAAGATTCTTTTTCCTTTGCAATGGTAAAGCAGATGGCATGTGCAGCGATATGAGGCCTGGCCAGGCCTTATCATAGGCATAAAGTTACTGATAAGATGAAACATGTTCCCTGAGTCTGGATTTTAATGGAATATGGTTTCAGAGAAGAGCTCTGCTTGGGGCCACACTTTCAGGTGCAGTCAGGCACCGCAGGAGCTACAGGATTTGTAGTATATTTTAAACACTGATAGCATGCAACAGTTTAGCCCAAGGATTGGATAGCTGCTGACATCACACAAGATTTGATATTTCTGGAGTTCTCTGCATTAGTGGTCACAGCACACTTTTGTGGGCTAAGGAATGGGCAAATTCCACAGTGCATTTTTCGTGAGAGAACATGGAAATTGCTGTCAATTACCCTTTCTCAAAGTCGAAGAGGGCAGCCATTTTGGTGATGGAATTCACGTTATGTAGCATGAGATACAGTGTGTTGGTGTTAGTCAAGCATGTATCTGGGCTGGACAATGGCACTGCTATTTGGATGCTAAGCAGAAGTATATCATATGAGATTTACCACCTGACTCTGAGCAATATCTTGTAAATGTTTACACTTAGCATAGATGATCTTGACTTTTTCCATGATCTACATAAACATATACTGCAATTTGATGTATCCTGGATAATTTACAGAAAAGATTTCAGTGTAATCCTGGATGTCTTATTAAAGAGGAATATTCCATTTTTTACTTCAAAACCCAGGATATGCAGTATGTTGTAGATCTTTCAACAAGATTGGAGTTGACAAACATCTGGTGTCTCATTTGTTCCACAGATAGGGATTATCCTCTTTTTGTCAAAATGCACCAAAATTGCTTTCATCCTCATTATTTTTAATTAGTTCTTTACTGATGGCATCAGTTATAGAATACAAAACAGGCCCTTGGGCTGTTTTGGATCATGTCCTAATAACTTTGTCTCCAGCTTCCCACCCATTTAAATTCCCAAAATGGTGCTTAAAACATGCCACCATTAAAAGACCCAGACCTCTTCCTAACCAGAGAAAGGATTTCACAATTCCTGAAATATAATGACATAGGAAATGAGATATCCGCTGTAGTATTGGATGCTATGAAAGCATTTTAGGAGGAATGGCTGTAACACATGTTTCATATGAAAAGGAAGCTTGTAGAGACTAGCTAACCAAATTAGAAAATAAAGTATGAATTTAATAAATTTTTATCCAGAATATCATAGTGATTTAATTAAATTAATGTATAAAGTAAATAAGCACCACTCAGCTAAGGCAGAATTTCACCTGGCCTTTATCAAACCATCTTTCTGGGAGTCAGGAGAAAGGGCAGGGAAGCTACTTTCATTCCAATTAGAGCTAGTTAAACAGTGAAACACCATTCCAAGAATTTTAAATACTGTAAATGTAGTACAAAATGGGTCAATGAGCTGTTTCAGACATTTTATTTAGAATTGTACTCTAAGAAATAGGATGTAAAAGAGGATGACACAGATTTCCTCTTGGACGTATTCCAACCCCCAAATGTCTGGAACAAATACGGTCTCATGGCCTCACTTGTCACAGCCTCCTTTGTTAAAGAGAGGAACAAAATCAACGAAGACAGGAAACACTTCTGGCCTGGGTGGGCATCTCACTGAACCTAATAAATACAAAATTAGGTAGACTTGTTTCTGCTGAAACAGAGACTTCCCCGTTCAATATATGAGGCCCACATATCTCTAATTCTCAAACCCATTTGGTACAGCAATTACAAGTCTATCTCTTTAATGAACATGGATACAAATATCATCTCCAGTCTTGGCACATCATACATATTTGTGTATGATGATTCATCCAGCATGTGTCTTTTGTCCCTAAAAGATAAGGAACAGTCTGCTTATGTATTGTGTTAAATATTGTGGCAGAATGTAAGAATCTCTGCACATTATCCTTTCTTAAGATGAGGAGAAGGCCTTTGACAGAATGTATTTGGGATACCTTCACCTTTTTTGGCCATCCAATTTACTATAAACTAGATTCTTATATAAATGTTCCGAGACATGAGTCACAACCCGTGGGTCACCATTACCTTTGTTTCTCTTTGTGTTTGATGTTGTTCTTGCATCATTTGCATGTGGTATGCAGCAGGAGCAAAGGAATACCTATTCAAGGCTGAGAATCCAAAATTGCATTATATGTGGAAGACTGTTTTGAGACAGGCTACATGCTAGTGTGCCAAGATTGATGGATTTAATGAACTTCAGAAAAAAAAAAGTCTGTTTTCTTGGTAATATATGAACACTTCAGATATAAAAGAACCCGTGAAGTGCACACAGTGGCTACACACTAATGGGACAATTTAAAATCAGATACACATCCTTAGTAAAAGAATATTACAAGCAGGTTGTATTTTCACTGATAGTGTTGGGGGATGGTGAAGTTCTAAAAATTTGAGGAAATCAGTTCCTGAAACCAGCTTC